>JAPDVU010000003.1:214392593-215082593 GCA_026230045.1 Corynorhinus townsendii
GGTAGGGAAAGCCTCCCTGAGGAAATGACATTTGTGCAGGAACTTCAGTATAGGCACAGCAAGTACCAAGACCCTGCAACAGGAGCATACCTGATGTGTTCAAGAAACAGCAAGTGTGGCTGGAACAGAGTAGAGTGAGTTAGGGAACAAAGATAAGAAATCAGGTCAGAGAGGATGCCAGTACCTCATCATAAGAACAATAATTTCATCATACGTCTTTAGGAAGACACTAATGGGTTTTGCGAGGAGTGTAACAATGTCTGATGTCCGTTTTCAAAGGGTCACTCATGTTGCTGAGTGAATAATTACCATTATAATCCTATCTAATAAAAGGGTAATATGCAAATTAACCGTCACTCCGTCACAAAGATGCCGGCACCCATAGCCACAAGATGGAAGTGCCCAGTCCTCTCAGCCCCACTGGGGGTGGCCGCTGAGCGGCAGCATGAGCGGCCGCCCTGCCGGAGTCCTCCAGTCCCAGGGGTGGGCCACTGAGAGCGGGCAGCATGACCAGCCTGGTGGAATGCTGGCTTCATTACCACGGCAAGTACAATAAAAGTTGGCTCCAAAACAGCCTGTTTCTTGGCGAGTCCGGGCAGGAGGGGGTCCTGAGAGCTCTTCTGCTGGCTGTTCAGGAAACAGCACTGACGCTGCTGAGGGAGCCGTTGGGGAGGAGGCGGTAACCGCCGCTATGGAGCTAGAGCGGAGGAGGTGGGGGAGTGGAAGCAGAGGAGGCAGGTGAGCCACAGTTCAGGAGCCTCCGGGAGTGGCGACACCAGACCATCCAGTGCTGCATCCCGTCCCTGAGGCATGCCTGCCAGTACGCGATGTCAACTGCCTGCAGCTGTCCTGCCAGAAGATGAGATGGGTTGTGCAGCACACCAAGGGCTGCCAGCGCAAGACCAATGGAGGTTGCGGAGTGTGCAAGCAGTTCATGGCCCTTTGCTGCTACCAGCCAAACACTGCCAAGAAAACACATGCCCCGTTCCCTACTACTACCTCAGTATCAAGCAGAAGCTCCACCAGCAGAAGACACAGCCACCATCAACACCGACATCGTGCCTCAGCCGAGTCTGCCTTCCCCTCCTTCAGCACCACCCTGGCCCCCCACACTGCATCCCAGCACACCCTGGACACCACAGCCCGACTCTGCTGCAGACCTCGATTGTGAGCATGTCACTAGCCGGCTTCTCCAGCGTGGCCAGAACTCAGCCCCCCACCACAGTTTGCACTGGGAAGCCCACTAACCAGGTGCCAGCCCCACCACCCCCTGCCCAGGCCCACCTGCAGCAGTGGAGGTGCCCAGCAGATTGCACGTGAGGCACAGCAACAGCAGCATCTGTACTGGGTGAGCACCAACAACGGTATGCCCCTGAGGCACAGTGACCCCTGAGAGCCAGATGGCCCCCATGGGCCTGAATGTGACCCTACCAGGTCGGGGCCTATTATTCTGCCCCCCCCGAGCTCCAGCAGTGGCAGCCGGCACCCATCCCCCAGAAACAGCCAATGTGAGGCATGCCCAGACCTGTGATGTCTGTGCAGAACCAAGGTGCAGCCACCTCCGAGCATCTCTCCAGGTGCCCTGCAGGACCTGCTGCGGACCCTGAAGCCTCCCAGCTCCCCCAGCAGCAGCACATGCTCAACATCCTCAAGTCAAACCCTCAGCTGATGGCAGCTCTCATCAAAGAGCACACAGCCACGTAAGTGGCCAGCCAGCCCGCCTTCAGCTCTAGCCCAGCCTGCTGAATCTGAACGCCATGCAACCTGCTGTCCCTCTGCAGTAGCAAGCAATGGGAGGCCTGAACCCCCAGGGCCAGGCCTTGAACATCATGAACCCGGGGCACAACCCCAGCATGGCGAGTGTGAACCGCAGTACAGAGAGATGCCACGGAGCAACAGCAGCAGCAGCAGCAGCAACATTGTGAGAGGCGTGTCCGACTGTCAGTTGTGATGGGGCGTCGCCTTCCCCTGATCACCGGGTCACCTCTCACCCCTGAGGGCTCCCGGACTGTGAGAGGAGGCAGGCTGGGCTAAGGGACCCCCCTCCGCCACTCCAGTGCATGAATTTTCATGCACCAGGCCTCTAGTATAGGGTGATAAAGATGATAAAGGGCAACTGAACAAACCAAAAGAGAAACACCTAACAATGAATATGAGTTAAGACAGGCTTTGTAAAAGAAGTGATGCCTGAACAAGAAAGAGTAAGCAAGAAAGGAGGTGGGGAAGGTGGGGGGGGGGGGGGGGGGCGTCTATGCCAAGTAGCTGGCATAGGTGTAGAAAAGCCACAAGAGTTTTGAAAAGATTTGGTATTTCAATTTCCCAGCACCAAACAGTCCAAAATATTTTATAAAAACATACCTCTTATAATGTCTACCCCAAAAAAAGACCTAATAAAGTATTAGCATGACCTTTATGGAGAAAATTATGAAACTATTAAAAGACAGTAAAGGAGCCCTAGCTGGTTTTGCTCAGTGGATAGAGCATAGTTCCAAGGACTGAAGGGTCCCAGGTTCTGTTCCGGTCAAGGGCACGTACCTTGGTTGCAGGCTTAATACCCAGCCCTGGTCGGGGCACAGGCAGGAGGCAATCACTCTATGTGTCTATGTCATATTGATGTTTTTCTCTCTCTCTGCCTCTCGCCCTCCCTTCCACTCTATAAAAATTAATGGAAAAAATATCCTTGAGTAAGGATGAATAAAAAACAAAAAAGACATTAAAGGAGGCCTATTTTATTGAAAGATTCAACTGGTTGGGAATTCCCAATATTTAAAATGTGGCCCCTGGCCAGGTAGCTCTGTTAGTTAGCACATTGTCCCAATACACCAAGGTTGTGAGTTCGACCCCTGGTCAGGGCACATACAAGAAACAACCATTGAATGCATAAATAAGTGGAACAAATAATAGATATTTCTCTCTGTCTCCCCCGTTCCTCTCTCTCTAAACTCCATAAAATTTAAAAATGTTTTAAGTGTGTATTCTTCCCA
Organism: Corynorhinus townsendii; assembly: GCA_026230045.1. Classification (NCBI taxonomy): domain Eukaryota; kingdom Metazoa; phylum Chordata; class Mammalia; order Chiroptera; family Vespertilionidae; genus Corynorhinus; species Corynorhinus townsendii. The sequence goes on from JAPDVU010000003.1 coordinate 214,395,578, forward strand.
TTAACCTATGTATATTTCAAATAAAAATCTGAACAAGTATATCAAAAGATATGTACAAAAATTTCATAGGACCATGACTGATAATAGTCCCAAATGAAAAAAAAACAAATATCCATCAAAAGTAAAATGGACAAATCATAGTATATTGGGTTTATTTATAATAAATGGATTTATTTATTTATAAATTTATTATAAAGCAAGGAAAATAAATTACATATAATTCAACACAAATCACTCCCTAATTTTAGCACAGTTTATAATACAGTGATGCTCAATAAATATTTCCTGAATTAATGAATTTATGGAAGGAGTGAGGAGGGAGAAGTAGAAAAGTAGGAAGACAAATTAAAAAACAATTATAAGAACCCAGAAAGAAGATGGTGGGTTCACAATGACCACCTAAACTTACTATTTCTCTGTTTTACAAGAAAGAATGAGATTGTAAGAAACTTTTAAGAGACCTAAAATAAAATAAGACCCTGGGTCAAATCAGGCAATGCAATAATTCCCTGTCTACTCACCATTCTTCCGCTCACTAAGTGGAGGCAAATTGGGATTCCTGCCAGGGTGGAGGCCAAGGGTCAGCTCGGGCTGCAAGGAGAGCTCCTGCAGTTCATTGGCAACAGCTTCGCTCTGGGGGCTGGGGGCCGCAGACAGGGACACCAGCACTGGTTCATCGTCATTTTCGCCAGCCCCTCCTCCGTCCAGCCCATTCACAGCAATGACGGAAGGGGGCAGGCACACTACACTGGAGAAATCCACTTTGGCTTTCGTGATGGCAACCTGGAAATGGAAGGAAAAACAGAAAGCTTAGATGTCACTGTAAAGAGATTGTTTTACTGAGAATAAGCTGGATACTAACATTATAAATTATATTATTAGCAAGCTACCATCATTCTTTAAAACTTTGGGTAAAATAAGATAGCAGCATTGTTAAATTAACTATACTCACGGAGTGCATGAGATTGAAAGTCTGATACTGTCCTCAACTACATCACTCAGGAGGACAACATACAATTAAAATAAAGGTAGCATGCACACACACACATACAATGAATGAAAGGAAATAGTGGCAAGGAGAAAGAGCTGAGGTAAGTGTTACCTTCCAATTACTATGGGAAAGTATCCTGAGAAATAACACTTAATGAGTATCCACAAGGTCTGAAAGTGTCATATACTACCAAAACAATTTGGGGGAGAAAATTTCTTTAAGGAAACAATTCCTGAGCCACTAGATTCCATAAAGAGATATAAATATAGAGATGTCTGTTTGATGATGGGTAGTAGCTTACATGAATATTTAATCATAGTACCCAGGAATAGGATAATAAAAACAAAAATAAAAATGGCAACATGGGAAAGGACAAGATCTTTAAAAATGTGGCAACCTATGAACCAGGAGGTCATGGTTCGATTCCCAGTCATGGCACATGCCCAAGTTTCGGGCTAGACCCCCAGTATGGGACATGCAGGAGGCAGCCAATCAATGATTCTCTCTCATCACTGATGTTTCTGTCTCTCCCTTCCACTCTGAAATCAATGAAAAAATGTATTTTTAATGACAAAGTACTTACAACAGGAAAGTATTTTCAACAACATGTGAATTCATGGTTAGGTGGATTAAGAATATATTTATACACCAAATCCTATGCAGTTAAGAATAATTTTTATACAGCATTTAAAATGCATAAAATATTTTCTAAAGTTAAGTGTCAGAAAAGTAAGATATAAAATGCATACTAATATATAAAAATATTATACGGGTTAAAAAGACTATAAGGAAGTATACCAAAACTCAAAACAGGTTTTGTTTCTTTTTACTTTCTTTAGTTTCCAAATTTTCTCTAAGACACTTATGTGTTCTTGTAATAAACTATATATTGCTTTTATAATTAAAAAGGTATAGTTCTTTAGAAAGGAGGATCTAGGAGTCAGCTCCCTGCAAACTTAGTGAGGACTTTAGTTTGCTTCAGATGGAGAAACCAATATATTAGAAGTCTTGAAATGAAGGAAGGCATTGAAAACTAAAAAGACCATCACATTGCCCTTCATGTAAGGCTTTTGTGTGCCCGAACCTGAGTATCAGTTCTGGTTGATAAACTGCATAAAATAGAAAATTAATTGGAAAGGGTCCAGATAAGAGCAATTAAGATGGGGGGAAGTGGCATTAAAAAGAATAAAGATAGCTCTAGCTGGTTTGGCTTAGTGGACAGAGCATCAGCCTGCGGACTGAAGGGTCCCAGGTTCGATTCCAGCCAACGTCACATGCCCAGTGGCGGGCATGCAAGAGACAGCCAAATCAATAATGTTTCTACCTCTTTCTCTTCCCTTCCTCTCTGAAATCAATAAAAATATGTATATTTTTAAAAAGAATAAAGATATTAAGAAGAACTCTCTTCAAAAAAACCTGAAAAAAGACATAAGTGAGGCAAGTTTAACAGAAAAAAATTTAGGAGCTCAATACTTTAAGAGGAAGGATAGGCAAAATTGGGAAATGTACTTTTTTTAAGGGCTTGAACAATTTTAGGAATAAAAAACAACAAATGTCTACTAAGAAAATCCAGAATCTAACCTTCAAAGAATTTTTTTTTCCATCTTACCTATGACTTACCATCGTGTAAGCTATATCTCTGTGTGTACTGAGAAAAAAACAATTGTTATACATGATTAATCCATTTGGCTCAGTATTCTTTGCCACTGAACCTTTAAAAGCATGTCTGCTTTCCTTAACAGCAGCCTTGTAAAACTAAAAAGATTCAATTTTATGATATTCAAAGGATCCCATGAGACCTGAACACCTTAGGGCAGCAGTCCTCAATACCCTCCCACACACTGAGACATATGTGACCACGCACGTGTGCACATGGATGACACACTAACATGTTCATTTTAAAAACAACAAAAACTCTTAAGTGAGCTGTAGAAGGACAGTACCAAAATTTCAGCCCTAAGACATAGGAAAGGTGGCTTCACACACAGTAATAGGTTTTCAATAAACAGTTGTTGATATTCAATGGAATATTATCCAACCATAACAAAGAAGGAAATCCTGCCATTTATGACTACATGGGTGGACCTTGAGGTCATTATGCTAAGTGAAATAAGTGACAGAGAAAGACAAATACTGTATTATCTCACTTATGTATGGAATCTAAAAACAAAATAAATAGCCCCCTCTCAAAAAACAAACAAACACAAAACAAACCCAACTCAAAGAGATCAGATTTGTGGGTACCAGAGGCAGGGAATGGGAAAATTGGATAAAGGTGGTCAAAAGGTACAAGCTTCCACTTTATAAGACAAATAAACCCTGTAGAACATTACATCAGGCTGTTTGCTATATCTGAAAGTTATTAAGATAGTAAATCCTAAGAGTTCTCATCACACAAAAAAAGTTGTGTTTTTTGTTGTTGCTTTTTTTGGTTTCTATATCAGATTATGGATGTTAACTAAACTTACAGGTGACATAATATGTATGTTAAGTCACCATGCTATGTGCCTTATACTTACACACTGCTGTATGTCAATTATATCTCAATAAATCTTGGAGGGAAAGTTATTCAATCATGGACAATATGAGTTCATTCCTCTCATGAGAAACTGAGATAGTAACAACTGTAGAGAGACCCTGTAGATACTAGTAGCATTTGCACATTATGGGGCACTCAATAAATACTTGTCTGAACAAAAACAGAAGCAAATGAAAGACACATGAAGATAATCTGGGACCTAACACAGGCACATCTTGAGGAAAATCTGAAGGAATTGGAAAGACTGCATGAAACATAAAGACTTAGAAAAATGTTTAGAAAAGTCAAGGAAAGGAACCAGTAAACTTCATTCCATTTAAGTACGCTAGTTAAACTGTTGGGCTAGAATCATAGTTTCATATAAAAAGTTCTTATCCAAACAGCAAAACCCCATTATTTCAGATTTACCTGGTATCTGTGGTACTTAACTTAGTCTGAAATTAAGTAAAATGTGCTAGAGCAGGAGGTGAGGTCTATCAAATAAAAGAGTACCAGCAATTTTATAGTATTTACTGGATTAAGAGAAAAACTAAAATACTGCCTCATAATTCATTCTTTACATGATTTCAAGAGAGACTAACACATTCAATGTTAAAATGTAAATAAACATTTCAAATGAGTTATTTTTTCATTAAAAATGGTCTGGCACTAATTGACATCTTCAGAGCATTTCACCCCAAAGCCACGAAATATACGTTTTCTCAAGTGCACATGGGACATTTTCAAAAATAGACCACATATTGGGTCACAAGCAAAGTCTCCCCAAATTCAAAAAGATTGAAATCATATCAAGCATTTTCTCAGACCACAATGGCATAATATTAGAAATAAACTACAATAAAAACATTGCAAAAAATTCAAATACTTGGAAGCTGAATAGCATGCTATTAAACAATGATTGGGTTACCAATGAGATCAAAGAAGAAATTAAAAACATACTGAAGACTAATGACAATAAAAACACAACAATGCAAATGCTATGGGACACAATGAAAGCAGTCCTGAGAGAGAAGTTTATAGCTCTACAGGCCTACCTCAAAAAATAAGAAAAAATGGCAATAAATCATCTAACTTTACAACTCAAAGAATTAGAAAGAGAGCAACAAGAAAAGCCACTGTGAGCAGAAGGAAGGAAATAATAAAGGTCAGAGCAGAAATGAATGACAGAGACCAAAACAATACAAAAGATCAATAAAACCAAGAGTTGGTTCTTTGAAAGGATAAACAAGATTGATGAACCTCTAGCCAGGCTCACCAAGAAGCAAAGAGAGAGGATGCAAATAAGCAAAATCAGAAATGAAATAGACGAAATAACAATAGACCCCACAGAAATACAAAGGATTGTTAAAATATACTATGAACAATCCTATTCTAACAAACTAGACCACCTGGAGGAAATGGACACATTCCTAGAAAAATCAACCTTCCAAAATTCACTCAGGAAGATTCTAAAAATCTCAATAGGCTGATAACTATGGAAGAAATTGAAGCAGTCATCAAAAAGCTTCCAGCAAACAAAAGCCTGGGACCAAACAGCTTCACAGGGGAGTTTTACCAAACATTCAAGGAAGAACTAAAACCTATCTTCCTCAGACTATTCCAGAAAATTCAAGAGAAAGGAACACTTCCAAGCTCCTTCTATGAAGCCAGCATCACCCTAATACCAAAACATGATAAAGACAACACAATGAAAGAGAATTACAGGCCCATATCCCTCATGAACATAGATGCCAAAATTCTAGCAAATAGGATCCAGCAGTACATCAGAAAGATCATACACCATGACCAAGTAGGATTTATCCCGGGGATGCAAGGATGGTACAATATTCGCAAATCAATAAATGTGATACATCACATAAACAAACTGAGGGAGAAAAATCAGTCATATCAATTGATGCAGAAAAAGCATTTGACAAAATCCAACACCCTTTCTTGATAAAAACTCTCAGCAAAGTGGGAATAGAAGGATCACACCGCAACATAATAAAAGCCATATATGACAAACCCACAGCCAACATCATACTCAATAGGCAAAAACTAAAACCATTTCCCCTAAGAACAGGAACAAGACAGGGATGCCGATTCTCACCACTCCTGTTCGAAATAGTGCTGGAAGTACTAGCCACTGCGATCAGACAAGAAGAAGAAATAAGACATCCAAATTGGAAAAGAAGAAGTAAAACTGTCCTTATTTGGAGATGACATGATACTGTATAGAAAAACCCTAAAGACTCCATCAAAAAATTATTAGACTTAATAAATGAATTCGGCAATGTAGCAGGATACAAAATTAATGCCAAGAAATTTATGGCATTTCTATACACCAATAATGAACTTACAGAAAGAGAGACTAAAAAAGTAATCCCATTTACCATCGCACCAAAAAAATTAAAGAAACCTAGGAATAAACTTAAAGAGGTAAAAGACCTATACGCGGAAAACTACAAGGACACTGAAAAAAGAGATAGAGGAAGACATAAACAGATGGAAGAACATACCGTGTTCATAAATTGGTAGAATCAACATCATCAAAATGTCCATACTACCCAAAGCAATCTATAAATTCAATGCACTTCCCATTAAAATACTAACGGCATATTTCACAGACCCAGAAAGAACTATCCAAAAATTCATCTGGAATAAAAAAAAGACCCCGAATAGCTGCAGCAATCCTGAGAAAGAAGGACAAAGTATGTGAGATCTTAATACTAGATATCAAGCTGTATTACCAAGCCACTGTTCTCAAAACTGCCTGGTACTGGCAAAAGAACAGACATATAGAATAGAGAACCCAGAAATCGACCCAAACCACTATATGCTCAATTAATTTTTGACAAAGGAGGCATGAACATACAATGGAGTCAAGACAGTCTCTTCAATAAATGGTGTTGGGAAAATTGAACAGATACATGCAAAAAAATGAAACTAGACCACCAACTTACACCATACGCAAAAATAAACTCAAAATGGATCAAGGACTTAAACATACGCCGGGAAACCATAAAAATACTAGAGGAATCCAGGCAGAAAAATCTCTGACATATGCCAAAGCAATTTCTTCACTGATACTGCTCCTAGGGCAATGGAAACTAAAGAGAAAACGAACAAATGGGACTACATCAAAATAAAAAGCTTTTGCACAGCAAAGGAAACCATCAATAAAACAACAAGAAAGCCCACTGCATGGGAGAACATATTTGCCAATGATATCACTGATAAGGGTTTAATCTCCAACATTTACAGGGAACTCATGCAGCTTAACAAAAAGAAGATAAACAACCCAATCAAAAAATGGGCAACTGATCTAAATAGACACTTTTCGAAAGAAGACAGAAGGCAGGCCAAGAGACATATGAAAACCTGCTCAAAGTCACTAATCATCAGAGTGATGCAAATCAAAACAACAATGCGGTACCATCTCACACCTGTCAGAATGGCTATCATCAACAAATCAACAAATGACAAGTGCTGGTGAGGATGTGGAGAAAAAGGAACCCTTGTGCACTGCTGGTGGGAATGCAGACTGTGGAAAACAGTATGGAGTTTCCTCAAAAAATTAAAAATGGAACTCCCATTTGACCCAGTAATCCCACTTCTAGGACTATATCCCAAGAAACTAGAAACACGAATCAGAAAGGATGTACGCACCCCTATGTTCATAGCAGCACAATTCACCATAGCTAAGATTTGGAAACAGCCTAAGTGCCCATCAGCAGATGAGTGGATTAAAAAACTGTGGTACATTCACACAATGGAATACTACGCCGCGGTAAAAAACAAGGAACTCTTACCATTTGCAATAGCATGGATGGACCTGGAGAGCATTATGCTAAGTGAAATAAGCCAGGCAGAGAAAGATAAATATCACATGGTCTCACTCATTTATGGAATATAATGAACAACATAAACTGATGAACAAAAACAGATCCAGAGACAGAGAAACATCATTCAGAACGTCAAATCTCAGGGAAGGTAGGGGAGGGTGAGGGTAAGGGGGAGAGATCAACCAAAGGATTTATATGCATGCATATAAGCATAATCAATGGACACAGACAACAGGGGTGTAAAGGCATGAATGGGGAGTTTGGGGGGGAATGGGGGGAATAAGGACCCATATGTAATACCATAATCAATAAAGAAATTTAAAAATAAATAAATAAAATTTAAAAATGGTCTGGCAATAGTGTTTACTGGGTATAAAGTTTCAGTTTTGCAAGATGAAAAAGTTCTAGAAATACGTTGTACAACAATGTGAAGATACTTAACACTATAGAGCTGTATACTTAAAAATAGTTGAGATGGTAAGTTTAATGCTATATGTATTTTTTACCACAATAATTTAAAAATGGCCTGGGAAGACTTCTTCTTAAAAAGATAATTTACTTCCCTGGCCGGTGTTGAGCTTTGGCCTGCACAATGAAGGGTCTCAGGTTCTATTCCCAAAGGCACATACCTGGGTTGCAAGTTTGTTCCTCATCCCCAGTAGCACGCGCATGTGCGCGCTCTCTCTCTCTCTCTCTCCCCCCCTCCCTCCCACTCTGAGAAGCAATGGAAAAAATATCCTCATGTGAGGATTAACAACAAAATAATTATTATTATTATCACTATTTACTAAGCTAACTCACATTATTCATCAAGCTTGAAAGAATAAATTTTCTATTCTTTAAAATATTAATTTACTTTTCACTAATTCAGGACCTCTTTTGGATGTGATTATTATTACTACTAGAGGCCCGGTGCATGAAATTTGTGCACTCGGGGGGGGGGTGTCCTCAGCCCAGCCTGCGCCCTCTCACAGACCAGGAGCCCTCAGGGGATGTCCGACTGACAGCTTAGGCCTGTTCCCTGCGGGGAGCAGACCTAAGCCAGCAGTCAGACATCCTTAGCGCTGTCGTGGAGGCAGGAGAGGCTCCTGCCATCACCGCTGCACTTGCCAGCCGTGAGCCTGGCTTCTGGCTGAACAGCACTCCCCCTGTGGGAGCGCACTGATCACCAGGAGGCAGCTCCTGCATTGAGCATCTGCCTCCTGGTGGTCAGTGTGCATCATAGCGAGCAGTCGTTCCGCTATTGGGCCAATTTGCATATTAATCTTTTATTATATAGGATTTCTGAGATTCAGAGATTTGACATTCACATTTGTTACTACTCCCAAAGAGACAATAAATACCATGATTTTTCTAATGAAGCATGAAGTTAAACCGCAAGAGTCTGTAATCTTGGTATGCACTTAATGCATATAACCAGTATCCTTGAAAATGATTTTTTAAAAGAAGCTGTAGAAAATGGCCCCCAAAAGAAAGTCAATACAAGCCTAGTGCTAGGCATGAAGAGATAATGAAGAAGTAATGTTTCTTAGAACACATACATTTTTAGTAAAGAAAGAAGTATCAAATTCTGTAGTAACTTGGGTCACAATTGTGCCTATCACTGCCTGTAATGAAAGAAAAAGCAATTCAAAACACTGTTTTAATGAGTGTTTCATTCAGAATTTATTTTAATAGCTCAGTAACAAATTGAGTTCCCTGTTTATAGGATCATTAAGGGCTTGAAGAGATCACTTAAAAATTTTATACATATATATATGTTACCACATGTTTTTATTGGGTAAATTATATGCTATGGTGTTAATTTAGAGATTTCAAAAATTTCAGGGTATGTCCTTTAAAAATGCTAATATTAAACTGTATTACAATAAAATTCTTCCATAAAAATTAGAGTTAGAGGAAAATAAAAGAAGGGTAGGCAAAACATTGATAAATGGTGAAGCTAAATACTGGGTATAAAAGATTCATTATACTATTATTCTCTCTACATTTGTATATGCTTGATAATATTTTTATAATTTTGTGAAAAAATAAGATTCTTCCATAGAACAAAGTGAAGACTTGGTGAAACATACAGGAAGGTCTCCTTTATCTTGACCTTAGGAAATGAGCCAAACAAAAGTCAAGTACAAGCACTGACAAAAGAGAGAATATTTAGCATAAAATATATACATTGGGAAGATTTATTTCTCTAGCAAACACACTACTTTCTACTCATTGTTAAATAACGCACAGGAGAAAGTCGTAGTAAACTCTGACAATCTAGAGACAAGATCCAAAAATGTGAGGTACAGCCATAGTGTATTAAGTCTTCTCTACCAATTCCTGAACACTACTAAAATTTTACTTACTGTAAAACTTGCATGAACAAGAAAACCTAAAAGAGTAATATTTATCTCAGAATCTAGGTATCATATTATTCAGAAAATTAAAGTTTTATCTCAAACAAAATACTTTCTGAAATGTTTCAAAGGAAACATATTTAAAATAACCAAAAGAAAAAAATCTGCATCATGTTTTAGTGTTATAAATTTATAATTCTACTGAGTCAAGATCAAACTTTCTTTTTCCTCTTAGGATCACCAACTCCAATTTCTTGGCTGCTGATTCACATATGATCAGTAGCAGCCAGAACAAAAACGACATGGGGGCAGGGTCATCTCCCACAACCCATCTGCTTCCTCTCTTGCTGGTTTGATTCTACCTCATCTTTTCTCCACCCCACCCCCTTTTGGGGCTGCAAGCCTTCTGCGGTGCTGAGCACATATGCAACTAAAAGCAACAGTACAAACTGTGTTAGAGAAATGGAAGACAGCTGATAACTCTAAAAAAGTATGTACTAGCAAGATTCTTTATTATGACCCATGACAAAAAGTTAGTTTCATACAACCAAATTATCTGACTCTTGTGGAAAAAACTGCCTGTATAAAAATCATTGTTAATCTATTAATGAACTTTAAGATGGAGAGGTTTTTTAACTTTGATTCTCCTCAATTTATCTTCAACATAGTAAATAAACCAAAATATTTAAAACTCTTCCCACCTAAGCAGACATTTATATAAAATTAGACACAAAGGAATTTGAGAACAAGTATTTTCTGAGAGCTTACTATATATGTATATACTAAGGTGACAAAAATATCAAGTTTGGACTAATTAGCTGCCCTTATCTCCATCACTACCACACTCATTATCTTCAGATATCTTAAAAACTACTCAGGCTTTAAGAAATGGCAAAGAAAAGGCCTCCCTCTTCATCTTAGAAATCATCCTAAACCAAGAATATGAGAAACAGAAAAATATAAAATTTACCTCAAAACAACAGAAAGCAAAGAGAGTGGTATAGCATATTAAAGATGAACGCAAATTTGCTAACGCTTCTCCCTTTGATAGGCGAGATCTGCTTCTGCTCCCTTGAGTCCGAGTTGGCCTGTGAAGGCCGTGACCAATGGAGCAGTGAAAGTGATGCTGTGCCTTTAAGAGGGCTGGCAGTTTTCACCTTGCTTCTCTCTCTGCTTACCTTCACAACTACTTTACTGAATTACTCTTCCAGTAAATGGTAAGGACCTTGAGGAAAGGAATTCCATTTTATTGTCTCTTTCACGCAAGTACCTAGATACAATATTTGAAACAGAACAGGAACTCAATAAATATTCGTTAATTTACTGACTCTGTCATCCTCACAGCAGCCACAGCATATATACAAAGTCAGCAGGGATTCAGAAAAAGGAGGAAGATGGTCCTATCCCCGGCAGATATTTATGTTTAAAGAGAAATACACAGAAGGCCAGAAAAGGCTCCTGAGGTAGGTAACATTCATATTTAAGAACAATAATTTAAAGTGGTTAGGGTTGACAGGATTCACTTACTTTTCATTCATTCTTTCAATAAATATATATTGAGTAGCTACTAGATGCCAGATACTGTTCTGGGTGCTGAGGATAATACAGTAATTAAAACAAAATTCCTGTCTTCAGGAAGTTTATATTCTTCCAGGAGACAGATCATGAACAAAAACACGGACGTGAGGTAGTGTGGAGAACGTTCTAAAAGGGCAACCCAATTCGGCAGGTAACATGTGTCAGGTACAAGTTCCGTGAGATGCGCCTGGAATGGCAACCTGAGTTTAGCTCTAGAAAGCAGGGAATGACATGGTCAAACCATGTTTTAGAAAATTAATCTGACAGTGGAGTAAATACAATACTGGATTGGGAAAAAAGGAATATGAGGTTGGGGAGAAAGTTACAAAGCTACCTCAATAGGCAAAGTATAGCATGTTGAGACCCTGAATTTTGGTAGTAAATGCAGAAAGAAGGGAACCACCACACAACATAGAATCACACCTGGCACAGAGCAGGAACTAATTATTGTTGAATTAATGTTGAATGAATGAGACAAAATGTATATGTGATAGGACGGGTTTGTGTCTGGATGTAGAGGTAAAGGAAAGTGTCAAAGATGATACCTAGAGTGACTGCCAGAATGATGATCTGCTAATAGAAACAGGGGGAAAAGAAGAAGGAATTTTATCTAAGAAGATGATGAATTTGATTCTGGTTGTTGGGTCCAGGAGCCAAAGCCAAATCATTTACCTGATGTCATTTGAGTTTTCATTAGGTACATGAGAAGGAAAACATGGAAATGAAGGTACAATGATAGAAACAAACAAAAATACACAAATAGGAAGAGAAGAACAGAAAACAGTTGGAAGAGAAAGAGGCAGAGATATTGATATAAGGGAATGAAAAATTGCTATCAAACCTGACTGTTCATAACTCAGGAATTCCCAGTCTCAGATTGCCTACTCTGGATCTTAAACCATCCCTCTGACTCCTAAAATTATCATATACAGCTGAGTATCTAATTTCATATCAGTACTTTCTACTCACACTATTTTAGAAGCTCAATAAAGCTGTAACTTTATAATGCTGAGGGGCAACCAGCTGTCCCCAAACTTAAAGACACAAGAAAGCTCAAGGGCTTATATAAAAGGACATGAACTTAACAGCTGGAAGCAGGCAAAATAAATAAAAACAGAAGAAAAGTAAAATATATATTTTTATCTCCAGGCTCACTTCCTTCTCTATTGATTATTAGTACCTCTATGCCATCTTGACAAGTCCCTACCAGATATCCATAACTTAGGACAGCGATTTGCAACCTTTTTCATCTCATGGAATACATAAACTAATTACAAAAATTCTGCAGCACAACAAAAAATATTTTTTTGAATCTGACCAAAAAAAAAGATATAATTTTGATTCACTCACACCAGATGGCTATGGTTGTACTGGCTGTTGCCATTTTTTTATTTGACAACCTAAAGGAAGAGAGTCAGTGCGCCCCTGACTAAACAATTAGCTATTGCACGTTCTAAAAATTCTGCAGCACACCAGTTGAAAATCGCTGGCTTAGAACATAAACTAATGGTTTTGGGTACACATGGGGACATCTTCTCTTAACTTTCAGTCTTATGTCACCTAAGATCTTATGGAGTGGACCTGACTTCCATTAATTCACTCAATAAATATATATTGATCAAACACTGTTCTAGGCACTGGGAGTGCAATAAACAGCAAATACCCCTGCTTTGATGAAGCTTACATGATAGTGAGAGAGATATATAAATAAAAGTAAATAAATATATAGTAAAATAATTTCAGGTAACTATAATATGTGTGGGGGGAAGGATGGCTAATTTAGATTAAATGGTCAAGAAAGGTCTCACTGAGGAGGTGATATCTGAACTGAGACTGAATAATAGCCAAATTACTTAATGAACACCGCCTATAAGTGAGGCACTTTATGTGTATGAATTCAATCTTCACAACGCTGAGGGGCAAAAGCAAGCTTACAGTTGTGAATATGCAAAACACAACAATTTATTGTTGTATTATTATTTATTAAGTATTGTATTATTTCCCCTACAAACAACTGTAACCCTACTTTTGCCACACCCTGCATTACCCAATTTTTTTTTTACAATTGAGGAAACAAAGGCACTGTGAGGTTAAATAACTTAAAAGTGAGTAATCAGGAATATGATTAGAATCCATGTCCATAACACTACATAATCTGACTCTACCAGAAATTGACAAGAAGCCAGCCATGCAGAGGAAACAGCATGTGCAAATTCAAGGGCCATGAAGTGGGAATGAGCTTGGCATCTTCAATGAACTGAAAGACCAGCACAGCCAGAGAATAGGGCAGGGGGGAGAAACACATAATAAGAAAAACTGGATTCTACTGGGAGCTTATAAGCAATGGAGTGATATAATCTGACATATGTTTTTAAAAGATCAATTTGGCCGCTATGGAGAGAACAGATTGTAGGGGAACTTGTTCACCTCAGTCTTCAGCGGGACTTTGAGTTTGGTATAATTTACCATTCTGCCTGGCCCTCTAGTAACAACTGCAATAATGTTTTGGAAAAAGTTATGATATGTGACCCATATCTCAATACATCATAAAACCAAATTTGGCAAATATGGCCTTGAGCAAGTCACTTTGAATAAAATTTGTTGTTACTATCTTTAAAGGATCTTATGAAAAGTTACTCTAAAAAGTACACAGAGTTTAACTACAAGGTGGTATTTTGTTAAAACATTTAACAGAAATCTGACAACTCTGCCTTACCCTTCTCCCCAAACTCCCCCCTTCCCAAGAAAAGGCTGCTTGAGCCCTAGCTGGTTTGGCTCAGTGGATAGAGCATCGACCTGCAGACTGAAGGGTCCCAGATTCAATTCCGGTCTAAGGCACATGCCCTGGTTGCTGGCTCGATTCCCAATAGGGGGTGTGCAGGAGGCAGCCAATCAATGATTCTCTCTCATCATTGATGTTTCTATCTCTCTCTCCGTCTTCCTTCCTCTCTGAAATCAATAAAAAAATATTTTAAAAAAGAAGAAGAAAAGGCTGCTTGAAATGTAAAGCATTATTTTGGCAAGATGACTTGGTTACATTCCTTGAATATATTCATACCCACAAACATTACAGACATGCTTTCCTTATGATTTCTAATCCCACTTCTATGATGTTCAAATGCATTCCAATTTTTAAATGTGTAATTCTATCTGTCTTTTAGAAATGTCTTCTCTAAGAGAATGGATGATGGATAGTTACAAGTCCACATGCTATGTATAAAAAGCTAAATAAATTTAAATAGGATCTAAACATATTTTGTGTATTCGCCTACAAAATTATGTAATCTGTCGTGAGATAATTTTCAATTCTTCTGTCACTTCCACTCTTACACTAAAACCTTACACTTCAATAAGCCAGGACAACCTGAAATGTTGACAAGCCACAGTATAGAAATCTGCCATAGTGATCTTGTTCAGGAATGAATAATGTGAAATATGTTAGAACATACTAACTTTGGAATGAAAACTTGTTGAGACGAACCTCACCTGGGATGCAGTTAGGGAAAGGGAAGACGTTTACAGTATTGTGCTTTGTTTCCGCACTACAATGAAGCATTTGAAGAGAAGCCCTGTTTTCCGGTGGCAGAGCCTCATATCCTTAGGTTTCCCAATGAGCTCTCTTTCCGTATCTTAAAACTCTGCTCCCTTTTTATAAAAGGAGCCATGAATATTTTCCTAAATTCTTGATCAAATATTTTTAAACACTGGAATGAAATATCTTGCCATAAAAAGAGAAAAAAAGTCCAGAAACTGTTGGCAATTTTGTAGAACACCCAAATACAGCAACCCATACTTACACATTTAAGGCAGAAGAGGCCAGACAACAACGGGCGCTACAAGAAGGGACCTTCAGGGCAACGTAGACACCTATGACAGCACTGAAGCATTAGAGCTGAAACACCTCGGTATATCACCATCATACTCACCAATTATTTTTCTGATTACACTTTAATTACATACGCTAACTTGTTAATTAAAACAATCTATTCAGGGAAGATCAGTTACCATACAAAAGCACTGGCTCTTCACATTACCTTCACAGTATACAGGTACAGAGTCTGTGTTTTAAAATGCATTTTTAGTTTCTTATTGTCATTAAAGGCTTCAATCGACATAGAACCTCTGGAAACATAATGAATCTCAGCAACTTAAATAAAAAACAGCTTCTAAGTCATGGCTCATTATTCTTCCCTTCTGACAGCCTCTTGTTTCAAATAGTATTACTTTCGGCGAATTAGTATTTCTAAAAAAGGTGCTGAAAATTTCTGATAAAGTAAAATGTAACAGATATTAATAAATACAATTTTAACTTTATTGCAATTATATGTAAAGCTTTAGAATAAAAGGGGAAGAGAGAGTAGAAGCAAAGAAGTCCATTTCTCAAACAAGGCAAATAATACAACAAAGTGTTCTCAACACCGCAGGAGTTTTCACATTACAGCTACATTAAGAGCAATTAGTGTAGAATTTATAAAATGCTAAGACATAGCTGCAACACTCAGCAGTCAGTGCAGTGCATATTGAAGGCATCTGTGTAGGCAACGAGCATAAGAATAGCAAAAAAAGAAAAGGTAAATGCATACCAGCATGAAAATTTTCAAATAGCTTGGTAGCATATCTTAAAGTGGAAGGCCCTAAATTTAACCAAGGAGAAGGGAAGCACATTCATGATCTATATCTAAAAGAGAATAAAGCATCTAAATGCAGGAACTCAAAAAGTCTTAGCATGAAGAAAAAGAATACAATGGGAAGAAAATTATGACCATTTGTAAGTATTAGAGAATACTGATAAGCAGGAAGTCAAAAACCTCATCTGGATCATTGTGGCAGGGACTGGAGGTTGTTGCCCAATGCCCACTCTCCCTTCTTCCTTAGTAACAGAGCACCTGAGCTTTAGCTAAGTGAATGCCAAAATGAAGACTGTATTTCCCAGCCTCTCCCGCAGTTAGGTGTGGGCATGCCAATGGGACATGAATAAAAGTATTAAGTGTGATTTCAAAAAAATGTCCGTAGAGGAATTGGGCACATCATTCTTTGGACTACCCTCCTTCCTGCTGGCTGGAACGTGGATGAGGTGCTGGAGGGCAAGCAGCCATCTTACACTATGAGGAAGCAGCCACATGTTGAGAATGACAGGGTAAGAAAAATAGAAAGAAACTGGTTCCCTGACATTGTGGAGTACCACGCCAGCCTTGGGTTACCCATCTCTGGACTTCTTTTATGTAAAAGAAAAATAAACTTATAGCATGTTTAAGTCACTATTTATTTTACCTTTTTTTGGTCACAAATGGTTGAATATAATGCTAATACAGAACTTGGTGCCAGGCGTAGGATGCTTCATGAGAAAGAGCATAACATATGTGGCATTGGCCTAATAAAGTGTAAGTGGTGAGCACTTACACTTACACACACACACCCTTCTCTACTATGGAAGTCAGTGCGACTTTGCTTCATTTGGGAAAAGACACAGTTTGTTCACAAATCAGGGTAAGCCTACCTAACAACATGAATACAATTAGCTCCTTTGAGATTACAATTGTACTTGCCCAAAACGCAATTCATTTTGTTATAGAGGCCCCCAGTACCCACATCACTGTTCTTTCTGTTTGAATACAAGGCTAATGGCAATCTGGTTAGGATTACATAGTGGCGAACTAAACAAACACAGTGACCTTAGTTAGGCACTGTAATGGTAAGTGCCTCACTGGACTGAAGCAGCTAATAGATTTTAGGGCACATGGTCTATCTCTTTTACTGAATGAGGTAAAAAGCCTTTAACAAATAGTCAGAAGAATCTGAGTGCCACCAAGCAACTCTACCTGATTAAAACGCCAGAGCTGGTTTTGTCTATTTTCATAGGACTTCAACAGATATCTACCAAGCCTCCCAATAACTTGAAAGCAAATATAGGCACAGGACAGCTCATCAGCACCTCAGAGAAAACTACAATGTTTAATGAAAAAGAAAATTTGTAATAAGGAAACCACGGCTCTCGCTGTGACAGCAGGGACCCTGCTCACAAACCAGGCAGTCATAACTGTAGTAACCTCATCTTTTCTGGTGTTAAATTCTCCTGCAAAACTGCCTCAAGATGAAAGAGGAGAGAGATTCCAACCCTCAAACCAATGAATTTCCCAGCTTTACCGCTGGGTGAATAACACACATTCAAGGCACAAAACAAAGAGAATGCTACAAGAAATTAGCCTCACAACTCAAGGAAAGCACAATAAAGCATTGCCCAAAAGGCTCTCTACGTGGACCGTACAATCGTAACCACAGAGCAGTTCACAGAAAATGTACATGAAGTGACTGCCTATCTCCATTTTTTTACCCCCACAGTGGTATATATAATTATTTGCCATCTGCATAGTACTTTATATGTCCAGACTACTTATCATCACAATTCTGAAATTATTCTATCACAATAATTGAGTATGAGCAATTAAAATTTACTTTCTTCTAGGCGTTCAGATTACAACAGATGAGAGAAAATCAAGATGGCAGAACAGAAAAATAGACTCTTCCTTTGTCTCAAAACCTCATACAAAAGATAGCAAAATTGCTGAATTTAGGGTTTGAAGAAACCTACAGTATCCAATGATTTTGGCAGATTAAAAAACTAAAGCCCAGAAAAGTTATAAGCAATTTGCTCAATGTCACCAAATGAATTAAGTGGCAAAGCCAGGAGGAAAACCCGATCCTGCCTCTCAACTCAGCATTTCCACATTACCATCTTCCTCTTCTGTAAACAAATAATGAAATAGGTGTGGCGGATTCCAGGCTGTCTGGCTCAGCAAACTAGGTTGTCTTTTTTTTTTTCCCCCCAAGAAAAACAATTTTAAATATAATAATGTTACATGCAATAAACATTAATATCTCAAGAAAAACTTTTAAATATGATGTTACATGCAATAAACACCAATTATTCAAGAAAAATGATCTTACATATAATATTACATGCAATAAACATTAATATTTCAAGAATAAAAGGATTTTAAGTATAATATTATCCAAACTGTACTAACATAGTATGATATCACAAAAATTGTAGGAAATATTAAAAATCTGCAAATAACAGGATTACTTCTATTATATTCTAGAATATTTCCCCCCCTCTGGCTCTATTTTTGTTCATCAGTTTATGTTGTTCATTATATTCCACAAATGAGTGAGATCATATGATATTTATCTTTTTCCGACTGGGTTATTTCACTTAGCATGATGCTTTTAAAGTCTATTTTGTCGGATATGAGTATTGCTACTCCAGCTTTTTTATCTTTTCCATTTGCATGGAAGATTTTTTTCCATCCTTTCACTTTCATCCTGTGTGTCTTTTGTTTTGAGGTGGGTCTCTTGTAGACAGCTTATAGTTGGGTCATGTTTTTGTATCCATTCAGCTACCCCACACCTTTTGATTGAAGCATTTAATCCATTTACATTTAGGATTATTATTGAGAGGTACTTATTTATAGCCACTTTAATTCTGTATGGCCCGGTTTCTCTCTCTGTTTCCTCTTCTCAGCAATCCCTTTAGCATTTCTTGTAATGCTGGCTTGGTGGTGATGAACTCCTTTAGCCATTTTTGGTCTGGGAAGCTCTTTATTAGACCGTCTACTTTGAATGAAAGCCTTGCTGGATATAGTAATCTTGGTCTCAGCTCCTTGCTTTCCATTACCTTGAGTACTTCATGTCATTCCCTTCTGGCCTGTAGTTTCTGATGAGAAATCAGGTGTCAGCCTTATGGGAACTCCTTTGGAGGTAAGTTTTCTTTTCTCTTGCTGCCTTTAAGATTCTG
Organism: Corynorhinus townsendii; assembly: GCA_026230045.1. Classification (NCBI taxonomy): domain Eukaryota; kingdom Metazoa; phylum Chordata; class Mammalia; order Chiroptera; family Vespertilionidae; genus Corynorhinus; species Corynorhinus townsendii. The sequence goes on from JAPDVU010000003.1 coordinate 214,414,647, forward strand.
TCTTTAATTTTTGGCATTTTAATTATGATGTGTCTGGGCGTGGGTCTGTTTAGGTCCTTCTTGTTTGGGGTTCTCTGTGCCTCCTGAACTTATGTGACTTTTTCCTTCACCAGATTAGGGAAGTTTTCTACCATTATTTCTTCAAACACCTTCTCTATTCCTTTCTCCCTTTCTGCCTCTTCTGGCACATCTACTATTCTAATGTTGTTACATTTCACATTGTCCCACAGCTCCCTTAAGCTGTCCTCCTGTTTTGTAATTGTTTTTTCTTTTTGGTTCTCTAATTGTGTGATATTTTCAACTCTGTCTTCTAATTCACTGATTCAATCCTCAACTTCCCCTAATCTGCTGTGCATTCCTTCCAATGTGTTTATTTGTGTTATGTCATTCTTTATCTCAGACTGTTCTTTTTTCATAGTTACTGTATCTTTTTCATACTGTTGAGCATTTTTAACATCATTACTCGACTCTGTTTCAGATAAATTTCTTAACTCTGCTTCATTTATCTCTTCTTCTGGAGCATTCTCCAGTTCTTTCATTTGAGGGTTGTTTCTTTGTTTCCTCATTTTGGTTGTCTATTTGGGTTTGAGACTATGTATTAGGTAGATCCTCTACACCTCTCAATCTCTAGTGCAAGACAGTGTTAAAGGCAGTTTCTAACTGGACCAGGCAAAAACTCAAAGCCTCCAGAGACTGCCTGTCTACAGACTAATAGGATTCCAAGTTGAATTGCCCCCAGGTAATCGTCCACAAATGTGGCAGAGAGTTTTTTCAATAGGGTGGGGCAGTTGCTTCTGCCTGGAGGCTAATTGTTACTTTTAATCTCTTAAGTGGCCTCAGGGCAAGGTGTTTTCCTATAGGGTATGTTGACTGTCTTCCCCACAGGCAAGGCAGATGTCTATGGGGAAAGATGTCCTCTGCTCTGTGAGGGAATGACTCAGCCCAGGAAATGGGGTGTCTGCCTTCTGAGCTCTATCTCCCAATTCCCCAGTCCTGGGTTCTGCTCTCACCGCTCCAGTCCACTTCACACTCCCTCTGCCAGAGCACAAGGTGGGAGGCTCCACAGGGAATGTTTGTGCATTGGCCCTTTAAGAGGGTGCCTGAACTTTCAGCTGCCACTCCCTGGCAGACAGCACCCCACTGCTTTTCACAGCTAGATGTTATGTGGGTATCCTCCTCAGTTTGGTGCTCTCTGCTGGGGAGCCCAGCTTCGGGATTAGATCCCAGAGTTCTCAGTGGCACCACCCCACAGCTGAGCTATCTCTCCGGGACTTCAGTTGCTGTCTGTGGGTGCCCAGCCAGTCCTTTTGCACCTCCACCCCTCCTACGAGTCTCTATGCAGTCCTTGGGTATCAGGGTTCTCTCCTGTGAGTTTTCCGTCGATTATTCAGGAAGACCTTTCGTATTTCGGTTGTAATTCCAGCTTGTTCCTGGAAGCATGTCCGTGCAGCATCCTCCTACTCTGCCGCCATTTTTAATCTAAACTAGCTTGTCTTTTAAAATGACAAACATCTTCTCACACTGGCTTATAAATAAAAGTTACAATAAAATCCAGTACAGCTATCATTTCTGCCAATTTGAAAGGAAAAGTAGATCAATAAAATGGGCCAGGCAATGCACTAAAATTAAAATGAGTGTAGCAGGATTGTGAGGATAACAAACAAGAAAACAGGGATGAGAAGACTCTGTTTAGGCCTCAGTGCTACTAAGTAACAGGAATCCATGGTATAATTTGTTCTAGATACCTAAGGTCAATAATTACTACTTTAATTTTTAAATTTTTATTAAAACATTATATAAGGTTTTAAAAATTGCATAGGCTAGATTGATAACAAAAAGCAATAATCACTGAGACATTATGACCCAAAAACCATTTTTTAAATTATTGATTTTAGACAGAAGAAGGGAGACAGAAACATCTATCAGTTGCTCCTGCATGCATCCTGGCCAGGAATCAAACCCATTACCTTTGGTGCATGGGACAACACTGCATCCAACTGAGCCACTCACTCAGGGCTGAATAATATTTTTAAATCATCATTCAGACAGCAGGAAGGAGAAGAGAGCTGGGGGGGGGGGGGCGGACAGAAAGGACAAGCAGGAGGCTATTGGAGAAGTTTAAGAGAGATGAAGGTGGCTTAGCCAAGGGCAATAATAAAGCAGGCAGATTATAACATTTTTGTAGTAAGCATAATTTTATGAAACTTTTGTTTCAGATGTCTGTATACTTATGGGTCCTAATATAAAATGTCTCCAATTATGGGTCACAGCAAAATAGTTTGAGAAACACTGCCCTAGGACAGCAATTTTCACCCAGTATGCTGCAAGAATTTTTAAGCATGCACTACCTGACTGTTTAGTCAAGGGCACTGATCTCTTTTCCCTTAAACTGTCAAATTAAAAAATGACAATAGCCAACACAACAATAGCTGTTTGGTGTGAATGAATCAGACAGGCAAAAAATATATTTTTGGTGTGCCACAGAATTTTAGTAATTAGTTTATGTGTGCCATGAGATAAAAATGTTGAAAATCAATGCCCTAGGAAGCTGAGAATACTTATGTTCCCTTTGTTGAAGTCCTAAATTAAGTTCAAGTGAAACAAGCTACAACAAGTATAATTACATACCAAATATAATCTTATTAATCTGCCAAAAGAATACCATTTGGTCTTCAAAAAGAAAAAAAAGAAAGAACAGTACAAGCAGTATTCAAAAATCACTGGAATGCCAGGCACAAATTATGTTACTTCTACCAACCAGGAGATGTACAGGTTACTAAAGAAATATAATACCAATTTTTTTAAAACTACTAAACCATTCTAACCATTCAACTAATACTAATTTTAGAAATTCAACACTACTAACACATATTCCTAATGGCAATGTTTTCAGCATTTTCAGGAAAATACCTTACTCTCCCAAATGAGAAAACATGGCTTAATTCTCCTTGAAGAATTCAGAGATTATATACTACAGCTCTGAAAGATTCTTTCGGAAAACTTCCTGCCTTTATTTTAAATAACAGAGATAAAAAAAAATTACCAATTTGCCCAGCTTTTAGGTTCAATTAGCTCAGTTTCTCAACAGCAATGCTATTGGCATTTTAGGTGGGCAATTTTTTGTTTTAGATTGTTATCCTTGGTCCCTCACCACCAAATGCCAATGGTGCATCTCTTCCTTCCGCCAGTCACCATGACAACCAAAAATGTCCCATACTTTTCCAAATATTCTGTGGAAATATGGTACCTCTGCCACTGAGAGTCACTGATGAATTTAGCAAATACCCTCCTCTGATCAAATGATTGCCACATAATGAATTGTGGTGTTAGAGTCAGGGCACAGATGACAGGTAGCTATCAGTGTCTTGAGTTTAACCATTTCCAAGTAGCATTAAAATCATGTGGTCTGAAGCAGAAAGAATATTTACTATCTTTTTCCTAGCACAAGGCTGTCCCTGGGTGTTATTTTCAAAGTAGTACGTGGCAAATGTAGAACTTTAAGAAAAAATACACAGAAGGGAACTTGTGTCTCAAAAAATCAAATTTATCCAACATGGAGGTCCAGAATAAACACCAACCATGTGGCTGCTGTTTGTTATCAGACAAAAGAATAGTCTTTACAATAAAGGGAATGACAAATGAGAAACTGTACATTAAACAACCTTAATAATTATTCTGTTAAAAAAATTTTAGATGGACACTTGTATCTCCTAATTTGTGTATCTGGGTCAGCTTCTTCAAAGCTTACCTAATTGTTTATACACTTTATACTTATTAAAGTACAAATTTCTAAAAATAAATAAATATGTGGATTCTGCACATATTCTAGGTTAAAAGTAAATCTCCCCAGTTGGTTTGTTCAGTGGTTAGAGCGTTGGCCTGCAAACTGAAGGATCACAGGTTTGATTCCAGTCAAGGGCATATACCTCAATCCCGAGGAGGCAACTAATTTATGTGTCTCTCACATCAATGTTTCTCTGTCTCTCCCCCACCCTCCCACTCTCTCTAAAAAAAAAAAAAAAAAATCAATGGAAAAAATATCCTCCAGTGAGGATTAACAAAAAAAAAAAAGGAAAGTAAACCTACATTTCTCCTAAGTTTCATGAAGAAAGGATGGGACACAGAGAATTACAAAAGAAATGTCTAAAATTATTTCCTTGAACAAAATCTATGGGTACATTTATATATTTATGTACAGTGTACAGAATTAAGGGAAAAGTCACTGAGTAATATGTGACAAGTTCTATCACATCGAGAAGAATGTAACACTTACTGAATACTTATGACCAGAAACAGTGGCAAGTGCTTATTCAATCCTTGCAGCAAGCTTGTTGAGGGTATTATTATCCTCCCTATTATACAGAGGAAAATAGTGAAGTACAGAGAGGTTACATAACTTGTTCAAGATTACCTAGTGATTAAGTGGCTGAGCCAGGATTCAAACCCAGATTAACTCCAGAGCCCTCACTGAGAGCTGTATTCTTTCAAGGCACACATAGGAAGAATGGAGGAGAGGATTCTAAAAGTAGAAAAGAACTTGTCTAAAAACCATGAATCTTGAAAACATGCTAAGTGAAAGAAGCCAGTAACAAAAAAACATATATTATACTAGTGGCCCGGTGCACAAAATTCATGCATATTAAAAGGGGATTAATTAGAGGAAATATTTTAATATTGCTATTTGCCCTTTCTCTATAATAGAAGTGTCAGAGAAGAAAGAAAATTAGTAAAATGTATATGAAAATCTTCCTCCTGTCAAGAGTCTGGGGCACACCACAGGACCCAGAGTCAAGTCCCCGCCCACCCACATGCGCCTCAAAATCGCACAAGACCCAGACCCAGACGCAACCCCCACTGGGTTAGATCCAGACCCGGCCGGTCCCACCCTTATCAAGCCCCGCCGGGCAGGGGGGTGCAGCCTCAGGTCCCCTGGCCCGGTGCCAGGGCGGGGGGCATACTTTAAGGTTTCCGCATCAAGCCCTGCCAGGCGGGGGGGCATGGCCTAAGGTCCCCCGTCAAGCCCCACTGGGCAGGGGGTGCAGCGTGAGGTCCCCCGGCCCGGGGCGAAGGGAGCAGCCTGAGGTCCTCCGGCCCGGCAGCGGGGTGGAGGGTGTGGCCTGAGGTCCCCCAGCCTGGCAGCGGGGTGGAGGGTGCGGCCTGAGGTCCCCCGGCCTGGTGCCAAGGCAGGGGGCATGGCCTGAGGTCCCGTCAAGCCCCACAGGGGCAGGGGAGTGGGCGCAGCCTCAGGTCCCTGCTGATTGCTCATTAAGGCTCGTTATGGGAACTCGGCCTCCGCTGTGGGTGCAGCCATCATGTGTTACGGAAACTCCGCCTCCGCTGTGGGCACCGCCATCTTTGTGGCGGAGTGACAGTCAATTTGCATATTCCCTCTTTATTATATAGGATGATTACATTTATATGAAATGTCTGAAATAGGCAAGTCTATTGAGTCCAAAAGTAGATTAGCAATTATATTAAGGCTGGGGGGAGAAGGGATAGGCCAAGAGGAAGGGGTAAATGAGGAGTGGCTGCTAATATCTTTGGGATTTCTTTGAGAGGTTATGAAAATGTTCCAAAATTTATTTTGGTGATGGTTATACAACTCTATGAATATACTAAAAACTACTGTATATTTTAAATGGGTGAGTTGTATGGTATTTTAATTATATCTCAATAAAGCTATTTTTTTTAAATAGACCTAAACTGAGGGGATAACAGGGGTAGTCTAAGTTGTTTACCAGGTTTCTAAAATGGTAATATGAATAAAGAAATGATTTATGCCCTAACCGGTTTGGCTCAGTGACTAGAGCATCGGCCTTCGGACTGAAGGGTCCCAGGTTCGGTTCCGGTCAAGGGCATGTACCTTGGTTGCGGGCACATCCCCAATAGGAGGTGTGCAGGAGGCAGCTGATCGATGTTTCTAACTCTCTATCCCTCTCCCTTCCTCTATGTAAAAAAATCAATAAAATATAAATTTTTTTAAAAAGTGATTTATGCTGCCCTCACCAGATACAGAAGGAAGTGGAGTAAGGAGAGGTCGATTAGTCAAGTTTGGACATGTTAAATTTAAGATATCTATGGAACACCCAAATGGAAATGTTCGGGAAGCAGTTGGATTGATAGGTCCCTCTCTCCCTCTTCCCTTCCTCTAAAAATCAATTTTAAAATCTAAAATAATAAAAAACAGCCAAGAGGAAAAGTACAGTAATTCACTCAACAGACAAGAAAATAAAATGGAAGTTTTCACAGATTAAGAAATAGTAATATTTCCATTTTTGCCCAATAAAGGACAGCATTGTGTCTCTGGGTAATAACTCTGTATATCTTGCTAAGACCACAAAAGCTTACTATCTTAAGAGTAGAAAGACAATAGAGTTGGAAACTTTAACTGTAAAATAAGGAGAAGAAATACTTCAACTTAATGTCCTATTTTAAAATAATGTATGGTAATTTCTTTACAAGCATGATGACAACACTCAAAACATTCAGATGGGAGATTTGGGGTATTTTTGAAGTAGATTAATTTGCATTGGTTCAGGGACTTTTGCAGTTTCTTAAAAACAGCAATACTGTATTTTATTTACTCCATTTGCACTAGAGATCAAGCAAAACTGCACCTATAAGCAACTACAATTCACGTTTGTTTTGAACTATGAAAATATTAACCTACTCTGACCTCCCCTGCACCAACTTCAGCAAACCCTGGGTCAAGAGTCTCAACTTCCCAAAACAGCGCAGGTGTCTCTAATTTAAGACCTGCTAGTCTCCTCTCTGCCTTTGGCTAAATCAGTAGCAAGCCCAGAAAATAAAAACAAGAACAAAAACCTCTACTAATTCATGTAGGTATTTTCTTTCTTTCTCCATAAAAGAATGTACTAGCAGTCACAAATTAAATAACATATATCAATACATAATTCTATTTTCTCTAATTGGCTATAATAAAGATCAAAATAGTTCAAGATAGCGATATTCGCTTATTTTCCACCTAGACTTAAAAAATTGTACTATCAATGAACTTTATATATTTCAATAAAACAACATATTGTGAACGTTTACAGTACCATGTCTAACCCTTAGTAGGCATTCAAGAAATGTTAGTTCCCTCTCCGTCCTTTCCATTAATTCTTACAGTATTTCCATGAAATATTTCCTATTATTACCCCAATATTAAGCAGGAGAACAGACCCCAAAAATTCGGGCCGCCTGGTGGTGATAAAGGGATGCGTTTGCAGACGTTAAAATTTAATCTACCGTCATTGCCTCCCTTCCTAGGAAGTCCATTCCAAGGACCATGATCCTTCTGTTACAGGAAGTGGCTCATCTGTTTTTCCTTATAGCAATGTATTATCAGCTCCTGTTTTTTGTGACTGAAAGAAAGCCAATCTCAAGAACCTACGTTTTTCTAATTGTAGATGCAACAAGAATTCAAAGATTATCATCAACCTATGGAATCCCATGTACAAGTTCATGGGATTACAGGTTGGAGGTTTGGGGGAGTACTGTCATGTTGTTGGGGGGTTTTTCCTATCAAGTTCACTCTCCAAGTAATCCAAGTCTCCTGCACCAATGAGCAATGGTGTCTCCACATATCTACAATCATGGAAAACTAGAACTACATGAACTATCACTAGCCCTTACTTTGACACAAAATGCTCTGACAGAAGTAAGTTTGCAGTGCTGGTGAAGCTGCCATCTATAGCTCCTTTTGTGGACATCTGACACAAGATAGACATATGATCCAAGCCATATCTGGTGTAGTTTTGTACAGGCTCTGGAGCTTAAGATAGGAACACAAGCATGTTATGTAAAATTAAACTCCAGTGGTTAGAGATGGACAGATTCTGTCTTCAGTAATAAAATTTATAGTCAGTGATGGCCTGGCTACTGTCAAGTTAGGCCCTTTGTTGCATTTAGTCTACCATTCACAGAAGCTACTGAATTTTAGAGTGGCCGGAAGAATTAGCTAGCCTGTCACTTCCCACTATCCCAGGCTGGTTTATAAACATAATGGCTCCAATACAAGAACTATGACCTCTAAGGATTTAATCATGGTATGTAAGAGTGTGAGTGTGAGTGTGAGTGTGTGTGTGTGTGTGTGTGTGTGTGTGTGTAAATTCATGGTTCTGTTCTGTGGTCACCAAAATTTTATATTGGTTGGGCTATTTCTTTGACATTTAATACATTCTAACAATATACTAGATGTAGTCCACAATATTAGATAAACCATAGGGCCATGATTAGTATTTCCCTAAACAATCAAATCTGATCTATTCTAATCCAGTGGAACTGAAAATACTAACAAACAACACCTTGGGCAAGAAAGAGTAAATAAACCCAGGACATACCTTATTTACAATTCCCACAGACAGATGAAATTCAATTCCATGCCAACCACACCCTTCGGTCACTAAAATATAAACAGAAAAATAAATGTTCATGCACTATAAGCAGTTCTTCCAGTTCCTAAAGGGTATTTGGTTTCAAAGGTAATAAGCTGTTTCTTATCTCCTTTTTATGGGTGAGCTCTGTCACTGGCAAAAAGATCCAGAGCGGTAAACAATAGGTAACACTAATTGAGCACTTACTATATGCCAGGCACTTTCTAAGTGCTTAAATATACTAATTAATTTAATACAACAATCCTGTGAGATACTCTTGTTAACTCTTTTTATATCCAAATAACAAATGACCTATACATCTGAAAACTGTTCTTACTGGTGTTAAAAAATGCCTTTTAAATAAATGTCGACAATTTCAAACATTGTAGCTAGACTGTCTCAATGGCTGATATCTGTGTTCCATATTCATCTACTCATTGTGCATTTCTTGAGCACACACCAGCTGTTAAAGAGGATTCATTCTCTGCCCTTTAGGAATTGAGAAAGTAGTTGGGAAGATCAGACTAAACTACAAGAAATGGTTCAAGAAATGAAATGTCCTATTACGAGGCACATTCTCTTTATACAATCATTCAGTTTTAAAAAAATCAAATCTCCCTTTGGTAACAGGGAGAAAAGCTGCACATAAAAGGTACCATAAACCTAGACCTTCAAAAATAGGTTACATTGCCAAAGTAAGGAAAAAGGCTCTTTAGCTAAGAAAGTAAGAACAAAAACATGGTGGAAGGGACATAGTGTACCTGAGGTGCTTCATAATCTGATTCCACCCAGTTTAACTAGCCTTTGCTGTGGCCACTAATCTCCCTCCCACTGCCCATTAGCCAAACCAAACTTCTTCTAGGACATACAATCTCTAATAGTTCCACTGTTTCTCTTACTATATTTCCCCCTTTTCCCTGGTGGGTATCTTTAATCCTAGTATACAGTAGGTACTCAATAAAATATAACTATTGTTGTATAAAACTTTTATTATTATTTAACTAGAGGCCTGGTACATGAAGTTCATGCAGGGCGGAGGGTGGGGGATTCCCTCAGCCCAGCCTGTGCCCTCTCACAGTCCAAGAGCCCTCAGGGGATGTCCGACTGACATGGAGGCATGAGAGGCTCCCGACACCAGCCTGGCTCAGGGCTTCTGTGGGAGCGCACTGACCGGCTTCTGTGGGAGCGCACTGACCACCAGGGGCAGCTCCTGCATTGAGCGTCTGCCCCCTGGTAGTCAGTGCACATCATAGCGACCAGTCGTTCTGTCATTCAGTTGATTTGCATATTAGCCTTTTATTATGTGGGATATCCAACTGAAACATTTTTCTGAAGCCCTTTCCAATTAACCAGTTAATCTACTCAGTGCCTCTCCACCATCCTCACATGGCATTTGTCCATTTCTCTGTTAGAATGGTAAAACATTTTATTGTCCCCAGGTTCCCTTTTTCTCATTCTCTTCCTTTTCTGAACAGGAAACATCTTTTATACAATTTGATATCCCATGAAACCTAGCACACGTCTGGCACATAATAAGTACCTATTATGTACTTGTTAACTGAAGACCCAACTGACTTGAATTTACAAAATGATAGAATTCTTCTAAATAGTCAGTTCCTTTAGTACATTTAAACAATTCAGTTTGTCAACAAAGGCACTCTTGCATTTTCATGAATATGTTTGCTGCATAATTATACCAACAATCCACGTGCAACCAAGTCAAAGTAGATTCACTAAATACTACCAGCTGTCTACTTTTTGCTTTACAACAAAACAAGATCCTCATCCAGGACAACTAAGATAGGAGAAATTAACAGAATTGATCACTTAGGTATTGTGCTGGTGACCTTTCTCACTGAAACAGTGCCACAGTTCTGTATGCAATATGCATGTTTAACTAGGTATTTATATTGGCTTTAGTTGAGGTTACAAATTTAGAAGTTCAATCATAAATCCAAAGTTTATTTATAGAAACTTTCCATATGGTAAGAGGTTAAGAAGTAAAACAGCAGCCTTTTTCTCTGCCGAAAGCAGAAGGTAGCAGAGTGCCAAAGAAGCAAACCCTCTCTTGACTCTGTTCTTGGCTCTGCTTAAAGCAGAAGAAGAAATGGGCATGGAAAGCAGGAGCCTCACTAAAAATTACTCACCCACAGCAACGGGCATTTTCAATGTTTGTGCTATGCAAGGCTTAAGTATTAATTTTATACATGCCCATGTTCATTTGAAGCACAATTTGTGGCTTGGACTTAAAAAATGTTCTAATGTGCTAGTTTGTCCACATATTAATCCAGTCAGCCAGGTTTGAACATGCCAAGCTTAAAATACTCTCTAGATCATTATGCAAAGGTATGAGCTCAATCCTTTATTCTCAGGAAAAGGGACTTAGGGGAGAATGACTAAAGCAACAGTATTTCAATGGAAGCTTTAACACAAAAAGTCAACTCCGAAATAGTGATGAGTTAATTTTTTTAAATATCTAAATGGAAATAAGAATCACGCTAATAACAGATTTCTTATAATTATTAATCTCAAAATGAGATCCTACATTTTTAGGTCAAAGTTGTCAGAGAATGTATTTTGAAACTGATTTCAAAAATTTTCTACATGAGACCATCTTATAAAAAGGCTGTTTTAGCCTGGCCAGTGTGGCTAAGAGATTGAGCATCGACCCATGAACCAATATGTCACTGTCCAATTCCCAGACAGGGCACATGCCTGGGTTGCAGGCTCAATCCCCTGTAGGGGGCATGCAGGAGGCAGCAGACAGATGATTCTCTCTCATCATTGATGTTTCAATCTCTCTCTCATTCTCCCTTCCAAAGAACTTATATGCATAACCCAGGGACACAGACAATAGTGTGGTAGGCCTGAGGTGAGGGAGGGTGGAGAGGGTCAATGGGGGGAAAAGGGGTACTTCAGTAATACTTTCAACAATAAAGGTAAATTTTTAAAAAGTAGACGTGTGTGCCCTCAAGATTTAGAAATGCTGTCTCTTAAAAACTTGGGCAGCAGGCCCTGGTTGGGTAGCTCAGTTGGTTTGAACACTGCCAGATACAGCAAGGTTGTGGGTTCAATCCCCGTTTAGGGGAGATGCAAAGAATAAAAGGAAAGTAACCAAAAAATGGAATAAAAGGGGGGAAAGAAGATAATTAATACAAAGATTTGACTCTGATATCGAAAAAGGAGAAAAAACAATTCTGAATTAAATTAATGAACTGTGGTTCTTAAGCAATCAACAGCATATGATTACATACCTCCTCAAACTGAACACCTACGAAAAAAATCTCAATCTCATTTTGCCTGAATCGTCTATTTGTTCCCTCACTTCCAAAGAGAATAGCAGGAAGTGGACTGGGCCCCCTGGAGAAAGCAGGGGTCAGAAATGTCAGTCCACGTGGCCCATGCTGATGCTGGCTGGAGCTATGAGAGAGCCTCAAAAGTAGAGTCAAGAGAGGCCACTGTGTTCCCAAACATGTCCATACCACTTCTAAAAGAGACTGGAAACTTTCAAGGAACAATAGACTCTGCTTCCTTTCATATCCATCCACAAAACCTTTCCTGTCTGATTATCAACTTAACTTGCATAGAGATTTTAAAGAACAGTTAACATAACATTGATTAAGATGACAAAGGGAAAAGGGAGGCAATACCATATATATTATACATGAAGGAAGGGACTAAGGAAGACATATGTAGCCCTACTGTCAATCCAGCTGCAGCATTCAACTTAGCATGCTTGGTAAGGCACTAGAATATACATAATACTTCACAAATCAAAAACTAAAATCTCAGGCCTTCCACTAATTAGTTTCAAACTCTATCAAAGTTTCCAGTTTTGCCTTCCTCTGCCAGCACCCCACAACAGCCATGGGAAGATCTCCCATTTCACTGTGTATTAAGACTCAGATTTCATAGCTCCAGACAGGCAGAAATAGCTACCACTTTTTCAAACTGCAAAGCAAAATTCACTTGATAGTTTTCAAGTATTTGAATACCTATTCCCTTACGTGATTCTCCTAACACTGAAAAATGGTTATTTTCAGAGATGATGGGTGAAGACCAAACCACAGCAAAGCCTCTAGCATAAGTAGAGTCATAGGAGAAGTGGCCCATTTGTCTATCAGTGACCAAAATAAGAGACAGAGACATCGATTTGAGAGTGAAACATCGACCAGTTGCCTCCCACACATGCCCTAACCCGTGATTAAACCTGCAATCTGGGTATGTGCCTTAACTGGGACTCAAACCCATGACCTTTCAGTGCATGGGACAACTCTCCACACAGGCCAGGGCCCACACATTACCAGTTTAATTAAAATACTCCAATTTCTGAAAGAACCCACTACTCACAGCACTTTGGGCTCTTTAAGTCTTCTCAGGAATTGTCAACAATTCTCAAAAAGTTCTTAACTATCTAAGGCACTTGCTTTTCTTTTTCTTGGTTTTGGGTTCAGCATTCTTTGGAAGACAGAAAGCTGGTCTCTGGATAACCAAAGTTTTAACATAGGCATTTTCATGTCTCTGTCTACCTGCATTTAAGCAGAGCTTGCAGATAAAAATAAAAACATTAAACTTCTCAATCCCAAAAACACAACAAAGATGATAAAATTAAAAATAGTTTTTAGTAGTCCACAATAATTTATTATTCAATTGTCAACAGTGCCTGGAATATGACAGGAACTTGATAAATGCTTTTTGAAGGAATGGTTTAAGAAGATAATATGGCTCACTGGTTGAGCATCGACCCATGAACCAGGAGGTCACAGTTCGATTCCCAGTCAGGGCACATACCAGGTTTTAGGCTCAATCCCTAGTTGGGGGCATGCAGGAGGTAGTCAATAGATGATTCCCTCTCATCCTTGATGTTTCTCTCTCTCTCTCCCTCTCCCTTCCTCTCTTTGAAATCAATAAGAACATGTTTTTTTAAAAAAGAAGAAGATAATATGGCAGCAGAGAAAAGGTGTTTGTTTTGGAGTCAGACCTGGACTTGTAACTCATTTCCTACCTTTTTAGTCATATTAGAGGCCTGGTACACGAAATTCGTGCACAGGAAGGGGGGCGTTCCTCAGCCCAGCCTAAACCCTCTCCAATCTGGTACCCCTTGGGGGATGTCCGACTGCCGGTTTAGGCCCATCCCTACAGGATCGGGCCTAAACCGGCAGTCGGACATCCCTCTCGCAATCTAGGATCACTGGCTCCTAACCGCTCCCCTGCCTGCCTGCCTAATCACTCTGCCTGCCTGCCTGATGCCCCTAACTGCTCCCCTGCCTACCTGCTCGCCCCTAACCACCTCTGCCTGCTGGCCTGATCCCCCTAACTGCTCTCCCCTGCCGGCCTGATGCCCCTAACTGCTCTCCCCTGCTGGCCTGATTGCCCTAACTGCTCTCCCCTGCCGGCCTGATCTCCCTAACTGCTCTCCCCTGCTGGCCTGATCCCCCCTAACTGCCTCTGCCTCGGCCCTGCCATCGTAGCTTTGTCTGGAAGGTCGTCTGGAAGATGTCCAGTCTAATTAGCATATTACCCTTTCATTAGTATAGATGATCTTGAGCTAAATTACTTTGTTTCTCTGAGCCTCAATTTCCTCACCTAAAAAACAGATATATACTACCACCTATCTTGCAGAATGACCAGGAAAAGATGTTACTGGTGGTATATTCAAACATATAAACTGCTCTGTTGGTATTGACTGTAGCTACTGTAAAAGCATGGATTTAAGCAAAAGAAACAGTTCAATAGTTCACAATTCTTTTATTCATTTATTCAACAACTATTTGGTGAAGGCCTAGTTTGTGTCAGGCACTGTAGTTGCAAAAGATATATCAGTGATCAAGATAGACCTACTTCCCTGCTCTCATGTAGCTTCTATTTCAGTGCGGGGGAGGGAGATAAATAAGAAAATAAATATAATAAGTATATAGGTCTTAAAATATAATGTTTTAGAAAAAAGAAAAGATAGATCAGAATAAAGGGAATCAGAAGTGTTAGGGACAGAGGAGTTATTTTTAAATAAGATGATTAGAGTAGGCTCATTGAGAAAGTGACACTGGAGCAAAGATTTGACAATCATGAGAAAGATGGCCATGAAAATATCTAGGGGAGAGCATTCCATACAAAGACAACAGCCAAGACAGAAACAAGGCTATCATGTTCAAGAAACAGCAAGAAAGCTAGTGGCTACCACAGAGTGAACAAGAGAAATACAGTAGGTGAAGTCAGAGAGGTTAATAGAAGACCAGAAAACATAACACCTCTCAGGCTTTTACTAGAAGTGGAATGGGAAGTCACTGTTTTAAACAGAGAAGTAACATGATCTGACCTAGGCATAAAAAAAAATGATTCAAGCCTTAGCCAGCTTGGCTCAGTGAATAGAGCGTCAGCCTGTGGAATGAAGGGTCCCAGGTTCAATTCCAGTCAAGGGCACATGCCCTGGTTGTGGGCTCGATCCCCAGAAAGGGGCGTGCAGGAGGCAGCCAATCTGTCTCTCATTGGTGTTTCTATCTCTCTCTCCCTCTCCCTTCCTCTCCGAAATCAATAAAAATAAATAAACAAATGAATGAATGAATGAATGAATGAATAAATAAATAAATAAAAATTTAAAAAAGAACGGATCACTCATTAAAAAAAAAAAAAAAAAGCATGATTCAGGCTGCTGTGTTAAGAATAAAAAAAGGGTAGAAGCTGCGAGGTAATCCAGGCAAGAGGGCAGTGTTTAGACCACAGTGGTAGCAGCAGAGACAGTGAGAAGTAGTTGATCCTGAATATATTTTAAGGAAGGTCCAGTAGGTTTTCCTGGCAGACTAAATATGGGGTATGAGAGAAAGATAAAGGTCCAAAGTTTTGACCAGAGCAACTAAGAGGAGAGGTGTCATCAAATAAGTTAGGGAAAGCTTCTGGTAGAGGAAAAAAGTTTAGAGGAGGAAATGAATAGTTTACTTTCAGTTTTGTATATGTTTTTTGAGTCAGTTAGCTTTCCAACTCTTCCAAGAGGTAAATAGGATCAGATTGATGAAATAATGGTTTTTAATATTTCTATTTTATCTTGTAATAGATGATAAACCATAGGTTTTATCTGACCTAGGACCTACAGTTTTATAACAAATTAATTTCAATAGTTACAATATACATGGTAAAAGAAAGTCATTAGTTAATTTGATACTGATTAATTCCCAATGACTGACCATATTTGTAAAGCCTGAAGATCAAGACTGAAATCCATTTCAACTCACAGTCATAGGTATGGGGTGAAAACTTAGCTCCTGGCATCTGTTACCAACACTGAATTCTTCATCCTGACAGCAACTAAAGAACTCCAGTGTTTGGTCCTAACATGATCAACTTCCGTCTGACACACGCCTCTTGCCCTAAACACAAATTTCTCTCTCCTTGTTTCCTGGAAGATCCCAAAAGAAGAGAATGGCCTAGAGTCTGAGAACAAATGCATCTAGGAAGAAAAGCGAGAGAGAGAGGAGCCTACCCAGGACCAGTACTATTCCCACACTCAAGGTCATTTGAGAAATCACAAAAACACATCTGAGGGTTGGAAAGGAAGCATCATGTGTCAACAAATATTTTCCAAATAACCATGGCTAAATTAGCAGGGTACACAGATGATTATGATAAAATTACTACTCAAGGCATTGTGAGTGAAAGTACTTAAATAAAGAAATTAACTAAGGGTTATGGAAGTATAGAGGTGG
The DNA here is from genome assembly GCA_026230045.1 of Corynorhinus townsendii. Lineage (NCBI taxonomy): Eukaryota > Metazoa > Chordata > Mammalia > Chiroptera > Vespertilionidae > Corynorhinus > Corynorhinus townsendii. The sequence goes on from JAPDVU010000003.1 coordinate 214,430,722, forward strand.
GAATAAAGGAGATTTTCCAAATAAATTGCCAAGAATTAACTTGAGATCACCACATCCACCATTTCCTACAAATCTGCATTCAGAAGACGCCTGTGGTGAATCAGGCTAAGGAGAAAGCAAGGTTGTAGTCTTTAAAGGGCTGGGACTTGCAACCTCTTAGAATTAGGTTCTTGTTCTCTTATGTGCTTGGTTAAAGAAAAGAGTTAAAGGTGGTCATGATCATTTCCTTCTTTCCTTTTCCACAAGAAAAAAAAAAAAACACAAAAAACTGGGATCGTAACAAAACAGTGTTTTAGTCCAACCATTATTTTCTCAGAGCCCATCTCCAAATTTTGAGATAATACTTAATCCTTGAAAATATTTGCTGGAAGAAAATAGTGCTTTCTCTTCCCATCCTAAAGGGAGTTTTATTTAACCTAGGCTATTTACAACTTTAACTTCTACGGTAAAACTAACCATAACCATTTCCAATGCCATGTGACTTTTCCTCCGGCCCAAGTTCTAAATCCCCCACCTCCCAAGGCTTAGGAGTCTTTCTAACTTTGAGTCTTCGGCAGGCTTGTTTTTCATCGTTACTGCTAATTATACTCTCCGAAATTCAGCCAAAAAGCTCTACAGGTACTTACTCTATTAATTCATAAACTACACTTCAATTTCATTTACCAGACAAAATCTTAAAGGCCTATAATGCACAGTAGCAAACAGTGTCATCTGTCTTTACACATCTCCAAAAAAAGCTTTATCTCTAACATGAGTTTTTACTTATTGGTAATCTAATAGAAACATACTTCGCCACAATCACATATTCCAGCAAACTGCTGCTATCTCAGCAATTACAATGGAGTATATGCTTTCAATAGTTAGTCAGGCCTTGGAAGTGGTTTAGCACACAGAAATTCACCAACTGGCATCTACAATTAGATTCAAGAAGACAAATAGAATTTTTATATCAGGTTTTTTCAAGACTTAACTAGTTCTTAAATTGGTTATACATTTCTGAAGTATTTACAGATTAGATGATATAATGTCTGGGATTTGTTTTAAAATACTGAGGAGGAAAAGAGGAGCAAATAATCAAGATTGGTTATGTGTTGATAATTATTTTTTAAAATCTATTTTTATTGATTTGAGAGAGGAAGAGGAAGAGATAGAAACATCATTGATTGGCTGCCTCCTGCATGCCCTCAACTGGGGTCAAGCCCGCAACCCCGGCATGTGCCCTGACCAGAATCGAACCTGGGACCTTTCAGTCCGCAGGCCAACGCTCTATTTACTGAGCCAAACTGGCTAGGGCTGTTGATAATTATTGAAACTGGGTGATAGGTCCATGGTGATGGTCATTTTATTATAATTCTCTTTATTTTTATGTGTTTGAAATAGCCCATAATAAAGATTTAAGCTTTTTTAAACTATGTCATGATCTAGTGAACTTGAGAAACAAATAAACAAAGTGATTATTGGGACCAATGAGCTCCATAATCTACCAGAGTAAAAAGTGTTACTTTCTCTTGCCCTGGACCTTTTGGCTCAGTTGGCAGGTAAATAGAGAAATTAACTAAGGGAAATTAACTAAAAGGTAGCCTGTTCAATTCCCAGATAGGGCACCTGCCTGAGTTGCAGGCTCAATCCCCGGGGGGGGGGGGGGGGGCCAACCAATGTTGTGCTCTTCTCCATCTCCCTTCCTCCCTAAAAATCAATTTTTAAAAATTTTAAAGATATACCTCAATTCTAACACTTATTTCTCACTGAACAAATATTTACTGACCACAACTACCATGTGCCAGGCACCAACCTGAGTACTAAGGATACAATGATAAACTAAATTCTCTCTCCCTGAAGGAACCGAATAGGGAATGTCATGAAAGAGGCAAGTACATGGTGTCATAAGCCAAACAAGAAGAGATCTAATCCAATTCTTGCCCATCAGGAAAAACTTCTCTGGCACCATCTAAGTTAATTCTGACAGATTCAACCCAAATAAATGAATCATTTCTTTTTTTTGTCCATGTTGACTTTATCATAATCTCATAGACTGTCCGTTTAATAAGGAAATGCTGATTTCTTTCTGAAGTATCCATTTCTCTATAAAGCTGAAATTATCAAATTATCATTCATTCAACAAATACTTAATTAAATACCTACCAGGCACTAGCATGTGCTAGATAAAAAGAATAAAACATGTTCTCTGCCCTCCCTGAGTTTATAATCTCAGAGCATAGGAAGGACAAAAACAAACAAGAAAAGAAGCTATCAAGCAGAAATATAATTACAAACTTCTCCAAGCTGTAAAGGAAACGAAGAAGGGGCTTTGTGGGCAGAAAGTATCCACTTTTTAGATATGGTGATAAGGAAAGTTGAACAAATGCAGACCAAAGGCTGATAAAGGAACTGACTGAAGGGTAATAAAATTTTAGACCAGGTGGTGAGATCAGCATAGATAAAGCATACTTACAATGTAGGTCATGGGAAGAATCTTGATTTTAAGTGCAATGGGAAACCATTGGAAGTGAGGGTTTTAAGCAAAGAAGTGACATGATTCAGTTTATGTTTTTAAGATCATTCCTGCTACTCTGGAGAGAACGGATTAAAAGAAAATAATTTTTACCAAGAGGGATTTTAGATGAGTAAAACTGATTTTGGCCAGTGAAGATCATCTCTGCGTTCTATTAACCATCCAAGTCTTTTAAATTGCCTATGTAGTCCAGGCTTCACCTTCAGTTTTGTTGTCTTTTGTTTTCAATGCTTTCAACCAGTAGGCCATGACCTCTGAGAAGCTCTCTGGAAAACTGAAACAAGCCCATATACCTGAGGGTTACCATTCTTCTCATTCTCCAATTGCCAAGGTCAGATTAATTTTCATTAACTTATCTTCTATTCCACCATCAGCATCTTGACTGAAAGGAAGAGAGAAGGGGACTCCTCAAGTGTTTCAGGAGATAATAAACTTTATTGAACATCTGATAAGGAATATGATTGCAAAACCTTTCTTCTCATTGCCAACTATGTTTCAGGTGAGAACTCCACTATGAAAGCAATTCTAATATTCCTGTCCAAATTATCTCAGAAAGCCATCTAAAACATTTTTTTAAAAGCTGCCTACAGCACACCCATTTATTTCTGCTTTTAAAAAAGTTTCCTCATTCCAAAGTCGGAACAAGAATAAATTTCTAATAATATTTGTAATTGCTATGGAAGGAAAAATAAATTCCATTGTCAATCCCATTGTCACTGAAATCTTAATAAAGGCACTAACAACACTATGCTCAAAGAGTTTTATTCAGTTACCAGAGGCCCGGTGCATGAAATTCGTGCAGGGGGTGGGTGTCCCTCAGCCCAGCCTGCACCCTCTCCAATCTGGGACCCCTCAAGGGATGTCCGACTGATCGGGCCTAAACGGGAAGTTGGACATCCCTCTCACAATCCAGGACTACTGGCTCCCAACCACTCACCTGCCTGCCTGCCTGATTGCCCCTAACAGCTTCTGTTTGCCAGCAAACAGAAGCAGTTAGGCTGATCGATGCCTAACTGCTCCCTTGCCGTCCCGATTGCCCCTAACTGCCCTCCCCTGCAGGCCTGGTCCCCCACAACTGCCCTTCCCTGCAGGCCTGGTTGCCCCCAGCTGCCCTCCCCTGCAGGCCTGGTCCCTTCCAACTGCTCTCCCCTGCCAGCCCCGTCACCCCTAACTGCCCTCCCCTGCTGTCCTTGTTGCCCCCAACTGCCCTCCCTTACAGGCCTGGTCCCCCTCAACTGCCCTCCTCTGCAGGCCTGGTTCCCCACAACTGTCCTCCCCTGCAGGCCTGGGTCCCCCGCAACTGCCCTCCTCTGCTGGCCTGGTCACCCCTAACTGCCCTACCCTGCAGGCCTGGTCGCCCCCAACTGCCCTCCCTTACAGGCCTGGTCCCTCCCAACTGCCCTCCCCTGCTGGCCATCTTGTGTTCACCTGGAGGCAGCCATCTTGTGTTGGAGTGACAGTCAATTTGCATATTACTCTTTAATCAGATAGGATTTGAAAATGAAAGGAGGAACGTGAAACAGTACCAATATCTGTGAACTATCCATGAGTTTTACATAATTTCACTTAATCTTGACAACATCCCTACAAGATAAGTATACCGCCATTTTACTGATGAGGACTCAGGCCCAGAGGTTGACACTAGCCCAGTGGTCAGCAAACTCATTAGTCAACGGAGCAGCAAACCGCTCTCCCTGGCCACTCTCAGCCCCCAGCAGATGCCCTCACCCCCCTACTGTGTCCACTGGTTATGCTCATATGCATGCATACAAACCCTTTGGTTGATCTTTTACCTATCCCATCTCCTGCCTTTCCTCTTTGGTTGGATGGTCTGTTCAATGCTTATATGTCTTTGGTTCTATTTTTGTTCATCAGTTTATGTTGTTTACTATATTCCACAAATGAGTGAGATCATGTGATACTTATCTTTCTCCAACTGACATATTTCACTTAGCATAATGCTCTCCAGGTCCATCCATGCTGTTGCAAATGGTAAGAGTTCCTTGTTTTTTACAGCAGCTTAGTATTCCATTGTGTAGATGTACCACCTTTTTTAATCCACTCATCTGCTGAGGGACACTTAGGCTGTTTCCAAATCTTAGCTATTGTAAATTGTGCTGCTATGAACACAGAGGTACAGATATCCTTTCTGACTGGTGTTTCTGATTTCTTGGGATATATTCCTAGAAGTGGGATTACTGGGTCAAATGGGAGTTCCATTTTTAATTTTTTGAGGAAACTCCATACTGTTTTCCACAGTGGCTGCACCAGTCTGCATTCCCACCAGCAATGCAAAAGGGTTCCTTTTTCTCCACATCCTTACCAGCACTTGTCATTTGTTGATGACAGTCATTCTGACAGATGTGAGATGGTACCTTATTGTCGTTTTTTGTTTTTTAATATATTTTTATTGATTTCAGAGAGGAAGGGAGAGGGAGAGAGAGATAGAAACATCAATGATGAGAGAGAATCAGATTGGCCATCTCCTGAATGCCCCCTACTGGGGATCAAGCTCACAACCCGAGCATGTGCCCTTGACCAGAATTGAACCTGGGACCCTTCAGTCCGCAGGCCACCGCTCTATCCACTGAGCCAAACCAGCTAGGGCCCTCACTGTCATTTTGACTTGTATCTCTTGGATGATTAGTGACTCTGAGCATGTTTTCCATATGTCTCTTGGCATTCTGTATGTCCTCGTTCAAAAAGTGTCTATTTAGGTCCCTTGCCCATTTTTTAATTGGATTGTTTATCTTCCTTTTGTTAAGTTGTACGAGTTCCCTGTGAATGTTGGAGATTAAACCCTTATTGGAGATAACATTGGCAAACATGTTCTCCCATGCAGTGGGCTTTCTTATTGTTTTGTTGGTTTCTTTTGCTGTACAGAAGCTTTTTATTTTGATGTAGTCCCACTTGTTTATTTTCTCCTTAGTTTCCATTGCCCTAGGAGCTGTATCAGTAAAGATATTGCTTATGTCTGATATTTTGCTGCTTATGGATTCTTCTAAGATTTTTATGGTTTCCCGTCTTACATATAAGTCCAATATGCAGCATAGCACGTAGACAGAAAGGTATCTTTAAAGCAAGTCTCCCTGACTGCTGAGTACAACACAACTCAGCAAAACCACCAAACTATCACTGCAACCTACATTACAATCTGCATTCCTTCATTTCTATAATCTCTATGTGACCACACACAACGTGGCACATTAAAGCATTACTTGACACCTAATACTAGGCCAAATTATTCTTCAATTATTTCAATAGTTCAACTTTTGAAATTGTATAATATTTTCCTTAAAAAGTTATTTTAGCTGAAACCAGTTTGGCTCAATGGATAGAGCACCAGCCTGCGGACTGAAAGGTCCCAGGTTCGATTCCGGTCAAGGGCATGTACCTGGGTTGTGGGCACATCCCCAGTAGGGGGCGTGCAGGAGGCAGCTGATCGATGTTTCTCTCTCATCGATGTTTCTAACTCTCTATCTCTCTCCCTTCCTCTCTGTAAAAAATCAATAAAATATATTTTTAAAAATAATAATAAAAAAATAAATAAAAAGTTATTTTAAATCAATTCTATCATTTACATGCTTCTGAGATTCAAACTCTGGGATTAACAATCTCCTATTGTAAAGTTGAGATGGTGTGAAGTGCCAATGATTGCTGGAGTGAATATAGTGATAACTGTAAGGATCTAATGAAAATCACAGGAGGGCCCTTAGGGGTCATCTAACTTAATACTCTTATTTTACAACAGAGGAAAAAAGTCCGATCAAAGATGTTAAAGAAAAAGTGCTCAGTACTGCATAGCTTATTAACAACATAATGAGGTTTTTATTATTTTTTAATATTTTTTATTGATTTTTTTACAGAGAGGAAGGGAGGGGGACAGAGAGTTAGAAACATCGATCCGCTACCTCCTGCGCACCTCCCACTGGGTATGTGCCCGCAACCAAGGTACATGCCCTTGACCGGAATCAAACCCGGGACCATTCAGTCCAAAGGCCGACACTCTACCCACTGAGCCAAACCGGTCAGGGCCATAATGAGGTTTTTAAAGCCCCAAGCCTATGATGCCCCGTTGGCCAGCTAATCTCTAATAATAATAGCTGCTACTTAATCCGTTAATTACAATATCCTAGGTGCTGTACTAAGGATTTTACATATTTACTAGAGGCCCAGTACACGGATTCATGCACCAGTGGGGTCCCTTGGCCTGGCTGGGCAGGGACCACCAGAGGTTGGCCAGCTGGGGCGAGACCGCTGCGGGAGGGCTTCGGGGCGTGTCTGGCCCATCTCGCCCAGTCCCTATCAACTAGACCCCAGCAGCAAGCTAACCTACCTGTCGGAGCATCTGCCCCCTGGTGGTCAGTGTGCATCACAGAGATTGCTCAAACAGTCAAATGGCCATACACTTAGCATATTAGGCTTTTATATATATAGATGACCTCATTTAATTTCATCCAATCCACTGAGGAAGGCATTACCAACCTCATTTTATAAATGAGGAAACCTGGATTCAAATCCTTATCTGTCTGCTGCCAAAATCCTTGGTATCACCCATTACACTGTACCTCTCTACTTTTCAGTCAACATTCGTTTATCAAATACTTGCTAAGCAGGTACTACTAACATAGGGATATTAGTGATGAAGAGGTGTCTGCCCTTTTAGAGTTTATGGTAACAAAAAAAAATAAGCACTTCAGGTATGACTGGTAAGTACTATAGGGGAGGAAAACAGTCATGTGAAAATAACTACAGAGGCAACATTATGCTACCAATCTTTTTTTAGTAAGTTTTTATTGATTACAGAGAGAGGAAGGGAGAGGGGGAGAGAAAAATATCAATGATGAGAATCATCGATCAGCTCCGTCCTGCACACCCCCTACAGGGGATCGAGCCCGCAACCCAAACATGTGCCTTGACTGAGAATCGAACTGGCAGGGTTATGCTACCAATCTTACATGAAAACACTAAAAATGTAAAACACTACCACCTCACACCTGTTAGGATGGCTACCATAAAGAAACAAACTAGCCCTAACCGGTTTGGCTCAGTGGATAGAGCGTCATCCTGCAGACGAAAGGGTCCCAGGTTCGATTCCGGTCAAGGGCATGTACCTAGGTTGCGGGCACAGCCCCAGTAGGGGGTGTGCAGGAGGCAGCTGATCGATGTTTCTCTCTCACTGATTTTTCTAACTATCCCTCTCCCTTCCTCTCTGTAAAAAAAAATCAATAAAATATATTTTAAAAAAAAGAAAGAAAGAGAAAATAGCACTGGTAAAAATGTGGAGGAAATGAAATCCTTATGAATTGTTGGCAGGAATGTAAGATGAAAATACATACTATAAATTTAATCTTAAAGATAGTGAAAGTGATTAACCAAGATTCTGAACTCATCAAACATAACAGGTATTTGAAAAAGCATATTCTGAAAGGCAGATAAACAAGTGTCCTCTTTCTTTAGTATGATATTAATTCTAACGTGGCCATAGTAGAAACACTTCTAACCAGAGCAAACTGTCAATGATAACAGATCTTTACAAATTCAAATAAACTATCAAGATTACACACATATGCAATTCCAATGCCCACTTCTTTTTTCCTCATTTCCATATTCCTGTTAAATTCTCTGTCAGTTTCTCTGATATCTCAGCAGAGACAAACTCTGACTGCTGTACAGGTAAAGGCACTTCATTAAGCTCTCTTACTAGATTCAGATTGCTGCTGTGGGAAATGCCTCCTCTTAAATTTCTGGGCTATTATCAGATAGAAGCAGCTCTTAATCTCCCTGGTTTCCTTTTCAGGTGCATGTGCCAAGAAAAGGTGGAGGAGAAAAACACAGGTCCACAGCGATCTAAAGTACTTGCACTTTCATTCATTATGAACTCTGAACTGCATGTTATTCACCTTCAGGCTAGAATGTATCATCCAACTTCTTTTATTTCCTTTACCCACATGGTGCAGATCATGTATTAGATACATGGAGAGAAAAAAATATTAAGTGCACCTACTACCTCCCAAAGAACTATGACACTAATAGAAAGAACAGGTCTTGATGAAAAAAATGTTAAGTAAAAAGAGGCACTATAGGGAGAGGGGAGTCTGAAAACAAGATTGAGGTTGTATTAATCAAAGACAATTATTCTGTAAAGACGTTAAGCCTCAAGCTAACTTAAAAATAGGCAAGGATAGAGTTTGGAGAATGAGAGGCAGGCTGTTCAGAGAATTCAGAGTAGCCTGATCAAAATCAGGAAAGTAACAATTGTCAGTACAGAAAGATATCCAGTGCTTTTTAAAGTTCTGGTTGAAAAAAATGTAATAATTCTGCTTGGTGACCTGTAAAAGTATCCATTAGCCATATCCCAGTTTAATGAAGACAGCATATAGCTATGGACTAACTACAAGACCAAGAAGCAATTTGCTTCTAGCAACCAAATTAAGTGAGTCAACTCATCCCCATAGACTTTAACTGAAAACGAAGAATTCTGCCATTTCTATAGCTATACCACGTGATATTCTAAAATGTTTGCTTCCTCTCATCTGATAAGTTATATACAGAGTCTGTTATTAAGCCTATGCCATTCTTCCAGATAGAGTGTAAAGGCAGAAGACAAAGAAATGGTAGTTGAAACAGATTCTAAGCTAGAAAAGCTTGCCCAGCCTTTTATAAGTAAAATGTAAATTCCATATACATAATCAACTGTCACTGGTATAATTCCTCACAGCTAGAAACTACTTTATTCAGACAGGGTTTTACACATGATAGATACTCACTAACTATTTGAAAGGTACGACCCAATTTGTACTCAAGACAACTACTGCTAGGAGTAAACAAATTAACTCCATAAAATGACTGGAGTTAGAAAACTGCAGGAGGATGAAGGATGGGATATTTTCTTACAATGGAGTTGCAAGAAGGCACATCATACACCCACTCACTCATTCAACAGGAATTTGAAGACTCCTGTAGTGTAGATCAGCTGTTCGAAACTAATCTCAACCAAAGTTGGCATGCAAACATGTTGTATGTAGTCCAGAGTATTGACCCACACAGTATTTCTTAATCAACTTGGAGGTATATTTACTTACAATAAAAGACACGTATTTTAAGTATACATTTTCAATTAGTTCAATGAATTCTGACAAATGTATATTCTTATGCAGTAACCAAAACCAATCAAGAAAAAAAAATTCCCACTACCCCTAATGCCCTTTTATAGTCAATCTCCATCGCCACCTCCCCACTGCAGCCCCAGGCAACCACTAATCTAATTTCTGTTACTATTATTATAAATTATTACAGCGCTTCAATATAAATAAAACCAGAGAATAAGTTCTCTTGTGTCTCATTCTTTCATTCAACATGTTTTTGAGATTCATTCACTTTGTTGCATGTGTCAATAATTCACTGTTTTGTTTAACCACGGTCTGTTTTATCTATTCACCTGTTGATGGCATTTGAATTGTTTCTAACTTTTTTGGCTATTATGAATAAAGCTATTATGAACATTCACGTGGTCTTTTGTGAATATATGTTTTCATTTCTCTTAGGTAATAAATACCAAGGAGCAGGACTGCTAGGATGCATAATAAGTATGTGCTTAATTCCATAAGAAACTGACCATCATGAGGATACCAGACTGGAACAAAGGACGGTGCCTCGGAGTCTGTATAAAACGATGATGAAGTAGAAATAAAGCCTTGACACGATGGGAAACACACACACACACACACACACACACACACAAAAATCCCTGACCAATTGTTTTCCAAAGTGGTTGTACCAATGAATTCCAGTTGTTTCACATCCTCACCAATACTTGAAATTGTCCATTTTAAAAAATTTTAGAATTTGGAAATGAAGAAGTATATCATTGAGGTTTTCATTAGTATTTCCCTGGTGACTAATGATGTTCAGCATATTTTCATATGCTTTTGGATATTCAAATATATTTTCTTCTGTGAAGTGTCTATTCAAATCTTTTCCTGGGCCATTTGTAACTGGGCCATTTGTCATATTATTGAGCTTTAACATTTTTTACATATTCTGGATATAAGTCCTTTAATATATATATATATATACTAGAGGGCCGGTGCACAAAATTCATGCACAGGTAGAGTCCCTAGGCCCAGCCAGCGATCAGGGCCAATCGGGGCCTTCCTTCCCCTGGCTGCCACCCAGGGCCTTCCTTCGTTCCCCGCTGCCCTCTGGTGGTCAGCGCACATCATAGTGAGCAGTCAAACTCCCGGTTGAACTCCCAAAGGGACAATTTGCATATTAGACTTTAATTATATAAGGATATATACACGTATATACGTATATATATATATACATATATATGTGTATATATATATATAATGTGGCTTTAACTATTTTCTTAGTGTCTTTTGAAGACTGAAAAATTTTACTTTAATAAGGTCCAAGTTGTTAACTTTTTTTTCTATTGTTAGTGCTTTTTATGTCCTAAATAGTCTTTGTCCACCCAAAGGTTAAAAAGATTTTCTCTTATAATTTTTCTTCTGCAACCTTTATGGTTTTAGTTTGTATGTTTGGGTCTATGAGCCACTTCAAATTAATTTTTGTGTATAGTGAGAGATAAAAATTGGCATTCATTTCTCTTAATATATTTTATTGATTTCAGAAAGGAAGGGAGAGGGAGGGAGAAATAGAAACATCAATGATGAGATAAAATCATTGATTGGCTGCCTACTGCACACCTTATACTGGGGATTGAGCCTGCAATCCAGGCATGTGCCTCAACCAGGAATCAAACCATGACCTCCTGGTTCGTGGGTCAACGCTCAACCACTGAGCCACATCAGCCAAGTTCACTTCTTTATATACAAATATCCAACTGTCCCAGCAACATTGATTGAAAAGTCTATCCTTGCCCCTTCTGAATTACATTTGAGCCTTTGTTGAAAAAACAATTGGCCATACATGTATTTCTTTCTAGTATTCTCTACTGTATTCCAATGATCCATATCTATTTTTACACCAAAACCACACTGCTTTGATTACTCTGGCTTTATAATGTCTTGAAATCAGGTAATTCCTCCAAATTTGCTCTTCTGCTTCTAAATTGCTTTGGCTATTCTAGATCCTTTGCATTTCCATGTAAATTTTAGATTCAGCATATCAATTTCTATAAAGAAAGTATAATGTGCTGGAATTTTTATTGTGAACATACTGAATCTTTTGATTATTTGGGGAAGATTAGACAGTTTAACAAGATTGGGTTTTTCAAAACATGAACATGGTATATCTTTACATATTTAGGTCTTTTTTAACTTCTCCTAGCAATGTATTTTTATTTTCATTGTAAAGGTCTTATATATCTTTCATTAAATCTACTCCTAAGTATAGAATGACAGGAGAGATTGTGGGAATGGACAAGGTGTTAGATGAAAAAAACTTAGAATAATGTTATACCAAGAATATGAAATGGTTCAAGAAAGAAAGTGATCAATTATGTTAAATATTACTTGAGAGGTAAAGTAAGAGTGAAAAATGTCTATTCCTTCAGTCATTAATCCATTCAAATATCTATTAAAAACCTACTACACCCTGGTCAGTGTGGCTCAGTTGATTGAAAAGTTGCCCATTCAGCCCAGCCTGCATGGGCTTAAGCGTCGACCTATGAACCAGGAGGTCAAGGTTCAATTCCTGGTCAGGGCACATGCCCAGGCTGTGGGCTCGATCCCCAGTGTGGGGTGTGCAGGAGGCAGCCAATCAATGATTCTTTCATCATTGATGTTTCTACCTTTCTCTCCCTCTCTCTTCCTCTCTGAAATCAATAAAACATATATATCTATATATATAAAAGCCTAAGCAACCATTCGACCAGTAGCTATGACATGCATTGACCATCAGGGGGCAGACACCCAATGCACAGTCATGGAAACATGGAACAGACTAATGAATCTCAGAGGGAAGAGGGGAGGGCGAAGGGCAGGAAGAGATTAACCAAAGATCTTAAATGTATACTAGAGGCCCAATGCACAGATTCATGTACCAGTGGAGTCCCTTGGTCTGGCCTGCGGGATCAGGCCGAAACCGGCTCTCCGACATCCCCCGAGGGGTCCTGGATTGCGAGAGGGCACAGGCCAGGCCAAGGTACTCCACTAGTGCACAAATCCGTGCACCAGGCCTCTAGTACGTATATAAAAAAAAGAAAAGTTGCCAGTTCAATTCCCGGTAAGGGCACACACCCAGGTTGTAGGCTTGATCTCCCATATGTATGGGGTGTGCAGGAGGCAGCTGATTGATGTTTCACTCTCACATCTATGTTTCTCTCTCTTCCTCTCCTTTCCTCTCTCTAAAAATCAATAAAAATATATATATTTTTAAAAAGAACCTACTACATGCCAAGTACTGTTGGTGCTGAGGATGCAGCAATAAACCAAGTCTCCTCCCTTGTAGAGATTATCATCTAGTGGGAGGAGACAGATAACAAATACATGTCAAGTGGTGGTTAAGTCCTGTGGAGAAAGTGAAGCAGGAAAAAGGAAATGCCTGGGATTGAGGAGTAAGGTGGCTTTTTTATATATGATGGTCTCTCTAATAAGGAGACATCTGAACAAAGATCTGAAAAGAGTGAGGAACTAAACCATATGAAGATCCAGGGAGAGAGTATTTCAGGCAAAGGAAACGGCAAGCCTGAAGACCTGGTATGATCCAGGAATAAGGAAGGAATCCAATGGGATTTGAGCAGAGCAGGCAAGGGGGAGAGTGGTAGACCATGAAACTGACTCTGGAAAGCAGATCATAAAATCAATAATTTGTGTGGACAGATTATAAGAAATCAAGGGCAGAAGCAGGGAGTCCAGTTCAAAGGAAGCTACTGCATAATGCAAGCACGAAATAATAATGATGGTGAGATGGTCAGCTATATGTCAACTTGGTTAGGCTACAGTCCCCAGTTATTCAACACTAAGTGTTGCTGTGAAGGTATTTTGTAGATGTGATTAATATTCATAATCAATTGACTTTAAGTAGAGATGATTATCCTAGATGATCTAGGTGGGCCTGACTCAATCAGTTAAAAACACCTGGGTGGTGTGGCTCAGTGATTAGAGCATCAGCCCGAGCACTGAGGGGTTGCAGGTTCGATTCCCAATCCAGGGCACATACCTGGGTTGCAGGTTTGATCCCCAGCCCCAACCAAGGCTCAATCAATGTTTTTCTCTCACATTACTCACATTAACCTTTCTCTATCTCTCTCTCTTCCCCTCCCTCCCTCCCCCCCTTCCACTCTCTCTTAAGAAAAGCAATGGAAAAAAATATATGCCCACCCCAGCGTGTGGATTGCAGCATTATTTACAATGGCCAGACTTGGAAACAACATAAGTGTCCACTATTGCATGAATGGATAAAGAAAATGTGACACACACACACGGAACATTTTTCAGCCATATAAAAGAATTAACTCTTGCAACAACCTGGGTGGACTTTGAGCACAATAGCTAAGTGAAATAAATCAGACAAAGAAAGGCAAATAATGATCTCATATGTGGTACCTAAAAAAAAGAAAAAACTAAGATCACAGATACAGTAAATGGATTGGTAGTTACCAAGGATGGGAAGTGGTGGGGTAGACAAAATGGGTGAAGAGGGTCAAATGCACAATTTTCCAATTATAAAATAAATAAGTAATGAGGATGCAATGTACAGCATTGGTGGCCATAGTTAATAATACTGTATTGCAAATTTAAAAGTTGCTAAGAGACTAAATCTCATAAGTTCTCATCATATGATGAAATTTTTGGACTTTTGAACTGATAATATTCAGCTGAGATCTTGGCTGAAGGTCTCAGCCAAGGGACCAATGGGTTGAGACTTGGAGGATGCTGAGATAGGATGAATGTATTTTGCACGTGGGACAGATGTGAATCTTCAGGGCCCAAAGGGCAGACTGAAACATGGCACACTAAAAGATGTTCATATCCTCCATACCCTAATCCCTGGAACCTGTGAATGTTACCATATATGACAAAATAAAAAAAGAGGTTAGGGGTCTTTGCTGACGTGAGAGATACATTGATTGGTCACACTGGGCTGGAATTGAGCCTGTAATTGAGGAGATTATCCTGGATTGCGTTGGTAAACCCTAAATGTAGTCACGTCTTTATAAAAGAGAGGTAGAAAAAGATTTGACAAATACAGAGGAGGAGATATGCAGAGAAATCTGAAGATGCTGGCTAGCCTGGAAGACTGAAGTGATACTGCCAGGAGCCAAGGAATGCACAGCCATCAGAAGCTGGAAGATGTGCCCTAGCCCGTTTGGCTCAGGGGATAGAGCATCAGCCCCAACGACTGAAGGGTGGCAGGTTCAATTCTGGTCAAGGGCATGCACCTCAGTTACAGGCTCAATCCCAGCCCAAGAGTAACCAGTCAATGTGTCTCTCTCATACTGACATTTCTCTCTCTGTCCCTGGCTCCCTCCCTTCCACTCTCTCTAAAAATCAATGGAAAAATATCCTCCGGTGAGGATTAACAAAAAACAAAAACAAAAACAAAAAAAGCTGGAAAATGCAATAAACAGACTCTCCCCTAAAGATTCTGGAAGGACAGCTGGCACCTTGATTTTGGTCCAGTGGATTTCAGGTATTTGGCCTTCAGAACTGTAAGAGAATAAATATGTTTTAAGCCACCAAGTTTGTGGTACTTTATTATAGTAGCCAAACAAATACAGACTAGTTTAGACAAAGATGATTATAGTGGAGAGGTCATAAGAAGTGACCAGATTATAGGTATATTTAGAAGGTATATGTAACAGAGTTTGCTGATGAATTAGATATGAAATAGGAAAGAAAGAGAAGATGATTCTAAGTTCTTGCTGAATAACTACGAGAGTTACCATTTTACTAAGCTAGAGACAACCCACTGGCTCAGCAACAAGAAGTCAGTGGTGGCCTCACTGAAATCTGTTTGGTAGAATTTTGGCTCAACACCAGATATACTCTATCTATCTATATCTATATCTATATCTATATCTATATCTATATCTATATCTATTAGTGTAAGTGACCATTAGACCATTCAACCGGTAGCTATGACGCACACTAACCACCAGGGAACAGACACTCAACACAAAGGCATGGAAACATGGAACAGACTGATGAATCTCAGAGGGAAGGGGGAAGGGGGAAAGTGGGAGGGTGGGAAGAGATTAACCAAAGATCTTATATGCATACTAGAGGCCCCATGCATTGATTCATGCACTGGTGGGATCCCTTAGCCTGGCCTCTGGGGATCAGGCTGAAACCAGCTCTCCAACATCCCCGGAAGGGTCCTGGATTGCGAGAGGGCTCAGGCCATGCCAAGGGACCCCACTGGTGCACGAATCAGTGCACCGGGCCTCTAGTAGGGTTAGAAAGTCCAAAGTACTATGATGTTACCTATATATATAAAAGCCTAAGCAACCGTTACAACTGGTCAACCGAACACCTCAACCGGTCACTATGACGCACACTGACCACCTGGTAGTCAGTGCACTCCCACAGCCAATCTCCCGAGGCCAGCCAACCTCCCGCAGTCCCTCCCCCTAGTCGCCAGCCCACCCCAATTGTGACTGGGCAAGATAGCCCCAATCGGCCCTGATCGCCAGCCAGGCCCAGGGACCCCCCACCTGTGCACAAATTCATACACCGGGCCTCTAGTAGTATAAGTTACTTTGAATATTGCTCTGTTCTCTTTCTGGTTATTATTCATCTACTCATTGTCTTTGACAAGTACTTATTGAACATCTATTATGCCATGCCAAGCACTATGCTGGACACTGGGAATGTAGCAGTGAAAAAACAGACATGGTCCTTGGCCTCATGAAACTTATAAGAAAAAAAAACATAAAATAACTACACAATTGTTTAGCTGCAATTTAGCTAGAGCTACAAAAGAAAAATTCTGGGGGCTCAGAAAATGAGCATGCAAAGAATGCCTATTATGTGCTAAATACTTTACATGTGATTTTATTTACCTCACAACTATCCTATGAGGAAAGAGAGATTCAGAAAGATTAATTCTCTTGCCCAAGATCACAGAGCCAGTGAGCAGTAGAGCCAGGACTGAAAACAGGTGCATTCAACTCCAAAACACATCACTATCTCCAAACTGTAGCGAAATCTACCATGCTTTAAATCTACTATGTTTTTGTTTTTAAACAAAACAAAGAAGTGGTCAGAAGAGATAAAGAGGGTCATGCAGGTAAAATTTTAAGGATCCCTGTTCTAGAAAGAGTTTTTTAAACTCACTTGATGAAGGTGAATTTTGGAAGGTATTCAAAATCCCTTAACACTCTCCAAATAGAACAAAAGGTTACACTATAATTAACTCAGTTTTATTTAGGCACCCAACAGGTTATTAAACATGTTGAAAATAAAATGTCATGAAAAATTTATCCAAATTGAACTGATCATACCCAGTTTTCATGCAAATCAATTCTGCCAGGTTCATCTTCAGAATCAGCTTTCAGGTAAAAGTCAAAAAGATTTTTTTTAAAAATAATAATAAGGTCAATCATGCTACAGAGTAACTGATTTAGGAAAATGATTAAATCATCGTTTGACTCAATGTATACACAGATTCCTGATAGATATGATACAAATGAACCACACCATGATCTTCTACTGGGTAAAAAATATATATATATATGTTTAAAATTTATTTAATTTCAAATAATCATTAGCCCATAATCTTATTATATTCTAAATTCCCTATTCCCATTCCAGACTCCCCCCAACCTCTTGAAAAAAAAATCTGAACACAAGGAAACATTAACAAGATGTGAAATGATTCACTGAATCTATAAAATGGAATTTAAAATACCAACATATCTTTGTCTTCAATGCCACGATCGCAGGGCATTCACCTGGAATGTTAGAATTAAAGAGTGAAGACTACCCAGCTGGCAAGGCTCAGTGGTTGAGCGCCAACCTATGAACTAGGAAGTCACGGTTCAAGTCCCAGTCAGGGTACATGCCCGGGTGGCAGGCTCTAGGAGGTATGCAGGAGGTAGCCAATCCATGGTTCTCTCTCATCATCAATGTTTCTCTCTCTCTCTCTCCCTTCCTCTCTGAAATCAATAAAAGTATTTTTTTAAATAAAAATAAAGAGTGAAAGGCTCATGAAAGGAAGCTTTAGTTCAAGTGACTTTTCATTAAAAGGGTATCAAGAAGCCCTGGCTGGTTGACTCAGTTGGTTGAACATAAGCCTATGTACCAAAAGGTTGCAGGTTCTATTCCTAGTCAGGGCACATACCTAGGTTTTAGGTTCTATCCCAGGCTGGGGCGCTTACAGGAGGCATCTCTCTCCCTCCTCCTCTCTCTCCCTCCCTTCCTGTCCCTTCTCCTCTCTCTAAAAATCAATGACCATGTCCTCAGGTGACGATTAAAAAAAAAAGTGCATCAAGAATAAGAAAGAAAACGGCTCTTATTTTTCATTCCTAAATTGTTTCCCCATCTCTGCCTCTCAAAGGAAAGACAAGATATCAGATATAAAGCAAATTTTAAAAGACTACTTTAAATATATCCATTATATAAAAAATATAAAATCAACAATAAAGCCAGTTTCATAACCATGATAACATCACACTCATACCAAAATGCGACATGGTGTGTCCTAAAGTATAAGGAGAGGACAACTTTCCAAGTTCCTGTAAATTCTGTGGTAGTGAAAATATGTACAAATTCACCATAATTAAGAGACTTTGGCATCACTTACACCATTTACAGATACTGAAACACTGACAAATTTTTTTAATTTGTACATTATAGTATGCCCTTATTTAGTAAGTATTTATTGAGCAATTCTAGGAATGGCAACAAGATACATACAAGGAAAGAATATTTTTATTATTACCATAAGGAATTCTCAGTATACTGACATTTTGCACCAACTATGCAAAAGAAAGTGAACAAGAACAGACATTTACTAGGGGCAAAATTAGTCACTTCATATACATTAATATAGGGGGTCAGAATCTTTTAATTCAGACAGACCTGGGTTCAAATCTTCAGTGTGATCTTCCTAAATTAGTTCATCTCTCCAAGTTCACTTACCTCATCTGAAAAATACTACTACATATTTCACAGAGCTGGTGCAAGTTAATAAGGTAGCACCATGATGATGACACTGTTACTTCCCTTTACAGTTTCCCATAATCCTTACAACCTCATGCTGTAAGAATTATTAACTCAATTTTACCGATCAGGAAATTGAGTCACCAAATGTTAAGGAGTGAGCCTATGGTTACACAGCTAACAACTGTCAGAACCTAACTCTGTTCATGCCCTTAAACTTGACATGTTACCTCCCTAGTTTTTTTATTCTATCATACTAGGGAATTTGGAATTTTTTTCAAATTACACCCATTATAATTTTAAATTTAAAACCAAAGTCACATGTAGTCAATAATATTGTGATAAGTTTGCATGGTAACAAACAATTACTAGAATTACTGGGGTGATCACATTGTAAGGTATAAAAATGTCGAATCACCATATTATACATGTAAAACTAACATATTGTTTGTCAACTATACCGAAATAAAAAATTTTATAAAGAACCAAACTCACCCATAATTCTCACAATTTTAGAGGTCAAAAACCTGTAAGTAGCCCACCTGCAAATTCAGTAACAAATAGAGGATACAATCCAGATTTCAAAGTAAGCTATCCAAATTATTCATTATCAGCACTCATCTATACAAGGAATGATTTCTAAATGCATATGAACAAGCATGAGTGAGGAAGTAAATGAACTAGATATACCACAAAAGTGAATATATGGTATCTAAAGAAAAACTTTTCACAACACTCAGTCTTGGAAGGATTCTGCAAATGTTCTCTTATTGCTATGTGAACCAGCCTTAAATACAGAGTGAAGACCTAATCCAGGCTCAGCCATGAGACTGTTGTGGAATCTCAAACCATTTAATTTCTCAATGCCTTCGTTCAACTAAACAATGAAAATTGGACTTGACTCACAGAATCACAGAACTGAAGAAAATGTAAGCAATTAGCTCCACCCAATGCACTTTGGCAAATTACTCAATTTCTGATTTAACACCTGCAGCGACATGGAATTCAATGATCTTTCCTCTTCATAGAAGTGATATAGTATTTTTAAGAATGTCTGCAGATTGTCTTGTGACTTAGTCCTCTTTCTAGGTATTTTCACTATGGGTCCTAGGTTCCACCCCCGAAGCTCTTCTGAAGCATATGCACCTGTAAGTACTATTTCTAGCTAAACCCATTGAAGCACATGCACCTGTAAGTACTGCTTCTAGCAGATAGAGGGCCCAGTAAAGTAAAGAGGCCCAAGAGGATATGCTATGCCCTCAACAAGCAACTGTGGTCTTGTTTTAATTATGGAGTTCAGCTAAGTGAAATTATTGGTTCACTCTACTTTCTGCAATAAAAATTATTAGACATAGCTAGGTACTTGAACTGAAAAAATTGATACTGAAGCAGTAATGACTGACATTTAAATGCCTCTTTCTGAATACTCACATCACTCTACATTCATTCATCTCTGAATCCAACTTCATTCACTCATATTCTATGCTACTACCAAAAATTAATAATGATGATAGTGATGCATGTAAGCTGTTCCAAGGATTTGGCATAATTTTAACTTATTTGATTCTCACAGCAGCAATATAAAGCAGGCAGCATTATTATCCCCATTTTACCCAATTAGTAAGTCACTGAGAAGACAGAAGTAGACCCCTGGCTGGTGTGGCTCAGTTGGTTGAGCGTCATCCCATGCACCAGAAGGTTGCAGGCTTGATTCCAGGTCGGGGCACATGCGGGATGCAGGCTCAATACCCATTGGGAAGCATGCAGGGGTGGCCCATATATAAAATATGTAAAAATGTATTTTTTCTTAAATAGCTAGAGTATCATAGTCCCAAACCCAAAGTCACACAACTAGCAAGTGGCAGAGCCACAATTTGAACCCAGGAAGTCTAGTGCTTATGCTCTTAACTTCTTGCATTCTGCAACTGCTTGTCTATCATTCTGATAAGTTACTGTTCTCTTCAATATTAGAAAAATTACTCCACCCTTACCTTACACACAACGATCAAATATATGTCTTTAGTATAAATGCTGACCTAGAATACTTAAATAACTCTAATTCAGTGTTCACTTCCACATATTAGCTGACCATGTGGAAGGCACACAGTAAGCACTCAATAAATATTTGTGAATATCTGTTAAAAGAATTAAATATTTCCCTCATCTCCCCAACAGTAACCTTTTTCTCCTCTGATTCCATCCTTCCTCACCCCCAGCACTTATTTTTCTTTTCTAACCACTGAGGTAGTCAGCCTCCAAGACAGCCCCTAATGATCCTCACCTCCTGGTATTCACATCCCTGTATATTCCCTTCCCACGTGCGTGCCCAACAGAACACTGGAGAAAAGATGGTATGTGACTGCTGCAGCCAAATCATAAAAGACAATGCAACTTGGTCTCTTGGATTATTTGCTCTGTAGGAAGTCAGCTGCCCTGCCAAGCAGGCATTCAAGTAGCTCTACAAAGAGGCCCACATGGAGAACTGAGACCTCCCACCAACAGCCTATACCAGTGGTCGGCAAACCGCGGCTTGCTGCTCTGTTGACTAATGAGTTTGCAGACCACTGACAAGTATACCAACTTGTCAGCCATGTGAGTAGCCACCTTGGAAAATGATCTGCCAGCCTTAGTCAAAACTTCAGATGACTAAAACCCTAGATGATATATTACTGCCATCTTTTCAGAGACCCTGAGTCTGAACCACTCAGCTGACCTATTCCCAAACTCCTGACTCACAAAAACTGTGAGAGAGAATGTTTATGGCTGTCTTAAATACTAACTTTTGTGGTAAGCTGTTACACAATAGATAGCTAGCACATTATTCTGTGAAACTGTAAGCTCTTGGAGAGCAGAAACTGTTTCCTTGATTCTTCAAACGCCAAAAAGGCCTTAGGAATAACCAGTGCTGCCCTGACCCCTTTGGTTCAGTGGTTGGAGCATCCACCCATCGAGGGATCTTGGGTTCAATTCCCAGTCAAGGGCATGTGTCTTGGTTGTGGGTTCGATCCCCTGGCTCTGGTCCCAGGCAAGTGGGGGAGGCAGCCAATAGATGTGTCTCTCACATCAATGTTTCTCTTTCTTTCTACCCCCCTCATCTCTCCATTCTACTCTGTCTGAAAACCAATGAAAAAAACTATCCTCAGGTGAGGATAAAAAAAAAGAAAGAACCACTGCCTATACTTGTTGAATTGTCTGTCAATTATCTGTCCTTGTACAATAATTTGTACAATTATCTGTCACTTTCTGCTTCTCAGTGTCAGTGGGCCATTCCCTTTGTTCAATGTTCCTTTTCTTCCCAAATTAATTCATTTGTAAACTACTCCCCATACCTATAATCTTTAATCTATTAATGTCTTCCCTTTTCCCTTTCAAAGACTTTCTGAAATATAACCTATACAAAGTTTTTTTTCAGCAGGTTAAAACATTCCCTATTATGTCAATCAATTCTAACTATCAATCCTAGTATTTATACTCATAAACACACTACTCACTGTAAATATACATTTGTTCACATTCATCTTTTATTCAACAAATATTACTGAGCACCTATTATGTCCCAAGATTTGCTCTGTGGAGCTTATAGTTAGTATATGTCCTTGCCATAGTGGTCTCTCTAAACATAATACAATAATCTTTGTTACTATGCCTTCAAAATTCTAATTTCCCCTTTGTAAAAATTAATTATTCAAAACTACTTTACCCCATTCACTAATTGGTTATATTTCTGATACTTTACTTTGTATACTTAACTAGTAGTCCTGCGCACGAATCCGTGCACCAGTAGGTCGCTGCCGCCCTCCTGCAGCTCCCCCCACTACCCCCCTCATAGCTTGCTGCCCTGCCTCCTCCTGTAGCTCTCCCGCTCCCACTTGCTTGCTGTCCTGCCCCATCCTGTAGCTTTCCACCACCCGCTTGCAGTTTGCTGCCCCACCCTCCTGCAGATCCATGATCTGGCCTTTACACAGTTGATCATTACACCTCAGGGCGTAACGAATAGTTAGCATATTCCTCTCTTATTATATAGGATATTTAAACTGCAATCTCAAGAGAAGTCTATATCGGTTTAACAATTATGTAAAGTGCTCCATATATAATCTGTATGTATCAATCAATGTCTTCCATTTTATTTAATCTTTCTATGGGGCACACTTCTTAGCAAATGCCACACTTACAAGCAGAAAATAGACAGCCTTCATCCTATCCTACATAAAATGAAAGCCCAGCAACCAAACAGCAGAATGACCAGAACAACTGGTCGACCAGTTGCTATGATATGCACTGACCACCAGGGGGCAGACGTTCAACACAGGAACTGTTCCCTGGTGGTCAGTGCACTCCCACAATGGGAGCGCCACACTGCTGACTGGGATGAGAGGAGCTCCCATAGCGAGAGAAGCTGCTCAGAGGGCGGGTCCACAGCCACTTGGCTGACCAGGATGAGCAGCACTCCCACAGCTGGCCCATCCTGCAGGCCACGCCCCCTGCCAGTGCACGAATCCCGTGCACCGGGCCTCTAGTTTATTATACAAGCCTTAGCAATTCTAAATCAAATATGAACGTTCACAGAATATAATTTGTCATAGATGTAATAAAATGAAATATGTAGGTAGAACTTTCTCACCCATTTGTATTTACTTCTATAAAACAGAGTGTTAAAAGGGAAAGAATATTACACTTTTAAGACTGAGATTCAAGTCCTGGCTCTGTCACTAACCATAGACAAATTATTTAATTATCCTGAGCCTCAGTTTCCCTATGCTAAAGTGGAGATAAAATTCTACCTCATAGGGTTGTTGTGAGGATTAAGTAATACACTAAAAGCCTAACTTAATGCCTGTTACATTGTGGACATCAAGGAATGTCAATTACCTTCCCCTTCCCTAGGACTTACACCTGCGGTCAGAAGAGTATCAGGAAATCTTTCCAAGTTCAGTTACATCTGTTTGGAATGATCTTCCTATCATTCATCAATGAGTTAACAACAATAAGTGCCAGACACCCAGTACCTGCAGTCACAACACTTCCGGGGCGCCGTGGGGGCGGGAACCTCGGTGTCTCCCCACCAGCTCAAACACCATCTTCTCTTTGAAATCCAAAGGAAAAACTCCCTTGACTCTCCCATACAATTCTGGGCTTGTACATAAAGTTTATTTCAGTGTGTTATACTTATCCGTCACTTTCTGCTTCTCCCATTAGACTGTGAGCTCCTCACTATCAGGCACCATATCTCACTTATCTTGATCTTAGTTTTAAAAAAAATACCTGGCACTTTACAAGCATGGAACGAAAGTTTTGTTGAATGAATAAATGAAGTCATTACTTAAGTAAGGAGTACCCATAATTAGTACTGGGTGACCCAAACTTTATGTTTTTGCCCTTTATGGACTGAGATGCTGTTTTATACTTCTTTTGAATCTCTTCCTACCACTCAGCAGTGTACTATGGACATGGAAAGTCTGCAATAAATACTTTTGGATTATGGGATTCATATTACTCTTCCATCTTACAATTTTACTCTAATTTTAAAAATTATCCCAATGCATAGGACTTTTGGAAGCCTTTTTAAACAAGGGCTCTTCAACAGTTCTTGCAAATGCTAAAACTAAACTAGTCACTTTTTCTTTTTTTCTTTTTTTTAATATATTTTATTGATTTTTTTACGGAGAGGAAGGGAGAGGGATTAGAGAGTTAGAAACATCGATCAGCTGCCTCCTGCACACCTCCCACTGGGGATGTGCCCGCAACCAAGGTACATGCCCTTGACCGGAATCGAACCTGGGACCTTTCAGTCAGAAGGCTGACACTCTATCCACTGAGCCAAACCGGTCAGGGCCAGTCACTTTTTCTTTGCGTGTGTTTTTGAAAAAAGTAGTAATGGTTTCTTTCTAAATTGTTTAAGAAACTGAGTATCATGAAGTGAAGCCCTTTGATTCACTATGAAAAATGCAAATGACAACAGGCAAAACAGTTTAATAACTTTCAGCCAAAGGTTCCCCACCCTGCAGTCATAGGGCTGTGGACCAGCTGGCTGTACCACCTCACCCCTGGGAGGTGGCTGCTTTTCAAAAGTAAAACTGGATAAGTAAGATTTGGAGGGTGGGTTGTTTTTTATTGGGGGGGGGGTTGTCTCTTAAATGTTTTAAAATGGACAAATTTAGCTTCTATTGAAAATAAAGGTTATGTTATAGAATTTGGTTTCAGGTAGAAAAGATCTGGAAAAGATCTCAAAAACTAGCACCTTAGGAACAAACAGCTTATGGATTTTAGAGTATGTAAAAACACATAAAGCTAGGTGTAATTTCATGTTACATTTAAATGATGTATTTCGGAGAAAACCAAGATGGCAGCATAGGTAAACACCTAAACTGCTGCCTCACACAACAACTTCAAAACTACAACTAAAAGACAAAACAGACATCATCCAGAACCACAGGAAGACTGGCTGAGTGGAAATTCTACAACTAGAAGGAAAGAGAAAAGCATACTGAGACTCAGAGGAGCTGCAGAAGACAGAGGTACCAAGGTGCACACACACGGAGAGGGCGGGCAACTGAGTACGCGGCTGGCTTTCTCAAGCGGGAGGGAGACAAAAGCTCCCAACTGCACTGAACTCCAGTTCCAGGCGAGACTCTGGGGACCCAGACTCATTCGGGGAGAAACTGGACTGTCTGGCAGCGGGGGAAACTCAAGGACGGCTTTCTCTCAGAGGTGCTTGCAGTGATTACCGCGGGACACTGAGACCCAGGGGCCTCTTAGGGCAGGGCTGAAGGGAAGCCAAGGCTGTTTGCTCCGCCCTGAGACTCTGCCCCATCCAAGCTGAGCACAGAGGCTTTTGCAAGTCTTGTCTCATAAGGGTGTCTCCAGCACAGAAGTTCTTCCAGCATAGACACAGCTGATCCTCACAGCTAACTGGCCTGGAGGTCAAATTCCTCACAGGGATACCAACAATAATCAAGGCTTAACTACAACAAGACTGTGCTCAGAGCCCACAAAGGGGTGCACCAAGAGTGTCCACCTCAGGTAAGTGGGGAGGCTGAGCCACTGGGCCCTATAGGACACCTAGCACACAAAGCCATTCTATCAACTCAGGGAAGCAGCCAAAATGCGGAGATAAAGAAACAGGTCACAAATGAAAGAAATGGAGGAAAGCAAATGACTGGATATAGAGTTCAAAACCACGATATAAGGTTTTCAAGAATTTTCTAGAAAAGGCCGATAAATTTAGTGAGACCCTCGAGGATATGAAAAAGGACCAATTAGAAATTAAGCATACACTGACTGAAATAAAAAATAACATACAGAGGTTCAACAGCAGAGAAGAGGATCGCAAGAATCAAGTCAAAGATTTGAAATACAAAGAAGCAAAAATCACCCAACCGGAAAAGAAAAAAGAATCCAAAAATATGAAGATAGTGTAAGGAGCCTCTGGGACAACTTCAAGTGTACCAACATCTGAATTATGGGGGTGCCAGAAGAAGAGAGAGAGCAAGATACTGAAAACCTATTTGAAGAAATAATGACAGAAAACTTCCCCTACCTGCTGAAAGAAATAGACTTACAACTCCAGGAAGTGCAGAGAACCCCAAACAAAAGGAATCCAAAGAGGACCGCACCAAGACACATCATAATTAAAATGCCAAGAGCAAAAGACAGAGAATATTAAAAGCAGCAAGAGAAAAACAATTACCTACAAGGGAGCACCATACGATTGTCAGCTGATTTCTCAACAGAAACTATGCAGGCCAGATGGGAGTGGCAAGAAATATTCAAAGTGATGAACAGCAAGAACCTACAACCAAGATTACTCTACCCAGCAAAGCTATCATTCAGAATTGAAGGTCAGATAAAGAGTTTCACAGATAAGAAAAAGCTAAAGGAGTTCATCACCGCAAAACCAGTATTGTATGAAATGCTGAAAGGTATTCTTTAAGAAGAGGAAGAAGAAGAAAAAGGTAAAGGTAAAGATAAAAATTATGAACAACAAATACATGTCTATCAACAAGTGAATCTAAAAATCAAGTGAATAAAAAATCTGATGAACAGAATAAACTGGTGAATATAACAGAATCAGGGGCATAGAAAGGGAGTGGAATGACATTCGGGGGGGGGGGGGGAAGGGGTGTGGAGAGTGCGGGAAGAGACTGGACAAAAATCGTACACCTATGGATGAGGACAGAAGGGGGGGGTAAGGGCAGAGGGTGGGGTGGGAACCAAGTGTAGGGGAGCTATGGGGGGGGGGGCAGGGAGGAACAACTGTAGTAATCTGAACAATAAAGATTTATTAGAAACAGAAAAATAAATAAATAAATGATGTATTTCACATTCCTGTATGTACACACTTACTGCCAAGTATGGGCTGGTAAGCAGTTAACTGTCCACCAACTGCCCTTTACTTAGGCTACATAATAGTGAAAAAAAGAGAGAAATTCTGACAAAGCCAAGTTGGGCTAGTGCTTAACTATAAACTGACCTCTCTTTTGGAATCAAGTACAAGGAGGAAGAGGGAGAGAGAAACATGGATGTAAGAGATAAACATCAATCAGTTGCCTCCAGTACTCTTCCCCCACCCCCACCACCACCCCCACCACCACCCCCACCTCCACCACCACCACCACCAGGGATGGAACCGCAACCTAGGTATGTGCCCTGACTGGGAACCAAACCTGCAACCTTTTGGTGCACAGAACGACACTCAACCAACTGAGCCAACCAGCCACAGCTGGAAAATGTCTACTTTTTGGACTCTGTATGCCACGCCCCGAATGGAACTGGGCACGGGTAAAGCAGAGGGGGTCGCCCAAACCCGCAGGCGGTAGCTCAGGGGTCCAGCCTGGGCCTGAGCGCCATCGTGGTCCGCAGCGTTCTACCCGTTTCTTGGCGGCCCCCGCCCCCCAGTTCCAGCGGGGAAGTCCCAACCTCCAGACCCTATTCAGCTCCCTACAGGGCAGTTGGTGACCTGGTTGGAGACTGTGAATGTAAATCAACATCCTGGTGGTGAGGCTCGAGTAGTCCAGTCCATCCATATCTACCTGCTTAGCAATAAAGCAAACGTGGTATGAAAAATACATACACACATACAAATTGGTCTACCAGTCGTTCTCAATTTACAACCCCATGTGATAGGTATTATCCCCATTTTTCTATTTTTTTTTAATATTTTTTTTTACTGATTTCAGAGAGGAAAGGAGAGAGAGAAACATCAATGATGAGAGAGAATCATGGATCAGCTGCCTCCTGCACGCCCCACGCTGGGAACCGAGCCGGCAACCGGGGCTTGTGCCCTGACCGGGAATCGAACCATGACCTCCTGTTTCATAGGTCCATGTGCAACCACTGAGTCACGCTGGCCGGGCCCCACTTTTCTAACGAAGAAACTGAGGCCCAAGATTACACAGGTGGCAAATGGCAGGTGTGAACACACCTGACCGGAAAGCTCCAGCCCGGACACTCCCGTATCAATGCTTTCTTATGGCACCGGCCAGGGTGGGGGTGTAACCGAAGTGCCCTGACAGGCAGGCACTTTCTTAGAGGATAAAGTTCTCGGCCGGCAAGTTTCCAATGTGCCAGAGCCCTTGCACCTGGAGGCACTCCAGTGGCTACAACAGGCATCAACAAGTCCAGGTGAGCCTCCCTCGCCTGGGAATCCCGGGTTTGCACATGGATCCTGAGGGTTTGCACAAGGTGTCAGGGAAAGCGCCGGACACCCAGTCCCTGCAGTCCCAATGCTCCCCGGGCGCCGCGGGGGCGGGAACCTCGGTGCCTCCCCACCAGCGCGGCCCGGCCAGGCAGCGCACAGGTGCACGACCGCGCCCCGCGCCACTCGCCCGGGCCTGGAGGGGCGAAGAGAAGCGGCGGGGGCGACGGATCCGACTGGGAGTAGGAGGCGCGGCCGGCCCTGCGCGAACCCCGGAGGGCGCGCGCGGCGGGGCGCTGAGGAGAAAGGATGCTCCGGCGAGGCGGGGCCGCGGTGGGGGAGGGGTCCCTGGCCGGACTCTCACTCACCGCCTCGCTCTCCTCTCGGCCCGAGCTCCGCGGCGGTCCCCGCTCCGGCTCTCACCGCGCGCGTATCCTCACGAGGCTCAACGTCCCGCGAAAACGCGCGGAGCTGCGGAGAAGCCCGCACAAGCGGAGGCGTGTAGCCAGCGGAGCCTAGGCGATGGGGAAGGTGGGACGGCCGTTCTCGCCGCCACCGCGGACACCACAGACACGGTCGCCGCCGGCTCCTCTCAGCCACGGAAGCTGCAGACCCTCCCACCACACCCGCCTCCCGCCTTCCACGCCGCCCGCTGGAGGAGTGATAGCGGCACTAGCCAATCAGAGGCCTCGTAAAGGCCGGCCGCGGGCCGAGGCGCGAGCAAGGAAAGGAGGGGCACGAGGGAGAGGAGGACGGCGGCGGGACTTCCTGTGACTGACGGCCCGGAGAAGCCAATGGGAAGCAGGGAGATGACCTCATCGCCGAGGGAAGTCTGGAACTGGAGGAGCTGGGGCGAGGAGGTGGGAGGAGGTCCGCGACGAGCCGGGGCGGCACGCTGGGGCCTTAAAGAAGCCGCAGGCCATTGGTCACCCTGTCAAGCGAAGGGCGGCGGACTCGGCTGGACCTCGCAAAGTTGCCAATGGGCCAATGCCACGAGCTCTTCTACTGCATTAATCCTCCCGACCCCATTCCGAACCTTCTAGAGGGCTGAAAGGTCCCGCCTGGGACTCGTAAGTTGATTACCTCACTTTCACACTTCCCAAAAGGATACACAATAAATTTCGCTCTGGCCTGGATCCCTGAATTCCCGTTACAGCTCCGCCCCACCGAGGCCCGTCGTCGTCTGAGTCAGTGTACCCTACGGTAAAAAGGGAGGCTGCTGACACCTACCTACACCTCCCTACCTGCCTGGAATGTTGAGATCATCCACAGCGAAAGTGCTTTGGACTTCGAGAAGGAAAGGGACTGAATGAACCCAAAAGCTTGTATTAGAAGACTCCAGGAAAAGCATCTGTAAAGGGCAGGGCTGCACCAGATGACTCTGGACTCTTGCAATTCTAAAATTCTAAAATGCTGGTGTACTGCTCTTTCTGGCACCCATTCGTGTAGGGAAGGTGTGTGTGTGTGTGTGTGTGTGTGTGTGTGTGTGCGCGCGCGCGCGCGCTGCCTTAGGCACAGAGCCCACACATGGACCTGGTTCTTAACTTCAACAAGGAGAAAGAATGCAGGCGAACAGGGAGAGAGAAACAAGTAAAGCAAGGTCTGCTGTGAGAAGTGCCTTGGTGGAGGCGGACCGTTTGCTCCCCTTCCCCTCCCTCTGGGAGGGAGCCCAGAAAAGGAGAAATAACGTCAACTTGGCAGGGTGGAAAAGAGGGGGATGAGCTTTCCTAAAGCTTCCTGGGGGTGGTGTCACCAGGCTGGGCTGGAGAAAGGAGTAACAGTAACTAGCGGAAGAAGAGGCTAGCGCATTCTTCCAGGTTTCAAGAGGAGCAGGGTGAAGGTACAGAGACTGAAAGGGGGCAACTCATTTTACATTCCAGGGTAAATTCTTACTGTAATTCCCTGTTCTCCCCCAGTGGTCTCCAGGGACTGCCCATTGGTGCAATTCTCTGAAGAAGAGAAGGGAAGTGTGCCTCCTCCTCACTCCCTCCAATAGCTGCAAAAGTCAAGGTGGCCCTGGGTATACCCAGTTATTCATCTACTATGAGGCCCAGTGCAGGAAATTCATGCACGAGTAGGGTCCCTAGGCCTGGCCAGTGATCAGGGCCAATCAGATTCCCTGCCTCCCTGCCTTCTCCTTCCCTCCTCCTTCAGCGACCCCACCATGTTCGGCACTGCCCCTGGTGGTTGTGCACATCAATAGTGAGCAATAGAACTCCCAAGGAGACACTTTGCATATTAGCCTTTTATATACATAGACTAGAGGCCCAGTGCACAAAATTCGTGCACCTGGGGGAGTGTCTCTCAGCCCAGCCTGCACCCTCTCCAATCCGGGACCCTCTCGGGGCATGTCAGTAGACCAGCAGTCAGACATTCCTCTCACAATCCGAGACTGCTAGCTCCTAACCACTCACCTGCCAGCCTGATCGCCCCCTAACTGCTCCCCTGCCAGCCTGATTGACGCCAAACTGCTCCCCTGCCAGTCCAATCGCCCACAACTGCCCTCTCCTGCTGGCCATCTTGTGGTGGCCATCTTGTGATGGTGTGGGGGCAGCCATCTTGTGATGATGTGAGAGTGAGGGCATGAGGGCCACCTA
This sequence comes from Corynorhinus townsendii, assembly GCA_026230045.1. Lineage (NCBI taxonomy): Eukaryota > Metazoa > Chordata > Mammalia > Chiroptera > Vespertilionidae > Corynorhinus > Corynorhinus townsendii. The sequence goes on from JAPDVU010000003.1 coordinate 214,461,541, forward strand.
GGCTTTTATTAGTGTAGACTAGAGGCCTGGTGCATGGATTCGTGAACTGGTGGGGGGCTTGGCCTGCAGGGATCGGCCTGCTGTGGGAGTGCTGCTCATCTGGGTCAGCCGAGCAGCTATGGACCCGCTCTCTGAGCGGCTGCTAAATGAGGAAATTAGTCTGAGCTGATATTTCGAGGTAATGTCTTGGGTAAAGGCATGTTCTGTGTCCTGGAGGAACCTGGCAGAGAGCTTTACATGCCAAAGTCACTCAGTGAGTGTCCTTGATGTGTGATGCCAGGTCGGTGACACCATTGAGGATGTTCAGGGCAGCCATGCTCCGGGATCCTCAGCCATCAGAATAGCCTCCCCAGGGGGTCCACAGTCACGTCCCCTCTTGCCATCCACCTATGCCAGCTCCCTGTGCTCTTTCTAGAACACACCTTAGAGGTCCTGCATCAGCTGGTGGGGTCAGGCCAGAGGCTGGATTGTCTCAGATATTTGATAGGTGCAGAGACTTGGCCTCACCCTGGGCCTGGTAGCGGCTGCAGGAGCAGCTGCTCATCCCAGTCAGCGGAGCAGCGCTCCCACTGTGGGAGTGCACTGACCACCAGGGGGCAGCTCCTGCGTTGAGCTTCTGCTCTCTGGTGGTCAGTGTGCGTCATAGCGACTGGTCGACCAGTCGTTCTGGTTGTTCTGCCATTCGGTCACCGGGCTTTTTTATATATAGATGGGTCAGCTTCAAGTTCAGTACCACGCGGTGGTCAGACTCTTAGAGTTGAGCATGATTCTCGTGACTCCTTAGTCACACACCTTTCCCCCGTGGCAAGAATCCGTCCACAAAAGTCAAGTCCTGATAAAATTATTTATTCAACATCATTCAGCATTTCTTGAGTAAGATATGTAGGGGGTAAGATGAAATAGTCACTGCCCTGATGCTTTCACCAAACGGGGGAAAGTTAAAGAACATACTGAGGTGACTATAAAGCCAGGCCATATCCCAAGTGTTAGACATCCTCTCCCCCTCCCCCCTCCCCACCCCCCCCCCTAATCCCGCCCGCCCCAGAGCAAGGAGAATGGGCCAGGGCATGCCTAGCAAGGGACAAAACTGGAAAAACAAGAACCTGGCCCCCAGGGTAACCTAACCTCCCCTAGCATATCATAGGTTTGGACCTCTGCTCTTTCATATCCCTGGTCAGGCAGTTTAGACCCCCTGACCTTTTCCTCCCTGAAGATAACATCCAGGCCTCAGTTGTATTTCAGCTCCAGGCCCAGAAAAGCAGCAAAACCAGACCAGTGACTCCTCGGCTGCCTCAGGCCCATCATTCACTAATGACCTCCTGCCCTGGCACCAACCAATCGGTGGAGACCAGGACCCTGAAACAGCATAGCTGGAGAGCTGATGAATATTCTATTAAGAACCTTCCCTGAGAGCTCCCCTGAGATTTCCACCTGCACGAGAGGGAAATACACTCATGACAAAGAAGCCAGTACACATTTCCCTCCGAGGAGCACACCCATGCCATTCCCTTCCCTCTCACCTTCCCCCACAGGCATGCATCCCCTAACCACTAAGGGACCTGCTGAGACTGCAACCAGGGGAACACTGGGCAGCGGCAGCTCATCCAGAGCTTAAGCCCTGAACCCATCTCCAAGGCTCCCTTTTCTCTGGTACAGCCCTTTCCTTTGTTTTTTTTGTTGTTGTTGTTGTTTGTTTGTTTTGTTTTTGTTTTTTTAAAAGATATATTTTATTGATTTTTTTACAGAGAGGAAGGGAGAGGGATAGAGAGTTAGAAACATCGATGCGAGAGAAGCATCGATCAGCTGCCTCCTGCACACTCCCTACCGGGGATATGTCCGCAACCAAGGTACATGCCCTTAACCGGAATCGAACCTGGGACCCTTCAGTCCACAGGCCGACGCTCTATCCACTGAGCCAAACCGGTTAGGGCTAGCCCTTCCCTCTGGATGTCCCTATCTCCCATCCCCCTTTCCTTAAATAAATTCAATTGTATTTAATCACCATCTGAGATGGCTATTTAGCCTGCCAGAGGACCACTACGTTAATCTTTCACCAAGAGTCATGACTAACAAGAGGGTGCAGAAGTACACCTCAGAAAAAGTACTGCTGGTTGGAATTATTGGAGTAGGGCAGATTTCCCCAAGATAAAACCCAGGTGTAGCTTTCCACATAGAGTCTACCTAGACACCGCCTTCGTGAAAAAGCCAAGGTAAGAAGGAAGCAGACGTGTATTTTATTAGTCATGGGAAGAGGGGTATGCCCATTGACAGCCTCTCAGACATGGCAAACTCACCACTCAAATATGCCTGTTTTTGTTGTGTGTGTTTTTAAATATATGCTTATTGAATTCAAAGAGAGGAAGGGAGAGGGAGAGAGAGAGATAGAAATATGAATGATGAGAGAGAATCATCTCTCAGCTGCCTCCTGCATGCCCCCTACTGGGGATCAAGCCAACAACCCAGGCATGTGCCCTGACCGGGAATCAAACTGACCTCCTGGTTCATGGGTCGACATTCAACCACTAAGCCATGCTGGCCAAGCGGCCTGTTCTTTTTGTTTTGACAATTTACATTGTATAGATTTTGTGTATACATACATACATACATGTCTATGTTGTATATTTATAAAGTGTTTATATGTATTTCTTGTGGATGATTTGCCTTTCTCTTATCTCCGACCCTCGATCCTAATGTTTTCCCCCAAAGCTTCACAGAGCATGTCTAATTCCATGTCATCGTGACAACATTCCAAATACTGGAAGATGATGATAATGCCCTTTCACACCCCCTCTACCCATCTCTCCATTCAATGGGGATAAAGTCCCTTTTTCTTGCCACCATTCCTCAGAGGATGGTTTCCATAAGCCTCACTGTCTTTTTTTAATTATTATTCATTTCTTTATTGACTAAGGTGTCACATATTTGTCCTCATCCCCCTATTCCCATCCCAAACCCCTCCCCATGCATGCTCCCACCCCCCTGTTGTCCATGACCACTGGTTAGGCTTATATGCATGCATACAAGTCCTTTGTTTGATCTCTTCCCCTTACCCCCACCCTCCCCTCCCTTCCCTCTGAGGTTTGACAGTCTAATCGATGCTGCCCTGTCTCCGGGTCTGTTTTTGTTCATCAGTTTATGTTGTTCATTATTTCCCCTAGGTGAGTGAGATCATGTGATACTAGAAATACACTTATAAGAACCGAACATGGGACAAGCAATAATGGTTATGCTGAGAAGCAAATGAATCAGTCTGTAGTGAGTTTCTTTCTGGGCCAACAGTTCTTTTGAGTCCCAATTTCAATGTCAAACAGTTCCTTATGTGTACATGTCAGCAATGGTATTTCAGTTCTGGATGGTGGACAAATGGTGGTAATGCAGGTCCGACCCTCTCTGGTTTGGTCCTGGGCAACCTGCCGCAACACACAGCTGCTGACTGCTAGTATGGCAAGGCATTGTCAGCATCTTCCATCTCTGGACTGTTTCTCTTCTGTCTTCATGGCTGGAGCAGTCCTGTCAATTCCTCTCTGTTGCAGGAATCCACATGGTCTTGGAGTTGTTTTCTGAAAATATACAAACATATTCTCGACCAAAAGTTAATAAAGGAATCTTTTCTATAAATTTGACGTGGGATCCTTTTTCATTTTTTGCCCAAACAATTTTCCTTTGGCTTGTTTAGACACCATGTGTGTTTTTCATGGGTGTCTTGCTATTAGCATTACAAATGAAAGTTAATTTTCTAAAGTAAAAATTTTCTAGATGTAATTTACTTACAGGATATTTTTCCTTACATGATATTCTTCTACTATCCCCCCTTTTTTGATTTAAATATTAGGAGGCTTTTGGAAATTTTATAATGTAGTCTTGATAGCTTTTAAATTTTAATTTTTTGCACTAAAATATGACTGCTTTAGGTTCATTACATGTTACGCAATTTTACCATGAGATGAACTACCAATAAAAATTTTAGTTAACCCTTTAGGAACAGCTTTTTGTCCAGCACCATTAATTTTTCTAGAATATTCGCTTATTTCATTTAGCCAATTTAAATTAGTCTGAGAACTTGACTACTATTTTACTGTCAAATTTAATACTCTAACAACAATTTTATTTTACCCTGTAAATATTAGTGGAAAGGATTATTTGCCTTCTTGAGTAGGCCCTGAGCATTCCTGGTGCTAGGTTGGATTTAGATATCAAAAGCCCACTTCCCCATACCATGGGTACAAGACAACTCAAGCAAGTCTTGTTGCAGTGAGAGGGCAGCTGCTGTCGGCCGTCTCTGTCTGTCACCTGGGTCCCGATAAGCCTCCCTGTCTTGATGACTTCTTGATGACATCTTCCAGTTTGTCAGGATCTACCAGGGACAGGTGTTATTTTTATCCTTCCAGCAAGTGTTCCCTTTCTCCTGGTAAGGAGAGCCTAATTTTCTCTGGGGAACCACTCCTCCCCACTCTCTGACTTCACTACGCACTTTTCCAGTGGGGAGGCTGGGGGCCCAGGCTTAACCAGCCAAAGCATTGTTCTCCCTCCCCACCACCAACATGTACAGTGAGTGATTCAGGGACAGGTCTGAGGCACGAGGCAATCCAATCAGAATGGTTCCAGGAACCTTGGGTGAAACTGCTGGGACAGACATTCTCTTTGCCCTGGGGCTACTGAGCTGCCTGACTATGCACCTGGAGCTTACAGGGAGGGCCGGGAAAGAACCTGCTCAAGGAGAAGGCCAATGAGAAAACAAACTATCAGAGCTGAGACACAGACAAAGGCCTCAATGGGTCATAACCTTGTGTGAAAACCTGAATCCAGCTATTTCCTGACTATGTGATTTTGGAGGTGTCTTAGGTCAGGGTTCGTAGAAACACAGAGATGCAATTTACGGAGGGAGGAGAGACCTCTCAGGGAGGAAGTTGAGCAGACAAGGGAAAGTGAAAGAGCCGAGCAAGGCTCAGCCTCATCTCGCCTTGGCCGGACCCACAGGGGAGAGTTCTGGAGCGTAAACCACACACACCACAGAGCTATCCCTCCATGTGTACCCCAGAATCAGTCAGCTATTGGCTATGAGCCAAAGCTGCTCCCTTCAGCCACGGGCAAATCTCTGGAACTTCAGGCACTTAGCTGCCAACACACCAGCTGGGGAATGGGTGCCCTGGCCTGTGAAAGAGAACTGGGAGGGGCACCGTTTGAGTCTATCAATCAAATGGGCCAATACTTCCCCTTTCCAGCTGAGTTTTTGTTTCTTTTTGTTTGTTTGTTTGGGTTTTTTTTTAAATATATATTTTATTGATTGTTTTACAGAGAGGAAGGGAGACGGATAGAGAGTTAGAAACATCGATGAGAGAGAAACATCAATCAGCTGCCTCCTGCACACCCCCTACCAGGGATGTGCCCGCAACCAAGGTACATGCCCTTGACCAGAATCAAACCTGGGACCTTTCAGTCCACAGGCAGACGTTCTATCCACTGAGCCAAACCAGCTAGGGCTGAGTTTTTGTTTCTTGTGCCCAAAATGTGATTCTATAAAATACTCAGGTGCGATCTGACCACCACGGAGTCCAAAGAGACCATGGCCAAACGAAAACAAACACACACACACACACAAAAAGCAAAGAGACCGTGACCTTCCTTGGCCTCCCTACATCCATTAGTACACTAGGTGATCGCATTAGCGAGTTTAGCAGCTCCAACTGACTTGATAACCAATCCTTTCCACCCCTTCCGCTACAGCTTTCCCCACACAAACTGATCCTAAGCCAAATTCACTCTTTCATGAACGTCAATAAATTCTTTAACACAAATGTGGGATTTTAACTTTAACCCTGCTAATAACTAGCTCTCATTCTGTCCATGTCCATCTTTTGCTGGAACTTGCTATAAACACATGCTGATTTGATTCTGTCACCTAAATGGCTGCCACTTCTAGTTTTGTTGCTGTTGCTGAAAGGGGCAGACCCAAAGATGGGAACCTTCAGCAAACACTGGGGACTGACCTCCCCTCCTTCCAACCTGCTAATCCATCCTCCTGAAAAACTTAACTTCCCCTGTTCTTTTCCTCTGCCTGTCTTCCTGGGGCATCTCTCCAAAGATCTTTCCCGGGACTGGACCATGGCTGTCCTCAGCAAATCCTGCCCTTCCCTGTTTCCTCTGGTGCCTTTGTTCAGGTTGGTCCCTCTGTCTAAATATCTTCTCTTCTTGGTCTGTTCGCATCCCAGCTCACATCCCACTCCTCCACTATTTCTCCAGGCCAAATAGGAAAACCTTCTCGGACCATCCACAGCTCCTATCGTGCCAAGCATAATGCTAGCACCCTAAGTGCATTTATTATCTTATTTCATTCTTGCAGAAACTCTGAGGTGGATGCTGTTATAATCCCCATTTTTCAGATGAGAAACTGAGACTTAGAGAGGTTAACTCAGTAACTCAGTGTCTAAAAGCTAGCAAAGCCAGGGAACAGATACTAAAATCAGCATTGTGGACGTGATCCAATAAGCATTTGTGGGCTGCATGCAAAGAGCTGGAGGAAATATAAAAAAGTGAAATAGACAATGCTTGCCCACAATCCAAAACAGGATCCATAAATGACCCTAATGTGAACAATGCTGTAAGGACAGTAGAAATGAAGTCATGTCTGGTGGGAAACCCCGGAAGGCCACGTGAAGGAGTTTGCATTCGACAGGCAGGAACGAGGCAGGGCACTCCGACCGAGGGAACACCATGAGTAACAGGGAGGAAGGAAAACATAGGGCATGTTTGAGCAAGGGAGTTGTCTGCTTCGTTTGAGAGATAAGGCTTGAAAGTTTGGTTGAGTCCCTCTTGTAAAAAGTAAAGAAAGGCAAAGTTGGCATTGGGCTTTTGAAAACAGGATCCACACTGTATCTTTAGAATATTTACCTGGTAGTTAGTTGATTGGATAGGAGACTGAAATGGGAGTGAGGAGATAAGCTAGGATATATTATCCGCCCATAGGAAATAAGGACCTATGACAGCGGAGGCAGTAAATGTGGATTACTTTCCTATAAACACTCTCTGTCCCTCCTTGTCTCCTAAAGATCATAACATCCTTGACAAGTGTCAATCATTTTTTTAAAATGTGCCCATAACCACTAAACCACTGATAATCACGCAGCAAATATTTTTGGAATTGAATTGAATGCATGATGGAGGTGATAAAAATGCTGGGGCTCTATTTATTTATTTGTTTTGTTTTTTATTTATATTGATTTTAGAGACAGAAAGTAAGGGGGAAGAGAGAGAGAGAAACATTGATATTTGTTGTTCCACTTATTTCTTCATTTATTGGTTGATTCTTTTTTTTAAATATATTTTTATTGATTTCATAGAGGAAGGGAGAGGGAGAGATAGATAGAAACATCAATGATGAGAAGGAATCACTGATTGGCTGCCTCCCTCAGGCTCCCTACTGTGGATCAAGCCTGCAACCCCGACATGTGCCCTTGACTGGGATCGAACCTGGGACCCTCAGTCCGCAGGCCAACTCTCTATCCACTGAGCCAAACCAGCCAGGGCTTTTTTATTGATTGATTTCAGAGAGGAATAGAGAGGGAGAGAGGAATGGAAACATCGATGACGAGAGGGAATCATTGATCGGCTGCCTCCTGCACATCCCACACTGAGGATCAAGCCCACAACCCCAGGCATGTGCCCTGACTGGGAATTGAGCTGTGAACTCCTGGTTCATAGGTCGACACTCAACCACTGAACCATGCTGACTGGACTCATTCGTTAATTCTTGTATGTGCCCTGACTGGGGATCAAAGCCACAACCTTGGCATATCAGGACAACACTCCAACCAACTGAGCTACCGGCCAGGGCCCTGGGCCTCTGTTTAAGTTGTTTTATAGGAACTTAATCATGCCGCAACCATCTACATTATTACGTGATAACAAAACTAAGCTGGTTTCATATTCAGCACCTACTATGTATCTCATCGTCTCACTGAATTCTCCCAGTGGTAGGTACTGAGTTTATTTCCATCTTACATATCAGAAAAACTGAGGGTCAAGCAAGTAGGGTGACCAGTTGTCCCAGTGTGCAGGGACTTTCTTTCAGTTCTAAAAAACCAAGACTACTCCATCAAATAAAGAAGATTGGTCACTGTGCCAATAATATCCCCTGCCTCACAGCACACAGGCCAGGGTATAAACACAGGTCTGGGCCGTGGCCAGGTAGCTCAGTTGGTTAGAGGGTGGACCTGTATGCCAAGTTGAGGGTTTGATCCCAGGCAGGGCACATATAGAATCAACCAATGAATGCAGAAATAAGTGGAACAACAAATCAATGTTTCCCTCTGTCTCACACACACTCTCTTTTCCCCTCTTTTTCTAAAATCAATAAGTAAAAATAAACACGAGTCTGACAAAATCAAACCCCGTAAGGTTTTATTTTGGCTTTCTGATCAGCCAACATAAATATCTTACTTGGGTACTTTTGGGATAGAATCCAAGCATACTCTTATATTGAATTTGGCTCATGTACTTGAGACTGGAGCGGAGAGAGGCATAGAATCACAAAATGGATGTTTTTTGTCAGAGAAAAGGAATCCAGGCCGGGCAATGTCTTTCCTGGAGTTCACCCTTACCCAGGAGTTTGGCTTTATAAGGTGTTCTTTGTCGCCCCCTCGTGGTTAAGAGCTGAAATCCCCTCTTGACTCCCTACACTAGAGAAGAGGCAACACACTGGTAAACCGTGAGAGTTCTTAATTCTTGGGGAACAGAGAGATTTTGTTTTCAAAACAAAACTAGAATAGCTTTTTTTCCTTAAATAAAAACGTGTCATGCTGTCATCATCTAGGGTGAGGACAATCAGATACAAAGTTTAAAAGGATGTCAACCCCCCCCTCAATAATCAAGATAAATCAATTTCAAAGAAATATTTCACAAAATCAAAATTAATGCCCCCCAAACCCCACGATGAATAAAATATCAAAAGGTAAAAGGCAGACAGGATCCGAGCCTGCACTTGCCTTACCATGCCTCCCTTTGATCCCGAGACACAAACACAGAAGCCAGGAAGCCGGCCTGGTGGCAGAGCTCTCTGGTGGAGGACTCCAGAAGGTGGCACATCAAACCTCACCATGGGGAAACAGAAGTGGGCTTTTCAGACTTTTCCACCAAAGAACCTTCATAGAACATTCCCTGTTCCAGTAACTAGAGGCCTGCAACAAGCAAGGCATTTCTTCAAGACTCTTGTTTAGGCATATTTTGAATTTGCCTTCATAATATCTAGTATATATATTTAAATATATTTTTATTGATTTCAGAGAGAGGAAGGGGGAGGGAGAGAGATAGAAACATTAATGATGAGAGAGAATCATTGATTGGCTGCCTCTTGCACGCCCCCCAACTGGGGATCGAGCCTGCAACCCGGGCACGTGCCCTGACTGGGAATCAAACCGTGACTTCCTGGTTCGTAGGTCGATGCTCAACAGCTGAGCCAAACCAGCCAGGCCATAATACATCCTTTTTGTTGTTGTTGTTAATCCTCACCAGAAGCGGGAGGAGGGGGTTAAAACAGAGACAGAGACAGAAAGAAAGGGAGAGAGAAATTGAGAGAAACATGAATGTGAGACACATCGATTGGTTGCCTCCTGAACTCACCCCAACCAGGGGGCAGAGAGCGAACCTGCAACCCAGGTACATGCCCTTGACTGGGAATCGAACCTGCGACCCTTCAGTGTGAGGGCCGGCACTCTGGCCACTGAGAAACACCAGTCACGGCTTATTTTCGTTTTTGTTATATTACCTGCTATTAAAGTATATATAGTTCAGAAGTGTACGGAAAAGTGCATTTACCATAACTGTACAGCTCAAAGAACTCTCACACCAAATAGAGCACATGTTCATCAGCACCTAGATCGAGAAAGATCCCCAGAAGTCCCTCCCATGCCCCCTTCCATTCAATACCACCCCAGGTACCTCCTTATTGATATACTAGTGCCCCGGTGTACGGATTCATGCACATTGAAAGGAAATTAATTAGAAGGTAGCCAGCGGGGCGGGAATGAGTGAGACAGGCTGGACATGCCCTGAAGCCAACCTCCCATGGTCCTGGCCTGGCCTGCGGGGATCGGGCCAAAACCGGCTCTCCCACAGGCCCGAGGGGTCCTGGATTTGCAAGAGAGCAGTTCTCGGGTGATGCACCCTGGAACCCAGCTCCTTCCTCTCGGGTTCTGGGGTGTGTCACCCAAAGCCATAAACCAGTCGCAGCTCCTGCTTGAGTGCCTGCCCCCTGGCGGTCAGTGCGTGTTATAGCTACTGGTTGGACAGTTGGTCACTTAACCTTTTATATATATAGATAACAGCATAGATTAGTTTTGCCTATTTTTGCTCTTTATATAAATGGAATGTTGTGGGTTATTTTGCTCAAAACTGTTGGTGAGATTAGACCATTTGTGTGTGTGTGTGTGATTGTTCAGTCTCATTGCATTGTATGAGTAAATTACAATAGATTTATCTATTCTGTTGATGTGGGCTGTTTTCCATGTGGGATTGTCACACATTGTGCCGGTATGAATATTCTCATGGCTGTCCTTTGGTTAACATACACGCACACGTTACTATTGGGGTGGATTTGTTGGGTCGTTGGAGAAGCATGTTTTCAGCTTGAGTTAGCTTTCTCGAGTAGTTGTAATAATTTTTACTCACTGAGAGTTTCTGATGCTTCACATCCTGTCTAGACTTGATGTGTTCAAGCCTTTTAATTTATCCAGTCAAGTGGAACGGTATCATATTGTAGTTAATTTGCATGTCCACGGTGAGTAAAGTTATGAGTTTAAGAACATTTTCCTAAGTTTATTATGCATTTGAATAGTTTCTTTTGTGAAGTGTCTGCTCAAGTCTTTTGCCCATATTTCTGTTAGGTTGTCTTTTCCTTATTGATTTCTAGGAGTTCTTTTTAAATTCTGGATTTGAGAATATCTTATCCCATTTTGTAGGTTTTCTTTTTACTCTCTTAATGATATCTTTTGATGAGTAAAGGTTCTTAGTTTTAATACAGTTCATTAATAATTATTTTTCATTTATGATTCTTTTTGTTTCCTGTTTGTGAAAGATGTGTCTATCCAATGTCATAAAGATATTCCTATACTTTAGTCTAAAAACGTATTTATTTATGTTAGCTTCAGATCTGTAATCCTTCTGGAAATGATTTTTAGTATGGTGTGAGGGAGGGGTCAAAATACATGTTTTTTCGCATATGAGGTGACCATATGTTTTTTCTACCTTCCCTCATTTAATTCTCATCTACTTGTAGAGGTAGGTATTCATATTTCAATTGTATAGATGAAAAAGAGTAAGGCTCAGGAAAGTAGATATGGTAAGGATACCCAGCTAGTAATTCCAGAATCCTTTAACGAGTATTCTAGATTCCCTTTTAGTGAAATGTCCATTCGGGGGACAATCATCTGCCAGAGTAACATGTTTATCTGTTCACAAGTGGATGGACATTTGGACGCTTCCTGGTTTGGGGCTGTTGTGAAGAATGCTGCTATGAACACTTTCATTTAATTGTTCCTGTGTTGTAGTTCGGTTCCTTGCTGACTTCCTTTGTGATCTGATGACTGTTTGTGGCTGTACGCTCTGACACCCTTATCCAAATCTCTTCTGTATCTACCACAGGTTTTTCCTTTGTGGTTCCCAGGAGGCGTACACAAAATGTAACGTCCTATTTTAAGCTGATAACAGCTTGACTTTGATAGCATTCAGAAATGGCCTACTTCTACGTCTCCGCTCACATTTCAGGTTACTGATGTTGAAACCATCAGCAAGGTGGCCGTCATGGTTGGCTCCCGGTCTCCCCTTCCCTCCTGAAAAGTTTCTAAGCTGGTAACGGCCGTGTCCCAGGTCTCCTGGCAGGCACTGGTTTAGGAGGGAGGAAGTTGCCCAATCCTGGTAAAGGAGACCCAGCAGACCTTCCCCTGGGGACGGGGTGTAAAAGGTTCTCATGTGCTTAAGACTGAGGATGTTACTTGGTGACAGCCGGAACGGCGGCAGCCACCCTGTGACCAGGAGGGCACACAGACTTAAAATGAAGCTGACAGCGGGAGAGGCAGAGGGAGGGAATGGAAGAGCCTGGCACCCGCATGGCATGTAGAGCAGCTGCTCACACCCTCCCGGAGCCCGACCCACTGCGGGTTTTGAGTTGTGTGGCCTAACACATTTCGCACTGTGTATCCCATTTGAAATTTTGGTTTTTATTTGAAGTCAGAAGGAATCTAACCGAGACAGATTGGTCAGCAGTGTCCGTGTTGCCAGGAGGTGGCATGCGTAAGGTCCAGGGGATGTATTTTGTCGGTCCGGTGAACCTTCTGGGGAATAACCCACACCTGTTCTTCAGGAAGCCTTCTCGGTCCATGTGACTTCGATGGGCTTGAGCCCTTCCCCATCCCCCCGCAGAGGCCACACAATCAAGTTCTGACCGAAGGATCTCCTACCCCTGAGATAGGGACGTAACCAAACCGGGCCGCGGAGTGCTGCCTGGGACTTACACCACAGCCGTCAGGAAAAAAATATTCTCACAACATAAACTGATGAACAAAAACAGATCCAGAGACAGAGAAGCATCGATCAGACCATCAAAGCTCAGAGGGAAGGCAGGGGAGGGTGGGGTAAGGGGGAGAGATCAACCAAAGGACTTGTATGCATGCACATAAGCCTAACCAATGGCCACAGACAACAGGGGGGTGAGGGCATGAGAGGGGGGTGGTTAGGAGGAGTAATGGGGGAATAAGGACACACATGTAACACCTTAATCAATAAAGAAATTAAAAAAGAAAAAGGAAAAAATATTCTCTCTTCTACTCTAACTTCACAAGCTATGAAGACCAGGTAGACTTGGAGCTGCTGGTGGCCATCTTGGGGGCCAATCACAAAGTGTGTGTGTGGGGGGGGGGACTCCAACGCCAGAGGTGCTGAGCGGGTGGGTCGGGTTATGCTGGTTCATCTCCCTGCCTGACTAGACAGGGTGCTGAAGTCATCGTCTCCCTGCCTCCCGGCGCTGCCGTCTACCCCCTCGTTCCCAAGCCATCACTTCTTCTTGGCTGAGTGGCCAGCAGTACTCAGCGCCCCACCGCCAACGCATGTGGAAAACCCAGCGGCAGTAAAGACGCTCATTAGCCTCAACCTAAACGATGAAACTACAGCTGCACCAACAGTACCAGCTCCCTACAGCTGAGCAAAGCGTGTCTCGTTAAGGCGGTGATAAAACAGACATGTCGGCCCTGGCCAGGGTGGTTCAGTGGTTGGAGCGCTGTCCTGTGCCCCGGACGGATGCCGGTTCGATTCCCAGTCAGGGCACACACGTAGGTTGTGTGTTCCATCGCAGAGGCAGCCGGTTGATGTTACCCTAGCTCTTCTCCCTCCCCTCCCTCTCCCTAAAACCAGTACAACACGGCCTCCAGTGAGGACTGAAAAACAAATCGTCGGGCCCGTGTGGCTCAGAGGTTGAGCGTCCACCCAGGACTCAGGAGGTCACGGTTCGATTCCCGGTCGGGGCACAGGCCAGGGTTTCGGGCTCCATCCCCAGCAGGGGGCGTGCAGGAGGCAGTCGATCAATGATTCTGTCATCATTGCTATCTCTCTCTACCTCTCCTTTCCTCACTCTGAAATCAATAAAAACATATTTTACAAAAATATTTTTCAAAAACCCAGAGTGCGCTCCCTCTCTCTCTCTCTCTCTCTCTCTCTCTCTCTCTCTTTCTCTCTCTCTCTCTCTCTCTTTCTCTCCCCCCCCCCAGCCAGACACTTCATGAGAAACTCACAAAGGGAGACAGGGCAACTGGGTGGTGGGAAGATAGGCATGGTTGCAAAGCCAGGTGACCTTGCGTAATTTACTGAGTGCCCAACCTTGTCGTGTGTAAATTAGCGTTAAACAGGCCTTTGCAACTAAACCTCCGCTTCTGCCTGCTCTGGGACTCAGCTTCCTCTGACACAAAGCGGGGGGAGAGGAAGTTCTCTCTCCGGTCTCTCCTGAGCCTTCACTATCTTTTTATTTTTAATTTTTAAATAGTTTCTTAATTGTTTTTTAGAGAGAGAAGAAGGGAGAGGGAGAGAAACATGGATGTGAGAGCGCAACGCCCATTGGCTGCCTCCTGCATGCCCCCTACCGGGGATCATAACCCAGGCATGTGCCCTTGACCGAGAAGCAAACCATGGAACCGGCAGCCTCCTGGTGCACGGGGTGACACCTAACCAATGGAGCCACACCGGCAGGGCAAGTCTTCCCTGTCTTAGTGTGTCCCTCACCCCCGGGCGGTTGGGGACCACCTTGCACTTTGGTAGGGGTCACTACCTGGACTTCTAGCTCCGCTCCCCTCTAAGAGTGTTGCCTCCTTCCCAGAGACCCCAGGCCAGAGGTCTCCGCTTCCCTTTCTCACCTTTTGTCTCGATTCCCCCACACGCTGGTGTGTTTCTTGCTTCAGGAAGAGTTGGGGCCATCACAGTTGATGTGATTACAATGAAGAACTCGGAGCTGATGGTAACGAGCCTGTGACCTTGAGCACGTTTGCAACCTGGGAGTGCCAATGCATTCCAATGGTCATAAAATGCACCGCTAGGAAAACACACCAGCAATCGCATTACAGCGAAACCTCTTAACAACAGTCCTCCAAAGCCACAAACCAGCCACTGCTTTGAAATGCCTCTCATCCCTTCTGTGAGCTTTGCCATTGCTCCTGCCTTCGGTCGCATTGCTTGGCATATGGTGACCTTTTTACCCACATCTTAGGAACAAAATGTAACACAGCTTCTGCTCCTGGTGTATCTTCCTATCTTAGGTTCTGCAAAGCGCTCGCTGTTGCTTTGTAACAAAGAGTAGTCATTCCTCCAAAGAGAAAACTTGGTTATATTCATTTTTAATGTCACTCCCTGTTGCTCCGGTCTCCCTGCCTTCCTCTCTGCGTCATCACTTTTTACCTGAAAGCTGTCACAACAGGGTTTCCTGAAGACATTTTAAAGAGCACCGAGTTTGTAACCGGACAGTCAATGGGTCCGTGCTGCCCGTCACTGCTTGAGCCAATTAAGCAGAGGCAGGGCGGAATCATAGAGGAGCGTTTGTTCCAATGCTGTCAGCAGCATGGGATCATCTGCTCTGCACCCCACCATAAGCCGGCTGCTTATTTATATTGGGTAGGAAGACAAAGATCGCATGGGGGAGTAGCCAAAGAGTATTGCCAAATGGGCAGTCTACAGGCACTGGGGGCTGCAGATTTGCAAAGGGCTGGGGTCTTAAAGGGCTAGTGATATGTGAAGGCTGGGGGTCTTCAAAGGGCTGTGGGCTCTGGTTTCTGCAACAAGATTGATCTTTCCATGAGAATGGGCAGCTCCCTGATGGGGAGCATGGGCTGCATTTCCAAGTGGGTTCCCAGGTCCCACAGGCAACTGCCAGCCACGTTAGAACGGGCCTTCTTTCATCAGAATTAAGCAATCATGGTTAACAGAGCATGATTACTATTTCTTACATTATAGCTGGTTCCCCAACGTTCTATTCCTGCCCCTATCAAATTCAGTACATGTGTGGTAGGCAATCAGGTAGGCATGAGCAGAGCAGGACTATGGGCCAGGTCAGAAGGTCACCAGGGCAGAAAGTCCTGGACACCTAGCAATGGGTACCTACAATGGGCAGAACTGGGAGAGCAAGTGTTGGAAATACTTGGAAGCATTGTCCATCAGGACCTCACCCCTAAGGCACCCTTTCTTCCCCTAGATCATCTCCCATCAAGCAGGTCAGATCCTCCCCCTGACTCCCCCCCTCCTGATATGTAGCTAGACATGTAGTAGACCCCCAAACACACACACTTAGAGAAGAGCAAGGGGCTGGAGAAAAGCCCCATCTGGCTTCCATGCCAGGGCAGGAGATGAAGGGACAGGCCCCGATTGGTCAGCTCAAAGAAGAAAGAAGTTAACTGCATCCAAGGGGTTAGAAGTAGCCCTAGCCCACACTCCAGGGGCAGCTCTTTGAACTGCCCACTCGAAACTTCCTTTCAAGTGGACTTCTGCTTTGCTTGCTGAGTAAACTCTCTAGAGTTTGAGTCTTGGCTCTGAATTCTTTCTTAGCCAGAAACAAGCACCAAACTTCACTGTTGACACATTCAGGACCCATAGGGTACCTAATTCAGTGAAGGACAATAAGAACAGCTGTGCTTAATAGCTCAAATTTGCAAACGGTGGCGGTTTCATCATGATGTTGCTATTGATTATAAGATACACACCTAACATCAGAGATGTTACAACCAAGGGAAAACGTATATCTTAGAATTAGTTAAATATGGTAGCAAATGCCAGTATTGATTAGAATTCTTTCAACTGCAAGTGACAGAAAACCCACACTGACCTGCGTCAAATGGGTGAAGTGAGCCACAGAAATCCAAAAGTCCTTGTATTGCCAGCTTCAGGTATGGCTGGATCCAGGACTCTAGGAGAGAATCAGGACTAGTTTCTGGCCATCTGTCCCTCTCTTTTCTACAGGGATGCTTTCCCATCAGGTTTCACATGGTAGCAAGCTGGAGCCAGCAGCTCTAACCCCACATCCTCTCTGCTCTCAAGTCCAGCCAAAAGGAATGAGAGTTCTTTGTTCCAGAATTATTTTTAATTTTTAATTTTTGGTTAATCCTCACTCGAGGATATTTTTCCCCCACTGCTTTTCAGAGAAAGTGGAAGGGAAAGAGGGAGGGGTTGGGGGAGAGACACAGAGAGAGAAACATCAATGTGAGAGAGACACGTTGACTGGTTGCCTCCCACGCACTCCAACTGGGGGCGGGAAGCAACTGCAACCCAGGTAGTACCCTTGACAGGGAATCAAACCTGAGACCCTTTGGTCTGCAGGGCGATGGCTAGGGCAATGTCCCAGAAGTTTTCATCTGAGTTTCAATGCCTTTCATTGGCTCTGGGAGCCCTGGACACACCAGCGCTGAGTCACCCGCTGGAAGCCCAGGGAAATGAGGAGAACGGGTATGAGGCAGCAGAAACCATGGATGTGGCTTAGAGGTTGGCTGCAGGGAATTAGGTAAGAGTAACCCTGGGAACGTTAGGCCCGAGCCTGGCCAGAGCGAGCCTCTCCGTGGGTACATCTGATCCCTGGTCCTCTGCCTGCGCAGTGCAGATGGAGAAGGCCTCTCTCTGCTCAGACGCCCCAGCTCTGAGTCAGCCTTGCACACCTGCCTGTCAGCCGAGATGGCACTGACTCAGCTCCTCCGTGAGCTGGATGCTGCCTGGAAAGTTAATAAGTCTTTGAGGCAAGACGTTCCTCCTGTGGTGTGGGCTGGTGCCGAGTGGGTGGGAATGAATGAAAAACAGTGGGAACACCGGCCTCCTCGGGAGCATCTATGAAGGTAAATATGCAGGAAGAAAGTGTGAGGGAAGCCAAGAGCAGTGATTAGAAAGAGCTGCCGACCAAGGCTGAATGCCTTCTGTCAACGGTCCTGTGCTGCCCAGTCCCCGGGGGGCGGGGGGTGCTCCTAGCTGCCCCAGCTCCAGCCCAGCCCCCTGACCAGCTCTGCCAATTTTTCCCTTCAGATGTAAGTTGCAAGGAACAGAACAGAGGGAATCTGTCACTTGGGAGGGGAGGGGAGGGGAAGGACAGAGCAGGGAGGCCCCATTAGGAGGGGATCCCGGAGGAAAGGAGAGGAAACGAAGGAGACAGGAACAGGAAGCCCAGGCATGATGCAGAATCTCAGGGGGTGCTTTTTACAACCACTCAGGAGCTGGGCTGAATTCAACATGGAGCATTTGCTGTCGGCTGGGGGGGCGGGGGGCGGGGAGACACAGAAGTAAATAGGACGCAGCCCCTGCATGCCCTGCATGCAGAGTCTAGTGTGGGAGACAATAGGAAAACCCTTAATTGCAATGGCATGTGACTGCAGGGACCGGCTGCTGAAGGAAAATACCCCTGAGGGGGGAGTGAAGCAGCTCAGCAAAGGAGACATTGCCGGCAGGGGGTCTCAGGTCAAGTCCAGCCTTCTCCTGGTCTGGAGGGTGGGGGTCTTGGGCTCTGAAGCACAACTGCGCCCCAGAGTGGTTCCCCCGATGGCCTTTTCCATTTCTGCCTCAGGCTTTGGCTGCGGGCTCCTGGGGGGTCGCCACCTTCCTGGCAAGGAGGTTCCTCCACGCGAGAGGACCGCTGGGGTAGCTGGGAGTCCTTCGAGCCAACGCTCTCAGCAGCTGGAGGCTGGGCACACGGGCCTGGCAGAGCGACCTGGGAGGCACCAATAGCATCTGGTGGAGGACATAGTGGGGAGCAGAAGGGAGGGCAGGGGGCGCTTCCTGGAGGAGAGGGTTATTCTGCTGCATTTTGAAGGACAGCATAGGAGGCAGCCAAGCAAAGAAAGATCCGAGGGGTCACCTTGTGTAAGAGTTGCAGGAGCTTGCAATGCTTTCTGGAAACATTAAGATATTTAAGGCCAAGCTGGTGTGGCTCAGTGGGTAGAGCGTCAGCCTGTGGACTGAAGGGTCCCAGGTTTGATTCCGGTCAAGGGCACATGCCCAGGTTGCAGGCTCGATCCCAAGTGTGGGGTGTGCAGGAGGCACCTGATCAGTGGTTCTCTCTCATCATTGATGTTTGTAGCTCTCTCTCCCTCTCCCTCTCCCTCCCTCTCTGAAATCAAGTATGGGTCAAACGGGGGGGGGGGCGGGAGGGGTGGAGTCTGTACCAATGTTAGTTACTATAAGTGTGCCTCAAACACAAAAACCATCTAAGCAAATGAAAATTATCAGGAGAATCCCGAAGCAGCCTCAGGTTACTCCACTTACCATTTGGCGCCGAGCAAGCTGGGGACTTCCCGGAGGACCCAGCACGTCAGCAGCTCAGCCATTACTGACTTCGACATCGTCAGCAGAGTCCGCAGGAACCCAACTTCACCCTGCCGTTCAGACGTCAGAGGTGTTCCCAGGAAGTCCCTTTCGGCAGAGTGTCCCCGAGGTTCCCGATGGGCAGTCCCAATGTCCTCCACATCCTTAGCAAGATGTAGCTGGATGAGCTTCCCAGGAGGCAGGGCAAAAAGGGAGACAGAGAGTAGATGTGTACCCTGAGGACTAGAGAAGAAACCCCATTTCTCAGTGCTTCCTCTGTCTGGAGCATCCACCCATATACCCACCTTTTAAAAACAGGTGTATTGAGATATAATTCACATACCAAAAAGCATATCCTTTGAAAGTATACACTTCAGTGGTTTTTTAGTATAGTCACAGAGTGGTAAAACTATCACGCTATACATTTTGGAATATTTTCATCACCCCATAAAAGGACTCCTACTCATTAGTCACTCCTTTTACCCTGGCCCCACCTTCTCCTAGATCTAGACAATCACTAAACTACTTTGTAGCTCTGTAATTTTGCCAATCCTTAGCATTTCATATAGATAGAATCGTAAGATATGTATTCTTTGTGTGTCTGGCTTCTTTCACTTAGCTTGATGGTTTCAAGGTTCATCTGTGTTGTAGCATCTATCAGTACTTCATTTATTATGGCTGAAAGATATTCCATTGTATGAATATACCACGTTTTATTTATCCGTCCAGTTTCTGGGCATTTGGGTTGTTTCCAATTCTTGGCTATTATGACTAAGGCTGCTCTGAACATTCATGTGCAGGTGTTCGCATGGACATGGTTTTGTTTCTCTTGGGACTAGACTCAGGAGTGGAATTGCTGCGTCATGTGACAACGCTGTGTTTAACATTTTGAGAAAATGCTAGGCTGTTTTTAAAGTGGCTGTGCCATTTTACGTTTCTACCAAGAGTGTATGAGGATTCCAATTCCTTCACTTCCTTGCCAATGCTTGTTATTACTGTCATTTTAATTATTGTTACCCTAATGGGCGTGAAATAGTATCTCATTGTGGGGGTGGTGGTGTTGTTTTTTTTGTGGTAAAATATACATGACATATTATTTATCACTTTAACTATTTGGGAGTGTATAATTCAGTGGCAATAAATACATTCCTTAATGTGGTTTTTTATTTGCATTCCTCTATGGCTAATGAAATTGAGCATCTTTTCATATGCTCATTGATTGTTTGTGTTATCTTTTTTTGAGAAATGCTATTAAATTGGATTGTTGTCTTTATTACTGAGTTGGAGGACTTCTTTATATATTCTAGATACAAGTCCCTGATCAGACATACAATTTGCAAAGATTTTCTCCCATCCTGTGATTGTCTTTTCATTTTCTGAATGGTGCCCTTTGAAGCACAAATGTTTTAAATTTTGATGAGCTCTATTTTTTTCTTCTGTTGTTGTGCTTTTGGTATCATATCTAAGAAGGCTTTATCTAAACCAAGTTCATGAAGATTTACCCTGTACTATTTTCTTCTAACAGTTTTATAGTTTTAGTTCTTTCATTTAGGTCTATGATCTGTTTTGAGTTCATTTTTATATATGGTATGAGGTAAGGGTCCAACTTGATTTGTGTGTGTGTGTGTGTGTGTCTGTATCCAGTTGTCCCAGCATCATTTGTTGAAAGGCTGTTTTTTCCTCACTGAATTGTCTTGGCAATATTACAGAGCTCCTTTTTAAGGAAAATAGGCCGTAAACAGTTATTTCTATGTGCCATTTGTACAACTCTTACGATTTCTGCCAAGTAAAGTCAGCCTTTCTCCCCCTGGTGACTGGCACCTTAGACTAGTGCCTATGGTCTAGGGCAGTGGTCGGCAAACTCGTTAGTCAACAGAACCAAACATCAACAGCGCAATGATTGACATTTGAGAGCCAGATTTTTTAAACTTAAACTTCTTCTAACGCCACTTCTTCAAAATAGACTCGCCCAGGCCGTGGTATTTTGTGGAAGAGCCACACTCAAGGGGCCAAAGAGCCGCATGCGGCTCGCGAGCCGCAGTTTGCCGACCATGGGTCTAGGGTGACGTGGTATCCAACCAAATAGATTCCTAGTACTTGATAGAGGGGGAAAATCAGATTATCTCGAACAGCACCAGGGCTGGGTGCCCACAGAGAAGGCCGATGACGTACCTCGATCTGTTCTCCCAAAGGTTGTTGCAATGCTACCCAGGTCTCCGTGTGGCCTGATATTTTGGAATCTTTGGGGGACCCAGAGTGGTGACAGTGTTTTTAGTTTATTTTCACTTTCCATTAGGAAAACATATTTAACTGAACACGCAACGAAGCTGCGATTTCTAAGAACAGGACTTTTGAAATCTTATAATAGGTTCTTGAACTGGATTGCTGTACGGGATACCCCTCCCTTTTGAAAAACTATTTAGCATATCTCTAAATTTTGGTAAAATGTACAGAACATAGACTAGATGGTAACCATTTTTAAGTGTGCAGTTCAGTGGCATTAAGAACATTCATGTTCTTGTGCAACCATCGCCACTGCTCATCTCCAGAGCTTCCCAAACTGAAACTGTCCCCATTAAAGAGCAGCTCCCCATTCCTCCTTCCGTCCAGCCTCCGGCAAACACCGTCCCACTTCCTGTCTCTGTGAATTTGTCTTCTCTAGGTGCGTCACGTAAGTGGAATCGTTCACGTAAGTGGAATCGACCAGTATTTGTCCTTTGTGTCTGGCTCCGTTCGCTTGCTGCACTGCCTTCACTATGCTTACGTAGCCGCACGTGTCAGAGTTTCATACACGTTTTCACCTGAGCTGCTTTCTCACGCTCCCTTGGGATTTCTGGGAACCCTTAGGGTGAATCCCTGCCTTGGAATCTTGGAACCTAAAGGTGATCTTGTTTGTCTTCCTCACAAGCAGAAGGAGCCTGATTGTGGCCTCTGGGCTGCCTCACAGCTGAGGGACTGCCCACCCCTGGCTCACAGGCGTTGTGGCTGCTGTTGCCATGGCAGCCAGGACGCACTGGGGCGGAGTGGAGGAGCCTCAGGGTCGGGGAGCATGGTAATATTGCTTGTGCTACCCTCCCCTCTGCCCACTTCTGTGCCAGGAGCCTTCCCATGTAGTCCTCTGTCAGCCACTCGTTCACCCAGCATTTACTGGATGTCTAGCACGTGCTGGCATTACCGCAGGCGCAGGAGGCAGAGTGAGGACTAAGGCAGACTTGGTCTCTGCGTCCATGGAGGGGAAGACTTCACGTAGTGACGGAAAGACATTGAAGATTCACCTACACGAATAATCATATGATTACTATTGTGGTGACCGCTATGAAGAAAAGCAGGGTACAATGTGAACGTCTAAATGGGGGGGGTGGGGGTGTGCTCAGAAATACATTGACTGACATGCAGCTGTGCCTGACACTAGACTGAGAATCATAGTCCCCGTGCTGAAGGCACACCGGGTCTGACAGGGGTGACTGGTGGCCTGGGCCCCCCTGGGTTTGGGGATCCCAGCACCACACTGCTCCCCCTTTTTGCCTGGGACCTAGCTGTCCCCTTTCCAGCTGTGTGCCTCCGGAGGTGCCTCTTTTGTGGTAGAGAATGTCAGGTTCTTTCCTTTGGAGGGGACATTTGACACGTTCAGAACACGGGACCCCAAAGCCGTTGCGGAGATGCCCGGCCTGTATTTTCAGGGCCCTTACTTACATCCCACCCAGGGCGCCCGATCCCTTGGGCGCTCCGGGCCCAGCAGCCCGATGTCGTCAGCACGGTGCCCCGGCATCACGCTTGCGTAATGAGGAAGCGTTCCCAGCCTGAGAAGGGTCCCAAGCGACAGCCGAGTCCTGGAGCGAGATGGCGAAGGGGCACTGAGGACGCTGGCAAATACAAGCAGGGGTCCGGGTCTGCTTCTTGGAATAAAGGAAAAAACGCCCTCGAGCTCAGTAGCTGCACACCAGGCGGCCGGGCCGGCATGGCTCTTCCCGGGCAGTGATACCACACGTGACACAGCAGCTGCGGGAGCCGCCACGCCATCAGGTCTGTGGTCATCCACCGCCGTTCTCTGAGGCCCGCGTGCCTTCTCCGCTGGCCACAGAGGGGGACGCGGGATGTGACGAAGCCCCCACCTCTGGCTCTTTAAAGGCCTGGATGACACCATTAATCCCTTCAGCCCCCGCGAGGGTGCAGCATTGCTTTCGGCTTATCACTCTGGTAAGGAGGGATTTCCAGTGGCTTTTCTCATCATCAGATCCCTTCCTCCGCCAGTCCCGGCCCGGTCGTTCCGCCAGCGGCCGCGCCGGTCGATCCCAGCGGGGAATACGGCGGCCTGAAGACCACAGGGCCCACCTCCACTTCTCGTCACGGTCCCGGATCAGGGGCTGACTCGGGCGTGGGATCGGTGCAGGAACTGCGCTCCATCCTTGTGGCTAATGTCAGGCGTCTGTTCACCAGACCTGAAGCTTTTTTTTTTTTTTTTCCAGATCTATAAATCAAATAGGAACTTAATGGGTGGGCGGCTCATATATTTTGGTTTTAGAGACTCCATGCTCAATCAGCCACCGCAGTCTCTACAGGTCAGACATCCTGGTAACTGCACGGGCCCTAGCTGCTATCATGACGATGCTCACTCTCCTCTGGAAGTTCAGTGCTGCTACCTGCTTCCCACAGCCCCAGGGCCTACACCTCCCGTTGAGATAAAGGCACCCTCTTCGATGGCTGCTTATCCCACCAGCAGCTCCCCCCTGGGCTGTTGAGAGGTGCTGGTACTGCCCTTCCCCAAGAATTTCTCAAGGCCTTGGTTTTCAGGGGGTGGGAGGTTGTCACCTTCTGGGTCACCAGGAAAATGTCATAGCCAATGCATTCCGATAGGGGATTGACTTTATTTTTATAGCAATTGGGAGCCACTAAAGTGTTTTCAACAGTGGAGTAGGGTGATGAGATATGTCTTTTTTTTTTTTAATTATTGATTTTTGAGAGAGAGAGAGAAACATCGACTTGTTGTTCCACTTATTTATGCATTCATTGGTTGCTTCTTTTTTAAAAAACATATTTTTGTTTCAGAAAGAAAGGGAGAGGGAGACATAGAAACATCACTGATGAGAGAGAATCATTGATTGGATGCCTCCTGCACGCCCCCTACTGGGGATCGAGGCATGTGCCCTGAACTGGAATAGTCCGCAGTCCAACGTTCTATCCACTGAGCCAAACCAGCTAGGGCAATTGGTTGCTTCTTGTATGTGCCCTGACTGGGTTCGAACCCTCAGCCTTAGCGTATCCGGATGATGCGCTAACCCAGTGGTTCTCAACCTTTCTAATGCCGTGACCCTTTAATGCAGCTCCTCATGTTGTGGTGACCCCCAACCATAAAATTATTTTCATTGCTACTTCATAACTGTCATTTTGCTACTGTTATGAATCGTAATGTAAATATCTGTGTTTTCTGATGGTCTTAGGCAACCCAGCTAGCGGTTCTCAACCTGACAGATATATTCTCAACACAGATATTTACATTATGATTTATAACAGTAGCAAAGTTACAGTTATGAAGTAGCAACGAAAATAATGTTATGGTTGGGGGTCACCACAACATGAGGAACTGCATTAAAGGGTCGCGGCGTTAGGAAGGTTGAAAGCCATTGCTCTAACCAATGGAGCTATTGGGCCAGGGCAAGATTTGTCTGAAAAATACTCCTGTCGCCCTGGCCGGTTTGGCTCAGTGGATAGAGCGTCGGCCTGTGGACTGAAGGGTCCCAGGTTCGATTCCGGTCAAGGGCATGTACCTTGGTTGCGGGCACATCCCCAGTAGGGGGTGTGCAGGAGGCAGCTGATCAATGTTTCTAACTCTCTCTCCCTCTCTCTTCCCCTCTGTAAAAAATCAATAAAATATATTTTAAAAAAGGGGGGGGCAATGGTAAGATATGTACACATATAATACCTTAATAAAAAAAAAGAAAAAAAATACTCCTGTTGCCCTGGCCGGTTTGGCTCAGTAGGTAGAGCGTCGGCCTGTGGAATGGAGGATCCTGGGTTTGATTCCGATCAAGGGTACATGCCTGGGTTGCAGGCTGGATCCCAGCCCTGGTCGGGCACATGCGGGAGGCAACCAACCAATGTGTCTCTCTCACATGGATGTTTCTCTCTCTCTGTCTCTCCGCCTCCCTTCCGCTCTCTCTAAAAATCAATGGAAAACTAGCCTCGGGTGAGGAGTAACAACAAGAAAAGAACACTCCTGCTGTTAGGTGGAGGGTGTAGTGGAAGAGGCGAGACAGGAGCGAAGGGAGTGAGTGGGAATCTGATGCAGTGACTCCCAGTGCGCCTTCAAAGCACGGAGATGTCGGCCGAGTCCTGAAAAGTCCAGGACAGGGGGCTCTCAGCGCTGGGAGTCAGGCAGCCACACCACACTCTTGGGGGGGCCTGGGGAGGGCACGGTGACTAGGGGCACAGGGCTGGGAGGAAAAGGGGTTTATTGCTGTGTACAGGCTTGGTCTTCCTCATGACTGCTGGGCAGGGCTGAGCAACAGAGCAAGAGCCAGATGGCTCAGAGGAGAGCAGGTCAAAGGTTCTGTCCTCAGGAGGAGTTAGTGGGCAGCACGGCCTTGTCTGGGGGCGCTGGCGATACTGACTGTAAAGCTCTGAATCGCAGCCCCGGGCTTTGGGGCAAGCTGTGGCCTGCGGGAACAGCCTCGCCCAGTGGTCGGCAGACTCATTCGTCCACAGAGCCAAATATCAACAGCACGACGACGGAAATGTCTTTGGAGAGCCGAAAACCGACCTCTGCGCCTGGGCCACCAAGTTTCAATCGCACTGTCCGTGCGCGCCCGCACGTGGCATTTTGTGGAAGAGCCACACTCCAGGGGCCAAAGAGCCGCATGTGGCTCGCGAGCCGCGGTTTGCCGACCCCGGGCCTAGACTGTCTCGCTTGCAGCACGCTCAGCGGAAGGGGAAGGAGGAAAAGCCAAGCTGGGGCCAGCGGCCAGGGGAGGGTGCTGCGCGTGGGCTCCCCGAACCTCTCTTTGCAGAGCCGGAAACAGCCGGCTGGCTCCGCAGTCCCGCACTTGTGAGCTGTGTCGTCAGCCCTTTGTGGAGAGGGAGAAAGCGAGCCGCTGGCCTGGCTCCCCCACGCAATGGCAGGGACAAAGCTGCAGCTGACGGGTGACGCTGGCTCCCCTTCAACCAGCCGGCGGCCCCGCTGCAAGCACTGCGGTCCAGCCGGCGGCGCCTGTCCCTTCAGGGTCGGCCTCAGCTGGTCTCACAGGCTTCCAGTGGCTCCTGGCCCCCACTGAGCAGGCAGACGAGGGCCTTGCCATTCCCACCCAACGTGGCACTGCTGTGCCCAGGTTCCCACAGGCAAGTCAGGTCTGCATCACAGCCTATGGGGCCCCTTCCCAACGCATATTGCTTCCTCCTTTCCCACAATGAACATTTACACCCCTGTTGTAATAATGTTATGGTCATAAGGAAGCCCCTCTGATGTGTGAAATGATTCATGTGTGAAATGTTTGCTGTGTGGAGACCCCACTACTCTGTAACTTCCACATTGGTGAACGCCCCACTATCTTGATGTGAACGCCCTGAGCCCCTAAAGTGTAAACGCCCCGCTCCCAGCATAAGGCACACCGTCTGGCCCACACCGAGAAGACACAAGTTGCTTACTACCGGCTACATACGCACCGGACCTTCTTCAGTCTCCTGCCCGATAGAGGAGGACTCCATGTCGCTCCGAGAGACAAGCCCCTGACTGACTGCTCTGCTGTGCGAGCCTGAACCAACTGCGGCCGCCTGTCTGTCTCTGTCTTCGTTGTCTGTCTTTCGGTGTGCATCGCCGGGTGGCCTTTGCCGGAGCCCAGGACCCACTAGGAATAGGTAAATAAACCCTGTGTGACTGCATACTAATTCTGTCTTGGGTGTCATGTGTTCCGGTTTGGCTCAGCTGTCTAGACATTGAAGCACCAGGGGCATAGGCCGTTATTGCTGACTCCTGGTCACCTGCGTTTGTCCCACTAAGTCTAGACAGATAATTAATTAATTGGGGCATAATTGGGACAACGCCTTCTCCATGCCAGCGTCTGCTTCCAGAAAACCCTACCTGTCAAAGGAGGCTCCTTAAATACCTAGTTGTTTCAAGGATTAATAACAAAATGATGTCTGTGAAATACCTGTCTCAGTGTGGATGCCTCCCCCTGATCAAAGGGCCGATTTGCTATTTGCAACTTCAAAATCCAAGTCCCACCTTTATGCACCCTGCTCTGGGCCCTGGAGGCCGGCCTGTAAGGACAGCACCAACAGGCAGAGACCAGAGAGCAAGATGAGAGGTCAGCTTATGTCTCCCTCTGGCTCCTTCCCTGCCAGGTTGCTACCGAGGTCACAGCTGCTGAGACAGTCCCTACCTCTTGGCCCTCAAGCTGAAGACTTGCTACCTCAGGGCACAGTCGCAACATCCTTCTCATTCCTTTTTTTAAAATACATTTTTATTGATTTCAGAGAAGACGGGATGGGGATAGAGAGATAAAAACATCAGTGATGAGAGAGAACTATTGATTGGCTGCCCCCCACTGGGGATCGAGCCTGAAACCCTGGCAAGTGCCCTGACAGGGAATCGAACGGTGACCTCCTGGTTCATAGGCTGTCGCTCAACCGCTGAGCCACGCCAGCTGGGCTTCTCATTTCCCTTAGCCATGCCTCAGCCTTGATAAATGGGCCCTTTAGTAAACACTCCTCCACTTCCCCACTTGAATGTGTTCCGTGTTTTCCTGACACCCTGATTGATTCAATCAGCGAGGATATTTTCACCCACTTTAGTGTAAGCTCATTCATACCCCGCATTTGCTTTTCTTCACTGCATCTACAGAGCCTAGCGCAGTGCCTGATACATACATAGCAGGGGCTCAAGAATGACTTGGATGTGTGGCAGGCAGTTGGACAGACTTGAGAGCAAGGACGATGGGCCAGGTACAGAAGGTCACCGGGGTGGAAAGCCCCAGGTGCCTAGCAAAGGACAATTGTAGGGTGGGACCTCGCCCCCCGGGTGACTTTTCCTCCCCTAGCACAGTGGTCGGCAAACTGCGGCTCGCGAGCCACGGTTTGCCGCTCTGTTGACTAATGAGTTTGCCGACCACTGTCCTAGCCAGAACCCAAGTACTGAGGTTGCTGAACTCAGGTTTGGTCTGATGCCATGGGTCAGACACCTGGTGCCGTTCCCACTGCCTGGTGCCGTTCCCACTGCCTATAACGGATGGACGGATGGACGGATGGACGGATGGATGGATGGATGCAGGTGGAAGAGGAGGAAATAGTGGGCCAGAAGGCTCATTCTCTCAACCTGTAAACTCTGGAATGACTGGTCTAAGTCCCCAAAACCCTCACTCCCTAAGTGAGCTCATCCAGTGTCATCAATTTAACTCTATGCCTCCAGGCATGACCTCTCCCTTGAACTTCTGACTCATATCCAATTACTAGCCAACATTTCCAATCGGATGTTAATAGGCATCTCAAATGTCATGTATCCAAAACAGAACTCTTCATTTCTCTCCTAAATCTTCTTCTCCCACAGACTTCCCTATCTCAGTAAAGGCAACGCCATTCTTCCCATTGCTTGGGCCTAAAACTTGGGAGTCATCCCTGATGCCTCTTTCTCTTGCATATTTCTCATCCAATACTTCAGCAAATCCTCTGGGCTCTACATAATGTACAGAAACCAACCGTTTCTCCCCACCTCCACCTCCCTAATCCATTTTTCTATTGGATTATTGCAATAGTCTTCTATAGCGGACGTTTCTGGTAACCCATGTCACCTGTCTCTTGGCCACCTCTGACTTCAGCTCTAGCTGCAGTGGGCACTTGTGGCTGGGCTCAGCTGATCTTGTGCCAATAGTGTCTTGCCTCAAGTGTGCACCTCACGTCCATTTGCTTTCTGCCCCGGACTTGAACGCTGCTGGGGCCCTTTTGGCTCCAGCACAAAATTCACCTGACAGTCTATCGCCTCACGAGTGAGCTGCACGTCTCTCTGCTTTTGGCCCCATTGAATCGTGATGCTCTCAGAGCCTGTTCTACCCAGGCACTCAGATGTGCAGAGTTTATATCCCAGGGGAAACCTTCAACCAGTGGGGGATGGGGCAGCTGGGGAAATTCCTGCCTCCTAGCCTTCAGGTGGGTGATTCTGGGGAACAGTCCGTGCATTGTTCAAGGACCCTGGTAAACTCAAGCTCCTGACGCCCACAGCAGCAACAATGAAAACACACCCTTATGTTGACTTTCTCTCCTTTCTCGTCTCATTGTCTCTACTACTCCACGCCTGGCTCTTTGGGTCATCTCTCAGAAAACCCATGTAGACATAAGTCCATGTCTCAGCTTCTACTTTCTTTTATTTTAAAATCTTTATTGTTGAAAGTATTACATATGTTCCTCCCCTCCCATATCCCCCCCCCCCCGATTTCTTCTAGCCCATCCCCACCCCTACCCCAGGCCTTCATCACCCTATTGTCTGTGTCCATGGGTTATGTATATATGCATACAAGTTCTTTGGTTGATCTCTTCCCACCCACCCACCCACCCTCGCCTTCCCTCTGTGGATTCGATAGTCTGTTCCATGCTTCTACTAGTATGCCTCTGGATCTATTTTGTTCATCAGTCTATTTTGTTGATTAGATTCCACATATAAGTGAGATCATGTGATACTTATCTTTCTCTGGCTTATTTCACTTATCAGCCTCTGCTTTCAAGGAAACCCAAGCTAAAATGTGTTTTCAGTTTGTTTCCCTGGCTACCAAGAAACAAACTGATCATTTTATTGATTTTTGTTGTTGTTGTTGGAGAGGGAAAGAAGGGAGAGGGAGAGATAGAAACATCGATTGGCTGCCTCTGCATGCCCCGTACTGGGGATCGAGCCCGCAACCTGGGCATGTGCCCTGACTGAGAATCAAACCAGTGACCTCTTGGTGCATGGGCCAACACTCAATCCACTGAGCCACACAGGCCGGGCCAGACTGACCTTTTACAAACCTGTGTGATCATATCCCTCCTCAGCTGAAAACCCTCCAGCGACTCCCATTTCCCCTAAAAGGAAAGCCCAAGTCCTTACAATGGCTGGCAAGGCCTGACAGAAGCCACCCTTCCCACTGTTTGCTCTCTGATGGGTTCTCCTGCTGATCTTTCTCTTGTTCTCCTATAGCCACACTGATTGATCCTCACAGAGACCCAGCACACTCCTGCACCAAGGCCTTCGCACTGGCTATTCCTACTACCTGGAATGTTCTTCCTGCAGATATTTCCAAACATTCTCTTCACTTACTTCAGGATTCTTCTCAAAACACTTCTCAGAGAGGCCGCCTTCCTGTGTCAAAGAGTAACCTCCACCTCCCTGCTGCTCCCTGGGCCCTGACCCAGCTTGAAGCTGTTCATAGCACTGATCGCCAGTCTCACAGCTCGTCTTCTTCACGTGTTGGTACACTGGTATCTTCTGTCTCCTCCCCAGTTTGCCTGTACTCTCCATGAGGACAGGGCCTCAGGGACTTGATGGCTCTTTTAAGTACAGAACCTGGAGCAGTACTTGGAGAGTAGTAAGTGCTCAACAAACTTTTGTTGGAGGAAGCAAATAAATAATGAGACTGAAGAAGTGTGGTTAACTTGAACCCCCAGCTCCCGAGTCTGGCAGTGGGTGTGGTGGCAGCTGTAGGCTCTGAAGGGCCCTGAGGCCGGGCTGCAGGGTGCCTCTGCAGAGCATTCACTCTATGCTTTGCCCTCTAAGGCTGCTCCTGGTTAATGACCTCTTTGGGGCGGGGGGGGGTCGATGCTCTGAAATGTGTCTCAAGGAATCCCAGGTAGAAGCCTCCAGGACCTCCGAGCATTTAGGAAAACAAGACCTCTGTGAGTCTAGTCCTTGCTGATCCTGTGCAGCGGGAGTTTATCCCTCTGGTCTCCCAAACTCTGGCCATCACCAGCATGGAGTGCCCAAAGTCATCTCGGAGTTCCCGTCACAGGCTCAGCAGCCAGCAACTCCTTAGCTTCCCAAGGACACTGGCAGTCTCTCCGGCAAGGTGGTTGGGATCCAGGGGGCTCTAGGAAAGGGCTGAGGGTAACCTACTGGGCAGGCCTGCTGTGATCCAAGCTTCCATTCTCTGAGAACAGTCATACCGTCCCCTCGAGGTGGCCAGCCACCCAGACCGGGATTAGGGGACAGGCCAGGCTCTGTCTTCCCTCCAATGGGAGGCAGCCCATTGTCCTTTGCAGGCACCTCACATGAAGGAAGCAGCACTGCCCGTGAGCACAGGAGACACAGTCCTGCCGGGGAAAGGCAGCCCCTCCCTGCTGGGGTGCCAGGAGCTGGTAGGTCCCTCCGGGTTTCCCTGGGTCCCTGGCGCTGCGGGCAGTCAGGAGTGGGAGCTGCAGCCCGGGACTGAAGAGGTTAACGTTCATCTGCCTCCGAATGCTAATGTGTTTAGGTGATGTCAGTGAGAACCGGGAAGGAGGCAGTGGGAAGAGCAGTGGGGCTTAGAGGCAGCTGAGGCTGCCAGGCTGCCCAGGAAGACCCCCTTCGGGACTGCGGGCTCGTGCTCCAGGACAGGACGCCCGGGCACTGGAGGCTGCCGCAGCCTGCGTGGGCAGACGGGCCAGCAGGCAACGGGCACCGCAGGATGGACCTGGAAGCCTTGCTGCTGACCACTGGCCCCAATGCCAGCAACACCTCGGCCGGCGGCCGGGATAACCTCACCTCCGCAGGTGAGTAGGGTCGGAGGGGAGCCTCCCTCCTCAGCGCTGGGGAGGGAAAAGGAGACGGTATCACCTTGGAGCCAAACTGCCTGGGAAACTTTCAGGGCTTTATTTCCAGGTCTGCAGGCTGCTTTGCTCCCAGGGGAAGGGGAGAAGGGGGCGGGGCAGGCAAGGGCAGGAGGAGCTGGAGCAAAGGCACATTCAGAAGTGGCAAGGATGGTGGCCAGCAGCAGCGAGGGCTGGCTGATGAGTTCCAAATATGCTCCGCAGGAAAAATTCCAGGCTGGAAAAGCCAGCAAGGAAGCTGGAGGACAGTCTGTGGGGAGGCAGCTGGAGGCTCCCTGATTCACTGATCCCTTTGGCTTTTTACTCCAACTGCAGCAATGGGATCTGAACCATCGGCTGCCCCCGAAAGGCTGCGGGAAGGGGTAACTCACAGGGATTAACTTTCCTGGTGAGTGAAGCTGCCTGACATGTCCAGAGCTGAGATGCTTGCAATTCTAGCTTTGAGGGAGACGGGAAGGAAGGAAAAAGAGGAAAGGTTTGTGTGAAGACAGTTCTCAGGCGGTGAGGCTGCAGCACCCACCTCAGCCTCTGCTCCCTGGCTGGGGGCCCGGCCTCAGAAGACCCAGGCCAAGGAAATCCCTGGTAGGGTCCCAGGAGAGGGGAGGGCTGAGGACCTCATGGGCAGAAGCTCCCACAAGACAGTCACCCACAGAGATGCCCAGGAAGCAGTCACAGCTCCAAATTTCTAAAATGAAATGGTCAAGACTGCAAATAGGAAAAGAGCAAGTGCGCGCGCACACACACGTTCATGTCCTTCTGCTCAGCCAGCGGGGGCCCACAGCTGTGATTGTTGACTCTGTGTCTTCTGAAACAATGCAGGCGGCAAAGGACCGGGTCCTTCAACTAACAGGTAGTGGGTTCGAACCTAGGAGGATTGACCAGGAAACCGGTGGAGGAGGCCAAGGTGAGCAGCAGTGTGTGGAGGGAGAAGGGTAGGAGAGAGTTCTAGATAAATGGTGGGCCCTGAGCTGGAATGGCAGGGAGGATGCAGAGGCATGCAAGCGTGTCACCGGAGGTTGAGCAGGCCAGAAGGATGTCAGCCCTTAGAGAGCAGAGTCCACGCCTAGTGATTGACACTTGGCCTTCCGTCCCCAGGGCCACCTCCTCGCAGAGGGAGTGTCTCTTACGTCAACATCATCATGCCCTCGGTGTTTGGCACCATCTGCCTCCTGGGCATCGTGGGGAACTCCATGGTCATCTTCGCGGTGGTGAAGAAGTCCAAGCTGCACTGGTGCAGCAACGTCCCCGACATCTTCATCATCAACCTCTCAGTGGTGGACCTCCTCTTCCTCCTGGGCATGCCCTTCATGATCCACCAGCTCATGGGCAACGGGGTCTGGCACTTTGGAGAGACCATGTGCACCCTCATCACGGCCATGGATGCCAACAGTCAGTTCACCAGCACCTACATCCTGACTGCCATGGCCATTGACCGCTACCTGGCCACTGTCCACCCCATCTCCTCCACCAAGTTCCGGAAGCCTTCTGTGGCCACCCTGGTCATCTGCCTCCTGTGGGCCCTCTCCTTCATCAGCATCACCCCTGTGTGGCTCTATGCCAGGCTCATCCCCTTCCCAGGGGGCACGGTAGGTTGTGGCATCCGCCTGCCCAACCCGGACACTGACCTCTACTGGTTCACCTTGTACCAGTTTTTCCTGGCCTTTGCCTTGCCCTTTGTGGTCATCACGGCTGCATACGTGAGGATTCTGCAGCGTATGACGTCCTCCGTGGCTCCCGCCTCTCAACGCAGCATCCGGCTGCGGACCAAGAAGGTGACCCGCACGGCCATTGCCATATGCTTGGTCTTCTTTGTATGCTGGGCACCCTACTACGTGCTCCAGCTGACCCAGTTGTCCATCAGCCGCCCGACGCTCACCTTTGTCTACCTGTACAACGCGGCCATCAGCCTGGGCTACGCCAACAGCTGCCTCAACCCCTTCGTGTACATCGTGCTCTGCGAGACGTTCCGCAAACGCTTGGTCCTGTCGGTAAAGCCTGCGGCCCAGGGGCAGCTTCGCGCCGTCAGCAATGACGAAGAGAGGACAGAAAGCAAAGGCACCTGACACTTCCCCTGCCACCCTGGGCACCTCCAAGGCAGGACGCCACAGCAGACCACGGGGAGAGATACTGCGGAAAACCCAAGCCCGCTCTGGGAGAAGGCAGGGAGGCTGGGTGGGGAGGGGTTGCTGCTACCAAAACGCCTTCCACAGGGCCCCCCAAACTGCTGGGAAGACTCCACGCCAGGTCGGGGCGGGGGGGAGCTTCGACATCAGAGATCCCCTGGGGGGAGCAGGATGGAACCTTTGGGTGGAACAGAAGCTGAGCAAGAAGACCATGTTGCTTTAAATGTTCAGCTGCGCCCCGCGTTGGCTAGCTCCCAAATGTCTTTGTCCTGAGACAAGAGGTTTAAAGCCAGGGAGGGCCTGGGCGTGACAGCGAGGCCCCAGGCACGCACAGGCCCTGGGGAGGCGGGGAAAGTGGTGCACACCCCATGCCCTTCCCATCTCTCACCGGTGGGGTGGAGGGCAGCCTCTCTCCCAAGCTGGAGGCTGGTGAGAAAGGAAGCATGCCGTCTCTCCGTGCCCAGCATCCTGTGCTGGTTTCCCTGCATCTTTAGGGGATGCGTGTTTGTTATTTGGGGGCGGGGGGCTCTGAGCCCACAGGAGTAAAAGCCCAGTGTGCTAGGAGATCCAGCTGAAAACAAGGCTAACTGGGGTGGGGTGTCTTGAAATTTGAGAAAAGGAGGTAACAAGGGGGTTTCTGCAGCTGTGGGCACACTGTCACCATGGGGCACATTCGTCCGTCACCAGATCCAGGGTGAGTGCCCATCCGTGTCCTGCATGTGCAGGGGTCATTCGATGCCTGGTGTGTTGGCACCATCTTTTTGTTGTGGCCCTTCCTCTCCCAAATAAAAATCTCTAGATGCTGCTGTATGTTCTTGGGCTTGGGGGTAGGAGCAGGGTGGGTGCCAGAAAAGGAAAGAGGGGTCACTTGGCTTGGGAATCTAGAGCTTGGTTCAGGCTACATGTTAGGAAGCAAAAAGCAGGGGATCTGCTTATCTGTACTCACAGAGAGGACTCAGTGTCACGAATGGAATTACTGAGAATTCATTAGATTGCAATTCTACTGCCGTGCTCATCGTCGGAACTCGGCTTTCTGTCTGCTCCTTTTCCGTCGGCGCTGGCCCCTCAGGCCCCACGTCCCACCACCACGTCCCCGCTGAGTCAGTGGTTGCAGGGTTGGCTTCTCGGGGCAGCCGGAGCCAGCTTCTTGCAGCTGCTAAGACCTGGAGTGAGCCACACTGAGCAGGAAGATTACAGGCGGGGCCGCTGGGCGGCAGCCAAGGCTGCAGCTTCTCAGCTGCTTCACCAAGAGCAGCTGGGAGCCAGGAGTCCTTCGCAAACTGCTCAGCAGATGTTGATGAGATAGAGGGAGCAAACTGTGAGCCTCAGAGCCTCCAACTGGTCCAGATGCGTCCGGAAAGCAGATGCGCGGGCACGGCCTGTTCTTGCCATTTCCCCCCGCCCCAGAGTTGTGGTAGGGAGCCTGTTTTACAAACTTTTGGACAGCTTCTTTGGGTGCCGGGAGCTCTTTTTATCATCATCATTAGCAGCAGCATTTCTCAGCGTGGTTTCCACTCCATCCAGCACCGGGGAGCAAAGAAGCTGATGGTTCCTTTTCCCTACTCACTAACAGTGGGGTCTCTAGCTGCCAGAGGTAAACTCCAAATATAGTTTAAAAGCACATCCAACAACAAAAAAAGATTCTTCGGGGGAGCCCTGAGCCAACTCCTATTCACTGGAGGTTTTCCTGAAGTTGGTTTGTCTGTGAAATGTTTGCCTGCAGGTCTATCTCCAACCCCCACATCCGGGAATTTGGGAGAGAAAACAGGTGAGGTGACCTGTCTCAGGAAGTGACCAAGTCAACAGTTCTGTAAGTGGACGACCACCCTGCTGATGGCCCTGCAACCCCTAGGGAGGGCAACACCCCTTCTTTCAGCTCCCAACTCCATTTGAAACCCCAAATGGCAGCAAAGTGGGTTCAGCCAGAAAAGTGAGAGGGTGGTTGTTAGACAGACATGAGCAGAGCAAGGACAACTGGCCAGAAACAGAAACTCACCAGGGAAGAAAGCCCTGAGTGCCTAGCAAGGGGCAAAACTGGACAAATAAGAACCTTGTCCCCAGGGTAACCTATCCTCCCCTAGCATATCACCGGTCATGTGATTTAGACCCCAGATCTTTCATATCGATGGTCAGGTAGTTCGGACCTCCTGACCTTTTCCTCCCTGAAGATAAATGAACTGAACAGCCTCAGTTCATTTCAGCTCCAGCCCCAGAAAAGCAGCAAAACCAGACAAGCGACTCCTTGGCTGCCTCAGGACCAGCTACATTGACTAAGGACCCTGCCCTGGCACCGACCAATCAGTGGAGACCATGACCCTGAAAGAGCACACCTGGAGAGCTGATGAACAGTCTATTGAGACCCTCCCCTGAGAGCTCCCCTGAGATTTCCGGCAAGAGAGAGAGATAAATGTGCTCCAGACAAAGGACCCAGTGCGTGCTCTCTCTTTAAGGAGCACACCTGTGCCATTACTTCCCCACCCCCTTCCCCCACAGGTATGTATCTCCCAACCTCTAAGGAACCCCATGAAACTTGCAAGCAGGGGAGCAGTGGGCAGCAGCAGCTCATCCCAGACCAACTCCCTGAACTGTCTCCAAGGCCCCCTTTTCTCTGACTTCCCAGAGAGCCAAAGCAGCCCAGCCTAGGCTCTCCTGTTGCTTCTTCTATGCCCTTCCTTGTTTTACTGTCCGAGATATATTTTTGCTGCCATTACGAACCCAATACCTTTGTCTCAGTGCTATGTAGCCCCTCCCTTTGGATAGCCCCATCTCCCATCCCCTTTTCCTTAAATAAATTCAAATTTTCTTCAATCACCATCTTTAATAGCCAACAATAGATGCCCTGGAACAACCGACTTGAACCTTTCAGTGGTGATAAAAACAGAACAGAGGGGAGAGGATTGGGGGAGCGATGAAGTCAGAGCGAATAGGGGCAAGGAGACTATAGTGAGACTAACAGATACCGCAGTAAACTGAACACACCAGAGGTGTCACTATGTAAGAAGCAGCGCGTGCTCCCTCCACCTGCACACACCACTGAATGTCTGATGTTGTGATGTTGTGGTGTTTTGTTACAGCAGCCCAAGCTAACTGAGACAGCTGGTAAGAGTTCTTTTGGTTGTAAATGACAGAAATCCAACTCCCACTGATTTGAGCAAGAAAGGAGAATGTATTGGCCTGTTAAGGGGAAACATTCAGGGCTAGGTAAAGCTTTAAGTCATGCCTGGATCCAAGGGCTCGAACTCTGTCCTCAGGACAGACTCCCCCTTTCTCTCTTCCTCTCTCTCTCTCTCTCTCTCTCTCTCTCTCTCTCTCTCTCTCTCTCTTTCTCTCTCTCTCATCACTTGTCTCAGTTTCCCTTCTCAAGGAATGTCCTCCCATCACTGGCAGCAGCTCCATGAATTAGCCAGACTTCTGTCCTGCCACCTTCCCCTCGACATCTGTTTTAAAACCCCAAAAAGCCTCTATTGGTCATGTGTGAGTTACATAGCTCCCATTGCCACCCAACCTAGCCTGAGAACTAGGGAAATGAGACACTCTTATTGGCTAGTATAGGTCACATGTTCATTCTATTTGGGCCTAGGCAGCTTCTCTCTCTCTCTCTCTCTCTCTCTCTCTCTCTCTCTCTCTCTCTCTCGTAAAGAGAAGAGAATTTATATTATTGCAAGTAGAGAGGATGACAGGCAGACAAAAACAATATCCCACCAAGTAAGTTTTCAATAATTAGAGAGAGTGGCATGGAAAACAGAATGGCTAAGGAACAGGCAAGCAGGATCAAGGAAGATTTAGAGTTCAGCAAGGAAGCCAGTGGTTGCTGGTAAGGATTTTGCACAGGAAAGTATCTATAACCTTGAATCTGATGAATACCTCCATCCCCCCCACCAAATGCACATTTGCTTATGCACATAAAATACTGCAAGCAAGTTTGGAGGATTTATAACTCCTCCCCAGGTGCCAGAGGAAGAATCCTGGGAATGGAGCAATCCCTGGATGTGGGATCTAGGTACCTGGCAGCAAGGTCAGATATTAGACCCAAGATGGCTGTGGCCAAGTGCACGGCACAGTGCCCCTCATCAGAACGAAAACAGCCGAGTCTCTGTCTTCCTGCAGCTTTCAGCCTCAGTAGGGAGCAAAACATTAATCAGATAAACTCAGAAATAACTGTGAAATCACAACTGGGACTCTACAAAGGAGAGGCCTGAGAGAGAATGAGCACCACGGGAGAGGAGCGGCGCTGCTCAGGCAGGTCGCAGAAGCTTGGCTAGGTGACATTTCACCCACCGAGCTGCAAAGGGCAGAAAGGGAGGGGTCTTCCTGGCAGAGGAGTTATCTGTGCAGAAGTCCTGTGTGTCAGGGAATGCTGATGGATGCCCGACATGGGGGAACCAAGGCGGTGTCTCAGCCGCACACACTGTCTCGGGTTCATCTGGGATATTTTGCGCTGTGTAACATGAAAGAAATCTGGTTGCAATGACAAGACTGTAACAGCAATTCATTGCCAAAGGGAAAAAAACTACAGAGCTGGCTCATCCCAGTCTCTCCTGGATCTCATTAGGGGGAAAGGGCTGAAATTCCAATGCCAGCTCCATTACCGACACCCGAGAAAGCTCTGTCTTGTCAGACAAACAATTCTGAGCACAAACTACCCTGTCCTGTCACCATCCCATTGCTCAGCCCTCCCAGGTCAGCTCACCACCTCCCCCGCCCCGCCTGCTGCCAATCATCTGAGATGAGCGTCTCACCCTGGGAGCCAGGTGAGCTGCAGCTGCTCACCCTGCTGGTTTTTGCCCAGGCTCACCGGGCTGCCAGACGAGAGCTTTGCTGGGAGCTTATTTCTGGCAGACTCTCTTCAGGAAATGGAGTGAAGAGGAAGAAGTCAGAGGTTAAGAAAATACCTTTCTGGCCCTGGCCTGGTAGCTCAGGTGGTTAAAGCACCGTTTCGGGTTGGACCCCCACTCAGGGCACATACAAGAATCAGCAATGAATGCGTAAATCGTGGAACAACAAATCCCCTCTCCCTTCCTCTCTCTCTAAAATCAGTGTTAAAAAATTAAAAATAAATTTAAAAGACCATACCTTTCTGAATAAACTGGGGACAGGAACCTGAAATGCCACAGCACCTTTTAGATAAAACGAAGTGCTCCCACAAATCATCAGTCACAGCCTTTGTCATCTCTTGACCATTCAGTCAGCCACTCCCTCTTTTCACTGATGCCCTTCAATCCCTATCTTCCTTCCTGACCCCCAGTCTAATATTTCCATTTGCCCACATATCTTTAGCATCCCAGGCTCAGTATGATGGAAACCATATTTTCATGATCTTCTTACCACTTACCACTCACACCAACTCATTCTCCAAAACTCCCGTTTTCTCCAGCACATTATGTCCCTTGCTCTTTTATTAACTTCCTATATGTTTCCTGATAAAGTCCTATCAAGACATATTATTTAGCAGATTCATGCCTTCCCTCTGATTTCTAGACTCAGAGTCACCTGGGTTTATTCCCCCCAGCATGGCCATGTACTTGCTGTGTAACCTGGGGCAAATCACTTAACCTCTCTGAGTTTTTTAATCTGTAAAATGGAGGTAAAAATATATTCCTTGCAGGATTGTTATGAGAACTGAAGCATATATAAAGTGGCACACTACTGTGAACGTGAGGGGGTTATGTAATAAAATCTTACAAGTTCGGGGGCCACATGGCAGGCCTGGCAAGTTCAGTGACCTAAAGTAACCACACAGGATGGTCTGATCATAAATTCGTGACTGGACAGGTCATGGTGGGTAGTCACGCCCCAGGCCTATAGCCTCCTTAGCAAAGGTCAACCTTGACCTTAAGAGAGCCCTGTCCATTGTTCTTATGCATATAGGATAACATACCTTTGAAAGATCAGTGTCATTTTCTTTCTCAAACCCCTCCGAGGCACAACTGCTGGCACCAGAGCCCAAGACCACCGGAGCTCGAGCCCAAGAAACTCCTCATTGTTATCTTGTTGCTTGCATACCACCTCTGTGTCTCTCCATGTTGCTTTTTATCCAATCCTAGAGATTTCTCCACTTTGTTTTCTCCCGCCCCCTTAATCTACCACCAACGAATTTCATGTGACTCTCCTTACATAGTCTCCTTTGAATCTAATGTGTAAGATTTGCTGCAAAATTCCATTCTCTGGAGCATTTTCTTAATCCATTGAGATCTTGCTTCTGGGCATGTCCTCAAAATTTTGGGTCACATTAACTCATGAAATTTTTCTATAAGTTTGGATGTTCTTTTGTCAACATTATAGCTGCCATGAAAAACATTACTTCCTCTCTCTCCCTCTCTCTCTCCCTCTCTCTCTCTCTCCCTCTCTCCCTCTCTCTCTCCCTCCCTCTCTCTCTCTCTCTCTCTCCCTTCCTCCCTCTCTCTCCCTCCCTCCCCCTCTCTCTCTGTAGCATCCTAGTCTAAGTGCTCCTCATCACATACCTGAATTATAGCAGTAACTGCTCAAAGGGTCCCCAGTTTTCTAACCTCTTTCTCCAATCCAGTCCATTCCAAATACCACGACCAGAGAAGTCTTCTTAAAATATTGTGTTCTTTTGGCCTCTCTTCTGACCCTGTAATATTCCTTTCCTAT
Source organism: Corynorhinus townsendii (assembly GCA_026230045.1). NCBI lineage: Eukaryota > Metazoa > Chordata > Mammalia > Chiroptera > Vespertilionidae > Corynorhinus > Corynorhinus townsendii. The sequence continues at coordinate 214,501,830 of JAPDVU010000003.1, forward strand.
TGCCATTCAGTTAAGTCAAAGACCCATTCCAGCCCTAAAGTCTGCAATAATCCCAGATGTCTCTGTTATGTCTTTATTGAAGACCATGAAAATGAATGTAATTGCTTGAGGAAGATTAAGAGCAGAAGAGAGCTAAGGACAGGACAGAATCTTAGGGGCCTTAGCATTTCAGGGCTGGGCAGAAGAAGAGGAACTCGTAGAGCAGTGGTCGGCAAACCACAGGCTGTGGTTTGCCGCTCTGTTGACTAATGAGTTTGCCGACCACTGGACTAGATTAAATGTTACTGTGTACTTGGAAGCTGTGAGGATTAGGCAATTGTGGCATATTGTGTAAAGAGGTAAAGGGTAGTATATGACAGTGGTTGGCAAACTCATTGGTCAACAGAGCAGCAAGCTGCGGTTTGCCGACTACTGTCCTAGAGGATCAATCAGAAGGTAGGATTGGCATCCTGGAAGCCAATGGAAAAGATAGTTTCCAAAAGGAAGTGATCAAGAGCATCAAATGCTGCAGGAAGGTCAATGTTAGGACTGAAAAGGGTGTAGTATAATGGGTTGAATCATGTCCTTCAACAAGGTACATCTTAGTCTTAACCCCCAACACCTGAGAACACAATAATATTTAGAAATTGGGTCTACCCAGGTGTAATTAAGGATCTCAGGATGAGATCATCCTGTATTTAGGGCAGGTTCTAAATCCAAGAACTGGTATTCTTAGATACTTATGAAAGGACTAGAGGCCCAGTGCACAAAATTTGTGTATGGGGGGTGTCCCTCAGCCCAGCCTGCACCCTCTCCAATCTGGGACCCCTTGAAGGATGTCTGACTGCCTGTTTAGGCCCAATCTCAATAGGTCAATTTGCATATTACTCTTTTATTAGATAGGGTAGGGAGATTTGAGACACAGAAACACAGAGGACAAGCCATGTGAAGACTGAGGCAGTGATTAGAGTGATGCATCCACAAGCCAAGGAATGCAGAGGAGCCACCAGAAGCTAGGAGAGAGGCATGGAACAGATTCTCTGTGTGCCTCCAGAAGGAACCTATCTTGCCTGACAATTTGATTTCAGATTTCTGGCCAACACAACTGTGAGAGAATAAATTTCTCTTAAATTATATATATATATATATATATATATATATATATATATATATATATATATATATAGAGAGAGAGAGAGAGAGAGAGAGAGAGAGAGAGAGAGATCAGAGAGGAACATCAATGATGAGAGAGAAACATTGATCAGCTGTCTCCTGCACACCCCCTACTGGGGCTCGAGCCTGCAACCCCACAGCATGTGCCCTGACCAGGAATTGAACCATGACGTCCTGGTTCACGGGTCACTGCTCAATCACCGAGCCATGCTGGCTGAGCTCTTAAACTTTTTCTTATAAGCTACCAAGCGTGTGGTACTTTGTTATGGCAGTCCTAGGAAACTCATACAGGAAGCGCTGGGTTTAGAAATAAAGAGGTTGTTGGCTGGCCTTGGTTTCTGAAGCAGGAGGAGAGTTTTCTCCAGGAAGCTTGCCGATAAAGGGAGGAGAACTATGGCAGTCACTAAAGCAAGGTCTTTAAAGAAAAAGGAGCTCCCACCGTGACAAGGCTGAAGGCAGAATTCACCGAATGCCAGGGCTGGAAGGACCCTTAAACACGCCTGGTCATAAGTGCCTGGACTGGGGAGCGCATGGACTGGGGCACCAGTTCATGTGCTTTTCTCCTTTTACTCCCTTTTTGAGTGACCTCCCTCCCTTTCTGTCAGAGGCATGTGTTTGCCTGGGAGAGGGTGAGAAATGCAAAGGGAAAGAGGACAGCTCAGCTTCGGGCCTCCAAAAAAACATTCCTGAGTGTAAAGCAAGGGACTAGCCTTGAGAGCCAGTCTTTGCCTAGAGAGAAAGGCTTTTCTGAATAATTTAAACACCCATTAACATATCCAGAGCCAGGCCTGGTGGACTAGATCACCGAGTTTTGTGATGAGCCTCAAGTAGAAGGAAATCAGGATAGGATGCAATGCGTGTGGCCCCAGACAACCATGAAGCAAGGCAGAGGCAGGGGACACAGGTCACCCCACACATCACCTCCTCCGGGCCAAAGCCAGGGGTTGAGGGAGGGGCGTGTGAGGAGGTTGGAGGGGACAGCTAGAAGCACTGACGCCTTGCCCTCTCCTACTTGGACCTCTAGGAGACCACCCACATGGGGCTAGACACTGAGTCCACATGTCAGAGGGGCGGGGAGGTGGGGAAATGGCTGGATAACTGGCCCTGCTCCCCACGCACGGCTGCAGGGGATCCTGAACTTCCTCTGGGATCTGGAAAGGGGTCATGGAGTGTGGGAGGGCCTGAGCCTCAGGTCAGAAAAGAGACCACTCTCTGTGGGGCCCTCATGCCCCGGGCACGGTCTCCAAAAAGCCCAGGGGTGACCACTCAGTGGACTTGGCCGTCAGGGAGAGAGGCTGCAGGAAGGAGAGGAAATGTAAATGGTAAATGAGCATTTACCATTGAAGTGGCAAATCAGGGTTCCTTCCCACTTCCCCACAGTGGGGCAGGGGCTCCTCGGCCAGGCACAGGAAACAGAGAAGCAACATTTGTCCTTGCATTTGCCCTTGAATGTTAATCTGTGCTCCTGCTGCCCGTGCCACTGTCACCCAGGCAGTGCTCCAAAGGCGGGAAGCACCGAGCACCCGGGGTCACCTTTCTGAGGCCAGCGGGGGAGGTGGGGGGGGCGGGCGGTTGTGGACAGGGGTCCCTGGGGAGCCTGGCATGTGGAGACTAAATGTGTGTGACAGTGAGACAAGAGTCTCAGGGGATGGATGGCTCCAGGGATGGTTGCTTCTGAGAGAGGATGTAGAAAAATCAAATTCAAGGGTACAGATCAATCAGTCCTGTCGCATACCCTGGAGGCGAAGGGACGGAGTGCCTTCCCACAGGAGAGCCTGTGCAAGAGAAAGCGGAAAAGGCTCCCAAGCCACTGGGCTGTTTGAGTTTAAATAGAAAAGTCACGTCCTAGATCCTTCCCCTTCGGCTCACTTAATCTTCCCGACAGCACTAGGTGCCCTTACAGAAAATGAAGAAAACCCAGAGGCACCTGTTTCCCAGGTTTCTGTTTTGAGGCTGGCGTTCAGACAAGGTCAGGATCCATGGCTAGTATGGATTTGACCCTGCACATCCCATGTTTCCCCACTGCAGCCCACTGCCTGATTCAAGGAGGCTGGCGGGAGTCAAGGAGGAGGAGACTGTCAGGTGAAGGGACCAGGTGACGCTGGTGGGTTAAATCCCCACGGATGTCTCTGCCTAATTAGAGGGAGATTTAAAGTTGGCTGCTATCAATCACATCCAAGAAAAGGGACCACCCCTCCTCTGTCTAGTTCACATCACCAAGTTATCTCCTGGTGGTGGTGGTGAGCATGACCTTGAGACCCAGGCAGAGCGCGGTCATATTCCTGCACTGAGATCTTGGGCAAATCACTCAAGCTTCAGAGCCTCCCATTTCATTATTATAAACATTGGGGATCATACTAGGAATTCCCACGTCACTGAGCGGTTAGAAGGATTGGACGAGGACATGTGTGCCTAGCCTAGAGCCTGTGCCGGGAACAGGTAAATAACTTAATTCTGCTCATCTGTCTGCTGCGTCCCCCTCAGCTCTATTGTAGTCTGCATTTTCAGGGTTAAATGTCCCGGAGGAACCCTGGCAAAGGGACACAGAACCGGGGACTGATTCAAGAGGCCTGCTCCAGAGAGCTTCCCCTGACCTTGACCTTTGGCATTCTTAAAACACAAAAGCCTAGAAAACCTCTCCCTGTGAAGGGAACAGGACAGTCTCCTTGGGGTCTTGGCTCCCCTGGCCCCTCAGTGCAGGTCGCTGGGTCCACGACATCGGTGTTTTAGGTGAGATACCCAGGTGTACCTCTGCTGCGGAGATGGGGCTCAGCCAGCCCCTCCCCTGAGAGGCCATCTCATTGTGTCAGTGACAGGGTGGCCACTGCCAGAAATCGTGCACTAACCTCAATAAAAGAAGGCTGAACTCTATCTTTCTCTCTCAAGTAACGTTGCGGGGAGAGGAGCTCCTGCCAGATGCAGAAGAAGAAAACCCACTCTTGGCAGCAGGGGAAACGGGTTGCCACAGCAACCAGCTCCTTCCAAGTCCACTCATTTTATGGCTTTTGAATGAACTTCCTCCTGTGTATCCATCTATCAGCTCGATTCCCCCAGCTCACCTCCCAGGCTTCTCCCTGGAAAACCTGCTCAGTAGGGAGTCACTAAACACCCCCCCCTCCACTACCACCCCCCAGCAAGGCCAGTCCACCTGTCTCTGTGATGGGACCGTGTTCACTTGGCTTACAGTTGATCGTGTCCAGGGAAAGGAGTCCTCTCATCCTCTGTGAGTGGGAGGTGACTGGTACTTCTGTGAGCAGCAATTTGGCAAAATGGAAGGGCCTGCTTTCTGACCTCACAGTTCTGGGGACTTAACCCCGGCACGGCAGCATTGTTTGTAGCAGCAAAATGCTGGAAAAATCTCCGTATCACTGACAGGATTAAGCACCAGCTGCAGCTACTGTGAGACACTGTGGCTGGAGGAATAATGAGCCAGATGGGAGGAGCCCCTGCGGGAAGATGTGTTAAGTTTGAAACCAAGTTGTTAAAACTTACAGAAACAGGAATGGTGGTTGCCAGGGACTTGAGGAGGGAGAAACGGGGAGTTGTTTAATGGGTGTAGAGTGTCAGTCTGGCAAAGGTGAAAAAGTTCTGGAGGTCGGTCGCACAACAACGTGCATGTACTTAACATCACCGAATTGGACGCTTAAAAAAATGGTCAAGATGGTAATTTTTATATTATATCTGTTTTACCGAAATTTTAAAGAAGCGCAAGTTGTAGAACCTGGCTGGTGGTGTTAAGTGGCCCACGCACCACAGGGTCATGGGTTCGATTCCCATCTCTGGTTCCGGGTGTGTTCAGAAAGCAACCGATCAATGTGTCTTTCACATCGATGTTTCTCTCTTTCTCTCCCCTTCACTCCCCTTCCTCCTTTTCACACTCTAAAAAATCAATGGAAAAAATATCCTAAAGTGAGGATTAACCAAAAAAACAAAACAAAACAAAAAAACAAAGAACAACCAAAAACCCCCAAAACAAGAAAAAGAAATGCAAGTTGCAGAATAGAACCGATACTGTAGCATGATCGTGTGGGTGTTTTAAGGGTTATACAATTGTGAAAGAAGACAGAATCAGCTGTTATCAGTGGTAACTTTTGCAGTGGGAAGGAATTGAGGGAAAAAATAAATGGTGATATTTGTCATTTTATTCCTTCCTGCAGAGTTTTAAAAATATATAATTAGCATCTATTATTTTCGTAGTTAAAAATAAAAACAGGGTGATGAGCCCTAGCTGGTTTGGTGTAGTGGACAGAGCATCGGCCTGCGGACTAAAGGGTCCTGGGTTCGATTCTGGTCAAGGGCACATACCTCGGTTGCAGGCTTGATCCCCAGCATACGGGCACATGCAGGAGGCAACCAATTGTTGTGTCTCTCTCACATTGATGTTCCTCTCTCTCTTTCTCTGTCTCTTCCCGTCCTTTCCACTTTCTAAAAATAAATGGAAAAATATCCTTGGGTGAGGATTAACAAAAAACAAACAGGGTGATGATGTTAATATGCCTGATCTCCAGGAAGCAGACATTCATTCAACAAATGTACCGAGTATTAACCTACCGTACACAGGCGCTGTGCCTAGTTTTGCAGGGGAGGGGAGCGTGAGGAAAGGTGGTTCCTGTCTTCATGGGGCTTACACTCCCGCAGTGACACAGTCTTAACCACAGCCAGTGAAAGACCGAGAACACTTGCAGGCAAGGGCATGCTTTCCCCATTTCCTCTCACACCTCTGAAGAGGTGACATTTAAGCTGAGACCTGAGAATGAAAACGAACCAATCAGGAAAGAGGGAGGGAAGGGGACCCAACACAGGAGCAGAGGATGCAAAGACCCAGAGGTGAACAAGAGAAAAGGTCAATGTGTCAAGAGTGAGGAGCAGGAAGAAGAGGTGCGTGACAGGCACAGCAAAGAGGCCGGTGGTGCTCCCAGGACAATGGAAAGGCACGGAAAGATTCCAGGCCAGAGAGTGACATGATCTGATTTATGTTTGAACCAGAGGCCAAGTGCACAAATTCATGCACAGGTGGGATCTGGCCAGCCAGGCCCCAATCGGGGTGGATAGGGGCTGGGCCTGTCGGGAGGAGGAGATGGCGGGAAGTTGGCCAGCTGGGCGGAGGGACCGAGGGTGATTGGCTGGCAGGCCCCACCCCTGATTGGGGTTGGGGGGCCGATTGGGGGTGTGGCTGGCCATGGGGAGGGGCTGCAGGCCTATCCGGGTGGGGTGGGCCAATTGGAGGCAGGGCTGGCGGGGGTGGGGAAAAGGGGTTGGGGTGTTTGGCTGGCCAGCCCTGTCCTTGATCGGGGTGGGAGAGTCCAGTAGTGGGCAGTACTTATTAAAGGATACTTTTGAGAACAGTAACTGGGATGAATGGGAAAAGAGAATGCCGGAAACTGATCATTATCTCATTAATAGAAAGATGTGGACAGGAAACCTTAATTGCTCTAATCACTCACTGTTTTGTTGAAACATTGTTAGCTGAAGCAGCCTCCACCTCTGTTTGTCTTATGTAAATTTCTGTTATTGGAATTTCTTGCCTAAGGGCTGTGGGTGTATCCCATAGTCTTAATAAAAGGGATAGCAAGGCCAGAGCAGTGTGTAGTCCTCCCACTAGAGGTGGGCTCCCTCCTGGCCCCCAATATTCCCAAATTAATACTTTTCTAGTCTCTTTCATTTGTGTGCAGCCTTCTCCAGAACCCGAACCCTGAACCGGAACCCTGAACCACACGGGATGTGAAAGGGGTTCCCACATCGGAAGTTTGAGCACAGGAGTAAGTAAAGCTGCAATGCTGGCCAGGGGTCAGCCTCAGTGAACCATATAGAGAGCTCTTGGGTCAATGGGGAAAAAAGGAGACATATGTATCTCATCAGGCAGTTTGCTGGCCACAATGGGTGTCATAGTGACTGGTTGTTAGGGTCCTTACCATGTTACGGCCACTGGCTTTTTATATATATAGAAGATAATCACCATGGCTGCTGGTGGGGGAGCGGTTGGAGGGGGGGCCAGAGTAGCAGCAGACAGACAAGGTAATTAGCTTCCTGCTGAATGACTTTGATTTTAGATGAGGCTAGAACATTTCAGGTAATTGCTGAGAGGCGAGAAGAGTATTGTAAAAGGCTCTCCCATGCCCACCAAGCTGGTGACAGCTGCTGTCCTAGTTGGGGCTAGGGCGGAGGGCTGTGGCCACCTCTCTGAACTTTCGGGTGGCTGTGAGTCACGGTGGGATCCTGTTAAATGCATATGCAGATTCAGCAGGCCAGGGTGGGAGAGGCCCGAGACTCAGCATTTCTGACAAGATGCCAAACCAGGAACCACACCTGCAACAGCAGGTGAGAAGGACTTTCATTTTTCAAAGTTCGTGCAATGCTCAAATTCCCTTTTCAAAAGCACGACCTGCTCTTGTGACGTCCCTACTTTCCCTCCTCCCCCTCCCCTCTGCCCTTTCTCTGGGTGAAGGTTGTACAGTCAGATTTTCTCCTCTGCCTCTGTCTGGGGCAGGAGGGCCTGAAAGCATTTTGATGGTACAACCAGGAAGCAGATATTTTTAAAAAGGGCCCTCAAAACAGCATGCTTGAGACATGAGAAGACAAAGCAGCCTAGATTAGAAAGGGATCTCTCTGGCCCTGGTGAGAGGTCTCCCAGCCATAGGCTCACCACCTCCCTGGGGAAGCTTTCCATCCCAAACAAAGAGAAACCATCTTTAAGTAAACATTAAGCACCTGTTATATGTCAAGAACTATGTCAAGTGCTGGGATACAGGAGGGAAGTTGCCGGCAGAGGAGCAGGGGAGACAGATGCAAATAAAGAATTGTAACCCAAGTCCAAGGTGCCAAGAGCATCAATGGAGGTACCACGTAGAGTGCCAGGATCAGTTACATCAACTCTGGGGAAACCAGCTCAGTGGCTCAGACACCAGAACAATGACCTGCCTTTGAATGAATGCCCTCCGGGTGCCAGTCATTACCCAGATCTTTGCAGACAAGTCTCAGAGCCCTAGTGCGTGAGGGCAAAGACCCTGGGGCTGTATTACTACTTGGGTTCAAACCTCGCTCTGTCACTCACCAGCTGTGTGAACTTTGGCATTCCGAGCCTCAGTTTCCTCCTCTGAAAAATGGGGATAATAATAACTAAAAATGTTGTAAGAATTAAACGAGTTACTGTGTGTAAAGCTCTTAGAATGACTGGCATATAATGAAACACTATTATTATTTACCCCTCGTGACAACCCTGTGAGTCCAGTAAAACTAAATACCCATTTTGCGGATAAAGACACTGAGGAGCCTAAGGGTCGCACTCAGCTCTGGAAAAGGCCCAGGCTCTGGGCCTCTGCTTTGTCTGGTAGCTTTCCATCCCAAAGGAGAAGCCCTGCAGACAGCAGCATTCCAGGTGCATCTTTGAGTCCTGAATCCCATCTGCCACAACCCAGGTCAGGTGCCCCACACCCACCCCAGGTTTGCAAACAGACCTGGTTCTCCCTCTCTCTGACTTAAAACAGCTGCCCCATGCAGGATCTGGAGGCGACACAGGAAGGGTTCAAGTGTGTTTGGTCCTCAGACTGCAGCATTCCCAGCTGTTCACTCATCTCTAAGGCAGATGAATCACAAATCTGAAACTCAGCCCGCAGGGGCCACAATAAAGCAAAACTGCTCTATTCCCATCTGCACAGAGGCCTCTGCAAGATGAAAGGGGTTTCTGAGATGAAAAAAGCAGGCCACCTCCATTCATCTTACTTAATCCTGCTGGTTGGATGCAAATTGCTTTCTCATACTGAGGCAAAGAAACACTGGTAGGTGGGATGCAGTGACGGGAACACGCAGCTGAAAGATGTCAGGAGGAAGCAGGATGCCAGAGTGGGTCCCTGATGCAGGGCAGTATGTGGCCACCAAGTTTCTCTCCTCCTCCACCCGCTTTCCCTCCTCCCCCTCCCTCTGCCCCTGCTCCAGGCGAAGGTTGTAGAGTGAGGTTTTCTCCTTGGCCTCTGTCTGGGGCAGGAGGGTCTGAAAGCATTTTGATGGTGCAAACAGGAAGCAGGCAGGTTGAAGAGAGGTCAAGTCTGCCTCTGGGTACTCGACTCAATTTCATATTTTACTTATGTATGATATATTTGATAAGCATGATATATTTACTGGGTGCACCAGTTAATAATGCGGATTTTTTTCAATAGATGGAGTTACACATATGTTGATATATATGTGATTTGACGTGTATGCTATTTTGTTGTATGGACAGCAAGCTTCAAAACTTCATATGTCACCGAAACCGGTTTGGCTCAGTGGATAGAGTGTTGGCCTGCGGACAGAAGGGTCCCGGGTTCGATTCCGGTCAAGGGCATGTACCTGGGTTGCAGGCACATCCCCAGTAGGGGGTGTGCAGGAGGCAGCTGATCGATGTTTCTCTCTCATCAATGTTTCTAACTCTCTGTCCCTCTTCCTTCCTCTCTGTAAAAAATCAATAAAATATATTAAAAAAAAAACTTCATATGTCAAGTTTTCTGAAGGTGTTAACAACATAGATATTTTTACACTTAAAAATGTCGAATTTCTTGCCAAAAAAAGAGCATTTGCAGGAAGTTTTAATCCATTATTTTGAAGAAAAATGCTGCTGAAAGTTATCATATACTTTGGGAAGCTTATGGTGAACATGCTCCATCTCAAGATACTTGTGAACACTGGTTTAAACGCTTTAAAAGTGATGATTTCGATGCGAAAGACAAAGAAAGTCCAGGTCAACCGAAAAAGTATGAAGACCAACAATTACAAGCATTATTGGATGAAGATGCATGTCAAACTCAAAAACGACTTGCTGAAAGATTAAACGTTGCTCAACAAACAATTTCCGATGATTTACAAGCAATGGGAAAGATTTTAAAGGAAGGAAAGTGGGTGCCACATCAACTGAACGAAAGACCGAAAACTCATCAGTAAGATGTTGCTTCAACGGCACGAAAGAAAGTCTTTTTTGCATCGAATTGTGACTGGCGATGAAAAGTGGATTTATTTTGAGAATCCCAAACACACAAAATCATGGGTTGATTCAGGTCAACCATCAACATCGACTACAAGGCCAAATCGTTTCAGAAAGAAGACAATGCTCTGCGTTTGGTGGGATCAGGAAGGTGTGGTGTATTATGAGCTTCTAAAACCAGGTGAAACCGTTAATACTGATCACTGCCGACAACAAATAATCAATTTGAACCGCGCTTAGATTGTGAAACAACCAGAATGGGCCAGAAGACACAGCACAATAATTTTGCTCCATGATGACACACCATCACACACTTCAAAACCAGTTAAGACACGTTAAAAGATCTTGCCCGGGAAGTATGAACCCACCCGCCGTATTCACCAGACCTTGCTCCTTCAGATGACCACTTGTTCCGATCGATGGCACACGCACTTTCTGGGCAGCACTTCAAAATGTACGAAGAAGTGGGAAATTGGGTCTCTGAATGGTGTGCCTCAAAACAAGAAAAGTTCTATTGGGACGGTATCCACAAATTACCTGAAAGATGGGGAAAATGTGTAGCTAGCGATGGACATTACTTTGAATAAAACACTTTTGGTGTTTCTCTTGAAATTATCGTGTTTTCTTTGATGACAAAATCCGCATTATTAACCGGTGCACCTGGTACGTGCATACATGTTTCTTTATGCCCACTCACAAAAGTGTGCTCAACGTCAAGCAATAAAACAAGTAGCTTTGGAAATTGAAGTGAAAGGGAATTAAAGGGAGGTAAAATAGTGGAACTAGGAGTAAAGCGAGTATCCATAAATGTGTAATAAAGAGCCCTGTACGGTTGCTAATAAGACCCATAAACTTGGTTCCAAGAACCCTAGTGGCCAAAGAAAAATAGTGAATGATAATCAAATATAAGAACTACAGGGTCCATAAAATGAGTAAGACCCAGAGTTTCTAAGAAGCACCACTTAACCTTGGTACCGAAACTCGGGAGGAATTCCTCCACTGCCCCACGTACAGAGGACCCTGAGATGTAGAAGGTGATAGATGCCCGCACTGTCACCCTGACAACAGACATAACAAACGTATCTCATGCTGCTCCATGGTGTGAGCTGAGGCACTCAAATTTCATTCAAGAGTAATCCTAGCCCCAGCTGGTTTGGCTCAGTGGATAGAGCATCAGCCTGCGGAATGAAGGGTCCCCTGTTGGATTCTGGTCAAGGACACATGCCCGGGGTTGCGGGCTCGATCTCCAGTAGGGGGCGCCCCGTGCAGGAGGCAGCTGATCAATGTTTCTCTCATTGATGTTTCTCTCATCAATGTTTCTCTCTCTCTCTCTCTCCCTTTTTCTCTAAAACCAATAAAAACAGATTAAAAAAAAGGGGGGAGATGTGAGTGGCAGCTGAGGTCTCTTACAGGCATCATCCTTTTCCGATATAAATTGCCCGGAGGGCTTGGTGCGCTTGGAAAGACATGTCCCAGGGGCGGGGACTGTGCCTCCCTGCTCTAGGCACTTAGCACGGCTCTTTTCAACCTCTTCCATCTCATGTTACACATAAACTAATAATTAAAACCAGCGGCACACCAAAATATACAGTTTTTGTCAGTCTGACAAAAAAATAGATACAATTTTGATTCATTCACATCGACTGGCTACTGTTGTGTTGGCTGTTGTCACTTTTTAAATTTGACAATCTAAGGGAAAAGAGGTCAGTGCCCCTAATTAATCATGTATTGCATATTTTACGAATTCTAGCATCACTCCAGTTGAAAATCACTGACTTAGCTCTGATAGTCTGTTTATTGCTGTCTCCCCTGATCCTCTAGAATGGGGAAGGTTGAGTACAGAGACTACCCTTGACCTCCTAGTGTGTGATACGTACTACCTGGTCCACAGTAGCACCCGATATATGTTTGCTGAGTAAATGAATAAATGACTATCTGTGCCCCATGGCAGAATACACAGCTCTAGCGACCACAATGTTCTCATCTACAGATTTGGTGTCTCCCCTCCCTTAGCTAATGCTGGGTAATTACTGCTAATTTCTTTCTCTTCTGCTCCTTTTGGACACATGGTCTTTTTGTTTTAGCTCCCCAGTATCATTTATTAGAGCCGAGCCTGCTTTTACATTCTGTTCTGTTTTACTGAAACAATACTCTTGTAACCACGATTAATTCTAGCAAAGTCCTGCTTTGATTTAGAATACACCATATCCCTGAAGGAGTGAGTCTAATCTCGTCCCATTAAGTAATGCTTTTACTAGTTCAAATGCTCACAGAGAAACTGGGACTTTCAGTTCCAGGGATGCCCCCACCCCAGGAGGAACGGAAGGCTCCTAAGAGGAGCTGGTGTAGGGGGACGCTGTGGGTGAGGGAGGGATGAGTTCTTTCCCCCTTTCTCCCTAACTCGAACCCTGGCCCGCACAGGTATCGTGGTGCTTTCTCTATAACCCCCAAGAAGAAGGCCATGAGAAACATATTCACACTGCAGTAACAGACAATGTATTATATATAGCCTCTTAAAAAAAAGGTACTGCCGTTTTGAAAAACCTAACAAGTTAACAGAGCCAGGCAATTGTCATCAACGGCTGCTAACATCACAAAAAAGAGAGGCTATCAGGCCAGATAGAATAGCACCATCTAGTTTTGCCAAAACAAAAATCAAAACCTGATCACTTTATTGAAAATACGGAGGACAGATGAACACTTTCAAGTGGCATCACGGGGATGCAATCAGCACAATCAGTGCTCTGGAAAGCGCTACAGGACTAATGAGCCAGTTTCTGAAATAATGGATGAGAGAGAATTAGACACAGCAACTTAGCGAAATGTATGGGTCTTACTGATTCTGATTCAAAAATTGTTTTTATTTTTATTGATTTCAGAGAGGAAGGGAGAGGGAGAGATAGAAACATCAATGATGAGAGAGAATCACTGATTGGCTGCCTCCTGCACCCCCTCCACTGGGGCTCGAGCCCTCAACCCAAGCATTTGCCCTATCCCGGAATCAAACCAGTGACCTCTTGGTCCCTGGGTCAATGCTCAACTGCTGAGCCACACCAGCTGGGCCAAATTTTTTTAATTTGAGACAGTAATGATGGAAATTGAACATTGACTAGATATTTGATGATATTAAGGAATGATTATTCATTTAGGGAGATGAAAAGAGTCTTGGGGTTATTTTTCTAAAAAGAATTCTTTTCAATAGATACCCTTAACTATTTGCAGATGAAATTATGAGGCCTGAGATTTGCTTCAAAATAATCAGATGGGAGGTGGGGTGGGGAATGCCCACATCCGGTTAATCATTAAGTCCTTTAGGTTTTATCCTTCAAAATATTCTTCAAATTTACCTTTTCATTTCTCCTTGAGTATCTTCTAACTGGTTTCCTTGCTTCTAATCTCAAGCCCTTCAATCCCTCCTTCCTTAGCAATTAGAGTGAGGTACCTGAAGTGACCATTTCATTCTCCTCCTTAAACCTCCCAGCTTTTCCCCACTGTCTGGGGTGAAGCCTAGCCCCTATACAAGGCTCTCGGTCATCTGCTCGTCTCCCCTCAGTCTCATCTCTTGCTGCTCGCTGCCCTACACATTACTCGGACAAGCCTACACTGCTTGTAGTTTCCACATACATGGTATTTTCTGACAGCACCATCCCCTTCCACCTTGCTAATGCCTTCTCCTCCTTCTCTTTCAGGTTCAGTGTAGGTAGGAATTACCTCCTTCTTTGTCTCTTTCCTCTCCCCCTCATCTTTCACCCCAGGGTGGCTTGGGTAATCATCCTATGTATATCGCCACACTTGAACTTACTACATCTTATAATTATTTGTTTTTGTATCTTCCTACACCCTTTAGACGGTTAGCTCCATGAGGTTAGGGACAATGTCTTCTTCATCTCTTTATTCCCAATACCTAGTGTGGGGCCAAGTGCACAGCGGGTACTCAATAAATATCTGGGACAGGACAATACTTAACACAGATGAGCCAGCTTCTCATGGGTGAATCTGAGCCATTAATGAGAATAACTGAGAGAGGATGCCTTCCTGGTGTCCTTCAAAAATCCACAGGCTGCCACCAGCCATGTCCCAATGTACAGCCTGGCCTGTGTGCAAGGGAGAGCCGAATATGCGAGGTGTCACTGGGATCAGGAGACTTAGTAACGGGAGCAAGAAGGTGCTTCTCTTACTGTTCGTTGAGGAAACAAACTCACCAACTATGAGCACTTGAGGATTTCCTTAAGCAGGTATCAGTAAGTAACAAATGGAGTTTACAATCTATTTTACTGAATCAACCTGCTTCTTATTCTTAACTTATCTCCCTGCTTCTACCCGCCTGCCCCCAATTTTATTTCCCATATTAGAACCAGAATGACTCTTACATATAAATCAGATCCCGTAAGGATATTATTGCTTATGCCATCATAGAGGCAGGGAATAGAGGAAAGTCATTATTTCATTGGGTGTTTTTTTGCTATATAAAAAGTGGGGTGATTCAGAAGATCGGGTACGAGTCTCACCCATTACCATTACTTCTCTGCTGGGTGACCTTGGTTAGGAAACTTGGCCTCTCTGAGCCTTAGTATTCTTAATAACAAAATGAAGCTGTTATTTACTTACTTATTTATTTGTTAATCCTCACCCGAGGACATTTTTCCATTAATTTTTAGAGAGTGGAAGTGAGAGGGAAAGACAGATAGAAACATTGCTGTGAGAGAAACACATCGATTGGTTGCCTCATGCACAAGCCCTGACCAGGGCCCAGGCAGGGGAGGAGCCTGCAACCAAGGTACATGCCCTTGACCCAAAGCGAACCCAGGATTCTTTGTTCTGCAGGCTGATGCCACTGAGCCAAACTGGCTAGGGTGAAGCCGTAATTTTGATAGCTTTTTAGAGTGTTTCCAAATCTAAAAATATAAGATTTGATGGCTTTGATAAAAAGTCCAAAACTTTCGGAGTACTAATTCATGTGGTTCTAGCATGAATTTCCATGTGGCATGCAGTCAAAAACAACTGAACTGGACAAGCACACCAACAATTTAATGCAGGGCTCTGAGGAAACAGGCTTAAGGGAGGACAGAATGTCAGGAAGGCTTTCCAGAGAAGGTGACCTTTGAACTGAATTTGGACGGTGAGATGAAAAGTTATCCAAATGGGAGAGAATCCAAGATGGCGGCGTAGGTAAACACCTAAACTGCTGCATCCCACAACAATTTAAACTGCAACTAAAAGACAAAACGTCTATCACCCAGAACCACGGGAAAGCTGGCTGAGTGGAAGTTCTACAACTAGAAGGAAAGAGAAAAGAGCACTGAGACGTGCACGAGCGCTGAAAAGCTGAGGTACGGAGGCGCGTGATCTGGGCTGGCTGCGGGCGACTGGGTGCATTGCTTTTTTCAACCCGAACGGAGACAAGCCCCCGATTACTCTGAACTCCAGTTTCTGGGGAGACGCAGGGGACCCAAACTCCTATGGGGAGAAGCTGGACTGTCTGCCAGAGAGGGTGGCTTGCTTGCAGAGCTGCGCGCAGGAATAATTGTTTACAGCACTGGGGCACGGGACTCGCGGATGCCGTTGGGGACGCAGAGCCGGCTAACTAGCAGCCATTGCTGTTTGCCTCGCTCTAACCTAGTGACACCCTGAAGCCCCGCCCTACAAACCCACCCAAGCTCCAAGCAGCTCAATTAGCATAAGAAAGGCCTGCCCTATCACAGCTTAACCTAGCAAACTTGCAGCCTGGGTCAGACAGTTCCAAAACCTCCAAACCCCAAGCAAAGAGGAGAAAACTGCAGCTCTCACTGTAGCTCCTGCTGAGTGGCCTCAGACAGTAGCTGACCTGCACCCCATTGGAGATCCAGAAGCCAGTGTACCTAGTGGTCAGTGTGAGACACCAGATTTCAACTCCTCACATCCATAAGTGACACATTCAAGAGGCAGACTCAGTGAGCACCAAAGCCTCACTGAAACAAGTCCAGCCCCATAAGCATGTCTTCAGTGCAGCAGTTCTTCCATTATAGACACAGGGAGTGCTCACAGCTAATTGGCCTGGAGGTCAATTCCTCCCAGCGTACCAACAGCAATTAAGGCTTAACTACACCAAGACTTTGCACTCAGCCCACAAAGGGGTGTACCAAGAGCATCCACATCAGGAGATTGGGGAGGCTGAGCTACTGCCCCCTATAGGTCACCTACCACACAAAGCCACTCCATCAACACAGGGAAGCAGCCAAAATGCAGAAACAAAGAAACATGTCACGAATGAAAGAAATGGAGGAAAGCAAACTACTGGATGACATAGAGTTCAGAATCACATGTATAAGGTTACTCAAGAATCTTCTAAAAACCGCTGAGAAACTTGATAACACTTCTGAGGAGCTTAGTGAGACCTTCAAGGACCTTAATGAGAATGCCAAAAAAATGGAAAAGGACCAGTCAGAAATGAAGCATACACTGTCTAAAATAAATATACAGAAACTCAACTGTAGATCAACGTACCCCAAGGATCAAACCAAAGATCTGAAATATGTGGAAACAAAAAACATCCAACCAGAAAAACAAAAAGAAAAAAGAATCCAAAAATATGAAGATAGTGTAAAGAGCCTCTGGGACAACTTTAAGCGAACCAACATCCGAATTTTTGGGGTGCCAGAAGAAGGGAGAGAGCAAAATATTGAAAACCTATTAGAAGAAATAATGACAGAAAACTTTCCCTACCTGGTGAAAGAAATAGACTTACAAGTTCAGGAAGCGCACAGAACCCCATACAAGAGGAATCCAAAGAGGACCACATTAAGACACATCATAATTAAAATGCCAAGGGCAAAAGACAAAGAGAGAATATTAAAAGCAGCAAGAGAAAAACAGTTAATTACCTACAAGGGAGTACCCATACGACTGTCAGCTGATTTCTCAACAGAAACTATGCAGGCCAGAAGAGAGTGGCAAGAAATATTCAAAGTGATGAACAGCAAGAACCTATAACCAAAATTACTCTACCCAGCAAAGCTATCATTCAGAGTTGAAGGTCAGATAAAGAGCTTCACAGACAAGAGAAAGCTAAAGGAGTTCATCACCACCAAACCAGGATTACACGAAATGCTGAAGGGTATCCTTTAAGAAGAGGAAGAAGAAGAAAAAGATAAAGACAAAAATTACGAACAACAAAACGACATCAAACACATACCTACCAACAAGTGAATCTAAAAATCAAGTGAATGAAAAATCTGAAGAACAGAATGGACTGGTGAATATAATAGAATCAGGGACATAGAAAGGGAGTGGACTGACGATTCTCAGGGGAAGCAGGTGTGAGGGGTGCGGGAAGAGATTGGACAAAAATCTTACTCCTAAAGATGAAGACAGAGGCGGGGGTAAGGGCATGGGGTAGGGTGGGGAATCAGGTGGAGGGGAGCTATGGGGAAAAATAAAAGAGGGACACCTGTAATAATCTGAACAATAAAGATTTATTAAAAAAAAAAAGTTATCCAAATGGAAAAGGTATGGAAGAGCTTCTCCCTCATGGGAGCAGTAGGTGCAAAAAGAAGGGGCATGGAGCACGTGCCCGGCAAGAGTTCCCACAGAGGTCTGCTATATCCCTAACCAGCCCCTTCATTTGCCCCATGTCTGTCCCATTCATTTCTGCATTCCCAGCACTTAGCACATGCCTGGCAAAGAGTTAGGATACTTATTAATAGTTGATCCAATAACGCTGGATTCAAGTTCAGATTTGGTTATAGTGTGGGTCCACCCTAACCCATCAGCCCTTTGGCAAATCCTTGCCATTCACAAGGAGGACTGGGCTTAAGAGATCACAACTACTCCGTCTTTACTGTAAAAAAAACCCCTGCATATTCTATGTTTGGTGCCAAAGTCATACCAGTAAAGAACAGAACCGGAAAACAGCTTTTGCAAATGTGGATGTTATGTGTTCATCTAAAAGCCACTCATTCAATAATGTTTTTTTTTTAACAAATGAATAACCACACCCCTTTTCCCGCTAGATATAGATACTGTGCTCAGTGCCATAGGTCATTTTGGCACAGGGTATAAAAACGTGCAATTCTCTATGTACCGTCTTTAGTTTTACATCTAATGCAGCACACGGACAAAAGACTCAAATGGGGGCCATGGGAACCAGCTCTCAGTAATCTCACCATGTCCCCCGGGGATTTACCACCACAGTGAAGAAGAGAGAAATCAACAAAGTCTGCACCACTGCTGCCTCAGGTTTTGGTTACTATAGCTACAGGCCTGTCCCTCGGGGAGCACAACACACCACACAGTAGGTTCCCTAAACGGGCCAGGCTGATCATCTGAGATAGAGATCTCTGCCTAACTAGATTTCCCTTGGAATTTCATTAATGAAGTGACAATAGCGTGAATGTGACAGAAGAAGATACAATAATAATGATGGGTCTGCTTCCTTCCAAGAGGACATGCAAAGCTGGACCCTGCAATGATCTGTTCATTGTGATACATCCTCAGCTACTGGGCACAGCACGCTTCCACGCAGCAGACATGTTGGAGAATAAAAAAATAAAACCTGCCCTAGCTGGTATGGCTCAGTGGATAGAGCGTTGGCCTGCGGACTGAAGGGTCCCAGGTTCGATTCCAGTCAAGGGCACATGCCTGGGTTGCAGGCTCCATCCCCAGTGTGGGGCATTTGAAGGCAGCCTATCAATGATTCTCTCTCAACATTGATGTTTCTATCTCTCTCTCCCTCTCCCTTCCTCTCTGAAATCAATAAAAATATATTAAAAAAAACCCACAAAAAACACAAAACAAAACTGAAAGAACAAAGCAAAACTGACTATCCCCCATCTTGCAGAGCTAGATCCTCAGCCTGACCCTCCCCACTGGGGGTGACCACAGGAATGTCAGAATTGTCCTAACTCCCCCAATCGCTGCCTGAGTAGACCAATAAAGCTCCAGGAACTTAGCTAAGGTCCTAATAAGGCTATCAAGAAGCAACGGTAGGGGGATGGCTCAGACCTTGGAATGTATTGGCCACTTTCCGGCCTTTGTGCCGTAAGACCCTGCAGTAAAACCCTGACCAAAGTTACCACTCTCTGTAACCCACGTCACTCACCCAAGCCCACCCAAATGACTAGCCCTATATAACCTTTGTTCCCCTGGGGCTCTCTCATCTCCTCGCTGCGTCCGTCCGTAAAGAGGCTGGGAGCCAAGCCCAGGCTTGAATAAAGACTCTTGTTTTTTTTGCATCGGAAGTGGCTCCCTGGTGGTTGATCTTTGGGGACCCCGAAATCTGGGCATTACAAAAACAAAACCCTTTCCAGGTGGGGAACCAGAGCGACAGGTTTATGTTAGTCCATCTCATAATAAGAATGACACACCCATACGGTGCCTTTTAATTTCTACTACACTTTCTTGCACATCCTTGAATTTAATCTAACCCTCTAACATCCTTTGTAGACCATTATGTACAACACCCACTCCCATTTACAGAAGAGGAAACCAAATTTCAAAGATGTTAGGCGATTTGCCAAAAGCCACCCCATCAGTGAAAGAACTAAAGCAGCAGCCAGGGCTTGAACCCAGGTCTTTTGGCCCTGCAACCAGTGAACTTGCTACTGTGTCCAGTGATCATTAAAAAAGATAATAATAATAACTCACTTGCTTGTCTGAATCCTTGGGAAAGCAACTTGGATGAAACTATTTTCTAGAAGCAAACAACCTGCAGTGATCCAACAGCTCATATAGAGGGTCATGGGAGAGGCTTTCGTAAATTGGTATCCCAGGGCCCTAGGAAAGCTCTGTGGTTTATTTATCAACTTGGTATTTTTTGAGGGGAAATTAGGCGAAGTTTATGAGAAGTTCCCCTCCCCCACCCTGAATCTATTTCCTTTCCTTCTGAATTAAATACTAATATTCACACTGAAGCAACACATGTGCTCCAAAGTAAAATAAAGGACCTCATCTAAAGGCATACAAACTGTGAAGTCACAGCAGAGGCAGACAAAAGCAAACTATTGCAGTCCCCCAACCTCCCTGTAGGACCTCTGGCTACAGCTAAGAAAAAGAGCCAAGTGATAACACTTCGGAGACAGCAGGCCCTATTCTATATACTTTCCATATATTGACTAATTTAATCCTTCCCAAAACCCTAGGAGGAAGGAAGTACCACACTGACTTTGTGGAGGAGAAAGCTAAGGCAAGCAGCTTGCCAGTCCAGGTCTTAACCATGAGACCGAGTCTGACTCTACTTCCTGAGGGGAGCAGTTTGCAAAGACTTCTGGGTTTTCTTCCCACCCCCTCACTGGCTCCTATTATGTGAGAAGTGGCGGTTCCCAGCACTCACTGGCCTACATTAACAGTGAAATGGACCACTGAAAAGTATGTTTCCCAAACCATGTCATTACACTGGGAACTGTGAATCTGATGTAGAGTGACAAAAATAGGATGACAAACTGCCCATTACACTCTGATTTAAAACTATAATTACGTACCTCTCACCCTAGTTTTACACACACATACACACACACAGATGCACAAATGGAAAATACACAACATATTAACAGTGGCTATTTGGGGGTGATAGAACTCTGGGTGATGTTTTTCTTCATCCATTTATGTAACCGGCCCACATTTTCTTCATGAGGAAATTTGTATAATGAAGGTACGAAATTTTCAATCCTGTCACAATTGGGAGTAACTCTGGAAACCTTGCCTGGGAGTAAGGAGTCGGAGCTAACAGAAAATGTAAAGCTCAGGCTGTTGTCACGGGATTGGTTCTGGGATGTGGCATAAGAGTGGGCTGGCTTGGACAGAAAGCATCATGTGGGTTTAGGAGGGTTGCACATAACCTCACTGTCCTTCAGTGAGTGACACGTTTCCCACAGTGGGTGGTGTTGCTAGTGTCCTGTTGATCACAATCCCCCATGAGCCAGGGAACCCCAGTCTTCTTCTTTGCTCAGAGCGAAACATGCTGAGAGAGGGTGGTTTCACACAAGTCACCAACAGAGCACATCGGCGACTCTCACGGCTGAATCTGAGTTTTCCTTTTCACCTCTCTGCCCGTTTGGCTGGAGCCAGAGGGAAGGGAAGAGGAAGAACCAAGTCAGCAACTGTGCTCTGCAACTGATCCAGTTCTGTCAACGATGACTCCTGACAGAGCACGAAAGTCCTCCCATAAAACCTCTGGCAACTCACGCTATGTCTTTTCCAAATAAGCTCCTTGTTCGCTGCAGAGCCAGGCAAGAACATCATCGTCTGTGTAACTCAGTATCCTCTTTAACCCAAATAGAGCTTCTGTGTGGGAATATGCAATGAAGCACAGAATACAGTCTCTGTTCTCATGGAACTTACAATGTTGACGCACTGATATTTATTTACACATTTACCTAATAAAAGAGTAACATGCTAATTGACCATACCTTCGTGACACCCACCAGCCAATCAGGAGTGAGTATGCAAATTAACCCAACAAAGACGCTGGGTTAATTTGCATACATAGACGCTGAGTGGCCAGGGGTGGGGTGGGACACTTGCATTGTCGCCATGGGACGATGCAGGCATTCTGCGCCACCCCAGCCACTCTGGGCCTCTGGGCAGCTTGGGAAGGCAGAAAGGAGGCTCTGGGCTGGAGCAGAAAGACGGCTCCAGCCAGAGCAAAGGCGGTGCCGCAGCCAGGGGAAGGAAGGCCCATTCTTGCACGAATTTTTGTGCATTAGGCCTCTAGTGAAGAAATAACAACATAGGAAGATATATAGGCACTAATTTTTAAGTATATTAAACCATCTTGTATTGCTGGTTATCTTCCAAAATAAATTACAAGCTTCTTGGGACTAGGATGGCTTTGCATTTCTTCACACACCCTGTGGTGTCTATTCAATGCCTTGAGTAGAGCCATGCATTGAATAAATGTTGTAGAATGGAAATTAAATGTCAGTCCTAAAGCCCTGCTGCCTGCCTGGCGGGCAGATGCCTCTTTCCTAAGGAAGGTGACGTGCTTCCTCTCTGAAGATGATGGCCATCGAGATGACCTGGCTTTAACCTGGCTACTAGAGGACTGTGGGAGAAGAGTAGACTTTCACCAGCCTGGAAAACAAGAACTCAAACTCAGGAGAGACCCGATCGGAATTAAAAGAGCAATGCATTCCACAAGACTCTTCTAGCCTGAACTTTCAGGATTTCTTTTCCTTAGGAAGGGATATATTTTTTTTTAATGTGCCTTAAAATTTCCCAATAAAAAAGGTTAGCCGAAAGTGGTTTGGCTCAGTGGATAGAGCGTCGGCCTGCGGACTGAAGGGTCCCGGGTTCGATTTCAGTCAAGGGCATGTACCTTGGTTGCGGGTGCATCCCCGGTGGGGGGTGTGCAGGAGGCAGCTGATCGATGTTTCTCTCTCATTGATGTTTCTAGCTCTCTATCCCTCTTCCTTCCTCTCTGTAAAAAATCAATAAAATATATTTTAAAAAAAGAAAAAAAAAGGATAGAGGAACATTACCTAAGAACTAGGAATCAAAAACATTGGATGACTATGTACAAAATAAACCAATTAAAATTCACAGAAGGGGATTGTTAGGTTATATACCAAACTGTTTATGGCAGTTACTTCTGGGTGGAGGGCAGGTAAAAGGTGTTTATTTGTATGGTTTGAAGCTTGTACTACCAGAGTGTTTTCATGTACTATGATTTTTGCCAGTAAAGAAGGGGGACAAAGAGAAGGGAGCGATGGTGGAGGGAGAGGAGGGGCAGGATGGGAAGAGGCCAGTGTCATCTGCAAGGAAGGTTGGGAAATGTGTTACTATTTAACTGGGTACATAGCCAGCATCCAACAATACAGGGATTCTGTTACTAATGAAAAAGAGGAAATGGTATTAGTAATTAGTAAGCAACTGAGCAGTCTCTGCTTCAGGGAAGAAAAAACACAAGCAGAGAAAGAGAGTCATAAACAGATGGTGTAGGTAGAAGGTTGGGTGACATAAAGAAGCAATGCTTAAAGAGGCAGGGAGGGGCTTGAGAATAAAGGGCTTTGGGTTTATCACCCAAGCCAGCAAGTCCCTTGCACTTTAGACCTAAACCCAAGAGATTCACTCAGACTCTGTAGGTCTCTGACAAGGTTTTGGATTTGCTTTTTTAAAGCCCTCCAGATGACTCTGATTTAGAGTGGCTTGCTCTAAGGCAGCTGTTCTCGATGGGATGGTTTCTACCTTTTAGGGGACATTTGGCAGCATATAGCTACATTTTGTTGTTGTTAATCCTCACTGAGGATATTTTTTCCATTGCTTTTCAGAGAGAGGATAGAAGAAAGGGAGAAAGGAGGAGGGGGAGGAAAGAGAGAAAGAGAGAGAGAGAGAGAGAGAGGGAGAGGGGGGGGGGGAGAGAAAGAGAGAGAGAGAGAGAGAGAGAGAGAGAGAAACAGATGCGAGAGACACACTGATTGGTTGCCTCCCGCAGGTACCCCAACGGGGAATGGGGAGCGAACCCAAAACCGAGGTACGTGCCCTTGACTGGGAATGGAACCCGAGATCTTTGGCGCTTGGGCTGACACTCAAACCATTGAGCAATACTGGCCAGGACTACAGCGACATTTTTTATGATCTCTGCTGTTCAACATCCTACAATGTACAGGACAGTCTCCCCACAAGCAAGATTCACCCAGTCCAAATGTCTACCGAGTTGAGGCTGAGAAACCTGCTCCAGGCACTGAGGAGCCCTTGAAGATTTTAAACAGTGAAGTAATATCCATTCACTCAATTACTGAGCAGAAATGGAGATGAGGTGGAGGGGAATAGAACAAGATTTAAAAAAAAAATAATGTGATATACAGTAGTAACACCTCACACCTGATAGCGATTCAATCAGAACATAGTTGAGAACCGAAGAAACAAGAGGCATTTAAGTAGCCAAACAAGGTATTGGAAAGTCCATGCGCTTTATTCCCAGAAGAATTTCTTCCTCAGCTTATTTATTCTTATTTTACAAAAACTTCTAAATACTTCGGTTCTCTGACAGCCTGGCCCTCATCATACTAGAAGTTGCCTATTAGAAGAAAATGTTCTCAGAGGCAGGCATATTAAGGGCAGAAAAAGTGCCAATTAACAAACGAGGGTCAGGACAAACTGTATCTGTAAAAAGCAGACACAGAAATGCAAAACACAGTAGTTGAGAGTAATTCTTTGAAAGGCCAAACTATCCACTAATCTCCCAAAGGCATCACATTATTAGCCAGCACAGTAACACATCTCAATTATTTCCACGTTTTTTTTTAAATGTTTTATTTTAATTGATGAGAGAGAGAGGGAAAGAGGAGAGAGAAACATTGATGTGAGAGAGAAACATCCATCAGTTGCCTCCCGTACACACCCCGACCAGGGACTGAGCCCACAGCCTGGGTACATGCCCTGACTAGAACTCTAACCAGGGACTTTGGTGCACAGGCAGGACAATGCTCAACCAACGAAGCCACACCAGCCAGAGCCAATTATGCCCTCGTTTTAAAGCAACGTCTGAAATATATGTGTTCTATTACATTTAAAGTGGATGTTTAACATTTCAGAAAGATTTCTGTACAAATAGTTAAAACAAGGCAATGAATGAAAACATCCTGGTGCATGAAGAAGTAGCATTGCAAATATGCTAGAAAAGCAGTATGTGAGTATTGTCACAAACTCCTAAGGATGGCTAAAAGGGCTGAGTACAGAGTAGAGACTCAGTCCAAGCTAACTGACTGACTGTGAGCAAAGAAACAATAGAAGGAATCTAGAAAAAAAACCATAGCTAACATCATACTCATTGGTGAAAGACTGGATGCTTTCTCCCCAAGATCAAGAATAAGACAAGGATGTGTGTGCTCTTGCCACTTCTATTCAACATTATACTGGAAGTTCTAGTCAGAGGAATTAGGAAAGAAGAAATAAAAGACATCCAGATTGGAAAGGAAGAAGTAAAAAAGTCCTCTATGCTTAGATGACATAATCTTGTATATAGAAAATCCTAAGGAATCCACTGATAATATTAGAATTAATAAGTGAGTTCAGCAAGGTTGCAGGATACAAAGTCAATATACAAAAGTTAATTATATTTCTACTCACTTGTAACAAACCATCCAAAAGTGAAATTAAGAAAACAATTTCAGCCCTAGCCAGTTTGGCTCAGTGGATAGAATGTTGGCCTGCAGACCGAAGGGTCCCAGGTTCAATTCCGGTCAAAGGGCACATGCCTGGGTTGTGGGCTCGGTCAGACATGCAGGAGGCAGCCAATCAATGATTCCCTCTCATCATTGATGTTTCTATCTCTCTCTCCCTCTCTGAAATAAATAAAAATATGTGTAAAACAAAAAACAATTTCACTTGTAATAGCACCAAAAGAATAAAATACTTAGGAATAATACACTTAACAAAAAAATTATACTCTTAAAACCACAAAACATTGTTGAAAGTTATTAAAGATATAAATAAATGGAAAAAGCATTTCATGTTCATGGATACAGAGAGTTAATATTAAGATAGCAGTGTTTACCAAATTGATCTACAGATTCAAGGCAATCCTTATAAGAATCCCAGCTGGCTTCTTTGTACAAACTTGACAAGCTGATAGAAGCAGCGTTTTAAGAAAAATTCAAGTGAAATTTTAAGGGACCGAAAATAACCCAAACAATTGCCTGTCTCCATTCCAATGCAAGTCCCACAAGAGCAGTGACCTTGTCTGTCTTGTTCAAAATGTACCCTTACTGTTTAGCAAAGTCGCTGGAGCATGGCAGATGCTCAAAAATTATTTGTTGACTTGATTAGCAGGATATCTTTGGCACAAGGCAACATTATTACATGTACTATTTGGTACTGGAGACAAAAATGAAGCTTGCACTCCAGGAATAGGAGTGACAGATGAACAAATAAAACAATGTAATGTGATAAAGATGATACCAGCATTCTTGTTTTAATCATATTATTTTTTTCTGCTTATAAGGTCCTAGCTGCCTTTATTACTCAGCTCCCTTCTGCCCGGACACATTCCATCATTTATTCAGTTCAGAGTAAGGCAGGAATACACGTACCATATTGTATTTAATGTGGTGAAATTACTAAGGCACTAAATCTTAGGAAAGCCTTACTTTTGTCAAAATACATATTTTAGGGACTGCAACTCTAGGTTCTCTGGTTTAGAAAAACCTAAATTCAACCCAGTACCCTACCTCCCTCTCTATATACTAATTGGACAAATACTTACAAGAGTACTCATCATAATAATGGTAATGAGGATTCAGAGCTCTTAGGGGAGGGAGAAATGAAACAGTGCAAAGGTACTCGATAGTGCTGTACTAAGGATATTAAGTTCCAAAAACTACTGAAGTAACAAAATGGCCCTGGCTGGTGTGGCTCAGTGGATAAAGCATCAGCCTGGGAACTGAAGCATCCTGGGTTTGATTCTAGTCAAGGGCACATGCCCAGGTTGCAGGCTCAATCCCCGGTGGGGGGTGTGCAGGAGGCAGCCGATCGATGATTCTCTCTCATCATTGATGTTTTTCTCTCTCTTTCCTTCTCCCTTCCTCTTTGAAATTAATAAAAATATATTTTTTAAAAAAAGAAAAAGAAACAAAGTGCATCCAGAGACCTTTGTGTTAGGACATCCTTACCCCAGCTTGACATTCAAGGGATGGGCCCATTCTTTTTAACATGGACATTACCGCTTAAATCATAGATACCTTAGGGAAAGACATGGGGATTCAGAGACTTGAAAGAATTAAATTCCTAGTAAATATGTCAATCAAGTAGTAAAAAAGAGTCTGTTAGACAGACATGAGCAGAGCAAGGACAATGGGCGAGGCACAGAAACTCACCAGGGCACAAAGCCCTGGATGCCTAGCAAGGAGCAAAAATGGGCAAACAAGAACCTCGCCCCCAGGGAAACCTACCTTCCCCTAGCATATCACTGGTCCTGCGGTTCGGATCCGCATCTTTCATATCCCTGGTCAGGCAGTTTAGACCCCCTGATCCTTTCCTCCCTAAAGATGACATCTAGGCCTCAGCTGTATTTCAGCTCCAGGCCCAGAAAAGCAGCAAAAACAGACAAGTAACACTGTGGCTGCCTCAGGAAGGGCTGCATGGAGTAATGACATTGACCAATCAGTGGAGACCACTGACCCTAAGAAAGCACACCTGGAAAGCTGATGAATTTTCTATTGAGACTTCCCCTGAGAGCTCCCCTAAGATTTCCACCTGCAGGAGAGAGAGAAATATGCTCAGGAAAAAGGAGCCAGGGCATGCTCTCCCACAGGCACACATCTCCCAGCCTCTATGGGACCCCATGACACGTGCAGCCAGGGGAGCAATGGGCAGTGGCGACTCGTCTCAGGCCAATCCTCTGACCTGGTTTCCAAGGCCCCCTTTTCTCTAACGTCTCAGTGAACCAAAGCAGCCCAGCCTAGGCTCTCCTGTTGCTTCTTCTGGGCCCTTCCTTATTTCACTGTCCTAAGTATATTTTTGCTGCCATCATGGACCCATTCCCCTTTGTTTCAGTGCTATGTAGCCCTACCCTTTGGATATCCCCATCCCCCATCCCCTTTTCCTTAAATAAATGCAATGTTTCTTTAATCATCATCTGAGATGGCCATTTAGCCTGCCCCTGCACCACCGACTTTAACCTTTTCCGAGTTCTTTTTTTTATTTTTATTGCCTCCATACTGAATCTACCTTCCGTATTTCAAAAAAAGAGAAACCATACTGGTAAGCTTTTAAACTTATTTGCTAAGTTGCTTGTTAAAAAAAAAACACAAAACACAAAAAAACAATAAAATTTACCAAGTGGCTAGAATATAATTCTAACGTTGGGTCCTTTGGCACATTATACCAACTCAAATCCTCCCTTGAGAGTAATAGGCTCCCTTCTAGGAAGATAGCATGAAGTTGTGGGAAAGGATAGGATTGGCTAGAAGACTTCTGAGTCCTACTCTGTCACTGGCTGTGCAACTGTGAATACGTCATTTAACCTTTCTGAACCTATTGCTACACCTATAGCATGGAGATACCTTTTGACCAAATCATCTCAGAGGTATGAAGAGAGTACCAACTAAGATCATAGATGTCAGACTGTTTTATAAACTACCAAGCAATGTAGAAAGATTAATTATTATCCATATATGTACGCCAGTGCTTAGAAAATGCCTGGTAAGCATGTACTCGATAAATATTTGTGAAATAAATTAATATCTCAATTGCTTCTGGAGCACAGATCAATGGGAGCTTTAATTGGCTACAATTCAGAAGCCTGAAAAGATATAGAAAGGGCCCTGATGGAGTTGCTCAGTGGTTGAGCATTGACCTATGAACCAGGAGGTCACAGTTAAATTCCAGGTCAGGGCACATGCCTAGGTTCCAGGCTCGATCCCTAGTAGGGGGTGTGCAGGAGGCAGCCAATCAATGATTCCCTCTCATCATTGATGTTTCTATCTCTCTCCCTCTCCCTTCCTCTCTGAAATCAATATATATATATATATATATATATATATATATATAAATTTTTTTTTTAAAGATGTGGAAAGGTTTACCTGTTTATATCAAAACCACTTGTTTAATACAGATTTAAGTTGATTTTTAAGTTCACGGTTGTCAAAATGCCTTAAACCTCTTTTATCTCCTGCTCTGCTTTTTTCTTAATCATTTTTCTGCTTATTGGCTCTTCCACCAGGTAGTGAACAAAAAATGAGGGACTTACTCAATGGTGGATTAGTCATTTTTGCAAGTTTTTTTTTTTTAGTTTGTTTTAAAACAAATTTGTACCTTTTAAAAAAAAATCTTTTTTGTTAAATATATTTTTATTGATTTCAGAGAGGAAGAGAGAGGGAGACAGAGAGAGACAATCGTTGACTGCCTATATCCTGCATGCCCCCTACTGAAGATAGAGCCTGCAACCTGGGCATGTGCCCTTGACTGGAATTGAACTTGGGACCCTCCAGTCCGCAGGCTGATACTCTATCCACTGAGCCAAACTAGCTGGGCTGCAAGTTTTTATTAGTGTCAGTAAAGAGATGGATATTACTGGCCAAGAACTGTGTCCTTCTGTTTCTCTGACTTTAATTTCTACTTTAAAAAATATGTTTTTATTAATTTTAGAGAGAGAGGGAGAGGGATGGATAGAAATATCGATGGGAGAGAAATATTGATTGGCTGCCTCCTGCACCCCTCCTACTGGGGATTGAGCCTAAAACCCAGGCATGTGCCCTGGCGGGCAATCTCTTGGTTCATGGGTTGATGCTCAACCACTGAACCACACCGGCCAGGTAATTTCTATTGATCTTGAGAGCTACTGGCTTTATTATCTGGCCAGGAGAAAATCATAAATTATGGGTGACAAAATAATTATTCTTGAGGAAAGTAAAAATGTACTTTTAGCAAAATACTATTTACTCCCCTCTTTGCTTTTATAGATAAAAAGGGTGCTTCAAGGTAGTGGCCCACCAAGTTCAAGCCACAGTTCCTATTCATTGAATCTATGAATGTTTGTTTAACTGGGAACAAATTTCACTAGGCATCTCTTAACAGCAGTGATTTATAACGATGATATACGTAGGAAGCCAACTGCAATGCCCTCTGGTGGCCTAAAGGTTTCTCTATATCTGCAATTGCAAAATAAAAACCCCTAGTCATTTTCTATCAAATAGGAGCTCATTTATAAATTAAAAACTCAACAAAGATAAATTGTGTAAGTTTTCTTTGATTTTCATGACGGTCATAATCATCAAGTATTTCTACAGAGACACTTGCCCAATGGAACCCCACATTCATGGTGATTCAAAAAATGATTAAAGCAAGCCCCTGCCCTGTAGACTTTGTCATCTAACAAAGGCACAGGAACTAGGATGCAGATTTGGAACCAAAGCTAAAAGGGGAAAACTGAGAAAAGAGCATGGGCTTTGGAGCCTTTGTAGAAGAATTAAATAAGAATATGTAACAAATGGCAGGGGAGGGGGTGGTTAGAGAGCAACCAAAGGACTTGTATGCATGCATATTAGCATAACCAGTGGACACAGACACTGGGGCGGTGGGGGCTTGCCCAGGGTGGGAATGGCTGGTGGGGGGGGGTGGTCAATTGGGGGAAAAGGAGACATATGTAAAACTTGAGACAATAAAAAAAAGAAAGACCTGGCAGGTGTTGCTCAATGGTTAGAGTGTTGGCCCTCACACCAAAGGGTCATGGGTTCGATTCCTGGTCAAGGGCACATACCTGGGTTGCAGGTTTGATCCCTGACCCCAGTCGAGGAACTTTCAGGAGGCAACCAATCAATGTGTCTCTCTCACATTGATGTTTTCTCTCTCTCTCTCCTCCCCCTTCCTTCCACTTCTCTAAAAGTCAACAGAAAAAATATCCTTGGGTGAGGATTAAAAAAAAAAAGAATATACATAAAGCATTCAGTATGACAACTGGTACATAGTAGATGCTCAATAAATGCTAGTCCTTATTATTATACTTTAGTATGTAGTATTTATTGATCTTAGCTACCTGCTGGAAGATATATAATTTCAGCTCTAAACTCTTGTAAGATTTACCTTTTTTAAAATACATATATATTTTTTTTATTGATTTCAGAGAGGAAGGGAGAGAGAGATAGAAACATCAATGATGATGATCCGAACCAAGATGGCGGCATAGGTAAATACCTAAACTGCTGCCTCGCACAACAATTTCAAAACTACAACTAAAAGACAAAACACCTATCACCCAGAACCGCGGGAAAGCTGGCTGAGTGGAAGTTCTTCAACTAGAAGGAAAGAGAAAAGAGCATTGAGACGTGCACGAGCGCTGAAAAGCTGAGGTATGGAGGCGTGTGAATCGGGCTGGTGGCGGGCGACTGGGTGCGCTGCTTTTTTCAACCCGAACGGAGACAAGCTCCCGATTACTCTGAACTCCAGTCTCTGGGGAGATGCTGGGGACCCAAACTCCTACGGGGAGAAGCTGGACTATCTGCCATCGGGTTGGAAAGTGAGGGTGGCTTTCTTGCGGAGGTGCGCGCAGCAATCAATCATTGTTTACTGCGCTGGGGTGTGGGGACTTTGAAATGAGGAGACACAGGGACAGCTGACTGGCAGCCATCGCTGTTTGCCACGTCCTAGCCTAGTGACTCCCTGAGACCCTGCCTCGCACAATCTACAAACACACCCAAGCTCCACTCCCTGAGACCCCGCCTCGCACAATCTACAAACACACCCAAGCTCCACGTAGCGGCTTTTGCATATAAATGGTCTGCCCTATCCCAGCTTAACCTAACAAACTGCAGCTCTGGTCAGACAGCTCCAAAACCTCCAAACCCAAGCAAAGAGGAGAAAACTGTAGTTCTCGCTGTAGCTCCTGCTGGGTGGCCTCAGACAGTAGCTGACCTGCACCCCATTGGAGATCCAGAAGCTAGTGTATTTAGTGGTCAGTGTGAGACAACACCAGATTTCAACTACTCACATTCATAAGTGACACATTCAAGAGGCAGACTCAGTGAGCACCAAAGCCCCACTGAGGCAAGTTCTGCCCCATAAGCGTGTCTCCAGCATAGCAGTTCTTCCATTATAGACACAGTGGGTCCTCACAGCCAATTGGCCTGGAGGTCAATACCTCCCAGTGTACCAACAGCAATCAAGGCTTAACTACACCAAGACTTTGCACTCAGCCCACAAAGGGGTGCACCAAGAGTGTCCACCTCAGGTAACTGGGGAGGTTGAGCCATTGGGCCTTATAGGACACCTACCACACAAAGCCACTCTATCAACTCAGGAAAGCAGCAAAATGAAGAGACAAAGAAACATGTCACGAATGAAAGAAATGGAGGAAAGCAAACTACTGGACACAGAGTTCAAAACCACATTTATAAGGTTACTCAAGAATATTCTAAAAACCGCCAAGAAACTTGATGAGACCTCCGAGGAGCTTAGTGAGACCTTCAAGGACCTTAATGAGAATGCCAAAAAAATGGAAAAGGACCAGTCAGAAATTAAGCATACACTGTCTGAAATAAAGAATATACAGAAATTCAACTGTAGATCAAAGGACCCCAAGAATCAAACCAAAGATCTGAAATATGAGGAAACAAAAAACACCCAACCAGAAAAACAAAAAAAAGAAAGAATCCAAAAATATGAAGATAGTGTAAGGAGCCTCTGGGACAACTTTAAGCGTACCAACATCTGAATTTTTGGGGTGCAAGAAGAAGAGAGAGAGCAAAATATTGAAAACCTATTAGAAGAAATAATGACAGAAAACTTACCCTACCTGGTGAAAGAAATAGACTTACAAGTCCAGGAAGTGCAGAGAACCCCAAACAAGAGGAATCCAAAGAGGACCACATTAAGACACATCATAATTAAAATGCCAAGGGCAAAAGACAAAGAGAGAATCTTGAAAGCAGCAAGAGAAAAACAGTTAGTTACCTACAAGGGAGTACCCATACGACTGTCAGCTGATTTCTTAACAGAAACTATGCAGGCCAGAAGGGAGTGGCAAGAAATATTCAAAGTGATGAACAGCAAGAACCTACAACCAAGATTACCCTACCCAGTAAAGCTATCATTCAGAGTTGAAGGTCAGATAAAGAGCTTCACAGATAAGAAAAAGCTGAAGGAGTTCATCACCACCAAACCAGGATTACATGAAATGCTGAAGGTATTCTTTAAGAAGAGGAAGAAGAAGAAAAAGGTAAAGATAAAAATTATGAACAACAAAATGACAATACATACCTACCAACAAGTGAATCTAAAAATCAAGTGAATAAAAAAATCTGATCAACAGAATGGACTGATGAATATAACAGAATCAGGGACATAGAAAGGGAGTGGACTGACAATTCTCAGGGGGAAGGGGGTGTGAGGGGTGCGGGAAGAGACTGGACAAAAATCTTACACCTATGGATGAGGACAGTGGCGGGGGGTAAGGGCATGGGGTGGGTGGGGAATCAGGTGGAGGGGAGCTATGGGGGGGAAAACAGAGGAACACCTGTAATAATCTGAACAATAAAGATTTATTAAAAACAAAAAAAGGAACATCAATGATGAGAATCATTGATCGTCTGCCTCCTGCACGCCCCCTACTGGGGATCAAGCCCACAACCCATGCATGTGCCCTTGACTGGAAATGAACCCGGGACCTTCAGTCCATAGGCCGATGCTCTATCCCGAGTCAAACCAGCTATGGCAAGACTTACTTCCGGTATGCCTCATTTAACTCTATTTCATAGGGTATTGTGAGAATTAAACGAAAATGCATAGAAAGCCCAGCCCCTGGCATACAACAACATAGAGGTAAAGAAAGAAAGAATTTATGTAGTCCAAAATGACAATGAACAGAACAGGACAGAATGACATTTTAATTTAATTACATGTCACAGCATATTTTTTGACCCAGTAACTGGATTCCTGAAAATTTTTCTTAAAAGAACAACAGAAAAGTATAAAAAGATGCATATAGTAAGGATTTTATATTACATGTATAAAAGCAAAAAATGAGAAACAACCTAAAAGTCCATTAATAGGAGTCTAAATAATGATACACTCACACAATGCAATTCTATGGAGCGACTAAAATAATGAGATAGATATTTACTGACATTAAATTATATTTGAGATGAAAATTTACAAAATTAGATTGATCTCCTTTTAAAAACCCTGTATATAAATATATCTGTATATGTAATCTATGTATGCATATATTTAAACAAAACTGAAAACAGATATGCTAAAATATTAGCAATATATCTTTATTCTCTTCATTCTTTTCTATATTTGCTGAAGTTTTAATGACTATGTATTATAAGAAAAAACAGAAGCTATAAGAAAAATTTTAAACCAAAATTATAAATACAGCTAACTCCAAGTAGTACAAATGAGTGAAAGACTATTAAGTAGAACATCAAGAGGTCTGAATTCCTGTTTTCAAATCCTAATCCTCTGCTATGGGACCTGAGCCAGATTTGGGTCTCAATTTCCCTATCTATACAGTATAAGTTATTAAAATAAATCTCACAGTACAGAATAAAATGACAATGATGTGTTAGAAAGTCTGTAAGTGTCACACCTATGAACTAATTGCAAAAATAAAAAGAAACAGAGGACTTTGTCAATTTTTAAATTCCCCTTTCCTTACGTTTCCACCACTTTTATAATGTTTTTTTCACTTTTATAATTTTTAATCTGGTAACAAATGCATGATAAAATACTCGGGGGTTTTAGCCTCAACTAGGCTCCAGACTATTTTCAAGTAAACATTTTCACACTGAGTAGATAAGGTGCAAGTCCAGACCCTGACAGGCCCAGCAAAGCACAGTTAGCCTAAACTGCTCTTGCCGGCTGATCTTCAGCGGTAGAACGAAACTATTCATGTTATGTCTAATTTTCAAAGTATGTGTAAAATTATATTTTAAACTCTTTGAGTACAGGGAATATACAGTGTGGGGCAAAAGTAGGTTTACAGTTGTTCATATGGAATATGTTAATAAATAATAATACAAGAAAAAACTTTCTCATACAACGGTAAACCTACTTTTGCCCTACCCTGTATCTTTTTTTCTTTCTTTCTTTCTTTCGACCGAAGTCTAATTGTAGACAGAACTGCTAAGTAGGACAGGAGTCCTGATCACCTCTTGCCCTTGTTGCATGCAGGCTCCCAATGGCCTAATGCTGGTTCCTCTCCCCCATTCCAGCATGTGTTCAACTTGGAGAATTCAAACCAATTTACAAATAAGAAAGCATCTTCTTTCTTCTTTGCAAATGTTATTTCCTCTGTCAGGAAGGCCCTCTACCCACTATTTAATGTGTTCCTAATTTAAATGTTGCCTTCTGATCACATACACCAAGACAGAGTTGGGCCCGGCCTGTCCACACTCCCAAAGTAACTCCTGAACATTTATAGTACATTTCTCATCAGAATTCATCAGTGATAGAATTCCAAATTGTTTTTGTCTGACCCCATGCTAAACAATGAGCTACACAAGGATAGAGATTGAGTATTATTTTTCTGGATAATCCCAGCAATTGGCATAATGGTAGGTATTCAAAATGATCTTTTGTTTTTGTTAATCCTCGCCAGAGATTATTTTTCCCATTGATTTTTTTAGAGAGTGGAAGGGAAGGAGAGTAGGAGGGGAGGAGGAGGAGGAGATGGAGGAGGAGAGAGAGAGAGAAACATCAGTGTGAGAGAAACACATCGATGATTGCTTCCCAAACTCACCCCAACTGGAATTGGGGATTGAACCTGCAACCCAGGTACATGCCCTTGACCAGGAACCGAACCCAAGACCCTTTGGTGTGAGGGCTGTCGCTCTAACCTAAGCAACACTGGTCAGGTCTCAAAAATAATTTCTTGAATAAATAGAGTGTTATTCCTAGAATAACAATTTATAATTTTATGTGGTCTTCCATACAACATCCACATAGGGAATCACCTATTTGGCTGGCCACCTACTCTACCAATGGGTTCACCAGAAACTAAAGTAAAACAAGGGGAGGGTGGGGGTAAGGGGGAGAGATCAACCAAAGGACTTGTCTGCATGCACATAAGCCCAACCAGTGGTCACGGACAACCGGGGGGTGGGGGGATGAGGACAAATATGTGATACCTTAATCAATAAAGACATTTAAAAAAAATAAAGCAAAACAAGAATGAAGTACACATGAAAGAATTAAATAAATGATGCTATTGAGGTAGATCATTTCAGTGACTCCAATTAAAGCCAAAAAACAAAACAGACTCTTTAAAGATTAAAAAAGCTGGTGACTAGCAAAATAAAATATACTTCAAAGAAGTGAGAATTAATCTAAAAAAAAACAACCCAAATGTGAAAAACGGATCATCACCAAGCAAACACCAGAGTGCAAGAATTCTAAAAACATAAACTCTTAATTAACAGGCTGATTTGCTTGGAGAAAGGTCAGCACTGTTTTAAGCCAAAAACACTCATGTAACAACTGAGTGCTTATCACAAGGGAGACATTCTGCTAGTTGACTCATTTCCTGTCCTGAAAGAACTTGATATCTAAGGGAAGACAGAGATGCCTGGTCAGTGTGGCTCAATAGTGGAGCGCCCACCCATGAACCAGGAAGTCATGGTTCGATCCCTGGGCGGGGCACATGCCCAGGTTTCGGTCTCCGTCCCCAGTAGGAGGCACGCAGGAGGTAGACGACTGATGATTCTCTCTCTTCATTGATGTTTCATCTCTCTCCCTTTCCCTTCCTCTCTGAAATAAAACACACACACACACACACACACACACACACACACACACAGAAAAAACATATTTAAGGGAAGAATGAGATACACATGGACTTCAAAATAGGATGTAGCAAGTACAATGATTGATATAGCACAAACTATTTTAGGAGTGGAAAGGTCTTTAGGGGTGGGTGGGTGGGAGGGAACAAAGTTCCAGAAAGGCTTCCAGGAAAAGGTTATGCCTGTTTTGGGCAGGAATTCACTAGGAAGCATAAAAAAGGCACTAAGGCCCTACCCGGTTTGGCTCAGTGGATAGAAAGTCAGCCTGCAGAGTGCAAAGTCCCAGGTTCTATTCCCAGTCAGGGCACTAGCCTGGGTTATGAGCTCGATCCACAAGGGGGGGGGGGGAGAGGGGAGGAGTGCAGGAGGCAGCAGATCAATGATTCTCTCCCATCATTGATGTTTCTCTCTCTCTCTCCCTCTCCCTTCCTCTCTGAAATCAATAA
The DNA here is from genome assembly GCA_026230045.1 of Corynorhinus townsendii. Classification (NCBI taxonomy): domain Eukaryota; kingdom Metazoa; phylum Chordata; class Mammalia; order Chiroptera; family Vespertilionidae; genus Corynorhinus; species Corynorhinus townsendii. Next base: position 214,538,573 of record JAPDVU010000003.1, read on the forward strand.
AAAAAAAAAAAAAAAAAAAGGATATTCAGATGTGTATAAATCTGCCCAGCCGGTGTGGCTCAGAGGTTGAACATTGACCTATGAACCAAGAAGCCATGGTTCGATGACCAGTCAGGGTACATGCCTGGATTTCAGGCTCGATCCCCAGTGGGGGGTGTACAGGAGGCAGCCGATCTATGATTCTCTCTCATCATTGATGTTTCTCTCTCTCTTTCTCTCTCTCTCTCTCTCTCGTTCCCTTCCTCTGAAATCATAAAAATATATCTTTTTAAAATGTGTATAAATCAATTATGCCTGGCATTTATTTAGTCCCTCGATACACGGAAGTCCCATTACTGTTTCATAATTAGTTCCAAACCGAGTTTTCCCTCCCTTTTTACGTCATCACAGATTGGACCTCACTTGCTGGGTTCCACTGTGCAATGCCCAATCTACGTACCTATCACACTTTTTTTCGAGTGTGTCCGCTTTAAGTCCTGTGCTAGGAGTTGGTGCCTTGTGCCTCCTTCCCCATTCCCCATATTCATCTCTTAATTTCCTTTTTCACCTTCTGTCTTTAAATAGTAATTTTTTCTTTTCACCGTCACTGGAGAATATTTTTTCCACTGATTTTCAGAGAGTGGAAACAGGAAGATCAATGTGAGAGAGCACATCCATTGGCTGCCGCTGCACATGCCCCGACCAAGGCAAGGAATTGAACCCAGGTATGTGCTCTTTACCAGAATCGAACCCGTGACACTCTGGCGCACAGGCCAATGCTCCAATCACTGAACAATGCCAGCCAGAGCAGTAATTTCCTTTCTTGTCTTCTCTCACCCACGTCACAGAAAACGTTTCCTCTTTTAATTGATTTTTAGAGAGAAAGGGGGAAGGGGGATCAAACCCACAACCTCGGCATATCAGGACAACGCTCTAACCAACTAAGCTACCCAGCCAGGGCCATGAACGACGTTTTCTCTTGTCCATGATGTTCCGCTGAACATACTTTTCAGGGGCCACCAGGAAGCCGCACAGAGATCAGCACTAATCCAAAGCCCTTTCACTTCCATGGTAGTAAAAACCTTGCAGAGTCACAATCAGTTATATTTACTACCCACATAAATATCCTACAAACGTGTCTTCGTATATATTTGGTACTCTGGCGACAATCAACACTGCCAGGTAAGTAACTCACCTGCCCAGAGGGAGGGCTCTCCTTAGATGTATGATGTTTGGCTCCACCAAGTCATGATTCTTTAGCTTTTCCAGAGACCAGGTGAGACACTAGCTTAGCCAGTGACTTTCTCTTGTTGAACCAGTTATACTTTACTGGCTAACTGATAAATATTTGGGGGACTTACTTTGAATACTCAATAAACATAAAATTACTGGATCTGGCTTTTCTTTTGAGGAGACACATCAAAAGGCTCTCAGAAATGTTCACAATTAAAACAAATGGAAAGAGAAAATGCTGCCCCAAAGTAAAACCTAGTTGATTTTCTTGATTCAAACAATATTATCTGATGGATATACATTTCAAATATTTTTATTAATTTTTACAGAGAAAGAGAGAAGGAAAGAGAAATATCAATGATAGAGCAGAACGATATTGATTAGCTGCCTCCTGCACGCCCCCTACCTGGCATGTACCCTGACCAGGAATTGAACCAGCAACCTTTTGGTGCATGGGACAATGCCCAACCAACTAAGCCACACTGGCCAGGGCTATCTGGTGGATATTTTAATAACAGATACTAACTAGACTTACTGTGGTGATCATTTTGCAATATACATATATATCGAATCATTATGTTGTACACCTGAAAATGCTATATGTCAATATCTTAATGAAGAAAAACAGCATTTATTAAGCCCATATACATCATGTACTTTGCCAGAGACACACACACACACACACACACACACACACACACACACACTTATATACATACATATACTAGAGGCCTGGTGCACCAGTGGGGTCGCTAAGCCTGGCCTGCATCCTCTTGCAATCCGGGATCCCTCGGGGGATGTCAGACTGCCAGTTTCGCCCAATCCCCGCAGGCTGACATCCCCCGAGGGATGTAGTAGTGTGAGAAGTGACAGGCAGCCAGGGAGGAGCCAAGCCCGGGCTGGGCGCTGCTCCTGCTCATCCTGACCCTGCTGTGCCTGCTGCCACCACCCAGTAGTGCTGCCTTGGAGGCAGGAGAGGCTCGCCCCAACGCAATTGCGCTCGCCAGCCATGAGCCCCGCGGCATCTGGCACCCGCTGGTCAGCTGAGTGGTGCTCCCGCTGTGGGAGCACACTGACCACCAGGGGGCAGCACCTGCGTTGAGTGTCTGCCCCCTGGTGGTCAGTGCACATCATAGCGACTGGTCATTCAGTCACTTAGGCTTTTATATATATAGATATGTCCTCATTTGTCCAATAGAAATGATTACCTCACAAGGCTGTTCTGAGGATATATAACAGCATTGCTATTGGGCAGATGAAGGCGTAAACTCAGAAAGGTGCAGAAGTGACTTGTCTGTGGCTATGATACTATTAAGTGGTAGAATGAAAATCTGAACCCAGATCTGGCTCAAAATGCAGAGTGCTTTTCACTGAACCATATATATCCAAACAGCCGTATCCCTCCTTCATCCTATATAATAAAAGGGTAATATGCAAATTGACCTTAGGCAGAACGACCGGGAATGACTGGTCGCTATGATGCACACTGACCACCAGGGAGCAGACACTCAACACAGGAACTGCCCCCTGGTGGTCAGTGCACTTCCACAGGGGGAGCGCTGCTCAGCCAGAAGCTGGCTCATGGCTGACCAGTGCAGTGACAGTGGTGGGAGCTTCTCCTACCTTCGTGGCAGCACTAAGGACGTCTGACTACTGGCTTAGGTCCACTCCCCGGGGGAGCAGGCCTAAGCCGGTAGTCAGACATCCCCTGAGGGCTCCCGGGCTGCCAGAGGGATGTCTGACTGCCAGCTTGGGCCTGATCCCCTAGGGAATGGGCCTAAGCCATCAGTTGGACATCCCCCGAGGGGTCCTGGGTGCAGCCTGGGCTGAGGGACCCGCCGAGTGCAAGAATTTTTGTGCACCAACATTTATCTAGCTCTTCTCATGTGGCAAGCACTGCGCTAAACCATTTATATGATCTTATTTAATCCTCACAACCACATTATGAGGTAGTTTTATCAAAATCTCTATTTCACAGTTGAGGAAATGAATTTTTATACAAGTTCAGTAATTACTTTGTTCCCACAGCTGGTAAAAAACAGTTCCAGAGTTGAACTTAATTCCAGAACCCATTCTTTTTTTTTTTTTAGAACCCATTCTTTTAATCACTACTTTAGACTATAGGATACTCACTCTAGTCCTGGCTCCAACCAGGCAAGTCATTTGATAATTCAATTTCCTTGTTAATTAAATGGGAATAGTATTATTTGTCCCTACCTATTTCACAGAGATATTGGGATCATAAAATGAGAAAGTATATAAGCTTTAAGAAGGAAAATTGCTATATAAATCTAGGCACTGCCACAAGTTTCACTCAGATCTTCCCTCTCCCACGATCATAAAGGGATCTTCCCTCTTTCCTCTCCCACGATCATTAAGGGATTTAGCTGACATCATTAGCTCTAAAACATCCTCTGAAGTGGGTAGTGAGTATTATTATCTCCACTTATCAAAACACTGAAGCACAAAGAGAGGACGTAATTTGCTAGTCAGTGGCAGAGCTGGGAATAAAACCCAAGATTCTAACTCCCACTGCTTATGTTCTTATGGTAATTCCTATTTCTGTGATTCAAACAACTGTAAAATAGACATGGGTAGACATTTTCATGTCAATTCAAAACCCATATTAAATACTTACAGACATTAAATTTTCTACTGCAGTGACACTTACATAATCTCTAAGGTTCTTAATGCTCACAGTCTAGAGAAACTGCATAAAGAATCAAAAAGAAAAATTTCAATTTCCCAAATCTAGTTTTCTCAAATACCTTATTAATCAAAGATTATAAAACTGGGCAAGTCATTACCTAAGTTTCAATTAGTGAGTCTATAAGGGAACATAAAACCTCAGTATTAAGTTGTTCCCTCACAAAATCAGAAAAAACATCAAATACATTCTCACATCATAAAAACTTAATATCCTATATAATAAAAGGGTAATATGCAAACCGACCGAACAGTGGTACCACTGGTCGCTATGACGCGCACTGACCACCAGGGGGCAGACACTCAATGCAGGAGCTGCCCCCTAGTGGTCATTGTGCTCCCATAAGGGGAGTGCCCCTCAGCCATAAGCCAGGCTGACAGCTGGCGAGTGCAGCGGCCTGCTTCCATAGCAGCGCTAAGGATGTCTGATTGACAGCTTAGGCCCACTCACCACGGGGAGCGGGCCTAATCCATTAGTCGGACATCCCCCCGCTCCCCGCCCCCCGCCTGACTGCAAAAGGGCATAGGCTGGGCTGAGGGGACCCCCCCCCCTCCGAGTGCACAAATGTCATGCACCAGGCCTCTAGTAACTATATAATTTGACTTGGAAATTATGCAAACATACCATTCCACAATACCTGAGCTCAAAATTCAAGTTCCAATGTGAACTGTATAATTAAAACAAAAACAAAAGTACACATGGCACCTTTATCATCATTCTTCTCCTGCATAAAAATCAAAATCAATTCTGTGCTTCCCACCCAAGCCCCACCATAGATACTCACAAACCTTAAAGAAAAAGTAGTAATGAGCCAATTCTGCCTACCGTTCTGTTTTAGAGGACGAGTATTCAGTCTAGTCCCCAGTTAGTAGCATCTCCCAATTCTTGTTTTCTAGACCAACACAATGATTTTTCAATTATTACTAGTTTGATAGTCACATGTTTTGAAATGACCAAAGTGGCCAGAGGAAAAATAACAGAAAGAAATTTCTCCTCTCAAAATGGAAATAAATACCACAGTCCACAGATATTTCATTATTACCCTCTGACTGAATTATATTTATACATAAAAAGCCTGTCATTTTATTATAGGGATAAAAATTAAGTCACAGGAACCCAAAAAGCTAGTTTACTACTGTGAAGAGTTTGTTTCTTGAGCGGCTTGAGATGTCTAATTCCCTCCTGGCTACACACAACGAGTCCTACCACCTTAACTTGTGCTACGAGGGAAAAGTAAAGGACATAGGACTCCCAGTTTTTCCAGAGGTTGTTTTCATACATCAGTCCATCTTTCCTTTGAGAAGAATCTTTGTCTTGGTTTCCATAATTGAAAACAATCATATCCTTTGTTGGGTCAGGTGTGCTAAGGTCTCTGCAACTTTAATGTGAGTATGAATCACCTGTCGATCTTGTTAAAATGCAACTATAATTCAGAAGATCTGGCCCTGCATGTCCAACCAGCTCTCGATGCTACTGCTTGACACACCACACTTTGAGTAGCAGGACTCTAAGGAATGTTTCCCAATAGAAATAATCTCAATCATATGTTTATTGTAAAAAAAAAAAAAATACAGCCTTCTCCAAGAGTTTGATAAGGGAGATAATATTCCAGAGCCTAAACAAGGTATTTGCTCCCTTCCCCTTTTCTGTGATTTTTACCAGGTAGTTGTCAATTCAATGTAATATCTTAACAAAGGTGCTGACAATTTATTGGGGCTTGACTTGATTGAGGCGTGTTTGGATAAACAATACTTAAAGCCTTTCGTAATCAAAGAGTTGATTCAAAATAAATATCTTAAAATTACGTCAAATACTAATGAATAAGTGATCAAATAGTTTATAAGAGAATCATTTGGGATTAATAATTTTAATTTCTCCCACTAAATAAATAGCTCATGTACTAAAGAAGACACCTTTCCTTAAGCAAAAAAAAAATCCAACGAAAATAAAATCATGCTCTCATGACATAGTCATAATATTATTTTCACTGAGGAAAATAACAAGATTAAGACATAAAAGGCATTTGAGGAGAATTTCATGGCATAAAATTTGTTCTAGAACCTGGCGGAGAGGTCAGGAAAAGAGAACAGTTGGTAAATTTAAGAAAGATTTTAACTAGAAAAGATTACACGAGAGCAATAGTCCATTCTTTCTTAATAGTTCATTAAGAAAACTAGTCAATCCACAAACTTTTAAAATTTTAGGTTTTCAATAATGCTTTTTCTTCATATAAGCACCAGTCCAACCTCCCCCACAAAATTCAACCAATCATCATAAAAATTAAGTTGGTGACAGGTTCAGCTGGCTATCCTCTATGTTTATCCTTAAATACTTTTAAAGCCAAGGAGGATAAAAATTCACGGTGAAAAGAGCAAAAGTAAAAAAAAGAATCACTTCTCTTCGAACAGAAAGAAACTCCCATCTTGAGCACCTGTCCTCACTCTGCAGGGTAAGGTGTCTCAACGCTTGGGTCCACTCTTCAGCCCCATAACTGTGAAGGTAGCAGCCACCAGTTTCTCATACACAAGGAACATGAGAGCAGCAGTGAGGACTGTCTGTAGCAGTTTGGCTTCAAGTCCTTTGTAGAGTCCCATTATTCCAAATCTCCTAAAAGAAAAGAAGTTTGAAACATAAAATAAAAGATTTTCTTTATAAAAGTCAACTCCTGCATCAAAGAAACAGTCGCTACTTTGATGGCGACTTTGCAAAGGTTTATCTTCAGGATTAAAACAAGCAATGGAAGTTTTAGATAGTAACAGACTTCTGTTGTCAAACTATTTATTATCTGTCAAGGCACTTGAAGACCGATTAAAATTCAGTATTCACGAGCCACCAATCCTTTTGTCTTTATAATCACCATTGATTAGCAGAATGCTGACAATATCCCAGATAGAATGCAAATCCTAAAACCATCTTAATGCCAAGATCTGAAATCTAAGAACTTTTAGATCTTTAACACTCAGTTATTTCAACTTAATAGTCCTAAATGGTAGGAAAACTACAAATTGTTTTAGATCATTTTAGCTTCAACAAAACTAGGCAAGATGACAAAAGTGAAAGCTACCTGTTTTTCAGTCTTCCTATACATTTGGTCTTCCAACCCAGGGGTTCTCAAAGTTAGCCTACTACATCAGAATCACCCGAAGGGCTTATTAAACCACAGATTGCTGGGTCACATCCCCAGAGTTTCTGATTTATTAAACCTGGGATGGGACTCAAGAATCTGTATTTCTAATAAATTCACAGGTGGAGACCAGCCATTTAGGACCACTGCTCTAACCACAGAGAAGACTGCTTCAGCTAAAAGCAAAAGCTCAGAGTAAATGATTTCTCCACAGCTGCTGCATGTTGAGAGTGAACTGATCTCATAAGCTAGTTCATCAGCAACTCCAGGCCTATATACAGCATGAACATGGAGATAGTACAGTTGATCAAGTGCTCCATGCACAAGCTATTCTACATTTTATTTGCTATGTGTGAAAACCTGTTATTTGGGGCAAATCATGTGATAAATAGCAATGAAGCGCCTTGACTCATGAATTGCTAGTTCATTAACTAACGTGAATTATGTTCCCCCAAGAAAGTCCACTTCAGTGTTTCTCAAGGTGAAGTCTGCTGTGAGATAACAGAAAGTATGTATATTGGTCTCTGTCCCTGGTTCCTGGCACAGAGAGCTCCTAAAACCCTTGTGATTACTTGAGTGATAAGAGCAACAGGATCATCTCTTGTTCTAATATTTGGTCTCTGACCCCGGATCCTGACAGAGTCTCTAAATATCAGAATATCCTGGGTAATTGCAGTGTCTTCTATTGTAATGAGATGACTCTTGGTGGGCTCCTGGATGGCCCAGGGAGGTAAGAGGCGGGGGGGGGGGGGGGCCGGGAAGGGGAGGGGGTAAGCCATGATCAGAAGCTTGGAATTCTGAGCCCCACCTCCATCCTCCAGAAAGGGGAGAGAGCCAGACAAAGAGTTGACAGATTGTGCCCACATGACGAAACCTTCATAAAACCCAACAGTATGGGGTCCAAAGAGTCTCAGGTGGGTGAACACATCCGCGCCCCGGAAGGGTGATGCACTCCAACTCCCTGGGCATGGATGCTCCTGTGATGGGACCTTCCCAGACCTCACCCTGTGCAGCTCTTCATCTGGCTGTTCATGTATCATGACACCCTTTAATAAAATAGTAACATACATGTTTCCTGAGATCTGTGAGGCACTCTAGCAAATAATCCCAGGAGGAGGGAGGAATGGGAACCTCAGAGTTGTAGCCAAGTCGGACAGAAGTTATGATGAGTTTTGACTGATGTGCAGATCCACAAAACCATCACTACATTCCAGATAGTGAACTTACCATCACCCCGCAAAGCATCCTCAGGTCTCTTTGTAATCATTCCCTCCATCCTCCTACCCCGGCCCCACGGAACTACTGATTTGCTTTCTGTCACTACGGATCTGCATTTTCTAAGTTTTATATAAGTGGAATCATGTCTGACTGCTTTCACTCAGCATAATTACTTTGAGATTCATCCATGTTGCTGCATGAATCAATACTTACTACTTTTTTATTTCTCAGTATGCCATTATATAGAAATATCACAATTTATGTATCTGTTCACCTGACGATGAACATTTGAGTTGTTTCCAGTTTTTGACTCTTACAAATAAAGCTGCTATTAACATTTGTGTACAAGTTTTTGTGCAGACACATTTCACGTCCCTTGGGTCAATACCTTGAGGTGGAATGGCTGGGTCCTATGGGAAGTGTGTCTAACTTTTTAAGAAAATGCCAAGCTGCTTTCCAAATGCCAAGCTATATTCCCACTTCCTCTTTCAAAGGAGGCTCCTGCCTTATTTGATATCCTTAAGGATCAGTTTCTTGAAACAAAATAAGGAAATGACGAAAGTACATGCCTCACAGGACTACTGTTCGGATTAAGTGATATTGCCCACATAAAGCATCAAGATCAGTGTCTGCCACAAAGCAAACACTCAAAAATGTTACTCTTATCATCATCATTACTATCATAATTATAATTGTTATTACTCTCCCTACTCCCCGCTTCCTTCCTTACTATGACTACTGCTCTATAATTCCTGCTTATTTCTATCTCTGAGAGAGACCACAAGATATGCCATTTAAGCAGAACAGTATATTTGATTTTGGAGGGTTCCCGTTATACAGGAGTTCTGTATATTATAACAAAGTACAAGGACCTAAACTTTTCCCTAATTTTCCAAAGTACTGTCATATTGCACCAAACCCCTAAAATGAGAAATGTCTGAGCACAGAACCCAAGGGAGAGGTTTCCAGGCTACCACTGAAAAGGCTGTAGTGCAAGGTCAGCAAACCCAACCGCTCCCCAGCAGAGGGGGCTGTTGAAAACGCACCTTACTCGCTGGTGAAGAAGATAGAGAACATTGCGAAGACTCCCCAATGTTCTGTTTTCTGGGTTGAGTCTGTGACGTCCAAACTGGGGAAGGATATATAAAAAGAAAAAAAAAGACTGTGTAGTATGGCTTTCTTTCTTAAAATATATTTTGTTGATTTTTTACAGAGAGGAAGGGAGAGGGATAGAGAGTTAGAAACATTGATGGAAGAGAAACATCAATCAGCCGCCTCCTGCACACCTCCTACTAAGGAAGTGCCTGCAAGCAAGATACATGCCCTTGACTGGAATCGAACCCAGGACCCTTCAGTCCACAGGCCGACACTCTATCCACTGAGCCAAACCGGCCAGGGCTGCTTTCTTTATCTTAATTTGTACCTGCAGAGTAAATTCTGTTGGGAGTGATGTCTTACACACCATACAGTAATAAAAATATCCAATTAGTATGTAGATTTAATTAATCCTCTATGTTTCAGTGAAATAAGTGAAACAAGAAAATTGTTTCAATGAAGCAAGCAAAAGACTTCACTTTACAGAAAACTATGGGGAAAATTCTACTTTAAAAGAAAAAATATGCACCCATGATGAAGATATAAATGTTGATGGTATGTATGGCTTAACTTCTAGTCCTTTAAGACGTCCTGATAAATACTAACCAGTTAGAACCACTAAAGTTTAAGCTCTTCACATTGTTATGTTTATATGATAAAGGGTCAAAATACATTATTTGAATGCTACTGAATTCCTTTATATTAAGTACTAAGTTTTAAACAGTATATTATAAAAATACTTTTAAGAGGTTATAATTTTTTGAACTGACATACTCTCACTACTACCCCATTTTCTCCATCGATGAGTTCTTTGAATTTTGTTCTCTAAAACAGATAACTCTTTAAAAAAAACACAAAAAAACCATATTTTTATTGATTTCAGAGAGGAAGAGAGAGAGAGAGAGAAACATCAATGATGAGAATCACTGATGGGCTGCCTTCTGCACACCCCACACTGGGGATCGAGCCCCCAACCCTGGCATATGCCCTGACCAGGAATCGAACCGTAACCTCCTGGTTCATAGGTCAACGCTCAACCACTGAGCTATGCCCGCTGGGCCAGATCATAACTCTTTCCATATCTCCTCTCTCCTCTCCACTGCTTCCACTTTAATCTAGGCTACCACCACCTCTCATCTGAAATGGCCTCTGACCTGATTCCCAGCCCCCTTTTCTCTTAGCCTCTGACCAATTCATCAGAATAGCCACACTGATCTAGAATTGTAAATCAGAATACATTACTCCCTAGTGTAAAACCCTTCGAAGGCTTCCCACGAATTGCGAGTAAACTCTAGACCTTCCCTGCTACTTTGCCAATCTCATCCTGAGCCATTCTCCACCCACAGTGGCCTCCTTTCGGTTCCTAGGATTCACCAAACTCTTAGCACATCATGTTTCCTCTACCTACAATGCTCTTCGCATAGCTGGATCCTTATCTCACTTTAAGTCTTGATAATGCCTCCTCTGAGGAACCCATCCCAACCATCCTAAGGAGATCCCCATCAAGCACCTCTCCACCAAGTCACAGAATGCTGCCTACTTTCTTTGTAGTTATGTTCTCAGTTTGTATTTATTTTGCTTATTTACTTGTTCATTCTCTCCTCAATTACTCCGTGGACGCAGGGATTATGACTATTTTATTCACCATGTGTACCCAGATCTTCACACGGAGTGGGCATTTAATAAACATTTCGGTGAATAACCCAGAAATTTGAAAGTGTCCAAAAAAGCAAAACCATTAGCAGATGCAGAGATGCAGACCTTGTGAAGACCCTGAATGGTACGATCATCACCCTTGAGCTTGAGCCCAGTGACACCACTGAGAATGTCAAAGCTAAATCCAAAACAAGGAGGGCATCCTGCCTGACCAGCAGTGTCTGATTTTTGCAGGCAAACCACTGGAGGATGGCCACACTCTCTTAGACTACAATATTCAGAGAGTCCACCCTGCACTTGGTGCTTTGTTTGAGGGGTGGCATCATCAAACCCTCCCTCCGCCAGCTAGCCTACAAGTATAACTGCGACAAGATTGTACCTGCCTGCACCCCTGTGCTGTCAACTGTCGCAAGAAGAAGGGCGGCCATACCAACAACTTGTGCCCCAAGAAGAAGTTAAATAAGGCCCCTCCACCACCTCCTCGGGCCAATAGGGCAGCCTTCTGGCTGAACTGTGACCCTGGGGCCTCAATAAAATTTCTCTTTTGTTGACTGCAACAGTAAAAAAAAAAAAGCAAAACCATTAATACCTTTAAAATAAACTACAGGAATCAACCTCTGATTTTGTAAAGGATAATTTGCCCTGGGCACCAAGCAAATTAGCTTGAATGAGAAGCATGCAAACTTATACTTTCCTGAGTCAAGAACCTTCCTCTACATTTGGGTTTTCTGAGACACTATGTTACTTAAGAAATTGCAAATGTAAACTTCGTTCCAAATCAAATAGGACACCAAGTGATAGCCAGCCTGGTTAGCAGAATATAAGACAAATCGGAAATGAATGAGGAATGCTTAACTTGCTTTAAACAGAGAAACCACGTATTTTAGAATGCTATTTGACTAAATGCAGGAAGAACCTCAGCACTCACCCTCAGAATCGACTGTACCGTCTGCATGGGATAGGTAACTGTGGTGGCAATCGCTTTGGCTACTGCACCAATGATGAACACATCCAAAGAAGAAAGCTGGAAAGCAAAGACAGACGAATCATGTCAATCTAAACAATAAGAACAGGAGATTACTGTTTGCTGCTTTCAAAATCAGTATTACCTTCATTCGTTTCTTTAAAAGTTGCCGTTTTAAACCTTCATAGAACATGAACTGGATGGCAGGATTGAAAACCAGCAGCAAGGAGGGAAATGTGCCATTCCATAAAGACAAGATTCCTTCATCTCGAATGATCTGCTGAAAAGCATCTAAGCGAGAAATCAAGGACAATCTGATGACAATCCCGTAACGAAAGAAGACATGGCGAATTCTGTTCAATGGTTCTATCAAGATTTCCTTCTTGTCCAGCTGGCATGGCTCGATGGTTAAGTGTTGACCTATGAACCAGGAGGTCATGGTTCAATTCCGAGTCAGGATATATGCCCAGGTTGCGGGCTCGATCCCCAGTGTGGGGCATGCAGGAGGCAGCCGATCAATCATTCTTTCTCATCACTGATGTTTCTCTCTCTCTCTCCCTCTCCCTTCCTCTCTGAAATCAATAAAAAATATATATATATTTTTAAAAGAATTCCTTCTTGTAATGATATTTTAGGGGCAAGTTCATCAGTTAACAACTTTCTGATAATTATCAGATGCTGACAGTCACCAAGTTGTTGAGAGACAACTTCAATCAGGGAACTCCTTTTGACAATCTGGAGTCAGAATGTCAAGCTTTCCTAAGTAATCACCAACTCTGGAAACTCTGTATTACAGAGAATTGTGAACTGATAGCCTGTGTTTCACAACAAAGGCCAGTAAAACAAATAACAACATAGTTCCTTGGAGTCCATTTTATAGGACTAACTTACAAGAAAATCACTGTCATTGCAAACACAGGAAAGGGGAGCCTGGCAGTGTGATACTATTAGAAAGCAGAAGCTCATGGATAGCAGACATTAGCCTGGTATCTTTATCTAAAGCTAACACTAGGGGGAAAAGTACAGTAGATTATTCTTCAGATATACTCAACCCCTCTCACCCACACTCCAAGGTAGTAGTTACTTCTCTACCACATGGCTTTGAGCTTGGCCATGTAATATGCTTTGGCCAACTGGATGTTAGCAGTCAAGATTCAAAAAGGGACTCGAAGTATGCTTGTTCGACTGGGTGTGCCCTCTTGTGCATCACCATTTCCAAGAGAAGAATATGCTCAAGCTGGTGCCAGGAAGGTGATGAGACACATGGAGCTGAGACTCCCAGGCTGGGGTTTGCCTAGAGGAGTCAAATCCCTGTCAATTCTAAGACACGTGAGCTAAACAAATGCTTACTATTAAATGTTGAGATTTGAGGTTGTCTTTTATATAAGACTAGAGGCCCGGTGCACGAAATTAGTGCACTGGGGGGGGGTGTCCCTCAGCCCCACCTGTGTCCACTCGCAGTCCAGGAGCCCTTGAGGGATGTCTGACTGATGGCTTAGCACTGCTGAGGAGGTGGGAGAGGCTCCCGCCACCGCTGCTGCGCTCGCTAGCCATGAGCCTGGCTTCTGGCTGAGTGGAGCTTCCCCTGTGGGAGTGCACTGACCATCAGGGGGCAGCTCCTGCATTGAGCGTTTGCCCCCTGGTGGTCAGTGCACGTCATAGCGACTGGTTGTTCCACCGTTCGGTCGATTTGTATATTACCTTTTTATTATATAGAATTTTTGTGGCAATAGATTCCAAATACAAAGAAAACCCTTAAATAGAAACTCACAGAGACACTTACCAATAATACCTTTGTAGTTAGTTGGTACAATGTCTTCATTCCTAAATTTTGCCCCTTGCAGCTTTAGTCTGGTGTTTACCACCCAGAGTGGAGTTGTCAGCAACACATTCACCACTCCTTTAAAAAGAAAGAGGGAGAGACAAAGAGCAAGCAAAATGTAACCTTTTGAACTTTGCTGTCTTACATTGAAGCTACATACCAATGTTTCATTTATTCTTCTGCCACTGACCTACTAGGAGACCCAGGGTACAGTGTCTCTTCGTGCGAGGGTACAACACAAGCCACTACTGTTAGAAGCAATTCAGAAGACCTGCTGATGGCCAAATGGCTGGCAGCAGTACCTCTCCTCACGAAATGAGTAGTAAGTTTCTTTATTTGTGTAACAGGAGGTAATCTGTCAATTTATATAGCATCTAAAGTAGCAATTTTGATACAGTTTTAAATATAATTTTGAAAAACAACTTTAAGAGACAAATGGTTTATTGATCACATGCTAAGTCCATGACAACATCAGATAAAACACACAATTAACAATTCTCTCATAAGTAGCTTACATGGTTTTAAGTGAGTATAGATCTGGTACAATGGGTAACAAGTGGTGACATTAGAAAGTGCTTCAACAGGGACTAGATGTTCCTCATCACTTAGGGCAGTGGTCGGCAAACTGCGGCTCGCGAGCCACATGCGGCTCTTTGGCCCCTTAAGTGTGGCTCTTCCACAAAATACTATGGCCTGGGCAAGTCTATTTTGAAGAATAGGCGCTAGAAAAAGTTTAAGTTTAAAAAATGTGGCTCTCAAAAGAAATTTCAATCGTTGTGCTGTTGATATTTGGCTCTGCTGACTAATGAGTTTGCTTTAGGACAGGCAGGCAGCAAGCAGTAGTTATGAACTGTCATAAAACACCTGAAACAGCTTTGCAAGCATCATGATCCTTACAAGCTTAAGAATGGGGATCATGGCCCCCCAAGGTTGCCTCAGAGTGGAACAATACAATGATTCAGATGCTTCTTTTTGAAAACGCATGATCCCAATTTAACACCATCTTGAGATATTAATATATTCCTCATCAGTCCTGCTGATTAAAAAACAACAACACCAAAGAAGAGTTGTAACAAAGCACCTGACACACAGTATATACTTTATAAATATTTGTCAAATAAATATGGAACAAATGAACCTATGAACAGACTCAGCAAACAACCATACATGGAGCTATCTGGCCCTAGGCATGCTGTGAAGAACCAGGAGCTGCAATCCTAAGCAAGAGAAATCTCCTTTACTAAAAGTCATTTAAACACAACAGGAGAAAGAAGGTTTTGATTTAAGGAATCTCAAAACATACTACAGTCAAACCTCAGTTCTCGAATGCCTCCCATCTCGAACAATTTGGTTCTTGACCAAGTTGTTCACAGGGAAAAAGGTCTCGGTTTTCTAACAGAACTTCAGTTCTCAACCTCACAACCCTTTCATGCGGATACATCAGCATGACAAAAACATCTCTAAGGCCACAAACAAAGGAGAAAGTTCCAGGCAGTTTACTGCTAAACCTCCTTTGTGAACATCTCAGGAAATCAGGAAAGCGTGCTGTGAATATTTTAATGTTTTGTTTGCTTTTGTTGCTGGTGAAATGTACACTTAGCACAATTTTAAAACATAAAGAGGCCATCAAGTGTGCTGACGTTGCTAAGGGTGTGAAAGTGCTCATAAAACAGTGATCACAGGCTATGAAGAGGTAGGAAAAACTGTTGTTGACTGGGATAAATGTAAAGCAGTTAACTGGTTACAATTTCAGAGGCAATGCTAGGTGAAAAAGCAAGATGCTACCCTCCTGGAACGAGTGCTGAAAGTGATTCACTTAAGGCTAGTAGGGAGTGGTTCGATAAATTTAGAAGTATTTGCTTATAGATTAAACAGTACATTAGAAAGTTTAAAACAGGGAACCATTTAAGGGCCTGAATGGATTAATTCGACTGACATTATTTCTAATGGAAAAAAATGATCTGGTTTTCGAACAAATTGTTTCTCAAATAGCCTTCTGGAACAAATTAAAAGTTCGAGAACCAAGGTTCCACTGTACACAGAAAATACAGTCTAACCAAGAATAAGCCTGTGTGACAGCCAAGATATTAAAATTGTTTTCATTTGTCACATACAGAGCAAAAGTAAAATATTTTGCTACTGCTCTCTTGGAAGCATTATGGGAACATATTTCTCAAAATAAAAGACATTATCAAATAATTTTATGGCCCTAACCAGTTTGGTTCAATGGATAGAGCGTCGGCCTGAGGACTGAAGGGTCCCAGGTTCAATTCCGGTCAAGGGCATGTACCTCGGTTGCAGGCACATCCCCAGTAGGGAGTGTGCAGGAGGCAGCTGAATCGATGTTTCTCTCTCATCGATGTTTCTAACTCTATCCTTCTCCCTTCCTCTCTGTAAAAAAAATCAATAAAATATATTTTTAAAAAAAAGAAAAATAATAATTTTATGAGCTGTATTTGTCATATTTTTATAGAGTGGCATTCCACGAAGAAGTCATCATTAATTAGGACTCAATACACTCATATATTGTCATTTTAGGCATTGATCATAATCTGAATAAGTCTTAACCAGAGATTCCTGCTGGTCTCATTTTTTTAAAAGCACCAGTGCCCAAGAGGCCAAGATAAAAGAATATCAATACATGCCCATTTGCCCAGACTTTATAATGTACTAGAGGCCCGGTGCACAAAATTCATGCACTTTGGGGGTTGGTGGGGGTGGTCCCTCAGCCCAGATTGCAAGAGGGTGCAGGCCAGGCCAAGGGACCCCACCGATGCACTATCGGGTCAGGGAGGGATCGGGGGAGGTTGGCCTGCCAGGGAGGGACAGCAGAAGGCTCCAGGGCGTGTTCAGCCTGTCTCGCTCAGTCCCAATCAGCTGCGCCCCATACCAGTCAGAGCATCTGCCCCCTGGTGGTCAGTGCATGTCACAGTGAGCAGTTGAGCGGCCTTAGCATATCATTAGCATATTATGCTTTGATTGGTTGAATGGCTGACCGGACACCGGACTTAGCATATTAGGCTTTTATATAGGATTCCTACTCAATGCATGGAATACATCACTTAACAGAAAAATCAATAACCAGCAAAACCAGACTAAAAAGTGCTACTGATCAAACTGTATTTTTTTTATAGATGAAGACAGGAGAGTTTAGAAGCAGAGATCACAAGAGTCCATGGACACTGTAGGCAGGCACAGCGTACAGGAAAGATTAACATGGATGGTGTGATGGTACATACAGGTAGGCTAAATAGCCATCTCAGGCGGTGATTAAAGAAAATTTTAATTTATTTAGAGAAAAAGAGATGGAGGATGGGATATCCAAAGGGAAGGGCTGCACAGCACGGAGCCCAGGGGACATAGGGTCAATGATTGCAGCAAAAATATACTTAGGCAACAGGAGAGCCTAGGCTGGGCTGCTCTGGCTCACTGAGAAGTCAAAGAGAAGGGGGCCTTGGAGACAGGGTCAGGGGGTTAGCCTGGGATGAGCTGTCACTGCCCATTGCTCCCCTGGATGCAAGTTTCATGGGGTCCCTTAGAGGTGAGGGGATGCATGCCTGTGGAGGAAGGAGAGGGAGAAGGGAATGAGAAGGTAGTGATCCTTGGAGGGTTGGGGGAGGGAGGGAAAGGGAAAGGCACAGGTGTGCTCCCTCCAGCCAAAGGGTTTTAAGGGTGGAGATTTTAGAGGCGGTCCCAGGGGAGCATGGTAATACAATATTCAGCAGCTTTCCAGGTGTGTACTTTCAGGGTTATGGTCTCCACTGATTGATTGGCTGGCACCAGGACATGGGTGGTGCCAGCCAATCAATGAGCTGGTCCTGAGGTCAGCCATGGGGTTGCTGGTCTGGTTTTGCTGCTTTTCTGGGCCTGGAGCTGAAATATAACTGAGGTCTGGATGTTATCTTTAGGGAGGAAAAGGTCAGGGGGTCTAACTGCATGACTGTGGATATGCTAGGGGAGGATAGTTACCCTGGAGGCAAGGTTCTTGTTTTCCCAATTTTGCCCCTTGCTAGGCATCTGGGGCTTTCTGCCCTGGTGAGTTTCTGTGCTGGGCCCACTGTCCTTGCTCTGCTCATGTCTATCTAGCACTACATACCTTTCTTCAAAAAAAATTTTTTTTTTAATTTCAGAGAGGAAGAGAGAGGGAGAGAAAGATAGAAGAATCAATGATAAGAGGGAACTATTGATCAGCTGCTTCCTGCATGCCCCCCACTGGGTTTCGAGCCTGCAACCAAGGCATGTTCCTTGACTGGAATCGAACCTGAGACTCTTCAATTCGCAAGCCAAGTCTCTATCCACTGAGCCAAACCAGCTAGGCCTAGCACTACATACCTTTCTAAACAAATAAAATAGGTTGCCTATTAAACAAATTCTTTAGAAATCAAAATTTCCTTCATGTTCTATTCAAGGGGTAGGCACACAGAAAACATGTCAGAGGCAAGGCAGCCAAGATTAAGATTTAACCATTATTTAAAATTCTGTTTTCATATTCCCTTTATTAACACGAGTGGAAAGACTGAGAGGATCCTAAGGACAATCTCAAGTACAAAAATGCACTACATCATTTAAAGAGAATATAAAATCCTTGTAAGAACATTTTGTATTTCAAAGCTTTTTATCTGAGAAGTTCAAGTACTCTGTTCATCCTCTAAGCCAAAATAGATAGAGAGGTATTTCTTAAACACTATAATTTTATGAGTTCTTGGAAAAGACACTCAAAATACTTGAGGATCTGAAACTTTATTAGAAACTTACACCCTATGTTATCAAGCAAAGGACAACATTTCAAGTTGGAAAAACAACTATAAATGGTCATGATGAGCGATTCCAACTCTTACTAAAGCATTAAAGAGAAGGCTGAAGGATAAAGAATGTTGTCTGCTTATTTATGAGCCTGTATAGAAAAGTCTTTTTCTAGTGCCAGGCTGTGGCTGTTACTTCAGCTCTAAGATGGGAATACAGGGTACTAATTCTTTATCTACTTCATGACAGGAGATTGATTTTCTTCCAATTCAAATGATTCTATTTTCTTTCTTCTTCTTTTTTTTGTTTTTGTTATAAAAATCATTTACAGGTGAACAGAACCAAAATTAAGACATGAAGAATAACTGAACCCGCTCACAAAAATTATTCACTGATTCAAGGAATAATTAAAACACAGCTATTTACTTCTGAAATCCTCAAAACAAATATTTTATCAGCAGTGAGTCTCCTTTGGTAAGGAGAGAAAACAAAAATGAAGTGCTAATCAGCTATGCACAATGACCCCTGACATAAGAAAATGGCAGATCATGCCCAGCCGGTGTGGCCCAGCAGTTGAGCGGTGACCCAGGAACCAGGAGGTTACCAGTTTGATTCCCAGTCAGGGCACATGCCCAGGGTTGTTGGCTCGATCCCCAGTAGGGGCATGCAGGAGGCAGCCAATCGATGATGTTTCTATCTCTCTATCCCTCTCCCTTTCTCTCTCTCTAAAAATCAATAAAATACATATTAAAAAAGAAAATGGCAGATCAAGACCATAAATCTAACTATTTGTCTCCCTATGAAAGAACGCAACTAGATACACAAAAGGAACAAATCTGCCTTACCAGAGGTAAGGCTGGAGGGCAGGAATATGAACATGAACTGTCACAATGATAACACCACTGGCATTCAAAAATAGTTATTTTTAAAAATCCCAATTGCACAAAAATGGTCAGTATTTTCTTCATTTAAGTTATCTATAAGGTTCTTTCCCCAAATTCTTCCCCAGGGTATCAAGCTACATGGGTTTTCTTCTGTGAAAAGAAATTAATAAATTAAATAAATTTCCAAGTTTCAAGAAGAATTTGAATAACAATATAGGGGTGGGCAAAAGTAGGTGTACAGTTGTTCGTATGAAAAAAGACATGCAGGTTACAATTATAATAATACAAGAATAAACTCTGTTTTGTATACTCACAACCTGTACACCTACTTTTGCCCACCCCTGTACTGTTCCTAATTTTCCTTGGAAATAATGAAACTTATTTCTACAGTGATTATAATACAACTAGAGGCCCGGTGCATGAAATTCGTGCATGGGGGTGTGTGTCCCTCAGCCCAGCCTGCACCCTCTCCAATCTGGGACCCCTTGAGAGATGTCTGACTGCCCGTTTAGGCCCTATCTCGGTAGGATCGGGCCTAAACGGGCAGCTGGACATCCCTCTCACAATCCAGGACTGCTGGCTCCCAACTGCTCGCCTGCATGCCTTCCTGGTTGCCCCTAACCGCTTCTGCCTGCCAGCCTGATCACCCCCTAACCACTCCTCTGCCAGCCTGATTGATGCCTAACTGCTCCCCTGCCAGCCTGTTTGCCCCCAACTGCCCTCCCCTGCAGGCCTGGTCCCCCTCAACTGCCCTCCCCTGCAGGCCTGGGACCCCCCAACTTCCCTCCTCTGCTGACCTGGTCACCCCAAACTGCCCTCCCCTGCAGGCTTGATTGCCTCCAACTTTCCTCCCTTGCAGGCCTGGTCCCTCCCAACTGCCCTCCCCTGCTGGCCATCTTGTAGTGGCCATCTTGTGTGTTGGGATGATGGTAAATTTGCATATTACTCTTTTATTAGATAGGATGATAGGGGCTCATAGAAAAAAGTAAAAGCTATTCTAATTACTGTAAGAATGCATAGGTATTAAGATATAAAAAATGTTATAAGGAGAAGTTTAAAACTCACAAAAGTAAGTTCCAAGGAATTCCCTACCTTCAGAAACTTATTTGACCAAGGTTCTCAACTATGACACTACTGACATTTTGGGCTAGATAATTCTTTATTTGTGTGTGTGTGAGGGGTGCTATTGTGTAAGATGGTTAGCAGTATCCCTGATCTACCCACTAGATGCCAGAAGCACCTCCCCAGTTGTGACAACCAAAACTATCTCCAGACATTTGCCATACGGTCCATGTGGGTCAAATCAGCCTCAGTTGAGAACCAATCCAATCACCAAGTGATTATTCACTTTATTTTTGAAAGTTTCAAAAGACAACTCTCACCCCAATGATCTATTTTCTCTAAGCCCTGTTAGAAATGTTATTTTTATTGATATTAAGTCTATCTTCTTAAACAACTGGAAACATATATGACATTAGCTAGTAAATAATTTTTACCCAAGATATGCATTAGCAACTCTGAAATGACTTTATGTGTACTGTTATCCTGGCCCAATTCCTTTGGGTAATATAGAACAAGTACAGTCTTTCTTCCACAAGTCATTCGTTCATGGTCTGCTCATCAGATATATATAGTGTGTCTAGTATGTGATCAGCTCTGTCCTAGGTGCTGACGATAGAGCAGTGAATAAAAATAAAATCCCTGTCCTCATGAAGCTTACATTTTAATGTTGTAAGTAAAATATGTAGGATGTGAGAGAATAAGAGTTAAGGAGAAAACTTTAGATTATTGAGGTGTCTATTTCAGACATGGTGGCCCTTTTGGGGGAAAGACTTTAAAGGAGGTGAAGGAGTGAGCCAGGCAGTTACCAGGCAGAAGAAATGGCAGGGACATGGGCCCTGAGGTAGAAACATGCCAGGAGTGTTCAGAGAGAAGAGGCAGTGTGGTGCAGTGGTGTGAGTGAAGAGAAGAGTAGGAGGGCCAGGTCTTTGACTACAGTGCATTGTAGGACAAGGTAAGGACTTTGGCTTTTACTCTGAACAAGATGGGAAGCAACTGGAGGGCTTTGAGAAATAATATGATCTTGCTTTTGTTTTAACATGATCACACTGGCTGTTATGTTGAATACAGATTAAAGGGGACAAAATTGAAAGCAGAACATCAGTCTAGGAGGCTCTGAAGATAATCCAGTCAAGATTTTATGGTGGTTTGGATTTAGGTAATAGTGGAGACAAGTGACTGCACTTGATACCATATGGAGAGAAAGGCCGGGTGCATGAATTTGTGCACCAGTGGGGTCCCTCGGCCTGGCCTGTGGGATCAGGCCGAAACTGGCTCTCCGACATCCCCCAAGGGGTCCTGGATTGCAAGAGGGTGCAGGCAGGCCAAGGGACCCCACTGGTGCACGACTGGGACTGGGGAGGGACGCAGGAGGTTGGTCAGCTGGGGAGAGGCCTCAGGAGGGCTCCAGGGTGTGTCCGACCCATCTCACTCAGTCCCAATCAGCTGGACCCCAGCAGCAAGCTAACCTACTGATCTGAGCGTCTGCCCCCTGGTGGTCAGTGCACATCATAGCAAGCAGTTGAGCAGCCTTAGCATACCATTAGCATATCACGCTTTGATTGGTTGAATAGATGACCGGACACTTAGCATATTAGGCTTTTATTATATAGGATATATGTATATATGTATACATACACACATATATATACACGTGTGTGTGTGTGTGTGTGTGTGTGTGTGGAAAATAAGCAAGGAAGTTATTGAAATCTCATTTTATTTGGAAAGAAACCTTAACTTCCATATATTCTGGGTATAGGCTGCTAACAGGGATAACTGACCTTCCTCTCTGGGTTAAAAAGATAAAAATAAGCCAAGTGAGCTCAGACATAAACATTTGTGTATATAGTCAATGGATCTTCCACAAGGGTGCCAAGACCCACTCAATGAGGAAAGGACAGTATCATCAACAAATGTGTTAGCAAAACTGGATATCTACACACAAAAGAATGAAGTTGGAACCTTATCTTATACCACATACAAAAATTGACTTTGTTACCTGCAACAAATCCAACCACCAGATCTTTTCCAGTAGTAGAATGTTGACCTTTGACCCAGACTGTTTTGAGGCTATTGAAAGTGTAGAAATAGACAAAATTGGAGCAGCAGAGACTGGAGATAACTGGAAACCACCCTCGATATGGGGCCAGGCTAGGGAAAAAACAATAAGCAAAGTAAAGATAATGGACAAAAGCCACTAGAAATGACTTAAGTCCGAGGAAAGGCTGATCATCGTTCACATATTTTCAAAGTTCACTCCTACACTACAATGTACTTTGCACTATTCACATCTTACATTCTGAAGGATGCCCAAACCAAATCTTTTCTAGCACTAATAACACCAAAGAAACAATACACTTTCAATGGCTGGTTTACTGCTTTCCTTTAGTAAATAACTATGCAATACTAGACAATTTCCTTATGGCTGTTAGCTAATACAGCATCATTCACATTTTATTATAGGGCAATAATATTTAAAATAAAGTAAATATAGAATATAAGTGCAAAAAAAGTGATGAGGGCATATTATAAGAGTACAGGAACCAGACTAAGAGATTCCCACTGGCCAAACCTGGAACAATTTGAGCACCAAAATAATGAAGTATAGTAATCAATTGTAAATCACTAGTAACAAAGAAATTTCTGAGTCTATATTGATACTAACTAAAGTAATTGCTCAGAGAGTGCTTATAATTGCAAAAGAGGAAACATAAAACTATTCAGTGGCTAACTAGAATCTAAAAAAACCATGATTAGCCCAGCCAGTGTGGCTCAATAGTTGAGCATCGACCTCTGAACCAGGAAGTCACAGTTAGATTCCTAGTCAGGGCTGATGCTCCAGCTGCAGGCTGGATCATGATCCTAAGTAGGGGATGTGTAGGAGACAGTCGATAAATGATTCTTATCATTGATGTTACTATCTCTCTCTCCCTCTCCCCTTCTCTCTGAAATTAATAAAAAAATATTTTTAAAAATCATAATTAACCAATAAAGAGCAGGTGGGCAACATGTGACTCTAGATGTGACATCCTGAGAAGGACACAATATCACCTATGCATTATTCTGGCCCAGAATACATAGCCTCATCTAATCATGAAGAAACATAAAGCAAACTTAAAATAAACAGCATTTTATTTTTTAAAAGCGGGAGGAAGACTGACTATATTCTTTAAAAGTGTCAATGGCAGCCTTGTGTGGCTCAGTTGGTTGAGTGTCATCCTGTGCACCGAAAGGTCGCCAGCTCAATTCCCAGTCAGAGCACATGCCCGGGCTACTGGCTTGATCCCCAGTGGGGGTACATGCAGGAAGCAACCATCGATCCATGTTTCTCTCTTACATTGATGTTTCTCTTTCTCTCCCTCCCTTCCTCTCTCTTTAAAAATCAATAAAAACATATTGAAAAAAAAACAACACACTTTTGTCATAGGGTAAAGGGTTTGGATGTATGAAACTTATTCTAAAATAATTTGGAAAAAATCTGTGTATGGTGTGTGTGTGTGGTACAGAGAGAAAAGGAAGGAGAGAGGAAAGGAGGAAAGAATGCATGAGCAAATGACAAAACAAAACAAAAAAGTGTTAACAATAGGTGAATCTGGGTAAAGCATATACTAGTAATAATCAAGTTTTGCAACTTTTTGTAAATTTGAAATTATTTCCAAATAAAAAGTTAAAACCAGTACATAATCTGGATGCACCTGATAAGAACGAACTACACAACTATTACCTTCTTCAGTTTACGGTACAAAAAACAAAACATTGATTTCATGGAAGACTCTATAATCAAGATTCAAAATGGCGAACCATAGGACTTGTACTTACAAGTCAGGTAATTACAAACTCACACAATCAGGCTATGAGGACGGACAGAAAGGAGTGTAGGCCTGTGAATCTCCTACGGAGGTGCTTTTCTAACAAAGATGAAGGCGGTAGTACTCACAGGCCTTCTTCTTTAATGATCTCCAGGAGCACCATGTGTGTAGTTTTGGACTTTCTTTTCTCATCAACTACAAGAGAAAAAATGTATCCGTTATTCATGGATCATAGGATTTTAATTCAATACCTAATACCCAAAGTAAAAGATGTGACAAAAGCCCTGGCTGGTTTGGCTCAGTGGACAGAGCGTTGGCCTCTGGACTGAAGGGTTCCAGGTTCGATTCCGGTCAAGAGCACATGCCTGGGTTGCGGGCTCGATCCCCAGTGGGGGACGTGCAGGAGGCAGCCGATCAATGATGCTCTCTCACCATTGATGTTTCTATCTCTCTCTCCCTCTCCTTTCCTCTCTGAAATCAATAAAAAAAAATGTTTTTTTTAAAAAGATGTGACAAAAGAAATTTATTTCTTGGGGGGGGGGCAGGGTAGGTTGAAGGGGTTTAATGGGGGGGAGGGGATATCTGTAATATTTTCAACAATAAAGATAAAATTTATAAAAAGAAATTTATTTCTTATATTTATAAGGCTCTCATGTTCCCCCCCACCCCCAAGTTACATATTCTCATTTTTACCTTAACATCTTATAGAGAGGAAATAAACTATCATCTCCCTTTTAGAAAAAAGGCTGTGGAAACAAAAGCTGTGAAGGACATGTAACTGGTAGCAAAGTCAGGATTAAAACTCAAGCTTCCAAAAACAAAAAAAAAAACAAAAGCCCTCAAGTTTGCAGCCCTGGCCAGTGTTGCTCAGTTGGTTGGGCATCGTCCAGTGCACTGAAATATTGCCGGTTCGATTCCCAGTCAGGGCACATGCCCAGTTGCCGGCGTGATCCCTGGTAGGGGGTGTGCTAGAGGCAGCCCATCGATGTCTCATTCTCACATCAATGTTTCTCTCTCTTCCTTTTCCTTCCTCTCTCTCTAAAAATCAATAAAAATAAAAACAAAAAAACTCAAGTTTCCGAAGTTTTAGCCTTGTTGTGCTCTCTCCCTTCCACTCTCTCTAAAAATCAATGGAGACAATATCCTCGGGTGAGGACTAACAAAAACAACAAAAAAGAAATAAACTGGTACCTATATGGCAAATTAGGAAACCCATATAGAAGGAATCTGGCAATAGCTATCAAAATGAAAAACACATTTACCCTTTGATCAGCAATCCCACTTCTAGGAATTTATTTCATAGAATTTACAGAAACAGTGGCATATGAATAAGTCTATTCTACAAAAGAACCAACCAACCCAAGAATCTCCAATTGGGAGCTGGGGTGGGTGGGGGGTAAATAGGTTACGGTGCATCCACACCATGAATCATTCTACAGTTAGAAGAGGCTCCCAATGCACTGATTTGGAAGGCATCCAAAATACGCTGCTAAGTGAAAAATGCAAGGTACAGAACAGTGGGAAAAGTATGCTTTTGGCATAAGGAAGAAAGGAATATATATTCTTATTTGCTTGTTACTCCATAAAGAAACTCTGCAAAACTATCTGAGAAACTAATAAGGACATTCTCTGCAGGGAAGAAAAAGGGAAAAGGGGGGCAGACTAAAGTGAAATTTTTCACTGTACTGTATATTTTTTTAATATTTTGTTTTTTGAGTTGAGTCAGCTGAAATTATTACCTACCCTAAGACTCTAAAATTAATTAAAAATAGTAGTCATGAAGGGTTTTAACACAGGAATTAGTTTATTCAAAACTCATCTTACTCTTATCTCTTCATGTACATTTTGGCATAGGTTTGGGTGTTTGGCTTCACTGTTTCCTATTCTCTCTTCTCTTTTGAGAAAATCTACCCCCAGCAAAAACTCTCCACGGTGCCTTTTAAAAGTCATGTTATTTATTAGAAATAATCACGATGATTCAAAACTACTAATGCAAGCCCAACCAGGTTATCTCAGAATAGAAAATGGCTGAGGCTGACTAATCCATGAACCCTGCTCAGTTAATTAGTAAAAAGCAATGATGATGAGTATTTAAAGTGTCAGTGAAAATGGACAACGGATCTCTAATGAAACAGAATATCTTGTGTTAATTTAGAACTTACTAGAAAAATATGTTTGCTTCCTGACTCTACAAAAGATACTCACCTTGAAGTCGAAGTCGAGCTGTATCCAAAGGAAAAAACACCGTCATTGCTGTCACGCTGCCCTGAAACGTTTGAAAAGCCGTTAGGCATTACACATCACAAGGCAATGAGCCATCACTTTTAAGTGGATGGAAGTTCACTATTAACACAATGGGTCAAACCAGGTTTTCAGTGAACAAATACATGCAACATTTTAACCTACTGGGATTATTACTGTTCACACTTCTATAGTTATGTACCTAAACAGAAGCATTACATTTTCTGGAAGAAATATCTTTCTCTCTCTCTGATATTGAACAAACATGTAGTGGTTCCCCAGGGATGACAATCTTAAGGGTTTGGAACCTAGGACACTTGTCAAAGATAGCAGGTAAATGGATTTGTGATCTTTCACAGGTCAGCTGCTATTCCTATCCACTGGAATAAAAATATCCAGTAATCATACAAATAACTATTTCTCTTCTCCGTGCTCAATCAAGACATTCACCACAAAGTAAAAGTGTAAGAACCATATTGTTCTTTTTTAAAATTATTATTTTTATTTTACTTTATTTTTATTGTTGACACTGTTACAGATGTCTCAATCATCCCCTCCCACACTTCCACCTAGTCCCCAATCCCCTTCCCTCTGGCCATCACCACACTATTGTCTGTATCTATGGGTTATGCATATATATTCTTTCACTAATCTCTTCACCTTCATTCATCCGGTCCCCCCTTCCCCTCCCCTCTGACAGCTGTCAATTTGTTCCAAGTATCTATGCCTCTGTTTCTATTTTGTTCCTCACTTTATTTTGTTCATTAGATTCCACATATAAGTGAGATCATATGGTATTTGCCTTTCTCTGACTGGCTTATCATATTATTCTTTATAATTTTGTTTGCTGTGCTTTAAATAAAATAGAGACAATCTCTTTACTAAGAATTATATAAATAATTAATCCAAGCTAACACAAGGAAAAAAAGAAGCCAACAGCCAGTCTTTCCATTCATTAAGATTCTACAAATAAATACAAGCATATAGTTAGGGATGAAATTATACACATGAAATCTCTCCTAGGCTTATGGTTCTCCACCTAGATGCAGGCCTACTGGTGGTATATATTCTCAGCCAGAAGACTGAATAATGGTTAAGTATAATATTCTAATCATGATAATGGCTGGTAACTAGACCAACTTTACTAGTATATAAAAGAACAAAAATTTACTAGGTCTCTTATCTATTTAAATAGGTCAACCAGCTCCGGCCAGGTGGCTCAGCTGGTTGGAGCACCATCCCGAACACCAAAAAGGTCTTGGGTTGGATTCCCAATCAGGGCACATACCTAGGTTTTGGGCTCCATACTCAGTTGGGGCATGAACAGGAGGTAATGGATCAATGTTTCTCTCTCACACTGATGTTTCTCTCTGTCTTAAATCAATAAACATATTCTCTGGTGAGGATTAAATAAATAAATAGTCAGCCAGCTTGACAGGGAGAACACTGTACTGTCTTGTTAGTATTTTTCAAAACTCAGATTAAATGTTACCATCACCCACCCCCCCACCCCCACCCACTAGGTTACAATTGGTAGTTCATTCCTCTACATTCCCACAGCACTTGTTTACATCTCTTACAGCACTTATATTGTGGTTGAAAAATATTCCATTTTCTTATACATACTAGTTTTTTAATCTTCATCCAAAAATGTTCTTTTTATTGATTTTAGAGAGGAAGGGAGGGAGAGAAAAAAAACCAACACATCAATGTGAGTGAGGAACATTTATAGGTTGCCTCTCCTATGACCCCAGAGCAAGGATCAAACCCGTAACCTTTTGGTGTACAGAATAACGACACGCCAACCAACTGAGCTATCTGGCCAGAGCACTGAACAGCTTTTTAAGACGGTGACTGAGCACTCCATTTTCTGATTGCTGCTGTTGTCCATGCTTCTTGCTCACAGTGCCTTGTTTCTCTTTGAGTTTCAGTGCCAAGGTTGGAGATAGCTGATTTTCCTGGAGAGAAGTAAAATTATTTCCTATTCACCTTTATAGCATACTAGAGGCCCGGTGCATGAAAATTCATGAACTGGAGGGAGGGGTTGTTTCTCAGCCCAGCCTGCCCCCTCCCACAGTCCGGGAGCCCTCAGGGGTGGGAGGCGACCCGGTAATCAAGGGAAGGCAATGTCCCATCACACTTCCGCTGCTGCCACTGTTGGCAGTGCAAGCCTCAGCTGGCCCTGGTTACCTGAGCCTTGGGCCAGCCCTGGGCAGCTGGGCAGCCGCCATCCAAGGCTTGCCTGCACCTCTGGCCGGCCCTGGGCGGCTGGGGCTGGGGAGACTGGGGGACTCTGGAGGCAGGCATGCAGAGCAGCCAGGCCCACCTGGGGGCGCGCCTGGCCTTGCTGTGTGCCTGCTGCCCCAGCAGGGCTGAGGGGACTGAGTGCTGCCATCTTGTGGCTGTGGGCACCACCATCTTTGAGGGAATGGCATCAATTAGCATATTCCCTCCTTACTGGCTATGGGCACTGCCATCTTTGAGGGCAGCACAGTCAATTAGCATATTCCTTCCTTATTGGCTGTCGGTGCCGCCAACTTTGAGGGCAAGGCAGTCAATTAGCATATTCTCTCCTTATTGGATGTGGGTGTCACCACCTTTGCAACAATGTGAGGGCCAATTAGGATATTCCCTCTTTATTAGATAGGATTCCTTTGGGAAAGTCATCTTAGACAGACTTTCTCGCCTTCCCTGTATCTCTGGAAGCTACAAATCTAAAGTTCATGTTTATCTGGTTAAGCAATTTCTGCTCTCCTTGCCCCTGGATCCTGCCTTTACTCATTCTCCAGTCTGAGTGTCCCTTATATTTGTATCACCTTATTAATACTTTTAAGAAGTTATTTTTTAAAGACCATTTTATACAAGTTTTTATTATAAAGGGAAATTTTCAGGAGAAGGTTTGATTAGCTCCTAAATTAGAAACACAAATCACATTGTATTTTACAATGTAAGTATTAAAATATTATTAAATTATTTGAATTATTAAAATATTTAAAACTTGTGAATGTTTACCTTTTACAGTTTATTCTACTTCATTCTTATTTCAGGATAAACTTCTATAAGAGCAAGTTGGTAAAATCTCATATTTTGAATCTATTTCCCCATAATATCTAACATGATTCTCCTATATTCTCTGTATATTTAAATATATTTTGAACTTAACCCCCTGCCTCCCAAAAGTTTATAAAATTTAGTAGAGTAACAAGTACTGAACAAAAGCAAATCAAAACAAACATAAAACAGCAACCAGTTTACCCTGGGATATGAAAATTAGGAAAATAACAAAATCAGACAGGAATTCCCTCCCATCCCCCTGCAGAAATCTGAAGGTAGGCACTTTGTACACAGGTATCTGATTAATCAACATCACGGGATATTTAGGGAGTTATCCAAGTAAGCTCAGGAGCTTCCAACCAGAAAGACCAGAACACAAATACAAACACTGCTCTAGCAAAGTACATCTGATATAAAATAGCAAGTCATTGAATCAATTTGAGTTGTAGCTAGAAAAACAAAGGGATATCTGCCAGAAGAATTGTAACAGGAGAATCAATATTTCTTGCTGATTTATTGGATGTGGACTACTAGTACAAGAGAGAAGAGAGAGTCACAGAAATAGACACCACTGACAGAAATAAGAATGTCAAAAGAGGGACCTCATTTTAAGAAATTATTAGTTCAATTTTAGACATAGTGAATTTGAGATGATAAATTAACTACTCTCTCACCTGGGTTCTAACAGTATCATGATCCTGTGCACAAGATTCTATTTCTTAGCAATCATTGCACTGTACTGTGTTTAGTTGTTAACGAGTTTTTCTTCCCTATTAGACCACTAGAGGCCTGGTGCACAGATTCGTGCACCGATGTGGTCCCTTGGCCAGGCCTGTGGGGATTGGGCCAAAAACGACTCTCTGACATGCCCCGAGGGGTTCCGGATTGTGAGAGGGCAGTTCTCAGGTGATACACCCCGGAATCAGGCTCACTCCTCTCTTCTTCCAATATTATGTCACTTTCTCTCTGTATCTGTCTCGCTTGTTTCATCTCACTTTACCCTAAGTTTGGTGGTAACTGACAATGTGTGGGCATTTAGCTGTAAAATGCAATTATTTAGCAAACAGGATTTACTTAGCCTGGAATCTAGTCAGCCTAGGGCAGTGGTCGGCAAACTGCGGCTCGCCGCTCTGTTGACTAATGAGTTTGCTGACCACTGGCCTAGGACAGGACCCTGCTCAATGTCAGGCTCCTGCCCAGACCCTTCGCCCAGACAGAGTCCTGTGGCAGCGGGAACCTCCTTCTTCCCACCTAAGCTGCTCCTTTGCCTACTTCCCCCCCCCCCCAGACGTTGCCCACTGGCGCTATTGTCCATGCGGAAGGAGGGAAGCCACAGCCGGTTTAAAATTCACTGCCTCCACTGGAAATCGATATTAAGCAGATGGGCCGGCACTAGACATTGGGGCCGCAGCCAGTAGGTCCTGCACGTCTCATCATTTAGCTAATCGAGTCGAAAAGTTTCTGTAAGGCTCAGATCCATGACCTCTGCATTGGGCTAGAGGCCCGGTGGGTAGCCAGACCCGAAGTGGGGAGCCAATGGGCTAGAAGCCTGGTGCACTGGTGGGGCCCCTTGGCCTGGCCTGCGGGGATTGGGCTGAAACCAGCTCTCCGACATCCCCCAAGACGTCCTGGATTGCAAGAGGGAGGTTCTCGGGTGACACACCCTGGAATCAGGCTTCCTTCTCTCTGGTTCTGGGTGCATTACCCGAGAACAGCAGCTGCCAAGTCACTGCAGTTTGGCAGCTCCTGCATTGACCATCTGCCCTCTGGTGGTCAGTGTGCATCATAGCTACCAGTTGGCCGGTTGGTCCATTGGACGGTCACTTAGGCTTTTATATATATACACTAGTGGCCTGGTACACGAAATTCGTGTACAGGAGGGGGGGTCCCTCAGCCTAGCCTGCACACTTTCCAATCAGGGACCCTTTGGGGGATGTCCTACTGACGGCTTAGGGGAGCAGGGAATGGGCCTAAGCCACAGTCTGGCCTTCCTCTGCGGGAGGTGATCAGTGGGCTGATTGGGATGGTGTAGGCAGCGAGCGGCCGGCCCTGCCCCCAATTGCACCATGGTCACTGGTGGCCTCCCTCTGCGGGAGGCAACCCCAGCAGGCCTATCTGGGGACAGTGCTAGGCGGCCTGGACAGAATTGCCCTGCTGCTGCTGCCGCCTGTGGCCTCCCTCTGCGGGAGGCAACCAGGTGGGTGATCAGGGGATGGCGCCAGTCCCATTGCCCCGCCTCCACTGCTTGCCGCCGCCCCTCCACCCCATTGCTGTCCCCTCCCTCTGCCCGCTGGCATGCACCTTGGCTGGCCTGGCGACACCTGCTCACTGGCCCCGCTCCCCACTGACCGGTTTTTCGGCTGTTCGGTCAATTTGCATATTATACTTTTATTAAAATGAGCTCTAGAAGGAGTGTTTTTCAAGGTGTAGTCCTACATTTTAACAGGTAACCCAGATGAGTGTTATGCATTGTATTATTTAAGAGGATCTCTTTTTTTAAAAAACATTTTTTTATTGATTTTTTACAGAGAGGAAGGGAGAGGGATAGAGAGTTAGAAACATCGATGAGAGAGAAACATCGATCAGCTGCGTCCTGCATACCCCCTACTGGGGATCGAGCCTGCAACCAAGGTACATGCCCTCGACCAGAACGGAACCCGGGGACTTTCAGTCCAAGGCCCAAGGCTTTATCCACTGGCCCAACAGGTCAGGGCTGAGAGGATCTCTTTTGAAGTGACATCTCAGTGAAGAGGCACTGGCTCATTAAAAATTATGCCTCTGGCATGACCACATTCACTATCTGATTTTTATTGTTAAAAATCGAGCACCCAATATCTCTTTATCAGTCTATATAGGCTCATAATGTTTCCACATCTTGAAAGTCCCCATACTCACAGAGCACTGAATGACTTCAATAAGTATTTTTAAGGATCATGCAGGACAGCTAATTTAGGTGGTAGGAAAGTGTAGTAGATAGATAATATCCTAGATTAGGAGAAAAGTTGGCACATTAGCCTTACATGGTGGTGGCTGAAGGCAGAAAAACAAACGTTGCGGCAAAGAAAGAGCACTAAGTCTGTCTTCTGTCCTAATTGTTTGGCTGTTGCTGAACTAAGAAGCTCCCTTACACTGTTCCTTTTCCTCGATACCTTCTCCCAGTTATTACAATCACCCATTCAACGATGTTGCCCAAACTGGAAAACCTGGGCTAATACCATTTGCTTTCATCCCTGTGCAATCAGCCAAATAGTTCCATCAGGTTTCCTCATAAATATGTCTCTGATCCACTGCCTCTGTCTAGTCCTAGTTCCCAATGTCAGTCTCTCTTTTTCTTGGGCCCAACAACACTGCAGCTGTCTAAATTGATCCTTCCCACAGCCACCAGAATGGTTCACTTAAAGTGAAAGCAAGACCAGGATGCTCCCATGCTTCACATTCTTCACTTTTCCTCCTTCTGTGGAATAAAATCTAAGGTCCCTGCTATGGTATATAAGACCCTCGGTGGTCTGTCCTCCACCTACTTCTCAGGCGCCGGCCGCCACAGAAGTCAGGCCTGACTGGCGCCGTGGGTGGCTGGGACTTGGGCATTGACTTGTGCAGCGCAGGCTGCCGCGGACCTGGGCCTGACTGCCGCCGCTGGCAGCCTGGACCCAGGCCTGACTTCCACCCCAGGTCCCTCCTGCCTCCCTGCCTGTGTCCGGTCCAGGGCCGCCCGAGCCAACACGCAGGCTCAGGCAGGCCCACCTGTCTCTGCATCGTCTTTGCTCTGGGCCTCATCTGCGCGCGCAACCTCCTCCTAACTAGTAGTGATAGTTACCACGTCCTGGCTTAATTTGCATATCACCTCTCTCTCTCTATAGATAGATAGATAGATGCCAAGGCCAGGAACCTAACAATTAAGTAATTATTTAATGACTAAATTGCTTTAAAGAAAGTATTTTTGTTGTTTTTTAGTCCTCACCCAAGGATATGTTTTTAAGGATTTTGGAGAGGGAGAGAGAGAGAGAAACATCAATGTAAGAGAGACACATTGATCAGTTGCCTCCCATACACACTGCAAGCAAAGTCAGTTGGCAATACCATACTGCAGCCTAGGAGAGAGATGACAGCCAGAGATAAGAATGGCAAGAAAAGTCACATAAATCATTTTCAGCCTATATTCCTGGGCATTTCTGGCTATCTCTCTCTGTTGTAAATAATCCCAGAGTGGACACCTGGATTTCTTACTACATCAGTATCTATATTTCAGATTACATATAAAAAACATAGTTTACTCACTTTCTGGGTAGTGTCTCCCCTATAAAGGTCAATAAATATCCAAAGTCTACTTTTTAATTTGGCTAACACAAACACTCATGGAGTTGAACTGAGTACTTATCACAGACAGAGCCAGAATGAAATAGTGGGGTAAACCTGGTCAAGACTTGGTCCCCTATGCATGTGCAATATTATGGAATAAAAGAGATGGACACACATTGATATAGAAGCAGAGAATCATGCTTTTAAGTATAAATAATGATATTTGGGTTGGCCTTCCAACCAAGTCATCAAATTCTACCATTTCCAAAATGTTTATTCACCCTTAAAAGATGAAAAATAGTAAAAAAATAAATTTAAAAAATGCAATGCCAGTCCCAATAGCAATTTCCAAGAGGAGTCCAAAGCTATTTGAGTCGTAGAAGCACCACTGAAATCAGTGGATCGCACCTCCTGATACGGTACATGGCATTATTGGACAGAAGTATTATTTAAAAAAGAAAAACAACTAAAATATATTTTCAGTGGTAGAGCTTGAGCTAATAAAATTCCAAAGATTTAAAACCACTTACTATGGCTTTCATATTCAAAAATATATTTTCCACCTAATCCATGTTATAACGTCTTTCCCCTGATATAACAATCAAGCTAACTCTCACACCTATACACAGACAAATATACAAGTTAAACAAAAGGCCTAGTGGATAACACACCTGAGTGTCTAATGGAAAGAGAATGGGCTTTGGAATTAAAAACAAAATAAACAAAAAAAACAAGGTTCAGGTTCCAGTTACAATACATACTGTATAAAAAGGAACTATAAATCTCCATGCCTCAATTTCCTCATTTGAAATCTTGGGACCAACACCTAATTGTTGATGTTGCTGTAAGGAGTGAGGATCAACTTTTGGAAAGCACCTAGCATCATATCAAGCATCTCACCCAGTCCCGTCCTGCTGGCCACCTTCTAATTAATTTCCT
Source organism: Corynorhinus townsendii (assembly GCA_026230045.1). Taxonomy (NCBI): domain Eukaryota; kingdom Metazoa; phylum Chordata; class Mammalia; order Chiroptera; family Vespertilionidae; genus Corynorhinus; species Corynorhinus townsendii. The sequence goes on from JAPDVU010000003.1 coordinate 214,573,399, forward strand.
TTCAATGTGCACAAATCGTGCGCTGGGTCACTAGTACAACTATAAAGACGTCAAATCAAGTAAGAATGGAAAAAAATCAGTAGACTAAGCCATTAGGAAGCTGGTGATGGCCTCTAAAGAGCAGTTCCAGTGGTCAGAGTAGGATCAGGAGGAGAGGCAGTTAAGTACAGAATATTCTTTAAATAAAGTTAGCATAATGGGAAGGGGAATGAGCAACAGCTAAGAAAGGCAGAGTCTCCAGACCATATTGGTATGGTTTTATGACAAGACAGGGCTAAGTGTGTTTGAAGGCCGAAAGGAAGCGAACACTGTAGAAAGATTAAAGCTATAGGAAAGAGGTGAAAATTAATGGAGCAAAGTCCCAAAAGATAACTGGGTTGGGGTAATGGGGAAGGATCAAGATCAAAGGTAGCAGAGGTGGATGCATCTGTTTTCCTGAGAAAAGCAGAATGTACGGAAATGCGTGTACAACTCCAGTTGATTCTGTAATTAGAAAAAAACACACAGAAAAGGCAGAAAACTCACCTCATGTAGCCTCTATTTTATCTAGAGAATAAAAGGTGAGATCTGCTACAAGTGAAGGGAATGGGAGAAAACCTCAATTCCATTGGACTTCTAAACCTGGGTACAAATAGTGTATTTGCAAGAAATACCTGAAAAAGAAATGATTAATTATGGCCTTACTACACTATTCCAGGTACTGTGCTAGGTGCTCTACAAGTGTTACCACGTTTACTTCTCAGGAGAACCCAATAAGTGAAGTGTTATTGTCCCTGTTTCATAAAAAGTTAGAAAACTAATTAAACTTAGGATGGTGAACACACAATACAATATACAGATGGTGTATTATAGAACTGTACACTCGAAACCTACATATTATTATTAACCAATGTAAACACAATACACTAAAAAAAATAAAAGCTAAAAAAAAAGACTGTATAAAACCTTTAAGATTGGTTTCTGAAGTTTTTTTAATGACAGGATATAGTACATAACTGATGTTTGGGGCTATATAGCACCATTCCCCTTTCCTAAGCGTGGGCTGATTTCCTTTACTTCTTCCCACAGCATACAATCTTGGTAGGATGGTAAATCCAGGTGCCCACCCTCTACCTGTTACAGTCAAGGGGTGAGCACATGGCCTTGAGCATGACTAGTAGGGGCTAGAGGGGCTGGAGGGGCAGAAGAAATAGGGATAGAATCCACTGTTTCCAGCGGTGGTGCCCAACAGGCATTCTGTAGCGATTGCTTCAGAAATCTCCTGGGAGTCTGTTGGTTCCTTACTATTTCAAGTCTTCAGCCTCCCCACTGATCCTGAGAGCTCCCAAAGAACCTGCCAATAGACTTGCGTTTTGTTAAATTACCCAAACTCTGTTTCTCCAGCTTGTAACCAGAGAACGCTGAAATACATGGAGAAATGCTTTATATTCTGAAACAAACACATCAAAGAAAACTCCAAAATCCATACCAGTTATATAAACAAAAAAAACCTATTTGTAAATACTTATTTGTATATAAATATAAACATAGAGAATGAGGAAGATACAACCACTTTTTAACAAACAGTTTCTAATAAACTTTAACCCAAATATCTTTGCATAGTATATGAGACTCGGATTTCATATCCTTCTACTCTCTCCCATCTTTTACACCAGCTATGTCAGAACTAGCTTGAAGTTCCCTGAATGCTGATGTGTATTTTAGGGTCTTTGAACATGCTTTTTGTCCTAAAAGTCTCATATTGCCTTCCTATTTCATTTTGCCTAACAAATTTCTATTCTTCCTTCAAGACCTGGTCTACATATGTCAACCATGGGGATTTCCTGTCACCTTCACAGGTGCAACCCACCTCTTCTTCCTTGGTACCTCCAGGGGCCTTGTCCACTCTTCCACTTGGTAGTTAGGAAGAGCTTCTTGAGGACAGGGACTCTTACACTGACCTTTATATCCAGAAGGCCTGGCACAGTGAATCCGCAGTTCCTCTACTTGGTTTCTGTTTCTAAAGGCAGGTAATTTGTGTAAATGGTAAAAAGTCCAGCGTAGCCTGGCCAGTGTGACCAGTGCACCTAAAGATCGCTGGTTTGATTTCCGGTCAGGGCACATGCCTGGGTTGTGGGTTTGATCCCCAGTATGGGGTGTGCAGGAGGCAGTCAATCAATGATTCTCTCATTGATGTTTCTATCTCTCTTTTCCTCTCCCTTCCTCTCTGAAATCAATAAAAAAAATAATAATATTAAAAAATAATAAAAGCAATGCCAAATTTCTTATCAACTCTTGTGACATTTTTGTGATGAAACTTTTTTCCTTTGGAAGCAACCAGAAGAAAAGAGGGTCCATGTTGTGTGGCTTAACCTTACTTAATACACAGGTTTGCAAAGAGTTGAGAACCACAAATGAGTAACAAAATACAGGGCAAATTCTCACTCAGATGTGTGCTAGGAATAGTACTGCCCCCAAGGAGAGCTAGAGACTTTGCTACAAGTCTTCCTATTGAAAACTCTAACATAGCTTATGGGAGAAAGGCCATAGCCAATTCGGGGTGCATAATTTCAAGAACTTTTAACAAGAGAAAAATAGGCAATCAAAAGAGGGGGAAAGGGATATGTCTTTGTAGGTTAAATAGAAATATATCATCTCTTCCCCCAGTCACTCTCTATAGCAAGGGTCAGAAAACTATGGCCACACAAATATTTCCCATTCTATCTTGGGAATTATTCTCTTCACCCTACCATTCCATCAAAATGCTAAAAAAAACCCACAAAAGAACAAAAACACTTCTCAAGTAACCACTGGACTTTCATGCTGATAAAATATGAACATCCAATGGTTATTAAAATCCCCTTATTTGACCCATCCGTAGCATCTGACCCAGTAGGTCTATAACCATCTCCACGTGACATTCAGAACATGACAGTCTCTTAAGTTTTCCTCTTACCCCTACTGGCCTTTCCATAGTCTCCTTTGCTGGTGCTATCTCACTTTCCTAACCTCTTAATGCTGGTGCTCCAAGGCTTGGTCTGGGAGACTTTCCTCTCAGTTCACACTCATTTTCTTTTTTAAACATCGATTCAGCTGCCTCCCGCACACTCCTTACTGGGGATGTGCCCGCAACCAAGGTACATGCCCTTGCCCGGCATCGAACCTGGGACCCTTCAGTCCACAGGCCGACGTTCTATCCACCGAGCCACACCGGTTAGGGCCACACTCATTTTCTTGGTGAGCTCACCTAGTCTCATGACTGTGCTTAGGCATTTCAAATTAACTAGTCCAAAAGCAAAACCAAACGCATGTCCCCCCAAAACCTGTTCTGTCACAGTCTTCACCAGCTCAGTACATGGGAATATCATCCTTCCAGTTGCTGAAGCCAAAAACTCTTGGGAGCCAACCAACCCTCATTCTGTTACACCCCATATCCAATCCACCATCAAACCCTGGTGGCTCAACCTAATATATTCCAGTTTAACCATCACGTTTCACCACCTCCACTACCATCCTGGTCCAAGCCATCATCATCTCTTGCCTGAGATGACGTGATAGCTCCCTGACAGTTTCCTTGCTTCCACCTTTGCCCCCGTATAGTTCCCTGTGAACAGAGCAGTCAGGGTGATGTTTAAAATGTAAATCAGCAAACTGCTGCATGCTCTACACCTGCAATTGCCAGCGAACTCTCATTCCCCCTCAGAGGTAAAGTCTTCTCACACAGTGTGGTCCCCTGAAACCCATTTGCCTCTTTGTTCCCTCCACTCCAAGAACACAGGCCTCCACGACCATCAGAGAGCACGTCAAGCAAGCTTCCAACTCAGCCTCTTGACTCTGGCGAAAGGCTCTTCTCATTTAAGGAAGGAACCGAGGAGATTCTGGAATCAGGCACTGCCGCGAACTATTGGGCCGTCTAATTCTCCTAACAACTCTGTGAGGTGAGTCTCAATGCCCCCACTTTACGGACTGGGAAAGTGAAGTGCCACCTATCCACCCAATAACGGAGCTGGAGCTCAGCCCTGAGCAGTCTGCACAGTACATGAGCTCTCCGTGAGTTCCGAGGGGCTGTAAGGAGTGGGATCAGGGATATTTCTCTGAAGTCACACTTATTCCAACAGCTACAGGCGTGTGTCGACAGGCGGAGAAAGATATGAGAGAGCGCAGCAGAGAAATAAGATGAGAACCAGAAGAGGAACTTACCCAAGTCAAGAATGGAAAGTTTCAAGGAAAAGGGGGAGGGGTGTCAAATGGAACGGAGACACCCAGAAGCCCAAGAACCCAGCACATACCTCACAGTAAACCACACGTATGATGGACAGCAATTCTGGCCTTGATTTTTTAAAAAATGTATCTTCTATCAATAATATTAGCCAGAGATATCCCAGGAGGTAGGCACTTGCACATGCCTGCAGTTAAGTGTGTGAAAATAGGTGTAGTTAAGCATGTGATTCAGCAACACAGCATCACATGTAGGTTTTCCTTGGCCCATGTGAGAAGTTTGTGTGTTGGGTTGGCGTGGAGTGACCATTACATTTCAGAAGGCAAAGAAAATAGCAATTACCTTCTGCCCGACCCCCTGTGGGTATGTAGGACCACCTCTGTCTACATCTCACATAGTCTCTCAAGAAGCCAGAGCGGTAGCCAGGGCCGGAGGGTGAGTGTCAGCCCTCACACCAAATCCTTCTGGCAATTTCGCGCCTCTGCCCGCTTCCTTTCCATCCCACAGTCACGAAAGGAGAGCCTCCACTCTAACCCACACGATCTCCCTCTCATCCCCATCCCCCAGACACATCCCGGCAGTGACCCCTGAGGAACCCCAAGACCCGCAGCGGCCCGGGCGTGAAAACCCCGCCTCACCACGGCTCCGGCCACAGCATGGACCAAGCTTTCGTAGGACAGCACGGAAGCCATTGGTGCGGTTCCCCTCAGACTTAGCCACACTTTTCCCGCAGAAGCCGAGGCCAGGCGGGTGAGGAGAGCCAGAGCCCCGAGCGAATCGTCACAAGCTCCACCCTCTCGGCCCCGCCCCCCCGGAAGAACCACTTCCGGGTCGTAGGGCGCCCTGTCTCCCAGCTAGAGGACCGCGGGGCTGAAAACGCCCCCTCAGCTCTGATTGGCCCGCACAGCGTGTGCGGGCGGAGCAGCGCAGTGTTGGCTCCACCCCACGGAGCGGTGGGACAGCCTCCTGGAAGTTCCACAATCTGGCCAGGCTTGCTTCACTTACCCAACACGGGGGACTTCAGAAAGACCAGATGGCCTTTTTCTCACTTTCCTCCGTCATACAAACCGACGACTGGCAAGATGGGGGACTCAAATCTTCCTGTTTCTCTGCAACTTGACTCATGTTTTCTCTCCCTAGAATATTTTTCTCACTGGTAGTTTTAAAGTCATATTTTAGCAGAGATATCAATTGGGCAAAGTTCTCCCACTGGAAAACCCTGCGGTGTGGTGGAAAAAGAAAATGGCTTCCGAAAGTCAAAATAATCAGATGCAGGTGGGAACATACTCGTTGGCAACAGTCTTTAAACTCTTGGTTTCTCCTTTTGTGAAATGAATGTTATGCAGTACTAACAACTTCATTTGCTTTGAGGATTACAAAAGCTAATTTATATAAGCTCTACTTTATAATATACTTAAAAAGTTTTCCCATGTTGCAAAATGAGGAACCAAACTACACAGCACTAGAGACGTATCTCTAACCTAGCCCTCTGTATTGTGAGATACGATGTTTCAGGACTCCAATTTCATGTCTTTACTGGAATACCAGTCACGTCTCTATCACTTTTGGTACCAGCAAGTTTTAGAACATCCTCGCTGATAATTCTTGAGTTGACTGAAAGGTTAACTGCACTGTAATTTTTACAACTAATTTTTCCTTGACCCTATTACTGGGTCTGCCCCAAGTGGACCAAGCACTTCCATTGTTACGTCCCTATTAGGAGAAACACCTGTTGGATGTGCACATCAGCACACCGCATGATGTAATGAACAATTCTGCAAGCAACCTCAGACAGGCAGGGGCAGGAGAGCATAGAATTTGAGGAAGACCTTTGCAACGACAAGCTTCGTTAAAAACCCTAGCTCCACAGTCAGGGGTGTTATCCTGGACAATTCACTAAATGCTTGTTTCTTCATCTGTATAAAATGGAGACAAGAGCACTTACCTTACGGTCACTACCAGAATTGAGTCACTATTTGCAGACGGATGACAAAGTGCTTGGCAAAAAGTACTCCTTATATATGTACCTACTTGGGTGCATTAATTTCAGATACGGTCAAATCTCTAATATGTAAGTTGTTTCTCCCTATGTCCCATTAGGCCGGTTATTTCCTAGTGTGGCAGATTGCTGAATGTTACTCCAGGTCTTTCCTCCATTTCTTGTGGTAGTATTTTGTTGGGCTCATGACCACACAGCTATGCTTACTCTGCAGCTAAAAAATTTAGGCCTCAAGACTAAGAAAACGCTGATCAACAGGATATGAGAATACAATGCTAATTCCATGTATTATCCTAAGTACTTCAGCATGTACTTCCCTGGAGTGCTCTTGTTTCCCCGGGATAGATATGCTTGCAGAACAAGCATCTTTGGACCCAGAAACGGAAACTAACAGAATATTTACCTCTGGACTGCTACCTGAAAGAAAATTAAAGCTGATTTAGGCCAGCAATTTTCAACCAGTGTGCCAAGAATTTTTAAAATATGCAGTATCTGACTACTTAAATCAGGGGCACTGACCTCCTTTCCCTTAGATTGCCAATTAAAAAATGACAACGGTTAACACAATAGCTGTCGGGTGTGAAAGCCCTGCCTTGAACCATAGGTAATATAACAAGAGTTGCATCTTATTGGCTATGTTGCATCTGATTGGTTAATTCTTGGTACCAAGCATTCTTATATACAAGCACCTAACATTTTTTTAAAAGTCACTTTGGAACAAAAAGGGTAATTACTATTGATTTTTCTTTGTGTAAATTAATAAAAAGTATACCTATTTTTTGTCAGATTGGCAAAAAACGTATTTTTGTTGCGACACAGTAGTAATTCGTTTGTGTGCCATGAGATGAAAAAGGTTGAAAATTGCTGACTAATGTATTTTTGTGGGTCCCTGTTAACTGCATTTTATAATCTGAAGCCTATTATGCCCAGTAAATAACTTAGATGAAATGTCAGAGACAAAAGAAATAGAGCACATGCTGAGGAAGAAAAAGGGGGTGGGGGAAGTCAATATCCAGTTTGAAACCATACTTTATTTTTAATGTAGCTAGAAATATCCAACAACTATGTATTTTTAAGCAGGAAAAACCGTTTACTTTTTCCTTCTTACAGCATTCTTAGCACAAAAAAAGAACATTTGTTTAAAATGATATATTGCGTTTCTATGAAAATGAATGTATTTTTTATTTGTGGAACTTAAAAGTCTAAAAGCACAGAACACATTTTCAGAAGACCAGTTTTAGTTTCACCCATTATGGTTAATATTTGCAATGTTAGAATATACTTAATGTGTAGTCAAGTAAGTTAATCAAATAAGGAATTCAAAACCAACTGGTCTTCTTGAGTTGTTATTCACAGCCTACATTGGAAATTTTGAGAAAGGAGAACACACATTAACAAAAAGAACACTGGCAAGCTCAAACGCTAGTTTATATGCTGAGTATTTTTAAAGGGTTTAAAAAGCATGCTCAATTAGCATACAGCTTTTTCTCACTTACATAAGATGCATTTCGAACTGCTTGTGTACAGCAAAGGATTAGAATCTGAATCGACTTATGATTTCAGATGTGTGCTATTTAATAAATGTATTCAATGGAATTACTTTACTGTTCCTACCACTGATTCTTCAAATAAGCAAAGTACATTAGCATTTAATTGAAAGATAGGTAGAAACCTAAAAATTCCTTGTACAGTGCCTGGACTTAGTCTCATTTAATATAGGAACTGAATATACAACAGAAAATTTATCATTTTCTTTTATTCTTGTAGAGAAAAAAGAGGTGAAAATATAGTTGCAGTATTTAAGAGCTGAATAGGAGAACAATGAATTCTTTATAATACCAACAACTCTACAATAAAGAACCATGGATCTCATCAAGTTTATAATTCATGCTGGAGCAAAAACTTAGGTTCCCCTCTATGTATCTCAAGTAATTCAAACCTCAGACTCTCTCCAAAATACAAAGATAAACTCAACTGGTATTTCCTAAGTAAAAGACCAAACACCAAGGGAATCCCTCCTTCCAACATCTTTTGATATAAGATTTCACAAATGTAGAAATCTAATACTGAAATATGAATTCTCTCGGCCAAGTAGGAAACTACAGCTGTTATGGGTATTACCCTACATAATCAGTCACTATATGTATTACATATTAAATTAAACCCAGCATTAAATATGCTTGCACAATTATGCTGTGAATTATTCACTAGCAGTGATGATGCTAGTGAAAAAGGACTATTTTTAGCCCAAGAGTAAAGGGGAAATGTAAAAATAAGTAGAAAGCTGACAAAGAGTTGGGTATTTTCTGACCAGAAAAGGTAATTTTAAACATAGAAATATAAAAAGAAAAGTATTCCTTATTTCTCCTATGTGGAAATAATATGAAACATTTATTTTATCTATCAGACAAGAACAGAGCTAAGTAATCCAACTCTACTGCAGCATTATAAAAGATCACCCCTTTACCACAGTGTAAGAGTTAAACGCATCTGCTCAAGAGTACGTGTTATATAAAATGTAGTAAGATTGCTGCTGCCGTGCCTAGTACTTCCAGTCCCTACCCAGGTCCTAGTACTTTTATCGAAATAAATCATTTTTTAAAATAAAGCATTTAAAAAGAGAAATCGAAATGGTTACAATATATGGTTACTGAGGTAAGCCATATATCTAACTCAAACTTTATTTTAAATGTCATATTTGCTTTCCACTAATAAACCTTTACTTCACTCTGAGCAATAAATCTTCCATCCTGAAGTCATTAATTCAAAAGAAAACACCAAAATGATTAGTAAAGAAAAATGTAGGGTTTAACACACCCTTTTAATTTGTTTTTTTAAGTATTTTTAAGATTTAAAGTGTTTAAACTTTGTAATTCCTAGTAGGAAAACATTATCTGAACGAATACCATAATGGCAAACCACTGTAAAATGTTACAGCTGCATTTGGGACAGAGGGTAGGGATTCTCTTCAAAGCACCCCAGCTTTCTTCATGAGAAGCTCAGAGGTACACTGGTTTGTATTATTGCGACATCCATTGGGTGATCCACGTTGCTTTTCCTTCAGCAAGGGCTTTATCAGAAGGGCATTATGCTTGACCTCCAAATTTGGCTGACAATTTACTGATGAGATTCATAACCTTTGGGTTGCTCTGATATTTTGACATATTTGCTGGGTTCTGAGCCACATCCTGGAAGGCCACCATAACTTCTGGATCCTGCAAAGAAAGGTTTTCTTTTTAAGTACTTAAAAATTTTATGGGTCAATAAGTTTTTATATTAAATCCTACCTATTTATTTAGACCTATAATTTTGTCATGATCAAGTTATTTGGGATTTGGACAAATCCCAGAACTAGAAATATTATTAAATGTGCATGTCAACCCTAACCAGTTTGGCTCAGTGGATAGAGCGTCAGCCTGCGGACGGAAGAGTCCCAGGTTCGATGCCGATCAAGGGCATGTACCTTGGTTGCGGGCACATCCCCAGTAGGGGAGTGTGCAGGAGGCAGCTGATCAATGTTTCTCTCTCATCGATGTTTTTAACTCTCTATCCCTCTCCCTTCCTCTCTGTAAAAAATTAATAAAATATCTTTTTTTAAAAAATGTGCACGTCAAAGTCAAACTCAACTATATCATTTTACCTAATGAAAAAAAATATATCAAGTCTTGATATAAAGAAAAGGACAACCAAATATAATTACCAACTATTACCAAGTATTTCCTATAAAACAATTTTTGAAAGTTTAAGTGCCCCGGCCAGTGTGGCCGTTGATTGAGCATTATCCCATACACCAGTAGGTTGCTGGTTCGATTCCCAGTCAGGGCACCTGTCGGGGTTTCAGGCTCCATTCCTGAGAGGGCCTGCAGGAGGCAGTCAATAGATGTTTCACTCTCATCAGTATTTCTCTCTCTCTCTCTCTCTCTAGTCAATAAAAAACCTTAAAAAAATTTTAAGCTACTCATTCTGAAAGAAAATGATTATCACAAGCTATTTGGCAATTCAGATCAATACAACTTGGCTAACAAAGTAACCTTTGTCCCCACAGAGAATTATGAAAGAAATGCCTTAGTGATATAAAGTTCTACTCTGTTATTTTAAGTCTTACCTGCATGGCTGCAAGAACCTCTGGATCACTAAGAATTTCATTGAGCCCAGGCATTCCTGCCATTCCAGGCATGCCGCCTCCCATTCCAGGCATTCCTCCAGGAAAATTACCAGGCATTCCCCCAGGAAAGCCACCTACAAAAACAAATGAAAAGATAATATAGACACCAACCACATTTCAAAGTAATCTAATAGTGTACTATTTTCTACTATGGATGAAAAAGGGGATTTCTAGAAAGTAACTTCACAGGGTGATCCAATCATAAATTCCTAACTGGGTAGGTCACAGTGGGTAGTTAGGCCCCAGGTATGTAACTTCTTTAGTAAAAGATTTATCTTTGCCCTAAGCAAGCCCTGTCTAGGTTAAGATACCTTTGAAGTAAGTAGCAACCTTGCTCAAGAGAGCACATAATTTTTGTTAACTCTCCTGTAATCCAATTCCCAATTTTGCTTTTTCCCAACTTCATGTAATGTTCCCTCAACTTCAGAAAAGAAATGCATAAAACCACAAAACTGTCCTTCTCCAAAGCATGAGATGAGCAACTCTCACCAGTTTTGACTCAAACACTTATAAAAAAATTCTCTACAGGTTTGGCCAGAGAATTGTAGTATGGTTCAGTTGGTTTTAGCATCATCCCCTACATGGAAAGGTTGAGGGTTCAATCCCAGTAAGGGTACATACCTAAATGTTTCTCTCTCACATCAATGTTTCTCTCTCTCAAAATCAATGAACGTGTCCTTGGGTGAGGATTAAAAAAAAATTCTCTACAAGTTTGGGCATTTCTATGTCCACTACCAAGTAAAATCACACCCACGTACATGCACAAAGAAAAAGGATGTTATGCTACTAAACACAAAGAGTCTGAACATGCTAACTGGATATAACAAGACAATTTTTTGGATGCAATTTTTTTCTAAAAAATGAGGCTGTAAATCAGACTGTTACTTTCTGGGTTCATTTTTGTCCCTGGCAATAAAACTCTTAGAAAAAAAAAAAGAGAAAACTAATCTTACCTTAAAATAAAAAGAAAGCTAACAGTCCCGTGGAATTACAAAATGTCTTTAATATTATTTCTGTCTCAATTTAAAGTTAACTCATTCAAGTTTAGTTATTCCTTAAAAAATAACAAAAAACTATATTCCTCAAGAGCAGTTATTCCTTTAAGAACTACATGGAATGCTTGTTTTAAAAAGCTGTGGACTTTTATCTCCACAACAGACAGAATCAAAATTTCTCAAAGTGAAACTGAAAATCTGCATTTTTAACAAGCACTCCTGGTGTTTCTTCTTTACACTGAGAATAATGCTCTAGCAAAAAGGATTTAATTCTCCCAGCATGTTTTTTAGATTATAAGCCAAAACTATTTTCTACTCAGTTTTTCACTCTCTTTAAGTCCACTGGAAGTATTCTGAAATAACAATTATACCAATATAATTCTAAAGGGAAATACAGGTAACATCAATGTATTCTACAGATCAAGAGTCACTGTAATAAAGCCAAAAAAAATAAATAAAAGCAAAAATATGGATCACAAAGTCATTACTATCTGGGGCTCAATAATTTAAACATGTGCATAAATAACTAACAATCACAGATAAGGAGATCTAGGCGGTCTAAAAGCTTCTCTTCCTGCTCCTACTAACTGAAAAACTAGTTTATACCCATAAAAAAAATTATTGATCCAATGCAATAATAGTTAACTAGTCTGCTTGTCAATCTAGGTAATAAAAACTACTAACAAAAAATTATCTCTACACTAGTCTACATTAGTGGTCACTTTCTAAAACGAAGGTACCTGACATAAGATCATTTATATTTTAAACAGGAAGTAAACTATGAACTAAAATTTTCTTGCCTTTTCTCCAAATTGCACTCAGCCCAGTATATGTTCTTTCTTTTTAGTTGTTTGGCACATGACCTTTTAGAATAGAGGCTACCTTTTTTAGCCAGTGGCAGGCATCAAGCATAAGCAGTGTATGGGTGCCTCTATCCCCCTTAAGAGGAAGCTGGTTACTATTAAACAGTTGATTCCCCATTAGAATTATGAACTTAAAAAAAAAAATCTCTTCCTAGTTTTTATATAAATTTCAAACTCTCTCATTAAGGAAGTATTCATTCATTCTGAGTGCCCTTTTAACTGCTCTTCTACTTGTATTATATAGGATCGGTATCATTCAAGGCTTTGTCTTGCTGGTAATTTCAAATCATGTGACACAAGAAAGGGAAGAGTGTGTATTACTTTTACACTGGACTTAAAAGACATTTTTTGTGCTTAATTCCACACAGCACTTTTACTTACTATCACATGAATAGACAAAATTCCCTTATATTTACAAATACTTTGAATCTATCACAATCATTATAGACTTAATAAAGGTACAATGCTTGGGCCTCAACAACATAATAAACATATCAGAGCCCTCAGATCAGAACGTTCTCCAATTATTTACAATACTAATAGGCTTAATTTTTATTTAAACATACCTGGAAAAGAGCCAAACTGAGCTCCTGATTGTCGTCTGGCTTCTTCCTCCTTTAACAGAAAAACAAATTACGAAACAGGGAGGGAAAAAGTCCTGCTGTCCACCCCTACCTTATCCATGCAGAATCATGGAAAAATTTGTAAAAATAAGGTACTGATAGTACTTACAATAATGAAAAACTTCAAGTGGAAATAATGGACTAAAGGATACACACCTTCACAACCCGGCCCCCCCAAATTTCCAAATGAATTTCTCAATGAGCATTACTTTTGATAATGATTCCAAGTAGTGTTTTCCTTCTACTTGGAAAAGGAAAAAAACCCTGGAAATTGATAATACTGATTTGTTGGTCCATGCTTATAAAACTACTTTATTTTTAAATTCCAAAATAAAAGCAGATGATTAGATTACTAAAACTGCCATAACTTTTGATTCCCAGGTTCATCTTTCTATATTCTCTCTATGTAATTCAACAACAAATACAACTAGAGATTTACTGAATGATTTTTGTTTACTTAAACAAAAAAAAGAAATGTACATAAACTTCCCTCATAACCAATTATAAAGTCATTAGGAGATATATAAATGTAAAATTACTTTTGAAGATTATAAACTATACTGGCCCCAAAATCAAGTATGATGCTTAAAAATATTAAATGACAACAAAAATTAGGGTATAATCTCTATATATAAAAGCCTAAGTGATCAAGTGACCGAATGACTGGTCGCTATGATGTGCACTGACCACCAGGGCAGATGCTCAACACAGGAGCTGCCCCCTGCTCAGCTGACCAACCTGGGCCAGACGCAGTGCTCACAGCTGGTGGCACTGCTCGGGATTGACTGGGCATGAGCCTGCAGTAGCACAGCAGGGCGGGGGTGAGTGAGAGCAGCAGACAGGAGTGGCAAGCAGCGCTGCACTGCCAGTTTCGGCCTGATCCCCACGGCCATGCCAAGGGACCCCACCAGTGCGTGAATCCATGCACCGGGCCTCTAGTGTTATCCTATCCTATGTAATAAAGAACTAATATGCTAATTAGACTGAACAGCAGAACAACTGTCTGGATACCTTCCGGGACTGTGAGGGCCAAGCCCCTTGCATGAATTTCATGCATCAGGCCTCTAGTATAATTATAATACAGCTTTATGTCCTTTTATCTAACAACTAGAGGCCTGGTGCACAAAATGTGTGTATGGGGTGGGGAAGGGCGCCCTCAGCTCAGCCTGCACCCTCTCCAATCTGGGATCCCTCGGACAACCTTCTCACAATCCGGGACCTTTGGCTCCTAACTGCTCACCTGCCTGCCTGATTGCCCCTAACTGTCCCCCCCCCGCTGGCCTGGTCACCCCCAACTGCCCCTGCCCCCACCGGCCTGGTCGCCCCATGCAGCCTGCTGTTCAGTCATTGTGTGAGGACGTCCCGACCAATTTGCATATTACCCTTTTATTAGTATAGACTAGAGGCCCCATGCATAAAATTAGTGCATGGGAGTGGTCCCTAGGCCCGGCTGGCGATCGGAGCGCAAGCGTCTGGCATGGAAGGGCAGGTGCCAGCTCACCTCTGGGCCCTGGGCAGCACCTGGATCCCTGGACCCCCTCCGCACCCCCTCCACCTGAGTCACGACGCCCAAGTCCCTACACTCAGATGCGGTGAGCCTGGCCAAATGCTGCGGGCTAGGGTGCAGTGTGGGTCTCTGGGATGCCCAGTGGTGCTGCACGGAAGCCAGGAAGGAAGCGCTCTCTCTCCTGGCTGGCCTTGCAGACCAGCTCCTCCACAAACCCACGAGGAGCCTGACCAGCCCCTGTGGTCCTGACTCCTCATGGGTGCCTGGCACCTGAGCATGGGGGCTTCCCCGACGCACGAGCCCTGGCGTCCTGGGGGAGGGTAGCAGGGGAAGTGAGAGCAAGCTCAGTGAACATCCCACATTCTCACCCCATCTCTGTCCCTGTCACCTCCACCCCCAGGTAGCCTGCAAGAGGTCGCAGCACATTGCCGATGCCTGCCATGTTCCATACTGCCCCCTGGTGATCAGCACACGTCATAGCGAGCGGTCAAACTCCTGGTCTCCTGGTTGAACGACTGCTCGAGGGGACAATTTGCATATTAGGCTTTTATTATCTAACAATGTTAAAAATAAGTAGATGAAAACTGACAGCATCAATGCAAAAGGCTAGTAATATAGAAAAGGACTAGGAGAAATCTTAAGAATAATAACAACAGTATTTTATAGATAAATTATGGATAACTTTTTTTTCTTAATTTTATATAACATTAATGGCCTAGTGTACAGATTTGTGCACAATGAAAGAAAATTAATTAGAAAAAATATTTTAATATTGCTATTTGCCTTTTCTATAATAGAAATGTCAACAAAAACAACCAAATTCACGATCGACAATGACAGATTGAAACATGCACGCGGGCAGTGAGAGCTTTAGAAGTATTATGCATGCGTGAGTCAACGTTTATTTTTAAATTGCCAGTTTGCGTCATATGTATCCTCCAGCCGGTCGGAGAAATGTACGTACACATGGTCGATCACTTAGCCTTTTATATATATAGATGACTTTGTAATTAAAAATAAACAGCTAGCATCAATTTTGAATAGCTATGACTAAACAGCTGGAATAGGAGGAACCACAACATTTACACATCAGGGCAAGCATTTTCAAGAAAATAAGTAATTACTGCCAAGTTTTCATTATTTGATGGGGAAAAATTCCTGATTTTAGGAGAACACCAGAATATAATTAGTGAAATATAAACTCACTTAAGAATTTAAAGACTAAAAGTATTCCCACAAATTTGCCCTAATTGGTTTGGCTCAGTGGATAGAGCGTCGGCCTGCAGACTGAAGGGTCCCAGGTTCGATTCCAGCCAAGGGCACATGCCTGGGTTGCGGGCTCGATCCCCAGTAGGGGGCGTGCAGGAGGCAGCCAATCAATGGTTCTCTCTCATCATTGATGTTTCTATCTCTCTCTCATTCTCCCTTCCTCTCTGAAATCAATAAAATATATTTTAAAAAAGTAAAAATAAATAAAAGTATTCCCACAAATTAAATAATAAAGGGAAAGAAAACCCCCTTTATCATTATTGTACAGAACTGAATGCAGCATGAAAGAAGAGCCAAGAATTAGAATAATATCCTAAAAGCAATAATCTACTGTATTTTCCATTAACGGTTTAGTTATAGAAACTTTACCCTCTGGGCTTTCTCATGTTCTTCCCGAGCCTTCTTAACCCTTTCCATTCTTTCTTTGATCTCTCGCTCCTCCCGTTTCCGCTCATACTTTCTCCGATGTTCTGCAATTTTCTGGGCCTAGGAAAGAAGAGGCACAGAAAAATGTTCTAAAAATTGAATAAAGTCAATACACATCTCCAGTTTTGCTAAAGAATTACTTTTCTTTGTGGAGAGGTGTTTGACATAGTTTTGACTAATGACAGATTTGCCAGATAGGAAAACATGTGAGGTAACTCAGGCTTTAACAAGTCCACTGTGAAATAGTCTAGGATTTGAAGTCAGAAGTATTATAAACCTCAAACAATTAAATATGGCCAGGAAGACAACTGGGTTTCAAACTGCACAACAGTTTTCATCTATACCTGCCCTGGGAAGGCAGAAACTGGAAACACATATACCAGTTATTTGCCAGCCTAACGATAGTGAACTTTCCTCATCCATAAAATAAGGGGGAAGGAGGAGAAACATGCAAGTTTTATAGAAATGCTGTAAGAACTGAGAGAGAGCCCTAACTGGTTTGGCTCAGTGAATAGAGTGTTGGCCTGTGGACTGAAGGGTCCCAGGTTCGATTCTGGTCAAGGACATGTACCTTGGTTGCGGCCACAATCCCAGGTAGGGGGTGTGCAGAAGGCAGCTGATTTATATTTCTCTCTCATTGATGTTTCTAACTCTCTATCCCTCTCCCTTCCTCTCTGTTAAAAAAAAAAAAAAATCAATAAAATATATTTTTAAAAAAACAACTAAGAGAGCCCTAGCCAGTTTGGCTCAGTGGATAGAGCTATGGCCTGCAGACTGAAGGGTCCAGGGTTGGATTCGGTCAAGGGCACATGCCTGGGCTGCAGGCTTGAGCCCCAGTAGGGGGCGAGCAGGAGTCAGCCGATCAATGATTCTCTCTCCTCCTCTCTGAAATCAATAAAAATATATTTAAAAAAACTAAGAGAGAAAATATATGTACCAGGCACTAGTACATCATTCACAACAAATTCTTGAAATCTATTCTTTATTCAGAGAATAACACTAGTTAAATGAAGATTCATATTCAATCATTAGTTTGTGATTTTTAAAGAACCTCACGTTCTAGATTATCTCACATAATAATATTGCTGAGGTAGCCCTGTTATGAGAAGAAAAAGGAAATAAGTCTCTAACAGTAGCTAAGTTAAATAAAATTTGCACTACCTTAAAACCTTTGGGAAAGAATTCTGGATAGTATATTACCCACAAAGCTGAAGGATTTACCATGTGAATACATGAAAATTAATTTCACTGAGAATTTTAGACAGAAATTATCTTGAAACAATATTCTAGCTTTTGGATTCAATATTATCATTTTTTCAAAGGTTGAACTTGTTAACTATCGCAGGGTCCTCATATTTTATAATGTGATTATATATACCTATGATAAATACAGATCTAACTCAATCTTGGCTCACATTTTATACATTTTTCCATTTGTCCCTTTTCATTTGTTTTTAGTTATAATTCTATTGAAGGCATGCAAACAAAGTAATAGAGCTTGCTATAATGCAGAATGGAAAAGAAAAGCATGAAAACCAAATAAGATTTCCTGAGTTGAGCACAAACTTCAGTGATTACAGATGGTAATTTCCAAATGTTTGTTTCTTTGCATGTTTTCCAGGTAATTTACTGCCAGGGGCTAAGTGCTTAGAGCCATGGAGCATTACAGTAATGACTGTCCTTTCTCGATTTAACGTACCTTTGGTTGAACTTCTTTCAGCATTGCACTAGCATCTTCATCGTAATCCAATTTACATGCAAGGGCAAGATCATGGGCTGCTTCTTCCCAATGGCCCAGAAGTCTGAAACGGAGTGAAGTTCATTTTAGAGTACTTTATACATATTCACTTATGCAGCTCGGTGTCCTTGTTTCTCATTATGAGAAAGGATTGTGACAGCCTGGCCAGTGTGGCTCAACAGTTGAAGGACAACCCATGCACTGAGAGGTCTCTGGTTTGATTCCTAGTTAGGCCACATGGCTGGACTGTGGACCCAATCCCTGTAGGGGGCAGCCAATCGATGGTTCTCTCTCTCTCTCATCAATGTTTCTCTCTCTCTTTACCTCTTCCTTCCTCTCTCTCTAAAAATTAATGAAACAAAGTTTTAAAATAATAATTCAAGTAATTTAAAGGATTTTTCTCAAAATTATCTCCAGGAAAAGAGATAATGACATTATCTTCAGTGGGATATAGATAAAAACTGCAACAACAAAAACTTTAAACTTTACTTAAAGATTATATTACCTCCTAAGGTATGATTTTGAAAATTTTATGTATATGGTAGGATAACACAAGTAAGTAAATATATTGGGGCAAAGATTTTGACTTTAGGATAACAGTATCAAAAATACAAAATACATTTAAGATTGAATTTTAATGAAAAATTATCAATATAAATTTGAAATTTACAACCTTTTCCTTAAAATTATTTTCAAATTTTTTTTCTAATTCTGTCCACTGAAATGACAGAAAGTAATACTGGACATCACAGAAGTAATGAACACATCTGGTGACCCAACTTTAGTTTCTATAAAAATAATCCCCACTAAAATTAACTAATGTTTCTTGAAGAAATGGTTTACCTACAAATCTGGGATAAGCAAAGTACAAGATGAGCCCATTCTATGTTCTACCAGAAGACAAGGAAATGCTCAAATACCATTGGGATCTCAAGGATCAATGGCAATGCATAAGCTTTCCTGTACTGACAGAGCATTAATACATTTTATTCCAACATTTTACCTATATCTTGACATATGTCTTAAAAATCTCTAAAGCTATTTTTTTGAGTCACCTAAGCACAGCTGGTCCAAGCATATGCATCTTCATCTCCACTCACAGTAAGGTACAGTGCTTTTTCATTCCATGAAAGATTTCAATGTCTTGGAGATTTTATCTTAATACCCATTTGAATACCACTGTTTCGCTTCCAGGAATGATTGCTAATCTAGGCTAAATTCACCTCTTTATTTGCTCCCTTTCCTGATATTTCAGATGACGTAGCATTGACTGAAGTAGTTGGAGGCTAGTGAATTCCTTCTTCTATAATATACTGGTTATTTGTTAAGTTGCAGAGAGAAAACCTGAAAATAAGAGAAAATCTGATACTAGGTGAGGAATAGAGTGAAGAAATAAAATGGAGTCACTATGGTCAAGCTTCTAAATTATTAACTTAAAGTGGGCTGAGGCACAAGGAAACAATTATTCTTGTTTTAACTGACTCTAGGAACGTCCCATAAGACGCCTGAATAAATCTTTGTCATTTATTTCCAGACAAAGTCCTGACTGTGAGTTTGGGCAATAAAAGCCACTCTCCTTTCCTGGAGATAATTTTGAAAAAATCCTTACCTTAAATCTGGCTATATGTGGTCAAAAACTGTAACAGTGGTTTTCTTTGAATAAAGAGAGTAAAGAATTTTTATTTGTTCCTTACGATATGAATTCTTCATGTTGAGTACATATAATTATTACTTTGAAATTAAATCTTTTGGCAATTTTGTTTTTATAAGAAAGCATATTTTAAAAACGCCAGATTTAAATAAAGAGTTCTGAAAATAAATAAATTCCATTACTTACCTGTGTGCTTTCCCTCGCCACTTGTAAGGCTGAGCTGAATCAGGATTTATTTCAATAGCTCTGTCACAGTCTCGGATAGCAGCATTTGGCTTCTGTAATTTGATGAAGACACTAAAAAATAAGTGTGATATTAGAAAGTATTCATTTAAAATAGTAACACCTTTGGGATTGCTACAGAAGCAAGTCTATTTAAATAAATGACCAGCAATTATTCACAGGGGCTCAGCCAGTGTGGCTCGGTGGGTGAGTGTTGAGCTATGAACCAGGGGGTCTCACAGTTAATTCCCAGTCAGGGCACACATGCCCAGGTTGTGGGCTCAATCCTCAGTGAGGGTCGTGCAGGAGGTGGCCAATCAATGATTCTCATTATTGATTTGTCTCCTTCCCTCCCCCGCTCCCTTCCTCTCTGAAATCAATAAAAATACTTTGAAAAAGAAAAAGAAATCATTCACTAGGGGATGCTATTTTGTTAGCATCTCACCTGGCTCTCTTGGCATACAGAATGGCCAAACGAGGGTTCAGCTTGATGGCGTCTGTGAACAAGTCTATGGCTTTCTGCAGTTCACCTAAAGTGAAACAAGAGTTTTTGAGAACTAGTCAGAGGATAAAAATATTAAGAAAAATTACTGATCTTGTCTGATTCATCTTTCACACACTTTATTTACACCAGAAAAAAAAAGACAGTTTCTAAATTAATATACAAAATGGGCTCTTCAAAGCAAACCTTTACCAAACCTCTACTGTAAATCACTTAACACAGAGACAATAACACACTCTTAGGTCTCTTATTGAGTTTAATTAAGAAAAAGTAAATGGATAAAATTTAAAGAATAAATCAATTTTATTCCATTAATTAAATTTTCTTTTATCCATTAAGTTAAAATTTAATTTAACAAAAAAAGTATTCTTACTAAATTCACAGAGCTTATGAAAAAAATTATTTGAATTCATAAGAATGTTATAAAAATTCAAGAAAACTAGAACTCATTGAAGACCATAACCCACATCATTATATCTATTCACATAGTTAGCTTCTTTATTAGTTCCTTTAGTGAAGTCATTCAACAAATAAAATGTACTATAGAATTAGAATAGTTCTTTGCATAAAGTCTAACTTACTTGGGCACAGGAAACATGGAAGGCAAGATAAATACTGAATTTTAAAGTAAATGCACAATTCACTTGGAAAGTATATTGTATAAAGGACCTTAACAGAACTCATGAAAAAATGTTCAGCGTTATTAGTTATTACAGATGTCTAGTACAAGTTATTACTCTGGGATGTCTAACAAGCAACTCACATCAGGATCTGGCTATGCCCTGAGGCAAGGTGATGATACCTGAGTGACTTCAGCCTCTATTAATGGGGAAGGGTTGGGTGGAAAATAGGCACTTTCTTCTCCAGTATAAGCTATTCAATAAATTTAAATTCCTTTTCCTTTTCCCACTATTTAACAGTTCCTATGGTAGAGAAGAGAAAATCCGGAATATCACAGAAACGTAGCGAAGTATAAAAAATCACTCACCATCATTTAGGGCATCAATGGCAGCCACTTTTTTTTCATTTGCCTGATCCATCATCTCGTCCGTTATCTAGGGGAAAATTGAAGACAGACTTAGAATAGTAAAGAGAGCAAACAGAAGAAGAAAACAATTTGGACTTTTTAGGAATGAGGTAGTCACAAACCCCATTTTTACTCATTTTTCTCTAGTCTCCAGAAAGCCAAGGGAGTAATTATGATAACTGAGTAACATAGTATACAGAATGAGTTTTAATCGTTTACATGAAACAACAAAATTTCCTCCCTACATTCGGCCTTAGATGTTACCTTTGCTCCCCTCCATTCCAACCTACAGGTTGTTCTGCCCTTGTCTTACCAAGTCCTTTTTAGTTATTCACAAGTATTAAAACTCAATCTCCCCACAAGAAGTAACTAAAGTTAGTTCCTTTTAGGTTTGAATTTTCAGAAAAAGAAATATCTCATAATTTGTTCCAACAAACATCTATTGAGTTCCTATACTAGAAAGAACAAACACTGTAAAAGATGCTAACAGTAAATGATTAGTACGAAAACTTACAGCAAATATCCTACCTAAAATGGAAAGTCAAGTAGTTTTCTTTTTCTTTTTTTTTGTTAATCCTCACCCGAGGATATTTTTCCATTGACTTTTAGAGAGTGGAAGGGAGGGGGAGAGACAGAGAGAGAAACATTGGTGTGAGAGAGACACATTGATTGGTTGCCTCTCTAACGCCCCTGACCAGGCCAGGGATCGAGCCTGCAAACGAGGTATGTGCCCTTGACGGGAACCGAACCCGAGACCCTTCAGTCCATGGGCCTATGCTCTATTCACCGAGCCAAACTGACTAGGGCCAGAAGTAGTTTCTTTAACAAAAGGGGAAAAAAACAACTCTATCACCATCACTGTGTAAAACATTACTAGAGGTGCTGATTAATTTATTACGACAATAACTTGATAGGTTTAAGAACTGGAAGGAAAGTACTCAGTTGTCTTTATTTATATTTACCTAGAAAATCCAATGAAGTGACAAGTTACTAGATCTCCTAAGATTATTGAATAAAGTTTGCAGAAATAAGAGCAACATAAAAAATAAACCTAGAGTTCCTCCAAATCAGCAAAAATCAATTACAAAATAGAACAAGATACCATTCTAAGATCACACAAAACTTTCATGGGGGGGAAAAGTTAAATTCTATAAAAGGACACCAAATATGTATAACATGTTCATGAAAAGATTACTTCGAATATTTCAACCTATCCCCAAGTTACTCAATAAATTCAAAGCAATTCCAACAAAAATTCTTCTAAATTTTAGACAACTTATAAAATTTTTTTTTAAAGAACAAAGGAAGAAACACTTTACGAGGTAGTAAGACAGCCTACAAAGCCAGAGTAATAAAAATTTTAAAAAAGATGATGACATCAGTTTGACAAGCTTGGTTTACAGCAATATGGTACCCATGATGCCCTGAACAAATCTAAAAACCATCTTTTAAAAGCAATCTTTAGAAAACAACAGCCCTGGGCGGTTTGCTCAGTGGATAGAACATCGGCCTGCGGTTCGATCCCTGGTCCCGTGTGGGAGGCAACCAATCATGTGTCTCTCTCACATTGATGTTTCTCTCTTTCTCTCTCCCGCTGCGTTCCAGTCTCTCTAAAAATCAATGGAAAAATAGCCTCAGGTGAGGACTAACAAAACAACAAAAAACCCCACTACAAACAAAATTAAAAAACAACGAAAGTATATACAAAAAAAAGGAAATAAAAGCAATCTTTGACCTAAGGTGTAGAAATCCTCAAGGAACAAGATTAAATAAAGGCTTGAAATCCAGTGAGAAAGCCAAGGCTCCATCTGCTTTCACCCGCGTGGCAGGTGTCAAACCTGGTAACCGTGCAATTGTTTTGAAGGTGGTGAGGGATCCAGGAAACAAACGTTAGATTCAGGTGAAGATTATATGTTGTCTAATCAGATACCCTCCAATATAAATCTGGAACCCCAAATGCCTATAGCTATAAGCATGATGGTAAATCAAAAATAAGCCTACCAAAGAAAGGGACAGTGAAATAGAAAATACCGCCTCTGTAAATTCATTACCAGAAGCCCGCTTTCCAGCACAATTCACACTACTTACATAAACAACAAAACGCATCCTGAGAATTAAACGTGGTCCTTGTGCCAGTGCCGTCTCAGAGTCTAAATGGAAGCAAGTATTTTCCTTTTTGAAGGAATATGTCAAAAACTTTCCACAGTGGTATTTCAAAGAACTCACAGTTTAAATAACACATAAAATCCAAAAGTAAACAAGGTACCTCAATTAGCAAGTGTCAGGAAAAATCAGCAAAAAGAAAGACAAAGTACTTATGTGTTTAAGAGAATTAAGGCAAGTTCTGAAATGAATAAGGAGCAAGAGATTTATAAACAAACAAGTGGACTTAATTGTTTTTATTATTGTTTTTAACCTTATCTGAGGATATGCTTAGAGAAAGGAAGGAAGAGAGAGAGAAACATCAATCGCTGCCTCCAAATGCCCCCGAGCGAGGAGCAAACCCACAACCCAGGTATGTGCCCTAAACAGGAACCAAACTGGCAACCTTTCTGTACACAGGACGAGGCTGTGCACCAACTGAGCCGCTGAGGCTGGGCCCCAGTGGACTTTAGCATATATCTAACTAGGACCCCAGAATGACAACAGAGAGAATGGAAGAGAGGCAATATCTGAAAGAGACATTCACTGAAAATGTTCCAGAGCTAAAGAAAGGTAACAACCCTAGATTTAAGATGAATAATAAATCCCAAGCAAGGTAAGAGTATTATAAATCTAGACACTCTGAAATAACACAGCACCACCAATAAACAGAACACACGATTTTAAAAATTCCTTTTATAAATAATGACATAAAGCTCTTACATTTGTTCTTTAAGATGCACAAGACCTTTATGGAGAAAATGTAAGTTACTGAAAGACGCCAAAAAAAGACCTAAAAATTAGATACTGCCCTGGCCGGTTGCACAATGGTTGGAGCACTGGCCCGCAGACTCAGGGTCTCGGGTTCGATTCCCAGTCAAGGGCATGTACCGCAGTTGCATATTCCCCAGCCCTGCTGGGGTGCAAGCAGGAGGCAACCAATCGATGTGTCTCTATCACATGAATGTTTCGCTCTCTTTCTAACCCCCCTCCCTCCCACTCTCCCAAAATCAATGGAAAAAATATCCTTGGGTGAGGATAAAAAGAAAAAAAAATTAGATACCACATTGATGGATAGTTAATCTCAATAGTGAAATGTATCTTCTTCCTAATTTGATTTAGATTTAATGCAACTTTAATGGGGGGGAAATCCTATACTTTAGGAAGGAACTTGACAATCTGATTCTAAAACTTATATGGGAAAACAAAGAACAGCCAAAATACTACTGAAGTGTTGGGGGTCTTTGCCCTACCAATAATATTTAGCATAAAGCTATACAGACAACATGTTATTACTACATGAGTAAATCTAGACAAATAGAATAAAAGATCACCAAAACAGACCCACACACATATGAAAACATTATTGAGGAAAGGAATTCAGTTATAGTGCTGACAGGTGGAGAAGGCTGAAAGGCAAACGTATAAAACTTTCAGAAGGAAAAAACAATGTGTTATAATTATAACCTTGAAGTAATAAAGCATAATAAAAGAATTATTTAAATGTGCTAAAGAACTTCATGCATTAAGAAACATAAAGAAAGTGAAGACCGGTGTGGTTCAGTTGGTTGGGCGTCAACCCCTGCACAATTCCGGGTCAGGGCACATGCCCAGGTGTGGGCTGGGTCCCAGGAGATGTGCAGGAAGCAGCCTATCCATGTTCACTCTCACATGACTGTTTCTTTCCCTCTCCCTTCTCCCTTCCCCCCCCTCTCAAAAAAAGCAATAAAAAAATCTTAAACAAACAGGTCACAAAGACACAGCATCTCACACAGTAAGATCAGCAAAGATAAAATCTAACAGTATCAAGTGTTGGTGAGGAGACAGGCCAACCTTTTTAAGCTCCTATTACTACATTATAATGTTTCTCAACTCCCAAAGAACCTTTTTAGAGCCATTTTTCTTAATTTTCACACCCTCTATTTTAATACCACATATATATTTTAATGTATTATGTCCCTTTGGAAGACCAGTAACCGTTTTAATATCTAGGTTTTTTTCAATCCCCCTTACCAAGAATCATTTTTCACCACCTTAAGGGCATGAAAATTAGGAAAACAATTTGGTATTAGACATCCCATTAATAGACAATTCCACAGTCAAATAAAATGCAAATGAAGAAGTCAGGTAAAAAGAAAACAAGGATTTCAGAAATTATTATAAGTATGATTAAAAATAATGGGAATTTTCACAAATATTTTTAGTAAAGTAAAATGCTTTCCTAAGTACTTTAAGTCAGAGAAAAATTTATTATGCGCTTCTCCTGGAAGAATTATGTCATAAAATCACTGCAACAGATGGAAATCTTCACATTCCTTCCTTATAACAAGCAGACAATAAGCCATCGAACTTACCTCTACATTTTCATCTCCCATTTCTTGAGGGGCGTCAGTGTCTGGTTCAATCACACCCTCATTGTCGATTTCTGCCGAAGAAAAAAAATGACACGAGACTATTAAAAACTAATGAACTATAGTTACTGCAACTAATTAACTGAATATTTTACTTTGTTAATTTTATTTAACCTAATACATCAGAAAATATTTCTCCATTAAACACAACTTTAGCGTTTTGGTAGGACTACATTGAATTTCAACTGTTAAATTACGTTAAGGTGTGCTAACTGGTTTGGCTCAGTGGATAGAGCGTCGGCCTGTGGACTGAAGGGTCCCAGGTTCGATTCTGGTCAAGGGCATGTACCTTGGTTGCAGGCACATCCCTAGTAGGGGATGTGCAGGAGGCAGCTGATTGATGTTTCTCTCTCATCAGATGTTTCTAACTCTCTATCCCTCTGCCTCTCTGTAAAAAATCAATAAATTTTTAAAAATTACGTTAAGGCATTTATCAGTGTATTGTAGTGGGAATACTGGCAAGTGCATAGTTTCTAGTATTACACATGATACACCACTGATTTAGTCTGTTTCAACAAACTGATTCAGTTCAAATATTTTGCTCTACACACCAATGTACCGTAATATTTAAAAAAAATTTTTTTGCCCTAGCCGGTTTGGCTCAGTGGATAGAGCGTCAGCCTGCGGACTGAGGGTCCCGAGTTCAATTCTGGGCAAGGGCATATGCCTGGGTTGCAGGCTCCATCCCCAGTAGGGGCGTGCAGGAAGCAGCAGATTGATGATTATCTCTCATCATTGATATTTCTCTCTCTCCCTTTCCCTTCCTCTCTGAATAAAAAGATTTAAAAAAATATTTTATGCAGACAGCACAAGTTACAGTGATACTTTGATGTAAATCATGATGAAATGCTTAATATTAATATAATCTTTGCTTCTAAAAAATTTGGATAAGTTTTCATTTTAAAATAAAGGCATAATACTGATGCAGAGTCAAGCCCCAAAGCTAGCACACTGTAATCAAAATAGTGAAGAAGACTAGAGATATGTATATGGTAAATTTCATATTGGGCAACCATAATTTGCTACAGCAAATCTAGCAAAATAATGTTTATATTCATACACACACACACACACTTTTACCCTGGCTGGCTTGACTCAGTGGTTAGAGCGTCAGCCCTTGGACTGAAGGGTCTCGGATTCGATTCTGCATGAAGGGTTGCAGGTTTGATGCCCAGCCCCGGTCGGGGCACATGTAGAAGGCAACTAATCCATGCGTCTCTCTCACGTCATATTTCTCTCTCTCTCTCTCTCTCTCTCTCTCTCTCTCTCTCTCTCTCTATCTCCCCTCCCTCCCTCCCACTCTCCCTAAAAATCAATGGGAAAAATATCCTCGGTGAGGATTAACAACTACAAACAAACAAACAAAAAAACCACCAAAAAAACAGAGAATAATTTTTTTGGTTCTCAATGCCATTACTGGAAAACTTTTACCTATGTTTGGAACAACTTGGGTACCTGACCCAACTTTTCAACCACACATTGCATGAAGTCTAAATGCAAACCTAGCACTTCAACTAAGTAACATCTGCATTGAGATATGCTAGAAATGTAAAATTCATTCTGTATTTTGAAAACTTAGTATGAAAAAGATCTCATTAATTATCTTTCCATATTGACTACATGTTAAAAATATTTATATATTAGTTTAAATATATTATTTCAGTTAATTTCACCTACTTTTAAAAATGTGGTTACTAGAAAATTTTAAGTTTCATATGTAGCTCACATCATATTTCTAATACACAGCACTGATTTAGTGCTATTAGAAAACTCAACACAGGATCTTATCATGAGGGTTATCAAGTACAAACTACCATCTCACCTAGATCACTTTCCTCACTTGATGGTTCATTTGTCTTTATGTCTTCCTCCACCTTCTTACTATCTGTTTTTTCCTCCTAGCAAAAGGGAAGGCACACAATACTGTCAGTATGTAATAATACTCCCAATATATTTATACAACTTTATGTATAAACTATTCACATGCATTAGATTTCATGCATACTGCCTTTCTTGTTTTGTTCTGGTAAACGAGTTTTGGTTTTCTGTTTGGTTTTCATTTCTTTTAACGTTTTCTGTAGGTTCAGCCCCTCATCCAAATCTTTTAGATAATGTTTTAGGATTTAAAATACTTTGAATTATAGAAAGCTAATACAGATGCATATACAATTATAACACCTTCAAAAGGCACTGAAGCCCACAACTCTCCATAATCAAACACATCACTTCTGCAAATAAAGTTTGAGCATTCATAATAAGTGGGATTAAAACTATAAATAGCTTCACCCTGGTCGGGTGGCTCAGTCAGTTGGAGCATCGTCCCACACACCAAAAGGTTGTAGGTTGGATTCCCAGTTAGGGCACACACACCTACGTTGTGGGTCTGATCCCAGGTTGAGGTGCGTATGGGAGGCAATTGATTGATGTTTCTCTCTCTTATCGATGTTTTTGTCTCTCCCTCTCTCTAAAAATCAATAGGAAAACATATCTTGGAGTGTGCCCTGGAAGGTGGGGCTCACTTGGTTGAGCACAGTGCCATGGGCTGGGGTGGTAGGGGGCATGCAGGAGGCGGCTGATTGATGTTTCTCTCTTCTCTCTTTCCTTTCTGTTCTCTCTAAAATCAACAAAAATGTATTTTAAAAATAATAAAATAAAGGTTAAGTAGCCCTATGTTTATTCAGAGTTTTTATGGTCAAACAAATCAACTAAAAAGTTTTACATTTTCAAGAGTTTTTTAGTTTTGGAATTCCCAATAAGAAACCATGGAACTGTAATACAAAAATGATGAAAATTCAAAGGATTTAAAGAGTACATTCAAATTTCCTTCCCATCCTGTAAGTAGCCAGTGTGGTTTGAATATCCATTCGTTGAGTGTCTACCATATACAAGATGCCAGATGCCGTACCATATACTGACAAACACTACCATATACTGAGAAATAGATCAGTCTTAACTTCTAAGTCAGAATGTTTTCATTACAAAATTTTCTTTAGCAGAGCAGAGATATAGGGTTAAGTATACTTTTGTTTTAATGCATGTTTCTCACATGGCAAAATAATCTTACCTAGGGCTCAGAAACTATTAAACTCTGACAAATGACTTCTCTAAGAAAATAATTACTTTTGGAGCTTTGGCTTTACTTCTTTCATTTCACTTGTTCAAAGATATAACTTCTACTTTCATATAAAAATAGATAAACCTAGTTTAGGATTCTAAATAACACAGCAATGCCATGAATCATACTCAAAAATATCCCTCATGTGGTAGCAAAGAATAAATTGGGAATTACTGATTTTGACTATTTGTTCATTTACTTTGCAAAATTAATAAAGTATCCACAATGCATAAAACACTGTGCTAGATGCTAACTATACAATGTTGAAGACTAAAAACGCACTCAATCACTGAGCTTGCCACTAATATGTCATGCATACAAATAGTATTTTTTATTTATTCTAAAACACAGTGAACATTCAACCCAAATTTCTCAGTTTTAAATCAGCTCCCAGAGATTTGATGTCCAAATAGAAATTTTACAAATATTTTATTTCCCAAGTGATCGTGGGGAAATCAGGAGTGGTAATTTGAGAGCAGCAGTTAAAAAAATATCCCTAAGAGCTCTAGCCAGTTTGGCCCAGTGGATAGAATGTTGGCCCACAGACTGAAGGGACCCAGGTTCGATTCTGTTCAAGGGCACGTACTTCGGTGGCAGGCTCAATCCCCAGGCCCAGTCTGGGCTCATGCAGGAGGCAATCAATCAATGTGTCTCTCTCACATCAATGTTTCTCTCTCTGTCTCTCCCCCTCCTTCCAATCTAAAAAACAAAACAAAAAAAAATCAATGGAAAAATATCCTTGGGTGAGGATTAAAAAAAAAAAAAAAAAAAAAAGTCCCCAAGAAACCTTATAATAGTTTACTATTGAGCAAACAAATAAAACTCATAACTTACCCTATTTTCTTCTGATTTGGTTTTATGAGTAGCAGGTGGTATTTTACCTCCCATGCTTGAGGAAGATGAGAAAAAAAGATATTTGTTTAGAAAAGCAAAATTCACTAAGCCAAGCAACTTTTTTTATGCTAGGAAAAAAAAGTTAGACATTCAGATGATTACCCTTTTCAAACTTTAAAGCAGGGGTAGGGAACTTTTTTTTCTGCCAAGGGCCATTTGGATATTTATTACATCATTTGAGGGCCATCCAAAATCAACTTAAAAATTAACCTGCTATATTTGGTAAAACATTTAATTAACTCACCCCTTAATGCCTTGGCAGGGCCAGACTATACAACGTTCCCCACCCCTTGCTTTAAAGAGTAAAAACTCAGATTAATTTGAGTAATTCAGTATTATGAGTTTTTTCAGCTTAATAAGCCTAATGAACAATTACACAGCAAAAGAAAAACATACAATGACAAAATCATTTGAACAAGTTGTTAGTTTAGAATTCAGAGGATATATTAAAGTCCAGTAAGAGCCCAATTAAATTCAAAAAGGCCATTTAGGAAATAATTATTAAGTCATTGTGTAACAATTCAAAACGTTTGTTTCCTTTGGGACCTATTAAAGATCCTTCTTGCTTACATTCACATGCCGCTCAGATTATAGATTTTCTCATCTCCTCTAAACTTTACCCATCAGTACTTCATCTGGGAATTGGCAAGCCCTTTTCTCCCAAAATGTTCCACGGCAAGACGAAGAATTACAAACAGCAGGTCTTCACGTAACATTGTTATAAAGTTGGTGAGATGCTGTAGAAACTTAACTCTTGTTTATATCAATTAGCCTAGAGTAAAGTTGATTTCATTACATGTCCTCTTGCTTAAAGTTGAAGAATCTATTGCCCAGCCAGCGTGGCTCAGTGACTGAGCATCAACCTATGAACCAGGAGGTCACTGTTTATGATTCCCGGTCAGGGCACATGACCGGGTTGTGGGCTCATTCCCAGTGTGGGGGCAAGCAGTAGGCAGCCAATCAATGATTCTCTCTCATCATTGATGTTTCTCTCCCTTTCTCTCTCAAATCAATAAAAATATATTTAGCCCTAACTGGTATGGCTCAGTGGATAGAGCGTCAGCCTTCGGACTGAAGGGTCCCAGGTTCGATTCCGGTCAAGGGCATGTACCTTGGTTGCGGGCACATCCCCAGTAGGGGGTGTGCAGAAGGCAGCTGATCGATGTTTCTCTCTATCCCTCTCCCTTCCTCTCTGCAAAAAAATCAATAAAATAGATTTAAGAAAATAAAAAAATATTTAGGAAAAAAAAAACACCTATCAATGTTAGGTGAGGACTAACTGTACAAATAACTTTAAAACAAAGAAAAATAAGACTACAAAAAATTAGTGCTATGTGCTCCATTTGGGGCAGACTGTGAAGCATATCAGCTACATGCAACAGTGCAATAATTAAAATATTCTGTGGATTAAGAGCACTCCACAATAGTAAAAGCTGGAGGTCACAAAGACTTAACTAAAATTTGCTTAAAAAAAAAAAAAGAGCTATTAACTTTTGTGTAAAACAGAGATATATTAACTTGGAAAATAAGAAAGGAACCTACTCTAAAACACCCGTAAGTGTTTTTCTTTTTTTTTAAACATATTTTTATTGAATTCAGAGAGGAAGGGAAAGAGAGAGAGAGAGAAACATCAATGAGAGAATTGTTGATCGGCTGCCTCCTGCACGCCCCACACTGAGGATCAAGTCCGAAACTCAAGCATGTGCTCTGACTGGGAATCAAACCCTGGTCTCCTGGTTCATAAGTCAATGCTCCACCACCGAGCCACACCGGCTAGGCAGGGTTATTCTGTGTTTTTTTTAAAATTGACTTTTACAGAGAAGGGAGAGGGAGACAGAAACATCTATCGGCTGTGGCTGCCTCCTGTACACCCACTACTGGGGATAAATTATGTTAAAGCTTCAGATCTGTCAGATGTATTAAGCGCCCTGACTAGTGTGGCTCAGTTAGCTGGGCGTCGCCCTGGCACCGAAGGACTGCCCGTTCAATTGCCAGCGAGGGCACATGCCCAGGTTGCAGGCTTGATCCCCAGGAGGAGTAGGCCAATGGATGTTTCCCTCTTACATCAATATTTTTCTCTCTCCCCCTCCTTCTCTTTCCTCTCTCTAAAAAAATCAATTAAAAAATCTTTAAAAAAGAAAAAAAGATGGTCCTAGCTGGTTTGGCTCAACGGCTAGAGCGTCGGCCTGTGGACTGAAGGAAATTCTACAAAATAACTGGCCCCGCAACCATAATTCTTTTAATTCAGTAACATTCAATCTACTTTGTGCTACAGTTACTTAAGCACGTTTTAAAAAAACAAACAATGGATGTTATATTCTAAATTAATTGAGCCCAGCCAGCTATGAACTGGGAGGTCGACAATCAACCACAGAGCCACTATCCCTCCTCCCTTCCTCTATGAAATCAATAAATACATATAAAATAAAATAAACTCATTGAGGTTAGAGGCTTTCTGCTCATGTCATTTAAAAATTTTACTGAAGCCTTGGCCAGGTAGCTCAGTTGGTCAGCTGGGGGTTCGATTCCCAGTCAGGGCACCTACAAGAATCAACCAATGAATGAGTAAGTGGAACAATACACCCATGTTTCTCTTCTCTCTCTCAAATCAATAAAACTTACTAAAAAGCACACACAAGATACAAAGTAGACCAAGCTGTTAAAATGGGAGAAAAACAAAAATATGCCAAAACATATTTGTTCTAGAGAATATAGTCTCCCTGAACACCCGGTGTCTATTGTACCAAGTATTTTTCTTCATGTTTTTGTCAAATTTAAAAGCTTGTTAAATTAACAAATTCTCAACATGAACTAAAATGTTACACTATAAACAATGGTAGACATGATGACAAGTAAGCAAATATCCTTTGCTGTCTAAGCTTGGGCATCTATGACTAATTTAGTATGGAAAGAACTTTGAAACCTGAGGAACCCCCATAGTAGGATTAGGCCTAAGAATATTCCTAGACTAGAAGTCTTCACATTCAGGCAGATCTCCTATAATCTTGGACTGCTTTAAGACTGCTATGAAGGCAACAAGAGAGGAGCTAATACATCTCAAGCAAAAGCCTCAGAGAATACAAAAGTTTTAATTTAGACTGAAACACAGATAGCAAACGTCTATATTAATATTTCAATCTAAGTTCAGAATAAGGTTCCTAACACATGCCAAAATGTTTCATCCCATACTTGTGTCATCCCACAATTTAGGATGACACAAAGAAAATATAAAAACTGTAATTACCTATGGGAAACATTAAAACAAAACACATGGTTAACTTTTAAAAATAATGCCTATCAATATTTTCCAGAACTTAAAACTGGAATTCTCTTCATAGCCATAAGCACTCCAAGCATAAGTTACAACATCCTATCCTTCCTATCTAATAGAAGAGTAATATGCAAATTGACCATCACTCCAATACACAAGATGGCCGCGACAAGATGGCCAGCAGGGGCGGGCAGTTGGGAGGGACCAGGCCAGCAGAGGAGGGAAGTTGGGGGCGACCGGGCCTGCAGGGAAGGGCAGTTCGGGGGGGAACCTAGGCCTGCAGGGGAGAGCAGTTGGGGGGGGACCAGGCCTGCAGGGGAGGGCAGTTAGGGGCAATCAGGCTGGCAGGGGAGTAGTTAGGCAATCAGGCCATCAGGGGAGTGGTTAGGGGGTGATCAGGCTGGCAGGCAGAAGCAGTTAGGGGCAATCAGGAAGGCAAGCAGGCAAGCAGTTGGGAGCCAGCAGTCCTGGACAGCAAGTCCCTACCTGGATCGGGCCTAAACAGGCAGTCGGACATTCCTTGAGGGGTCCCAGATTGGAGGGTGCAGGCTGGGCTGAGGGAC
Source organism: Corynorhinus townsendii (assembly GCA_026230045.1). Lineage (NCBI taxonomy): Eukaryota > Metazoa > Chordata > Mammalia > Chiroptera > Vespertilionidae > Corynorhinus > Corynorhinus townsendii. Next base: position 214,606,980 of record JAPDVU010000003.1, read on the forward strand.
ACCCCCACCCCCATGCATGAATTTCATGCACTGGGCCTCTAGTTCTATGTAATAAAAGCCTAATATGCAAATTGACCGAGTGGCAGAACGACTGGTTGCTATGATGAGCACTGACCACCAGGGGGCAGACACTCAATGCAGGAGCTGCCCCCAGCCAGCAGGCCCCAAGCCAAACAAGGTGGGTGCGAGCAGCCCCATGCCCCATCACCCTGACAGTCGCCCCACAGATTGGCCCTGATTGCCAGCCAGGTCTAGGCATGAAAATCGTGCACCAGGCTTCTAGCTGTTCTTATATAAGTTTTAACATTTTCTTCAGTATCCCCTTTTTCTCTCTAGGAACGGGACAAAACATTGTATCCACTCAGTATAATGTTCACTCTTAGTGCCAGCTTTTCCTTCCTGTGATATGTGTCAGCTTTACCTGGAATTTTAGATCAATTTATTAATTGTAGGCACTTTACTCGAATGAGTAGTTATAAGAGGACAAAAGTGACGCTTTTGGATCAAGTTATTATTACAAGAGTTATTTAGTTACTATAGTAACTAATTTTAAGTGTTCTCAGAATTTCATATATATATACACATATATAATGAGCAAAAATCTTATAGCAGCACCCTGGCTGGTGTGGCTCACTTGCTTGGAGGCTGTTCACACATTGTGGTTCCAATTCTGGTCAGGACACATACCCAGGTTGTGGGTTCGATGTTTCTCTCTTCCTTCCTCTCAAATCAATTAAATAAATACATAAATAGGTAAAATTTTAATAGTAGCTAGAAAACTGGTGAGGGGGAATAAGGGCTTAAAAACGTCTTACAGGAAATTATACCCTCACAGACAACATTGAGAACAAGTTTGTGGTAGGAAATAGTCTTTCCAATACTTGTGAAGTATGGGTTCATCTTCCCCTATGCAAATATTACTAAAGAAAAACAGACCCATGTTTAGGGTATTACCTCTTAGAAGTCATATTGCCTTGCACTGTCGCTATTTACTACCATGAGGCACAGTTTGTAGGTTCTCTCTTTTAAATTCCCCACCAGTAGTAGTGATTTTTAAAAATCATTTCAGGGAAGATCTCCTTTCTGTATTTATTCATCTGTATCCCTAGAGTGTGCTGTTTCCTAGCATCTGGCACAATGCCTATGCAATTAATTCCGTGCACATAGCGAAGTACTCTAAAGATAATAAGAACAGATCATGGAAATACACCGGTCCTTGAAAATTCCTTTTCTTCCCTTCTTTTTTTTTAGTGTTTGGAGCGATGGCACTGCGGAGATAGAAGTGATTCCCAAAATAATTCTACGCAGTTAGAATCGCTGTAGGTTTAAAGGCAATTAAACACAGCTATCATTTTTGCAACTCATGGAATAAGTAACCAATGTTACAACACGATTTCAAGGCATAGTCCGTAAAGGAGCTGCTGTGTGACACTGCAACCTAAGCAGGACACTAGAGATTTCAAGAAAAACAACTCCATGCAACTCTTAACCCTCCTCCCCTCGTGACTAGCGCCCAAGTCCCGGCAATCTTTTGCATTTATGTTGCGCCCAAGACACACCCCCGGCGATTGAGCGCGCAGGGAGCCAGCTCGGCCTCTGTGCTAAAGGACCCGATTCTCCATTAGCCCCTGGAAGTGGCCTCCCTTTCCCGGCCAAGGGAGCGAGCCACAGAGAGGCGGCGACTCCGCTGGTCTCCGTCGCGGACCTGCCCACTCCTCCGCCCCGCGCCAGCTCCGGCACAGCTCCCCCTCCACTCGTCCCTGTTCCCACCCTCAACGGCCTCCAGGCCAGGGTCTCACCTCTCCACCCACTCCCTCAGGAAGCGCATTTCCTCGGTGTGCAGAACGCTCGGGTCCTGCTTACACATTTTCACGAAGGCCCGGAGTTCGCTCACTTTGCGGGGGTCCATGGCGGGGAAGCGGGGGCAAGCAGCGGGCGCGGCGAAGGAGGCGGCGGGGTTGCACGAACAGGAGCTACCTCGGCCAGACCGTGTGGAAGGGGGCGGCAGCCGCGAGCCAGAACAGACTAGAACTTCCCCGGCCGCCGGCTCCGCCCACCAACGGTCTCGTGACCCCAGGTCCTTCGCCGGTTCATTCCGACTCCCCTCACCTCTACGCCAGCGCACTGGTTAGAACCTTCTAGAAGTGTGGCTGTTCGCGCCGTTGCCTGCCCCTTTAACGCACGCTTTCTGACATTCTCAACTCTGAGCCAATTCTCTGGATAGAACAACTGGCTACATGGTGCTTTCAAGGAGGCGGGAGATGGCAGCCTCTGCCGGGAATCATTTAGAATCCGACGTTCTGTGACTGTGAGCACTTAGTGAAGCGTGACGTCATGACACCAACAAGGCCATCTGGCCAGAGCGGCGGTCACCCACAGCTCCGGCGTGACGTAAGCCTCTGCGCCGCCTCGGAAGAAAAGCCCGGCGAGCAGTGCCGGCCGGAAGGGGCGGGGCGCTTGGCTCGGTTTCCTGGCGACGCAGCCGTGCGGGCCGCCGCTTTCCCCGCGGTTCTCCTCCTTTCCTTCCTGACGTGTGTGCGCGGCCGGCATGCCTTGGCTACTCTCAGCAACTAAGCTGGTTCCCGCTGTAGCGAGCGCCCGCAGCCTCTCAGGTTAGACTCACCTCCCACTGGGTGTCCTCCAAGGTTTGCTCTTTGCGAAGCCTGAGGCGCCCCAGAGGGACCCAAGTTGGTCTCAAGGCGATCGCTGGTTCGGCGGACCCTTCTGCTGGGGCCCCCGCTCCTCTGACTTGAGGTGCGCTCTTCTGATCTCTTTACCTGCTGCTCCCGGGAACGGGTGGGCCCCGTGTTCTCTCCTCCGTTAAGGTATTCGGGGAAGCTGAAATGACTGCGGAGAACAAAGTGTGGCCATCCCCTAGAGGGGCTGTCTTCAAAGTTACGTGGACTCAGGAGTGATGTCAGTTATCCCGTTTGCTTAGGTGTCAGAGTGACTCCTATCAAGTAGCTCTTGTTTCTGTTAGGTCAACCTAAGATTCTACTTTCGTGTTGTTAAAGAGTTTGACTTAAAAACCGGGCCCAGAGTGTGCAACAAACATGGTTAGTAACCCAGTTCAGAAATATTCTTTTTATGTCTGAACTCCCTGTTTGTAAAGACAAGGTGGAGAAGTCTAGGAATAGGGCGGCCAATCTTTTAGGGTGTATCTAGAGCAGTTGATCTCATGAACATAAAACTTCGTCCGTGAAAGCTCAATCAACTACGTTGCAGGTGGATCTGCCATTGGATCAGAATTCGGTTTTTTTGGGCCAATGTGTGAACAGCGAGTGAACCAAAACATATGGTATTTGACATCAAAGCTATGTCTTGGCATATGTTTCTGATTCTGGTGGTATACTTGAATTTATTGAAAATGGAATGGTAATGTAATTAAGGCTTGCTCTAAAAAATAAAAGGTAATCATTGTCCAGTGCACAGACCTTGCTTCAGTTCTGCAGAAAGCTTTCCCTTCCGTGGGAGTGGGTGAATAGATGTACAGTTATTCTTTTTTTTTTAATTGAATTTATTGGAGTTACATTGGTTAATAAAATTATATAGGTTTCAGGAGTACAATTCTATAATACGTCATCTGTATATTGTATTGTGTGTTCACCACCCCAAGTCACAATTAGTCTTTTTTTTTAAATTTCTTTATTGATTAAGGTATTACATATGTATGTGTCCTTATTCCCCCATTACCCCCCACCTCCCATTCATGCCCCCACCCCCCTGTTGTCTGTGTCCATTGATTAGGCTTACATGCAAGCATATAAGTCCTTTGATTGATCTCTTCCCCTTACCCCCACCCTCCCCTACCTTCCCTGAGGACAATTAGTCAGTCTTAATCACAGAGGCCACAACCTATGATTTAGAGCTGGAACCATCCTTTGCTTGTGACTTTTTTGTATTTGTTAAGGCTTTGTGTAAAACCCTATTAATCGAGGTTTAGGACTAGATACTTTATTATACACACCAAGATCTTTCAGAAAGGTACTTATTACGCTTCCTTTTGCCTCAATAAAATAAGTAAATTTAACCACCTCTTATATTATCATTTTCATACTATATACATAGGCTTTTGAATAAATGAGTCATCTACTTGGTTCTTCACAAGTCCAATAAATTAGGGCAGATATTCTTATGCTACTGACTGGCAACTGAAACTAACACAAGATCACAAGTAGCAAGTCAGGAATGTCCTTTTTCTGTTCCATCACTGGGTCTTACTCTGGCTTGGTAGGGTCCTTTTGGAACTTTCTGTTGAGCCACAATGACTACTAATTCACTAACCTTTGAGTTAGTAGTCATTGTGGGTGAATCTCCACTTCCCTGGAGTCTAGCCAGAGTGATAAACAATAGATAAGGGACAGTATAGCCAAGAATGGTAATAGTGTCTTTACTCAGGTGACATGGGAGCTCCAAAAAGGTGCTAATGGCTTGCAAATCTTACGTTATCCTGAGATTTTACTAAATTCTAGAATTTGAAAACTCCTCTGACTTGAGGTGCTCATAAATAGAACTTTTAATGTTTGGGGTGCTCTTGGTTGCCCTTTTTTAGAAAGGCTCTGGGTACAGAGTTTTAAGTACCATCATAGGACACTTTCTGTGAAAGTCATACAGTTAAGAGTGTGATTTAATTGGTTGGTATATGTAAATATTAACACAATCTAGTCATCTGAGAAAAAGCAAAATAAAGCACTAATGGTGCATAAATAAGTTGTATTTTGAAATACTACATCTAAGATAAACATAAGACTGAGATGGGGAAGGGAAATAATGAAAATATTAAAAAATAGCTCTGGCTGGGTTGCCCAGAGGATCGTCCCAATACTCCAAGGTGGTGGATTTGACCTCCGGTCAGAACACAGGAGAATCAATAAATGCAGGCATAAATAAGTGGAACAACAAGTCAGTTTCTCTCCCCCTTCCTCTCTCCCTAAAATCAATCAATAATTTTTAATAAGAAAATATTAAAGAATTTTTAAAAGCCTATTTGCAGTTAATTCATTCAACAAACATTAATCGAGCACCACATATCAGCACTGAGCACACAAAGTTTTTACCATCACAAGAGACAGACAAATAAAGTAATTGTGATATAACATGAAATTTAATCATAGCTACCCAGTGGTGGGGAGAAGGAAAAAGTGATGGATATTCTCTGGGAGCAGGGAGGGGCTGAGCAGAAATGTGGACATGCTTTTAAAAATTAGGAGATGATTGATTTAAGAAAGAAGGCTTCCGCCAAGCAGACTAGAGTAATGGATCTATCCTGGCAGAATGACCATGCAGAGGCACAGAACTCATACAGATGGGTGTTGCAAAGCTTTGCAATTGTTAATAAGCCTGGAGAAGCCTTTTTTGAAATATGTTCCCAGGTACATTAATAGGTGTTACACCAAAACGGTTCTGTGGAATGAGTACGGGGAATGCTGCATTTCACAGTGCCCATGGTAAACCACTTCTGGGTCTCTAAGAGGGAAACGTATTTGGCAGTAATTTGCAAAATGTATTTGACCATGGAGCCCTTTTTCTGTGGTGAGTCTTGAACTGGTATCCCTTGGAGCACATTTTGGAAAAAGTTGGGCTCAAGCCTAAGATGTGTCGGAAGAGGTGATAGAAAATCGAGCTGAGAACGAAACTGGTGGTGGTTCCTGGAAGACCTTGTATATTACGTTAAGGAACAATGAGCAGAGCCCTGGCGGAATAGCTCACTTGGTTAGAGCAGGGGTCGGCAAACAGCGGCTCGCGAGCCACATGTGGCTCATGAACCGCGGTTTGCCGCTCTGTTGACTAATGAGTTTGCCGACCACTGTCATATACTACCCTTTACCTCTTTGCACACAATATGCCACAATTGCCTAATCCTCACAGCTTCCAACTACACAGTACCATTTAGTCTAGTCCAGCGGTCAGCAAACTCATTAGTCAACAGAGCGGCAAACCACGGCTCGCTGACCACTGGGTTAGAGTATCATCACTGTACACCAAGGCTTAGGGTTCGATCCTTGGTTAGGGCACATGCCCAGGTTGTGGGCTGGCTTCCTGGTAGGGGGTGTAGAGGAGGGCGGTCAATTTTAATATTGAATGAATTAATATATCACTATCACGTTGACGTTTCTCCCTCCCCCTTTCTCTTTTATAAAATAACCTAGGCTTTTATGATTTTACTAGTGATCCAGTGCATGAAATTCATGCACATTAAAAGGGAATTAGAGGAAATATTTTAATATTGCTATTTGCCCTTTCTCTATAATAGAAGTGTCAGAGATGAAAGAAAATTAGTAAAATGTATATGAAAATCTTTCTCCTGTCAGAGTCTGGGGCATGCCACGGGAACCAGAGTCAAGTCCCCGCCCATCCATGTCCTCCTTGAAATTGCGTGAGACCCAGACCCGGCCAGCCCCACTCCCATTGGTCTAGATCCAGACCTGGCCAGCCCCACCCCCATCAAGCCCCGCTGGGTGGAGGGCGCAGCCTCAGGTCCCCCGGCCCGGTGCTGAGGCGGGGTGCACAGCTTGAGGTCCCCCGTCAAGCCCTGCCAGGCAGGGGGTGCACCCTGAGGTCCCCTGTCAAGTCCCACCAGGCAGCGGGCGCAGCCTCAGGTCCCCTGCCCCAGCCCAGCGCCAGGCAGCCCTCAGGTCCCTACTGATTGCTTGTTAAGGCTTGTTATGGGAACTCAGCCTCCGCTGTGGGCGCATCTGTCTTGTGTTATGGGATCCCTGCCTCTGCTGTGGATGCAGCCATCTTGTCACTGCATGACGGTCAATTTGCATATTCCCTCTTTATTAGATAGTATTTTCTGAAAATAAGTTTTAAGTGCTAGTTGTTACCAGTACCTCCTATATAATAATGACCTTTCCTTCTCACCCACCTACCAACTTAAAAATCAAACAAAACAAAAATCTTACACTACTACAAATCATTTAAAAATAGTAGAGCCCTGCTGGTGTGGATCAGTGGTTGACTTGACCCAGGAACCCAGGGGTCTCGGTTGGATTCCTAGTCAGGGCACACACCAGGCTTGATCCCAAGTAAGGGGCATGGAGGAGGCAGCGGATCAATGATTCTCTCTCATCATTGATGTTTCTATCCTTCTCTCCTCCCTTCCTCTTTCTGAAATCAATAATAAAATATAAAAAATAATAGATATTATAATTTTTTTCTGGTTTCCAAATTTGTTGCACTGCTAAATACCACTGAACTTTCTTTTGCCAAAGGTGATTGAGTTTTAGTGCTGCTAGGTTATTTGCTCCTTTTAGTTACATTAAAATTTAATTATAATAATTATAGTTCTAAGAGCTAAAAGATTAAAATTATATCAATAGGTCTTAAAAAGGGAGAATTCCGTGACAAGTAACATGCAGGATACAAGTCAGTGCAGCATTTCTTCCCAGGTGCTTAATAAAATTAAGCGTCACAAATGTAGCCCATCCAAAACTTAACACCTGCAGCCCTTTTCTCAGACAATAGCAACTCCGTGTTTCCAGTGGCTAAGGCCAAAAACCTTGACTCTTATCATATTCAACATCCAGCCTGTTAGCAAATTCTCTTTGGCCCTACCTTTAGAATATGTCCAGAATTTGACCACTCTTCACCTTCACCATCCTGGACCAACCTACTCTAATTTCCTGCCTGGATTGTGGCAGGAGCTTGATGTCTCTGCTGCTTTCCCTGCTTACGTGGGGTCCTTCAGTGCCAGCAGCCAGAGTGGGCCTGTTTAAATGTGTCAGATTACATCACTCTTCTGATCAAAGCCTCCAATGGCTTCCTGCCCCACAGATAATAACAAAGTCCATCTTGTGATCTAGCAAACACTGCATGACACTGCTTACTTCACTTCTCTTTTAATCGGCTACCACTGAACTTCTCCATTTCCTCAAACAGCTGCCTTAAGAATGTTTCATTTGCTGTTCCTTCTGCCTGGAGTTCATCTCACCAGGTATACACATGGCCAACTCCTTCACTCTTTTTTTAAAAAATATATATATATATTTCTTTATTGATTTCAGAGAGGAAGGGAGAGGGAGAAAGAGACAGAAACATCAATGATGAGAGAGAATCATTGATCGGCTGCCTCCTGCACATTCCCTACTGGGGATTGAGCCTGCAACCCAGGTATGTGCCCTTGGCTGGAATCGAACCCAGGACCCTTCAGTCCACAGGCTGATGCTCTATCCACTGAGCCAAACCAGCTAGGGCCAACTCCTTCACTCTTAACTCAGATTTAACTATCACTTTTCCCTGGCTATCTTACCTAAAATATCAGCTCTTGGCCTGGCCGGTGTGGCTCAGTTGGTTGGGTATAGTCCTTTGCACTGAAAGGTTCAATTCCCAGTCAGGGCACATTCCCAGGTTGCTGGCTTAATCCCCGATAAGGGGGCATGCAGGAGGCAGCCAATCAATGTTATGCTCTCACATCAGTGTTTCTCTCTCTCTCTAAAAATCAATAAAAATATTTTTATTTCAGCTCTCATACTTCAAAACCTCTATCTCCTTCCCCTACTTTATTCTTTTCCTTAGCAACTATGACTAACATTATATATACTTAATATTTGTTTATTGTTTCTCTCCAGTCTGTGACAACTAAGATTTTTGCTCTTTGTTCATTATTGTACCCCAGGTATCTAGGACACTACTTGAAAAACAGTAGGTACTTGCTCTAAAAATCAATCAAAATTCTTTTTTAAAATACTGTTAAATGAGTAGAAGCAATAGGCTGAAATATATTTTGAAAAATAGTTGAAGGGAGCTAAGAAGTCATGTTGATATTCAACTAAGTTCATTTGAAAGAACGTATTCAAACATTTAGCTCAAACCACTTGGCTCAGTGTCTAATGTGTCTATAACTCATTATTTATCTTCTATCATAACCCTAAATTATAATGGCTAACGGTGGTATTTTAGAGTAATGTATCCGTAGATCCTGTGAACATACCCAAAAAGAAAATAGAGCCTTGGCCAGTGTGGCTCAGTGGTAAAGTGTGGCCTGTGCACTTAAAGGGTCATGGGTTCAATTCCTGGCCAAGGGCATGTACTTGGGTTGCAAGTTTGTTCCCCGGGCCTGGTCTGGCATGTGCAGGAGGCAACCAATCGATGTGTGTGTGTGTGTGTGTGTGTGTCTTCTCCCTCCCTCCCTTCTACTCTAAAAATCAGTGGAAAAAAATAATCTCAGGTAAAGATTAACAAAAAAAGAAAATAGAAAGTGTCCTATCTGGAGTGATTCACTGATGGCCTAGAACACATGATATAGCCAGGTTGCTCTGAGGAATCCATGGTAAGTCTGGCCTTTTTTTGGTAGTAAAATACATATAACATAAAATTTACCATGGCCCTAACTGGTGTGGCTCAGTGGATAGAGCATTGGCCTGCGGACTCAAGGGTCCCAGGTTCGATTCTAGTCAAGGGCATGTACCTTGGTTACAGGCACATACCCAGTAGGGAGTGTGCAGGAGGCAACTCATTGATGTTTCTCTCTCATCGATGTTTCTAAGTCTCCATCCCTCTCCCTTCCTCTCTGTAAAAATCAATAAAATATATTTTAAAAGTTTACCGTGTTAATAAATTTTAAACACACAGTTGTGAAGCAGATCCCCAGAACTTTTTCATCTTGCAAATCTGAAACTATACCAATTAACAACTCTTTCTTTCCCTCTCCCTACTCCCTGGTAACCATGGTTTTTTCTGTTGCTATGAATTGACTTTAGATACCTCATATAAGTAGAATCATAAAGTGTCTTCCTGTGATTGGCTTATTTACTTAGCATAATGTCAAAAAGTCCGTCCACATTGTAGCATATAACAGGATTTCCTTCCTCTTTATGGCTGAATAATATTCCACTCTATGCCTGTATGTACAGATATTTTACGTATTTGCTAATCGGTTGACATTTGGATTGGTTGTACCTCTTGGCTATTGTGAATAATTACTGCTGTGACATAGCTATATAAATATAAGTCTAGCTATTTTTAATTTAAAATAAAATACTTTATACTTTATTTTTTAATTTATAATGTCTTTAAGTTATGTGTCAAATGCTCTACCTCTATTGGGAAAAAAAAGTCATTTCATGAATAATTATATGACCTGAACCTGTACGTCTCAATATATTTTTAGTTCCTAATGCTATACATATTTCAGAAGTTTGTATAGTTTTAATTAAAAGAAAAATAATGAAATAGATCATAAACTATTAAAAGCCTAATATGTAAACATTTAGCTCAAAAACAGAAGCAAAATCATCGCCACTTTCCAAATTCTTAATATAATTGTCACCACAAATACATCTTTTTCAGACATACCTCCTAACAACCAGACCACAATCCTGCTGATCGTGTTAATCATAAATCTTACTCTAGTATTAAACAAAAGTCACCTACAAAACTGATAAATCAAAACACAAAGAGTCGTGTTCCAAATGTTATATGAACATAATGTTTCTGAAGAGCCAATTTAACGATTCTTTTTGGTTGACTTCTTCTTGTGCACCTCTTTATGCTTCTTTTTTTTCCTCTTACCACCTTCTTTGAATCCTGCTGAGAAAACAGAGGGACCCTTGTTGCTGGTGACCCACGGTACACGTTGCTCATTTTCCACACAAGTGTACTGAGGTACATGTTTGGAGCTGTAGGACTTCGGTGAATAATTGCCAAGTGACTGTCTTCTCCAGCTGTGTCTCTCTGCAAAGCCCTCTTGGTCTGCCGCGTCATTTATAATGAGGAAGCACTCTAACTCGCCATCATCTTCACCTTCTCTTTCCTGAGTCATTCTGCTTGTATTGGTCTTTCTGCTGTTAACAGTTTTATGTGAAGTAAAGGATGTGTAGTTGTTCATCCCACTGTCATCAAACGCCAGGGAAGAGAAAGAATTAATGTCTTCATGGCCCAGTGAATCATATGGTGTATATCTTGTATCATATTCATAAAACCTCTCAAAAACTGGATATTCATGGGAGGTGGAGAAAAAGGATCTTGCACCTCTGTTTCTACTTCTGTAGGAACTTCTTGGACTATTTAAAAGGTCCTCAAGTGAGTCTTCAAAGAAAAGACATAAAAATGAGTCCCTTTCACCAAAAATTTCTTTAAAGATATCATTTGGCTTATGGAATGTGAAGCCGTATTCAAAAGAATCATCCATATTACTGCCGACTTCGCCATTTAATCCTTCTTTGCCATATTTATCATAAATGTCCCGTTTTTCATCATTTGATAATACCTCATACGCTTCAGCTACTTCTTTGAATTTTCTCTCCGCTTCTTCTTTATTTTCTGGATTTTTATCAGGGTGCCATTTCAGTGCCACTTTATGATAAGCCTTTTTAATGTCTGCACATGAAGCATATCTCTCCACTCCTAGAACTTCATAGTAATCTACCATGTTTTAACAAATTGTTGGAAGGGGGTGCCGTGGGTAGTAAGAACCGTGGTTTCCTTTCCGTGCCGGCTCTGCTGGTGGTGGTGGTAGAGTGACTGCAAATAGGCACATTTTTACATTGAAGACAGTGTTCCTGTGCGTTGCTAGGAGATGATAGGGTACTGATTGTGTGGCAAGCAGAGTCACAAGCTTGTGTCAGAGAGAGCTGCATTATGGTGTCATTCTGGGGTTGGGGTAGAGACTTGACCTTCTAACTGGAGCTAGTCCGGAGTCATACCAGACCATCCTGAACCCTCTGGATGACTTCCCCTCTATTTCTCTGGCAGCCTCAAACAATACCTCATAAATCCGTGGGACCTGTTGTTACCAGCCACAGCATGCCACTTGCATAGTGTGACCTCTAGGTTACTAAGTCTTAATAACTGACTCCCAGTGCTGGCATGTTTTGGTTTGGAAAAATGAAGAAGACTAAAAAACATTTAGTTAAAGACTTTGAAAAGTGTATTTATGTATTCAGTACATATTATTGAATGCCTACTTTGTGCAAGGCTCAGTTTTAGCCCCTGGTAATAACAGCATTGAATTTAAAATGCCAGTTTTCATGTTTACATTACCATGGAGTACAACAAATAAATGGGAGATAATATGATACGTGCTTTAAAAACAAATAGCAGATGGCAGAAAGCTGCCTTCGATTGGTTTCACGAGGCCTTGATGTGAGAGCTGTGATGATCCAGTGTAATAGCTACTAGCCATGTGGATGGACGTGTTGGTTTTTCCACTTTTGGCCCATTATGAATAAAGCTAGCATTCATTTCTAGTGGGAAGCCAGTTTGGGGAGGGGGGCGGGGAGCAATGCATCAGCTTTACATTTTTAATGGGTCAGTGTCTGCTGTGTGGAGAATCGGTTGTATGTGGGAAAGAGGATTAGAAAATCCAGGTAGACACTCTCACTCTCTCTCCTCTCCCTCCCTCCACCCACCCTTTCATTCTCTCTAAAAATCAATTTAAAAATAGCCAGTTAGAAGCAAACTCGACCAAAGTTGCTTTTCTTTGGGGACAATTTAAATTATCAATAGGCAAGGCCTAAATTAAAAAGATGTACATTCTATTCCTGGCTCATTTTATTGTCCTAGGACATTGCCTGTGATGATCTGTCTCTGTTTCTCCTCCTCTATATATTATTTGTTTTATTTTTCATCACATGTATAAACAGCTTGTTTAAATGATATTCTAGTGACAGGAAATAATAGTGTACGTTTCTAGCCAGTCTTTCAAGACCATTTGTCAGCTTTGAATATTTTTTACTTTTTGTTTGTATACCAGTTGACTAGAAGTATTGCAAAACTCTTAAACTCAAATCATTTCGATTCTCTCCAGTATCTGTGCTTATACTATGTATGGTACACATGTGATTATATTTGCCTGCCATTGAAAATAGCCCTAGCTGGTTTGGCTCAGTGGATAGAGCGTTGGCCTGCGGACTCAAGGGTCCCAGGTTTGGTTCCGGTCAAGGGCATGTACCTTGGTTGTGAGCATATCCCCAGTGGGGGTTGTGCAGGAGGCTGCTGATTGATGTTTCTCATCGATGTTTCTAACTCTCTCTGCCTCTCCCTTCCTCTCTGTAAAAAAATCTATAAAATATATTTTTTTAAAAAGAAAATAAAGAGCAGTAATAATAATACTGAACATTATTTGAGTACCATCTTTGGGTCAGACCCTGTAGCAAGTGTCTTACATGCAGTTTCTCATTGAACTGTCACAGCATTTCAGCAAAATAAGTATTTTGTGTCCATATGAAACCTGAGCCTCTGAAAAATAGTCATTTGCCTAAGGAAACCTAGCTCATTAGTGAAAAATCTGATATTTAAACTTGGGTCTATCTGATTCCAAATTCTGCTCTTTCCAACTCTATCTCATTTCTTAGACCAGGATTTAAGAGTTTAGGTTCTAGACATTGCACATTGTGAGGCCCCTATGGGGGATCGAACCTGCAACCTAGGTATGTGCCCTGACGCAGAATCGAACCCTCAACTCTTTGATGTATGGGATAAAGCTACAACTAACTGAGCCACCTGGCCAGGGCTCTTGTAAGAACTTTTAACTTTCAAATATACAATACATAATTGTTAGCTATAGTTACAATACTATACATTACATCCCCAGAACTTACTTATCTTGTAAATTCACCCATTTTGGTTTCTGTCTTCTATACTTCTGACTAAAACTGTTCTTGTCAGGGTCTCTAGTGACTTCCATGTTGCTAAATCCAGTAGTTGTCTTTTTGGTCTCTCATTTAGCAGCACATAGCACAGTTAAGAACTTCCCCTCTCATAAAACACTTGTTTCTTTAACTTCCTAAATACCACATTCTTACAGTATTCTTCCTTTCTCCTGTGCTTTTTCTTCTCACACCAAAATAATAGAGTACCTGGACTTTCTCTATACCGTCTTCATAGGTAATAATTCAGTCCCAGGACTTAAGATACCACCCATGTGCTTATGACACCTTAATTTATATATCTAACCTATTCCTCCCTCCTCCCCAGCCCCCAAACTTAAGACTGTTTGACCCCTCCATTGGAATAGCCAATAATTATCTCAATCTTTTTCATTTCATTTAATGGCATAACCTTCCACCCACTTGCAAAAACCTGGGAATTATCCTTAATATGCTTTTTTTACTCCCTGCATTTAATCAGAACCCGGATTTGTTGGCTTTTTGACCTTCAAAAATATATCCCAAATCTCATCACTGGGGAAAATAAAGTCAAATAACAATCTCTATCTTCCCAAAGTTCGTAGCAAACTAATTTAGCAATTATGTGCAGTGTAGTAGGTCTTAAAATAGAATTAAGCCCTGGTTGATGTGGCTCAGTAGATAGAGTGTTGGCCTGCACACAAGGGTCGCAGGTTCGATTCCTAGTCAAGGACTTGTACCTGGGTTGCAGATTCTATTTCCGCCTGGGTTGGGCGCATACAGGAAGCAACCAATCGATGTGTCTGTCTCACATCGATGTTTCTCTCTTTGTCTTCCTTCCACTCTCTCTAAAAAATCAATGGAAAACATGCCTCAGGTTAGAATTAACAACAATAGCAAAATAGAATGAAGTGCAGTAGCATTGAGGAGGGGCCTTCATATCAGATGCAGTAGGGATGGGAAATTAAAAATCAGGCTTCCTAGATGTTGGAGCTGATTTTTGAGAAGTTGAGTAATCGGAAACAAGCAAAGGCCATTTTAGACTAAGATAACTGTGTACTTAAAGGCAAATGCTGTTATAATACAGACTAATTAGCTAGCTCTTTGCGTAGTTTAGTGTGGTTGCAATTATGTTTTTTGAGGATTAGGCCAGCCACTAGAGGAGTGATCGGGCCAGATTAAGAAGGGTACTAGGCTAGAGTCAAGCATATTTTGAAAGAAAAATCTAAGCATACGTAGTAGACTAAAGTCACTAAGGGTTAAAATTAGATCACTTCTATGTTACCAGGGCTCCACACAGGCTCTGGCTGGCACAGAGGAAGGCATAGATAGATAGATAGATAGATAGATAGATAGATAGATAGATAGATAGGTGAAATTAATTTGCATTTTTCTAAAACACGCAAATGCTGGAGATAGATAAATGTACATGTGTACTGTGAGGACCTTCTAGATTCCTTCTTCCATTTCATCCTCTTTCTTTCTCCTTAGGATGCATGTCCTGTTCTCAGAGAAGGTACTCCCTCCAGCCCATCCCAGACAGGAGGGTTCCAAATCGATACTTGGGCCAGCCCAGCCCCTTCACACACCCACACCTCCTCAGACCAGGTAAGGGTTTTAACCATAATAACTGTCTCTCTCTCAGGTGCTTTATCTAGAGCTGTGCTGTTCAATACAGGAGCCACCAGCTACAAGTGGCCATTGTATACTTATTATGTTGTTAGTGCAACTAAGAAACTAAGTTTTTCAATTTTATTTTAGATAATTTAGATTTAAACTTAAATAGCTATATGTGGTTACTGGTACTCCACGGACAGCACTATCTAGAGCCATAAACACTATTAAGCCTTACCATTCAGAATTATCAGTGAAATATGTACTTAGGATTTTCTTAAAGAAAAGTTCTGTTGCTTTCTAAGACTTCGTTTCTACAGTTGTGTTCTAACTATTGATGCGTAGTGAACTACTATGTTAAAGATGCTTTAGAAAACATGTTTTTAAAAAACATATGGAATACTTCATGAATTTGTGTGTTATCCTTGAAAACATGTTTTTCTTGAAAGTGTTAAATACTAATTTCAAACGTTTAACAAAAATATTCCTGTATAGATTATGCAAGATTTCCAGATCTGACTGTCATGGCTTGGAGAGGTGACAGCACTGTAAAGATGACGCAAAAATTGGTGTTTATTTACTTCACTGGTTTTTATACTTGATAAAAGTTGACCCCCCCCGATATTTTTTTCTGCTGTAAGACTCCAGTGTTGCTGCTAGATATGTCATCACTATTGCTCAAATTCATGCCTGAACGTTTTTATTTTATTAAAAAGGCCTGAGGGATGAACTGTGGTGAATGAATATCATCCCAAAAAGGGAGGTAGAGTAAAATCACGTTTTGTAAAAAGCAGCCAGGGCTTCAAGGGAAATTGCTGTTTCTGCCATGAGAAGTTAAATCTGTTTTTTCTGTGTAAGCATAGATATTAACAATCTAAACTGCCTTTAGAAATATGTTACTCTTTCACTGTCTCCACTCAGTGAACAATACCAGTGTGTCTCTCAGTGAGGGCTTCTTTTTTGCTGATTCTTCATGAGACTGGAATTCCTGCTGGAAAGTCGGCTGAGACTCAGGAAATGCAGCTCACCACTGAAACACACAAGCAATCAGAGTTTTTCAAAGCTATAAGGTAAGCTTAATAGCAATCCAGTTGATATAAATTTAAGTATTTCTCTACCCTATCAACCTACCTTTAGCATCAATCTTTTTTAAAATGTAGAATTAATATTAAGCTTTACCAGCTTTGAAAATTATTGATTTCTTGTGGTGAGATACTTTTATGTGGTGAGCTGCATTTTCCAGGCCTTGAAAGTAGTAATCATATTGTCAAAATGATGGTCTCTGTATCTAGAATGTTTGCTATGTATGTTATATACATGTCAGCAAACTAAAAAATGAATGTAGCCTTGGCCAGTGTTCTCAGTGGTTAGAGCGTCGGCCCACACACCAATTGCTGGTCAAAGGTTTTGAGTTTGTCCCTGGCCCAGTCGGGGCACGTGCTGGAGGCAACCAATCAGTGTGTCTCTTTCACATTGATGTTTCTCTCTCTGTCTTTCTCTCTATATCTGTCTCTCTCTCCCCCACTCCCACCCTCCCTTCCACTCTCTAGGAAACAGTGGGAAAAAATGTCCTCAGGTGAAGATTAACAACAAAAAATGAATGCAAATAAATATACACACATACATGTTCATACACATTCACGTGTTCATCTCAGCCATGGGGAGAAGGGATGCCTATCCTAATTTTTATTCTCCTAGACATAGGCTTTGGACATCAGGGTAAGTGAGAAGGGAGAGAAGAAGATAAAATTTTAAAACAGAATTATCAGTTACACAGTTTTTAGAGGCAAGAACTTTGTAAGTATTCAAAGTATTAATCATTTGTCTTTCTCCATGTAGAGAAGCAAAACATACGTAAGTGTTAAAATGTTTGTGGGGTGAAGAAAGAGTAAATTATCAAGAAAAATTAAAAGGCATGTGATACTTAAAAATTTTTTTTTTCTTTTACATAGCCGATTTGTTAGTTTAGGCTATAAAATTGTGTTGTCTATATTTAGTTTGCTCCAAAAGCTTTCATGTTTGGCCGAAGCCGGTTTGGCTCAGTGGATAGAGCGTCAGCCTGCGGGCTGAAAGGTCCCAGGTTCGATTCGGGTCAAGGGCATGTACCTGGGTTGCAGGCACATCCCCAGTAGGGGGCGTGCAGGAGGAGGCTGATCGATGTTTCTCTCTCGTTGATGTTTCTAACTCTCTATCTCTCTCCCTTCCTCTCTGTAAGAAATCAATAAAATATATTTAAAAAACAAACAAACAAACAAAAAAACAAAAGCTTTCATGTTTGGCTTAGTTATTTTCTCAATACTTGCCAGTACTTAAAACTGTTTAAAACTATCTCAATCCCTTTCCTAATTATTATACAAGTTTTATATTTATTGCAGAAAAATTAGAGAATACAGCTAAGCATACATTTCTAAAAAATTATTCATAAACCACCCTGGTCGGGTAGTTCAATTGGTTGGAGCATTGTCCTGTACACCAAAAGTTTGTAGGTTCAATTCCCAGTAGGGATGAGTATGGGAGGCAACCAATGTCTCCTCTCAAATCAATAAACATATACTTAGGTGAGGCTAAAAAAATTAATCATAATCCCACCACTTCGAGAAAACCACTGTTGGGATTTTTGTTTATGTATATTTCTAGACTTATTTCTTAAGTAAAAATTATGTGTGTGTGCTTGTACATTCTGTATACTGGTCAATTATTTTCTTAAAATAAATTCTTAAAAGTGAAACTACTGTGTCAATTCCTGGTGAAATTTTGGGAGCCATACCTACTCAAGTTTCCTGAAGCAACAGTAACTTGGAAAATATTCAGTAGAATAACATGGGAGATAAAGGGACTCTGTTCTGGCTTTATTACTACTGTTTTAGATGGAAATAAAGAGTCAGCTTGACTCACCCAGGCCCTCCTAGTGACGTTTAAAAGTTACCATTTTCTTAAAGAAATCTGGGTATTCTAGACCATTTCTTCTTTTTCATGACATTGCCATCCCTGTGTCTGTAGAGACAGAAAATGTCAGTTCATCCTTTCAATCACTACTATTCCCTCCACTTATCACCTGGGGGGAAATAAAAATGATTCCATGTAGGAAGGCAAATGGCATTCTGAGCGATATACTATTACGAGCTGTGAGTCTACTTTTTATATCTGTACGAGATAGACACTTACATAGCTGCTGGACATTGCCACAGGAGTATTGCTGTCACCAGCAGAACAGCAAGGTGTTTAGTACACACAAACACTGAAACTTATCAGGGAATAGGCGGCATTAGTGCCTAATGAAGCATTTGTTCCAAAAACCTGTATTTCTCACGTTTCTATACTTCTAAGCAAAATAAATTTTAGAATGTGAAGTACAGTTCGGAGTGCTTTACAAAAGGACTATTCAGAAGCTGAGCTGTCAGAATGACTTGTCAGACGTATCCAGAACCACTTTTTTGCTTTCCTATCAAGTGTAACATTTAAAATAATAAAAAGATTGGTTCTAGCCTGGCCGGTGTGGCTCAGTGGTTGAACGTCAACCTATGAACCAGGAGGTCACGGTTCAATTCCCTGTCAGGGCACATGCCCAGTTGCAGGCTTGCTCCCCAATTGGAGTGTGCAGGAGGTAGCCAATCAATGATTCTCTTCATTTCTATTTTTCCTTCTCCCTTCCTCTCTCTGAAATTAATAAAAATATATTCTAGATTGGTTCTAGAATGGTTTAAAGATAATAATTCTCAAATCTTCCCTTAAAAGTTTCATAATCAGTTAGGTGTCCATATTTCAGTGATTGTTTAGTTGTAGGTTTTTTTGTAATTTTTATTTATTGATAGAGAGAGAGACACATTGATTTTTGTTGTTCCACTCATTTACGAACTCACTGGTTGACCTTTGTGCCCCAAACAGGGATTGAACCCACAACCTAGGTATGTGTCCTGACAGGGAATCGAACACGCAACCTTTTGGTGTACAGGACAATGCTCCAGCCAACCGAGCCACCCAGCCAGGGCTTATTATGTCCATTTTAAAGATGAGGAAACTGAGGCATAGAGCAAATTGGTAGCTCTCCCCAGGTAAGTTGTTAAGCCGGGATTTCAATTCACAACAGTCTGACAGAGTCCACACTTAACCACAAAACCGTATAGCCCCACCGTTGTGGCTCAGTGGTTGGGTGTTAACCTATGAACCAGGAGGTTTGATTCGATTCCCGGTCAGGGCACATGCCTGGCTTGCCGGCTCAATCCCCGGCTCGATGGCTCAATCCCCGGCTCGATCCCCAGTGGGGGGCGTGCAGGAGTAGCTGATCAATTTCTAACTATCTTGTTTTTTTGTGTTTTTGTTTTGTGTTTTGTTTTGTTTTATTTTTCAAATTTTTACAATAGAATAGAAAATTTAAACCTGGGTTATCCCATAATTCTCCATGTGCTATGAAGAGATTTGGCCTAAATTGAAGAAATGAACTGGGGTATCTTTATCTAATATTAAACTACCTTGCATACTTTGGCACTATAGAAATGCAAAGCATCACTGTTGTTTGTCATTTCTAGGGGAGGTGACTCCAGGACTCTCCCAGGTGGAATATGCACTTCGCAGACACAAATTAATGTCTCTGATCCACAAGGAAGCACAAGGGCAGAGTGGGACAGACCAGACAGTGGTTCTGCTATCCAACCCTACATACTATATGAGCAATGATATCCCCTATACTTTCCACCAAGACAACAATTTCCTGTACCTGTGTGGATTCCAAGAGCCCGATAGCATTCTGGTCCTTCAGAGCCTGCCTGGCAAGCAGTTACCAGCACACAAGGCCATGCTTTTTGTGCCTCGGAGAGACCCCAGTCGAGAACTTTGGGATGGCCCTCGATCGGGCACTGATGGAGCAATAGCTCTAACTGGTGTGGATGAAGCCTATACGCTGGAAGAATTTCAACATCTAGTTCCGAAACTGAAAGGTAACCAATTGGAGCAGAAGTCAAATGCTAAGACAGATTGGGATTGAGACTTCCTTACCTATTTAGACACAGTTCTTAATGTCCTAAAATGATTATCCATAGCAGTGGTTTCTCTTAAGCAGCAAGAAAGGAACATAAATTTTTTTTAAATATATTTTATTGATTTTTTTTTTTTTTTTTTAACAGAGAGGAAAGAAGAGGGATAGAGAGCTAGAAACATCTATCAGCTGCCTCCTGCACACCCCCTCCTGGGGATGTTCCCCTAACCAAGGTACATGCCCTTGGCCAGAATCGAACCCAGGACCCTTCAGTCCGCAGGCCAACGCTCTATCCATTGAGCCAAACCGGTTTCGGCAAGGAACATAAATTTTTACCACAAGACTGGTCTACTTTAAAGACTTCATTTATTCGTTTGCTAATCTTACCAGAGTATTCATTCACATAGACTGTTAACTGTCCTAGTGTGAAATCCCAAAGAGTGAATTTCCTTCTAAAGTGGAGAATGGGCCACTCTTTAAGATTACTGACCAGTCTATTGACCTTTGATCCCTGCTTTTTACTGCTTTGTCAATACTTCAAAATGAAGTAGTATTCTCAAAAAAGGATCTAAGCATCACCAGCATTAGAATCACCTGGTGATGCATATTAGAATTACAAATGGAAAAAAAAAATAATTACAAATGCATAATAGATATTGGAAATGTAAAATCATAGGCCCCCATTTCATACTGACTAAATCAGAATCTACATTTTAACAAGATTCTTAGGTGATTTACATACACAGTTCATACTTCTCAAAATAGTCACTTTCTCTGCATTAATTCTGGTGAAATTATGATCACTCAGAATATTTTCTTGAACTTTGCAGAACCTACACTACAAAATAAACTGTCCTTAGAGATTCTTGTAAATCTATAGTTCTGGAAGCATTTTTGAAGTATCCAAAGTCACTTAGAGCCAAATGTATTAAATAAGAGAGATGATCAGGTTGGAAAATACTGGTTTTAGACAAAATAATGTAGGATTGTAAAAAAATTTTTTTTTTTTTAAGAGAGAAAAACAACAATGTGAGAGTGAAACATCAATCAGCTGCCTCCTGCATGCCCCCACCGGAGATCAGGCTCGCAACCCTGGCATGGGCCCTGACCAGGAATTGAACCGGCAACCTTTCAGCACACGGGACGGTGCTCAGCCAGCTAAGCCACACTGCCGGGCAAGGATTGTGAAATTTTAGTCTGACTTTTCTTACGTGGTTTATAAACCATTTCTGAAATCAGTTTCTAAAACAGAATTCCAAAATAGCTTCCAACATTCATGGAATTTACTGGACTTGTTTCCTACTAAGACTCCCTTGAAAGAAAATACTTGCTCGAATATGCATGTTCTAATATGTTTCAATTCTTTCCATTACTTTATAAAATATTTTCTGTTTTGTAGAAATGATTACCCAACTAAGCTAATGGAACTTTCATAATCTTCTAAGTCTTCATGAATGTGGGCATAGTCATTTTCTTTGTAGCTATTCTGTTTCTTGAAATTACTTGGTCCCTTGCCCTGGCTCGGTTGGTTGTACTGAAAGATTGCTGGTTTGATTCCCAGGTAGGGCACGTGGTGGGCTTGATCCCCAGTAGGTGGCATGCCAGAGGAGGCAATTGATGTTTCGCTCTCACATTGATGTTTCTCTCTTCCTCTCCCTTCCTCTCCCTAAAAATCAATTTTAAATCTTTTTATTAAAACACAAAAATCAGCCCTAGCCGGTTTGGCTCAGTGGATGGAGTGTCAGCCTGTGGACTGAAGGGTCCCAGGTTCAATTCTGGTCAAGGGCACATGCCTGGGATGCAGGCTTGATCCCCATTGTGGGGCGTGCAGGAGGCAGCCAGTCGATGATTCTCTCTCATCATTGATGTTTCTCTCTCTCTTTCCCTCTCCTTTCCTCTCTGAAATCAAGATATTTAAAAATAAAAAAAAAATAAGACACACAAAACATACAACCCCTTTAGGCATAGTTTGGGAATGCAGGAGTTCATTAGCTACTGTCAGAAAAACATAAAAGAAAGGTATTATAGAATTGCATACCTGAAATCTATAATTATAAAAACGTAATATGCTAATTAGACCAGACGTCCTTCCAGACGAAGCCGGGGCGGCAGAGGCCCCCAGCCACCACTGCGGATGGGGGCCGAGCCCCTTGCGTGAATTTCATGCATCAGGCTTCTAATATAATTATATTAACCATGTCACCCCAATAAATCCTATTTGACAAAATAAAAAGAAAAAAATGAAAGGAAATGGAGACTTGGTGTAAATGAAATCATTTTCATAATGAACCTACTTATTTTATATCAGGCAAATATAGTTAAAAGATGAATAGTGCTTGTCTATAATGAAAATAGCAGATGGGAAAGGAAAGATTTCCTGGATAAGAGTGGATTAGCGCATACTATCAACTGTAGCATTTCTATAGACGTGAAGAATTGCTCCTGAGAGAACTTCCTTTTACCAACTCAGAGAGTGTTGGCGAAGAGATGGATTGCTTTTAACCTTTTAATGATCTGAGTACAGTTTTCTATCCTTTTTGGTCAATTATTCAACAGTGCCTCTGGCTCAGTGGTGGTGTGGAAAACAATTATTGTCATTTTTCTTTAACAGTTAATAAATAATAAAACCAAAGCTTGAATAAAGGTTTAATTCCATCTAGGTAGTTGCAAAACTTTGTATTGGGGCAGAAAAGCTGTCAGTTCCGTCTCAGAATATCTTGCTATTTTTCAGGGAATGGCCTTTCCAATGATTTATGATCAAACCCTTCAATTACTTCAGTCCTGCGAGAGTTTGTGCTCAACCCTTTAGAGCAAGCCGCGAGTTTGACATGCTTGTGTTAGCGTTTCACACCACGTATTATAGTTTTGACTCTTGTTTAAGTCATCATGACAATTGGTATTTGTTGTTGTTGCTGTTAGTTTTATTTTAAATTGATTTTCTGGCATCTTATTTTAAGCCGAGACAAATACACTTTGGTATGACTGGATGAGGCCCGCTCACGCACAGCTTCACTCGGACTATATGCAGCATCTGACTGAAGTCAAAACCAAGAGCAAGAACAAGGTTCGGGCTGTCCGGCAGCTGGTACAGCGCCTACGGCTGCTCAAATCTCCTGCTGAAATTGAACGAATGCAGATTGCTGGAAAGCTGACGTCACAGGTGTGATTCCTACTGCAAATCTAATGAAAACATTCTAAGCTCTTAGGGTTCAGTGGGCACTTTGAGGTTGTATACTTAATGCAGTAATGTCATGGCAGGTGAACATCCAGCTTCAACCTGGACATTTAGGGAGCACGTCTGGAGACTTGCTCAGTACCTTGCAAGGCAAAGTAAATATGCCTTCGTGTATTTTTTACCCATGGTCTCAGTTGTTTCTCCTTGGAGCAACATAAATTAATTTTATTTCCTTTCCTGACAATAACTGCAATAACAGTAGCAGTTGGATAGTTAGAAAGAATCACAGGACCCAAAATGATAATGCTTCCAAGTCTACAATTAACAGGAAAAGGGTGCAGTATAGCAACAGCATTAACTTAAGAATACCTGTCACATCCAATGGCTGTCTCACAGCCAGGGACCAAAGAAGCCAAGTTCAGGCTCCTGTTGTCCTGTCCGCTCTCAGTAAGAGCTGGACAGGATGCATTTTCTCTCCTGGATCAGGAACCACAGATGCCTGCATGGGACACCTGGAAACCAGGGAGCCCAAAATGCAATCTCAACTAGAGATTTCTCTGGTTTGGATGGTATTGGCAGATTCCTGCTTTGTAACAACAAAGCCTTTTGGAGTTCTCGTGGAAACCAAGTACAAACCATTAGTCTCACTGTCACCAATACTGACAAACTGATACAAACTGCTCTGAAACTCCTCTCAACTCAGTATGTTTCAGGCCTTAACCAGGATCCATTACCTGCAGAACCTTGAACAAAACAGCTCAAGTTAATCCCAGGCCTTCTAGAATTAACCTCATAGCATAATGAAATTACAGCACACAAACATTTGAAGGCGATTTTTCTGAGTTCTACCTATAGTCTTCCCAAAGTTAAACATTGTTTCCTGAACTATTCCCTCATCTGTTTCATTTTACCTCATTGGGTGACTTCCTCAGTAAATGCTCTAGTTTGTCTAGTACACTGTCCAGTGTTGTAGCTATGGCTAGATCAACAAAGACAACTTACAACTAATTACAAATGTGAAAGGTATATGTCTTTGTTTTCCGTCAAATCATTGATTTTTAAAATAAGGAAGAGAAGTAGCTAAGACTAGGTTGGGATAATGTTTAGGGCTCCAAGAAATTGGTGATGAGTGATCAGATGTCTTTCCAGAAGATGTAAAATCAATTACAAATTTACCTGGGAGTATTCTGATCTGCACTCTGTCACTTGTCCACGCTGTTAGTGAGAGACTATTTTAAGTGTGCCAAAGTTTAGAAGTATTAAGTCTGAGGTATTGTCTTCAAGTATTCCCAATTCTGGTGTAGAATTATTCTGTAAGATTTTTTAATATTTGGGCAAAATAGTTTTCTTAAGAATAATGATGCTATATTTGTGTCTTTCAACCCAAATGAAAGTTTCCTATCTTTTGGGGAATAAGCCAAATATAATTTGTGTCTATGTGATACGGATCAATTGGATTTTCTTGCAGCCTGATTTGGTTTACTAGGTGTACCAGTTAATAATGCGGATTTTGTAATCAAAGAAAACACGATAATTTCAAGAGAAACATCAGAAGTACTTTATTCAAAGTAATGTCCATCACTAGCTACACATTTCCCCATCTTTCAGGTAATTTGTGGGTACCGTCCCAATAGAAATTTTCTTGTTTTGAGGCACACCATTCAGAGACCCAATTTTCCACTTCTTCATACGTTTTGAAGTGCTGCTCAGAAACTGCGTGTGCCATCGATCGGAACAAGTGGTAATCTGAAGGAGCAAGGTCTGGTGAATATGGCGGGTGGGTTCATACTTCCCAGGCAAGATCTTTGGTTTTGAAGTGTACAATGGTGCGTCATCATGAAGCAAAATTACTTTGCCCTGTCTTCTGGCACATTCTGGCCGTTTTACAATCAAAGCGTGTTTCAAATTGATTATTTGTTGTCAGTAGCCATCAGTATTAACGTTTCACCTGGTTTTAGAAGCTCATAACACACCATACCTTCCTGATCCCACCAAACACAGAGTATTGTCTTCTTTCTGAAGCGATTTGGCCTTGCAGTCAGTGTTGATGGTTGACCTGGATCAACCCATGATTTTGTGCGTTTGGGATTCTCAAAATAAATCCACTTTTCATCGCCAGTCACAGTTCAATGCAAAAATGACCTTCTTTTGTTCTGTTGAAGTAACATTTTACTGGTGACTTTTCGGTTTTCCATTTGTCTTTCATTCAGTTGATGTGGCACCCGTTTTCCTTCCTTTTAAATCTCTCCCATTGCTTGTAAACGATCAGAAATTGTTTGCTGAGCAACATTTAATCTTCCTGCAAGTTGTTTTTGAGTTTGACAGGGATCTTCATCCAATAATGCTTGTCATTGTTGGCCTTCAAACTTTTTCGGTTGACCTGGACATTCTTTGTCTTTCACATCAAAATCATCACTTTCAAAGCATTTAAACCAGCGTTCACAAGTATCTTGAAATGGAGCATGTTCACCATAAGCTTCCCAAAGTATATGATAACTTTTTCTTGAAAATAATGAATTAAAACTTCCCTCAGACGCTCTTTTTTTGGCACGAAATTAGACATTTTTAAGCGTAAAAATATCTATGATATTAACACCTTCAGCAAATTTGACATATGAGGTTTTGAAGCTTGCTGTCCATACAACAAAATAGCATACATATCAAATCGCATGTATATCAACATATGTGTAACTCCATCTATTGAAAAAATCCGCATTATTAACCATTATTAACTAGATACACCTAGTACAATAAGTAAAGCGCCTTGCCATTAGAGTTAAGTAACCTTTCAAGAGGAGAATTGGTAGAATGTATGGGCAGAAGTAAAAGCAGGGGAGTCAGAGCTATCCAGGCCAGATCTCTGCTATGACTGAACGTATATCCTGCCCCCTGGACATTTCTACCTGAATTTCCTGTAATTATCTAAACTTGTGCTCTGCCAACTCTACCAAACCTTCCTCTTCTCTTGTATTCTATTTCGTGGTTAATAATAACAACATCAACCCAGCTACCTTAGATAGAAATATGGAGGTTACCTAGATAATTGTTCTCCCTACCCTTGTATCTAATTAGCTGGTCCCCAAGTTCCCTTCTCGGGAGGCAGAAGAGTGTAGTGGAAGACAGACCTGGGTTTGAAAACCAAGCTAATATCCCTTTGCTGTCTCTTTGCTTCTGCTATTGCCTGCGTCTAACCCTACCCCAGCCACAGTGATCTCTTCAAATCTGACTGCCCTTCTCGTAAAGTTCTTTGGTGGCTCCTTATTGTTTTTAGGATTAAATCTCAATATGCTCACGCAGGGCCTTTCATGATCTGGCCTCCTCTGCCTTTCCCTTTCAGCTTTATATCTCATTCTTCCACAGGTGCTTGACACATACTGAACAGTCTCAAATGTCACAGGCTCCTCTCACGTCAGCTGCATGTGGACATGCACACAAGGCCCTCATGAAATCATTCCTGCTTTTTCTCTCCACCGTCCCTTCCCCATAAGCTGTACAGTGTCTACTCATGATGTATCCTGGCTATAAGATGCACAGAATGAAATGCAAAGAAATCCCATTTTACATCTTTAAAGAATCAAAATACAAACATTTAAATAGCACCTGGTGAAGTGAGAAGGTCGTGTTAATTGAGAGTATGGGCTACGTTGTGATAAGACAACCCTAATAAGAAGTGGCAGTCATAAAGTGTGCCCTTGATCTTTATAGGACAGACAGTGTTTTGTTGAACATTTGAGTAAGCAGAGTAGTTAAAATTAGACTTCTTTTCATCCTCCATTCTATTTGCAGGCTTTCATAGAGACCATGTTTGCCAGCAAAGCGCCTGTGGATGAGAGCTTTCTTTATGCTAAGGTGAGCTTTCAATGATTGGAAGGCACACGTAAAGTAATTTTATTGATTTGCAGGTGGCATCTGGTTGGCTTTTATGGAAGTGACCAGGAGATCAGTGGAGAGGATTTGGTTCTTAAATGTGACTAGTAATTTATTAAATGAGTCTAAAATATGTGGAGTAACAGTTACACAAAGAAAATCCGCAGAGTAGAGCTATTGAAGAAGAAAAGGTTTACATAAATGTGAGATGAGAAGGCTAGTACTGCTTAAGTAAATTTAAAGGAAGCGACTCTGTGGTCGAACTGTAGATAGTAGCACATGGTTGCCAGTCTCAAGCTCCATCCTAGGACATAATGAAATTCATAGAGTTTACCATTTGCCTAGCATATTTTTATTTTTATTTTCCAGAGCTTGTAGGTCAGTAGCTATTTGAAAAGTTGACATTAGTCATTTAGAGCATAAAAATGCAAGCCATATTCCAGTGTTTATCTAAATAAGAATAAACAGTAACTTTACATAACTGTTATCTTTTTGCTCTCCCTTGATCATAGGTTTTCTGTGTCCTCTTCTGGACTTAATTTGAAAAGCAGAAATTTAGAGTACTCACAAGAAAAGAACAGATTTAGTAATAGGATTGAATAACAGGCCTGGGTGAGACTAAAAGTGGCCTGAAATTACAGTATTAAAAGTTTTGTTAGGGCCCTAACCGGTTTGGCTCAGTGGATAGAGCGTCGGCTTGCAGACTGAAAGGTCCCAGGTTCGATTCCGGTCAAGGGCATGTACCTTGGTTGCGGGCACATCCCCAGTAGGAGGCGTGCAGGAGGCAGCTCATCGATGTTTCTCTCTCATCGATGTTTCTGACTCTCTATCCCTCTCCCTTCCTCTCTGTAAAAAAATCAATAAAATATATATATTTTTTAAAAGTTTTGTTAGGTATGATGAATAGTTTTCCAGTAGTAACTTAAATGGAGGTGTGTGCTGTTGAAGAGAGCCTGGGCTGGAACAGCCCTAAAGAAATCTTTTCTTTAGTCAAACTTACAGTCACACTGCTGTTTTTTTTCCAGTTTGAATTTGAATGCCGAGCCCGGGGAGCAGACATCTTAGCCTACCCGCCTGTGGTTGCTGGAGGTAGTCGGTCAAACACTTTGCACTATGTGAAGAATAATCAACTCATCAAGGTAGGGTACTACCCATCAGCGCTGCTTCCTCTGGGTCCAGATGCCCCAGTAGAAAACTTACTAACTTCGGGGTCACCTAATTTGCAGCTTTAACAAAGTGCTTTTACAGATGTTATCTCATTTGATCCTCACGTTAGCGCTATGAGATAGGAGCAGGTATTAACATGCCTGTTTAATAGGTGAGGAAAATAAACTTTAAAATGAGGCAATTAGTAGTGCAGAGGCAAATATCCTACCCTAAACCTCTGCTCATTTTCTTTTATAGCACTCCTCCCCTAAGGACTGGTAGCTGCAGTGGGCTAAGCATATGGGAGCAGACAGACTTTTTTTTAAATGTTTTTATTGACTGGAGAGAGGAGGGTAGAGGGCGAGAGATACAGAAGCATCGATGAGAGAGAAATATCAACATGGATTGGCTGCCCTCACTGGGGATTGAGCCCGCAACCTGTGCTTATGCCCTGACCAAGAATAGAACCTAGTGCATGGATCGGTGCTCAACCACTGAGTGACACTGGGCAGGCAGATTTTAAGAATGAATACCTTATTAGCTGTGAGAGAATTTCTCTTTTATGGTTTTCTCCCAAAGCGACTATATAAGTAAAGAATTTTATGGTTTTCTCCCAAAGTGACTATATAAGTAAAAGCAGACTCCTTTAAGTCTGCTTTTAATGATCTATTTTAATATTTGGTAAATTCAAAAGACTAAAGTTAGCAAATGTAAATTATACAACATATTTTTAAAGTGAATACCCATGACTTACTGGACTCAAAAGTTAGAATATTACCGCCCTGGACAGTGTGGCTCAGTTGGTTGGGCGTTGTCCCATACACCAAACTGTTGCCAGTTCCATTCTGGTCTGGGCACATGCCTGGTTCAGTCCCCGGTAGGGGGCGTTCAGGAGGCAGCTGATTGTTTTGTGCTCACATCAATGTTTCTCTCTCTCCCTCTCCTTTCCCCTCTTTCTAAAAATCAATTTTTAAATATTTTTTAAAAAAAGAAAAATTAGAACATTACAAATACTCTGTATCTACTTGTGTACCCTATGCTCTCCATCCTGCTGCCTCCCTCCCTCAGGTCACTAACTGGTATCCTACATTTCCTTGATTTTTTTTAAATACTTGTATTACATGTACATAATAAGCAATATTATTATGTACATGTAATACATAATTCTGCTTGCTTATGAAGAATACAAATTTATTTTACTCATAAGTGTATGATAATATTAGTTGTTTTCTAATAGTAAATTTATTCTACCATTTTGCTAGAAATAAAACCACATGGTTCTTCAAAGTTACTGTTACTATATATGCACTCATTTGATCATTGCGGTGTGCCAGGTTCCGTGTTTATGTAGACGTGAATAAGATGTGCCCAGTAACGTGACATGTAGTAAGATAGAGATGTACCCAAAGTTTTCTTCTTCCCCCACATACATTTTGATGGGGAGCAGAGAGGGAAGTAACATTCTAAAGTTAAATGGTTAAGCCCTAGCCAGTTTTGCTCAGTGGATAGAGCATCGGCCTGCGGACCAAAGGGTCCCGGGTTCAATTCTGGTCAAGGGCACGTATCTTGGTTGCAGGCTTCTCCCCGGCCCAGGCCCTAGTGGGGCTCATGCGGGAAGCAACCAATTGATGTGTTTCTCTTACATCGATGTTTCTGTCTCTTTCCCTCTCTCTTCCACTCTCCCTAAAAAAATATAAATAGGTAAATGGTTAAGAGTAATTGTATTTTAATAAGACTAGATAAAATACTTCTCTAAGGTTATATTAATTAATAGTGATAGTGATAATGGTAACATTATGATGTGCTGATGTTTGCACCTAGTAATTCAAACCCAAGCAGGTTCCAGAGCCAATGCACTTAACTACTATGCAATGGTACCTTCCTATTTTTTTTTTAAATATATATTTTATTGATTTTTTACAGAGAGGAAGGGAGAGGGATAGAGAGTTAGAAACATTGATCAGCTGCCTCCTGCACGCCCCCTGTTGGGGATGTGCCCGCAACCAAGGTACATGCCCTTGATTGAAATCGAACCTGGGACCCGTCAGTCCGCAGGCCGACACTCTATCCACTAAGCCAAACCGGTTAGGGCCCTATTTTTTTTTTTTTAATTACAAAAACTTTTTTATTGATTGATCGGTTTTTAGAGAGAGTGAGGAAGGGAAAGAGGGGGGAAAAAATCCACTTGTCCACTTGTTATTCCACTTATTTATGCATTCATTGTTTGATTCTTGTATATACCCTGACTGGGGATTGAACCTGCAACCTTGGCATATCAGGACAATATCTAACCAACTGTGCTACCTGGCCAGAGTGCAGTGGCACCTTTCTTAAGCCAATGTGAGTTCATTTGAAACATTTAGATGCTGTTTCTTTTTTTTTTTCTTAATCCTCACTGGAGGATATTTTTCCATTGATTTTTAGAGAGAGGGAGAGACAGAGAGAAGCATCGATGTGAGCGAGACACATCAATTGGTTGCCTCCTGAATGCACCCCAACCAGGGCCGGGAAACCTACAACAAGGTACGTGCCCTTGACCAGAATCAAATCCGGAGCCCTTCACTCTGCAGGCCCAATGCTCTATCCACTGAGCCATACCAGCTAGGGCTAAATGCCATTTCTTATGAGAAGGGACCAGAGAGGATTAGTCTGTTTTAAATTAGAGCTCTTAAAACCTATTCTATGTATATAAAAGCCTAAGCCACCAGCCGATATGCTGACCATAGCTATGATGTGCACTGACCACCAGGGGGCAGAGGCTCAACGCAGGAGCTGCTGAGCTGCCATGACTTGGCAGCTGCGGTTCTTAGGTAACACACCCGGAACCAGAGAGGAGGGAGCCCGATTCTGGGACCCCTCAGGGGATGTGGAAGAGCTGGTTTTGACCCAATCCCCACAGGCCAGGCCGAGGAACCCCACCCGTGCACGAATCCATGCTCCAGGCCTCTGGTATATATATAACATGAAAGGCACAAAGGGCTTAAGTTAAAAGAAGAAACAACTGACAATCCAGGAGTCACCGACTCTGACCTATTTTGCTTTTTTTCCAGGATGGGGAAATGGTGCTGCTGGATGGAGGCTGTGAATCTTCTTGCTATGTGAGTGACATCACCCGTACCTGGCCTGTCAATGGCAGGTACGTCTTCTACAGATCCCACTGCTTCTCTGGAGTGTGGTTATATTTGTAATAAATGGCTAACGAGATAGACAGGTCCCCTTTAGCTCAGGTTAACTGCCTTTGCAAAGCTCCTGATTTTTTCTTTTTAATATTTTTTTATTGATTTCAGAGAGGAAGGGAGAGGGAGAGAGAGACAGAGACAACAATGATGAGAAAGAATCATTGATTGTTGCCTTCTGTACACCTCACGCTGGGAGCCAAGCCTGCAACCCGGGCATGTGCCCTGACCGGGAATTGAACCGTGATCTCCTGGTTCATAGGTTGACGCTCAACCCCTGAGCTACGCCGGCTGGGTGCTCCTGATTATTTTTTTTAAGACTGTTTAGTCATCATCACAGGATCAGGCACCTAGAAACACCTAGTTAACATTCACACACATACATATATGTGTATATATATGTACGTAGGTTGGTAGGTAGACTGATTGATATTGATTGATGCATTTAAGGAACTGACTCACGCATTTGTAGGGCAGGCTGGAAACTCGTGCAAAAGTTGATGTTGCAGTCTTTTTTTAATTTTTTTTTTTTTTGATGTTGCAGTCTTTTTTTAATTTTTTTTTTTTTTTTTTTTTTTTTGATGTTGCAGTCTTGAGGCAGAATTCTTTCTCCACTATACAAGGCAGTTCTGGCATTTGAATTCATTTAGTGTAGAATACCTTATGGCCCATGTTTCAGCCAACCAACCAAATAAACTGTTGGCTCCTTTTTGAACCCTTGAGCTATAACATTGAATCCAGAATCTCTGCTTTGTGGATATACATTGAGTGGCCAGATTATTATGATCTCTGAATGCATAATAATCTGGCCACTCAGAGTGTGTGTGTGTGTGTGTGTGTGTGTGTGTGTGTGTGTGTGTGTGTATTTTAGAGGCCTGGTGCATGATTTGTGCATGGGTGGGGTCTGGCCAGCCTGGCCAGGGGGAGGGGACATGGGTGGTTGACCGGCCTGCCTGCTGGTTGAACTCCTGGTCAAGGGGACAATTTGCATATTAGCCTTTTATTATATAGGATATACACTGAGTGGCCAGATTATTATGCGTTCAGAGGTCATAATAATCTGGCCACTCAATGTATATCAATAAATTCAGCCTGATCCAACTTTGTGTTCCTTCCAATTATCCTACACATTACTATCCATTTCCACACATATTCTCATATTTTTATCTATATAATTAGGAAAAATCATGCAGTTCTCTTTGGATTATCATGCACTTCCTTGTCGGTCACATTTTGTACCTAACCTTTTGGGGCCTGCGAGGAGTCCAATCTAGTTAAAAGTCCAGAGGCAAGTACCAAGGCAACTACCTAAGGGGAGAACCTGTAGGTTCTCAGTCCAAACTAGATTAGTCTCAGATGGTGGTAAAAGGGCTGCTTCTGCCAGCAAAGAAGACTCAACAGAATTTAGGGGGTCAGTGTCCCTAGCTTC
This sequence comes from Corynorhinus townsendii, assembly GCA_026230045.1. Taxonomy (NCBI): domain Eukaryota; kingdom Metazoa; phylum Chordata; class Mammalia; order Chiroptera; family Vespertilionidae; genus Corynorhinus; species Corynorhinus townsendii. Next base: position 214,639,927 of record JAPDVU010000003.1, read on the forward strand.
ATCAGGATCATTCAGAATTGCACAGCTCAGATTTGTGCATTCCAGTGTATGTAAAACTTACATTTAAAAAAACTTTAAAAATATGTACTAGTACTGTGGTGGCATGGAGTATGTGTATAAACATAATGTTGATAAATTTGAACCTGGGAGTTGGGTATGTTTCATTATAGCATTATATTTTTATATTTAAATATTAGCAGACATTTTTAAAAAAAATATTTTTGTTGATTTCAGAGAGGAAGGGAAAGGGAGAGAGAAACATCAATGATGAGAATCATTGACGGCTGCCTCCTGCATGCCCCACACTGGGGATCGAGCCCACAACCCGGGCATGTGCCCTGACCGGAATCGAACCATGACCTCCTGTGTCATAGGTCCATACTCAATCACTGAACCACGCTGGTCAGGCATTAGCAGACATTTAGATTGTATCTATCCTATGTAATAAAAGGGTAATATGTAAATCGACCAAATGGTGGAATGACTGGTCGCTATGATGCACACTGACCACCAGGGGGCAGACGCTCAATGCAGGAGCTGCCTCCTGGTAGCCAGTGTGCTCCCACAGGGGGAGCACCGCTCAGCCAAGAAGCCGGGCTCACGGCTAGCGAACGCAGCAGCGGTGGTGGGAGCCTCTCCCACCTCTGTGGCAGTGCTAAGGATGTCTGACAGCGGGGAGTGGGCCTAAGCTGTCGGTGGGACATCTCCTGAGGGCTCCTGGACTGCGTGAGGGCCCAGGCCAGACTGAGGGTCCCCCCCCCCCCCCGCCAAGTGCACCAATTTCATGCACCGGGCCTCTAGTTATAATTATAAAAAAACATTATAGTGAACATTTTTGTACATACAGCTTTTTTTGAATTTCAAATATTTTCTTAGCATGGATTCTTAGAACAGAATTACAAGCTCAGATTTTATGAGCATCCTTGAAGGCCTTTGACTTCATTGGCTGTCTTTATGGGAGTATAAAATAGTACGTGGAGCTACATATCATATACTACCTCATTTTAATTTTTTCCCATTTTCCCCCATGATTGCTAAAGAAATTATTATTGCAAGGACACCTAGAAACTAGTAAATTACTAGTAACCGAAGTATTGACTAGTTTATCCCATGACATATCTTTGCCTCTAAGAAATAGATCCCTAAGCTTTTTTTTTTAATGGTAAACAGTGGAAAGGATCAAGAATGATCTGGTCTGGCCCTCTGACTGCATTCAGGGCTGGGTGCACCCTCTAGCCTCACCTCACGTATGTCTGCTGACTGTCTGAAGGACTGTTTCTGCCCCAGTTTGAAGGGTTGATGCTCTTCCTGTTGAGCATCTAGGGTATGGTTAAGGGCCTGTCAGTAATGCTATGTTGGTGTGATTACATATCTACAATGCCTCTTCATCATCGCCTTGGAGTTTTTCTAATGAAACTGAGAAGCAGCTGTTACACAAAACATAACCCCACAGCTGAACATTTTTTGCTTGCTTTTTTAAAAGAAAGGGTTTATTGGGCCATGCTGCTAGCCAGCAAAGGACCAGGTCCTGGGGCATGAAGTCTAAACCACTAGCAGCAGGGCTTGGTGGAGAAGGCAATACGTTCGCCATCCTAGAGTTGACGGGCGCTTTTACACATTATGTTTTGGGGAAGAAAGAGGTAAGTTGTTTTGGAAGAACTTACATTGGCTATAGATAAGGGTTGCGGGGTGTGTGCAAGAGGGCATTTTACGATAGGAGCACAGTCTGAAAAAAGAAATACTTCTTTTGATTGGTTGCAGGCAGCAGCCCTGAAAGTTCATGCCCATGCTGGCTGCCGTGGTGGCTGGTGGTCAGCTCATAGACCTGGGAGCTGATTCAGAGCTCTAACATGCATCCAAATACGAGCGGTTTTTGTTAGTTGGCACGATGCCATTAACTGGTTAACTATTCCTATCCCTTCCTCTCACTCTCCCACTGCTGTAATTTGATTTATAACATCTCAGAATTATTTTCTTGTCACAAACTTCCTGCAATATCAGTCAGTTCCAAATTTGCGATCTTTGGTTTTCCTGTCCCCAGGTTTACAGCACCTCAAGCAGAACTCTACGAAGCTGTTCTAGAGATCCAGAGAGATTGTCTGACCCTCTGCTCCCCCGGAACAAGCTTGGAGAACATCTACAGCATGATGCTGACCCTGACAGGGCAGAAGCTTAAAGAGTTGGGGTTCTTGAAGAACATTAAGGAAAATAATGCCTTCAGGGTACCGCACTTCTTTTGACTCACTTCTCAAGAACACCTTACGTGCTGCTTGGTTTTTATGTAAAACTAATTAGATTTAGAAATGGTCTTTGTGATTCATCTATAAAAGGGATTTACATTGAACCGGGATTACAACAAAGGGAGTCAGTACTTATTTCTCCCAGAAGGTGGCAGCACATCCTGGTTCATTGCATACTGCATAGTGCGGGACTAGCTCAGTCGTCAGAAGACATAAAATGAAGTCTGGTGCAGAGGGTGGAAAAGGACACAAAAAGGCGGAGAGGTTGAATCTTGATTCTTTTGGGGCAATTTTGAAAAGGTAGAGGTTGAAGGGGAGGGTGTGTATTGCTTCAGTGACACTGTTGAGACTTTGTAACAGTGTCCTCAAGGGCATGTCTTTAGTGAATTCCATCTACATCCAAATGTAATGGTATTCAGTAAAAATGTAAAGCCTCGGCTTTAAATTAAAATGCCAGGTGGTCAAGCCAAACAGACCATTAAGGCATCGCCCATCTCCAAGGTTAGGCTGCTAGGGTTTCTTTTATCGATAGAAAGAAGTTATAGATTCCTCCGGCTCGGGCCAGCAAATCTTTAATTAATGGGTAGAAACATCCAGGCCAGGAAATGCCTAGTGACTGCAGTGTTATTTGATGTTTCAGCCGGCTCCACAAGTTGCTGTGAGATACTTGGGATCTCCAGAGTAGACTTCTTGAGAGGGATGTGTGAACGTTGAAAAGAGAACTATTCTAACATAATCACCCTCCTTCAAGAAAAGAGATTTTCATTAGCTACAGTCATTACTGGGCTTACCCAGGTCAGCATGTGTGCAGTATATTAAATACTGGGAATGGAAATGTGGATTAGTGAGAATGCATCGGCAGAATTTTACTTGAGAGGTGGCAGTGATGGGTCTCTTAGTCAGTAGCCTAGGGACAGATTAAACAGTGGCAGAACCATGAGGGAGCTGTTAACACCTATCTTACTGACTTATACATGCCCGACTTCCCCTCAAGGGGCCATTGCTCTAATAATACTGTGGCAATTAACTTTTCCAGGCTGCTCGAAAATACTGCCCTCACCACGTTGGCCATTACCTGGGGATGGATGTCCATGACACTCCAGACATGCCCCGTTCCCTCCCTCTACAGCCCGGCATGGTGATCACAGTGGAGCCAGGTAAGGGGATAGGGAGCATTAGCAGCCTCTAACCCCTTGGGACACATAATAGTGTCAGGTAGAAAGGTAAACACCATGGTGAGGGTGAAGATTGATATGGCAGGAGTCAGTTTTAAATACTGATGCTGTTTTTGTAATGAAAACAGATCTCGTTTTTATCTCTAAATTAAGTAATTATGGCTGGGACACGCTTTCATACCACCCTTTGAATCCAGGTAAACGTTACTCTCTAGCCTTGCATACCAGTCTAGTCAGTACGTGGGTGCTTCCTTAGACTTTGACTACAAAATTCTTTGCTGACCTTTTCTTTTTATCACAGACCAGAAGGTGAATCTGTCTGACTTCATGATTAGAGGGGTACCTTGGGCTCTTAGGATTTTCCAAATGTTTATTAAAGTCTTTTTATTTTTTTTTTTTACTTTACCTTTATGACTTATTGAGAAGGCTTATTTGAGTATTTCTACAGCTTTTGGTTGTTCAAGCTAATCTAAATAAGATATTTAAATATGTTTTCAAATACCTTATGTCTTTATTTTAGCAAAGTTCCCTTTTTCCAGGAGACTATTAGGCAAAAAAAAGAATACATTTATATAATCTACTGGCTCCTAGCATATGCTGACATACTCACAGTTTAAGTAACTTTAGTGGCCTGCTTGAGCCACTAGACTGTGACAGAATCATGATCAGCATTACCATATGGAGCCTGTAGTCTACTATCCTATATAATAAAAGGGTAATATGTAAATAGACTGAACGGCAGAACAACTGAACAACCAATCAAAGTGTAATCCTATCTAATAAAAGAGTAATATGCAAATTAACCATTACTCCGCTACACCCACAAGCCATACCCACCAGCCAATTAGGAGCAAGTATGCAAATTAACCCAACCAAGATGGCTGTGGCCACGGAGCGAGCAGGAGGCTTGGGTTTCCCCGGCAATGGAGGAAGCCAAGCTTTCTGCACACCCTGGCCAGCCCAGACCTCCACTCAATGCTACAAAGTTTTAATTATAGAAGATAAATAAATCCCAGATACCAGGGCCTCCACTTGGGTCACCAGGGGGTGTGGCCGGCCTGCAAACCACCACAGGCCCCTCGTCCAGGCTGCTCCACGCCCCAAGGGAACCCCCACCCTGATCCAGGACACCCTTCAGGGCAAACCAGCCAGCCCCCAACTGTGCACCAGGCCTCTATCCTAGCTAATAAAAGAGTAATATGCAAATTGACCACCACTCCAACACACAAGATGGCTGCCCCCATGTGGACACAAGATGGCCAGCAGGGGAGGTAGTTGGGAGGGACCAGGCCTGCAAGGGAGGGCAGTTGGGGGCGATCAAGCCTGCAGGGGAGGACAGTTAGGGGTGACCAGGCCTGCAGGGGAGGGCAGTTAGGGGCAAACAGGCTGGCAGGGGAGCAGTTAGGCACCAAACAGGCTGGCAGGCAGAAGTGGTTAGGGGCAATCAGGAAGGCAGACAGGCGAGCAGTTGGGAGCCAGCAGTCCTGGATTGTGAGAGGGATGTCCGACTGCCCATTTAGGCCCAATCCAACCGGGATCGGGCCTAAACAGGCAATCAGACATCCCTCAAGGGGTCCTAGATTGGAGAGGGTGCAGGCTGGGCTGAGGGACAAACCACCCCCGCCCCGCCTTGCACAAATTTTGTGCACCAGGCCTCTAGTATGCTAATGATATGCTAAGGCTGCTCAACCACTCGCTCTGACATGCATTGACCACCAGAGGGCAGACAGTTGACCAGTCGATCAGTCACTATGACATGCACTGACCACCAGGGAGCAGATGCTCTGACTGGTAGGTTAGCTTGCTCTAGGTGGATACTGTTAAGATCCTAGTTTTACAGATGGATTGTAACACAGAGAGGTTAACTTACTTGCCCCAAATCATCCAGTTACTGCCATTTATGAACAGCACATTCTTTTTCCTACTTCTCAGGCATTTATGTCCCAGAGGATGACAGAGATGCCCCAGAGAAGTTTCGTGGTCTTGGTGTACGGATTGAGGATGATGTAGTGGTGACGCAGGGCTCACCTCTCATCCTTTCTGCAGATTGTCCCAAAGAGATCAGCGACATCGAGCAGATCTGCAGCAGGGCCTCTTGACCCTCATTGCAGCCCACATGCACCTCAGGTTCAAGGGTGTGCACTGGCATCTGTGCACCTGAGCTTTCTGAGTGCTGTCTGTGTGGGTACGTTTATGTGTGTGTTTCACTTGGGAGTGTGGGACCTGTATGAATGTATCTAATTGTGTGTGTGGTCTTTTCTTTGTTTTAAGTAACTAGAAATCTGGAAAATTGGATTTTTGGACTGTATGTTACTGCAACTTTAGTTACATTAATTCTATAGAATTAATGGCCCAGGCAAGTTTAACTTTTAAACAGAAAGGTAGATCTTGGTTACATATGTTCATGCATTCCAGGTAACACATATAAATGTACAGAACTTCTCTCCAGGTCTTTTCCTTGCAGTGCTTCTGCTCAGAACCAGTTAATATCATAAGATATTTGTATGATGCTTATATTACACTAAAATCCAGTGATTGTGTGAGGCCGTTCATGCTGGTGCCGACCTATTGCAGAGCCTGCACAACTCCCGGAGCCACATGAGCCTCGTGGCCACTGGGGTCCCGCAGTCCCACCATTCAGCCACCCTCCAGACTCCAGCAACAGTGTATCGAACAAAACAGCTCTGAGCCTTTCTTGCTACTTGGTTGCCCAGGGCCTGGAAAGTATTTAGATTCTTGATAAGGAAGGACGTGGAAGAGAAAGAAAAGTATATACGTGTCTGCTACAGATCCAGACCTCCATCCATCCATTCTCAATCTAAAGGTGAATCCTGTCCTAGACACCCATGCTTCCTGTATAGATCATTAGTGCACTGCTCCTCATCCTTGAAGCTGCTGCTCTAGCCAAGGGCAGATCCTCTACTTACCAGTTAAAGTGGGCACCCAGTTTTCAGAGCGCTACCCTTGTTATCCTTCTGTGATTTCTTCTAGTGCTAACAAAAACAAAATATGCCTATGCCTCCAAGTGCCTAGAAACAGCCTAAGGTCCTTTCTTTCTGATGTTAGCACTGGAAGCGTCCTATTTCTCTCAACCCAGCATTGGACACGATTATGCAAGAACTCAGCTGTACAAGTTTGCAAAGTGAACAGGGCTAGATTATTGCAAATGGTTTACTTGGGACCTTCTGTCAAAAAGGGAAGCTTTTAAGAACTAGTGTGTCCCCCTCTTAAATTCGGTATGAGCCCAAGATGTGTAAAACATGCTGATTGTTGAAGCATAAATTGGAGGGTTTTTAAGAAAATATTTGTATTAGCAAACACAGGCTCAAGGATTAACACTCCCTGCAGTGATACAGGCTTGCCTATCTTATCAGGAAATCCCAAGGTGCAGAGCTCAAGGCAGACAGATAGGAGACAAAGATAATATTATGAACCAAAGTGATGGAGATCGTGTCCTGACAGCATCATTTACAAAGGCTTGCTTTGCTCACTGTATCTCAGCAGCCGTGGGAAGGGATGGCTGCGCAGCTGGAGGCGTCATCCCGTGCCTGCCTTCCCTCCAACTTCTCAGTCCTGTGCTACTTTCCAAAAGAAGCGGACTTAAAATGAATCCGCAGCTTGGCCTCTCACCCCAGGGCCTCTGTGGCCCTCACGGCCCTTGGGTTGGGTTTCTTTTGTTCATTCACCATCCTGAAAGAAGGTCTTTCCTTTTCTTCCTATAAATCATTTTCTGTGGTCTTCACAGTTTGAGCTAAACACTTAGGCAGCTTTTATGTACAGCAGCATACTTGGAAATGAAACAGACTCCTTCCAGTTAGACGCCAGTGAACTTGTGCAGGTGTTATGAGTAGTTAGAATGGCCGTTGTGGAGTGCCTGATCCAAGAATATTGCCCTTTGAGTCCCAGATAAACCACCACAGGTAAACATTTGATGCAGAGTATCAGAACCATCATCAGATGACATAGTGAACATCTCAGAGCAGTGTCTTAGGGGCTGTCGGATATATCCAGGATCTGTGAGCAGGTAATGATGCACAGTGCAGGAACCTCATCCACGCTTCGCCACACCACAGACATACCCCACATTTCCCTTCATGAAATATAATAAATACTTCATATATATACCAGGCTCTCTCCTATAATGAAAACCTTAATTTTAAAAAATCTTTCAGCCCTAGCCAGTTTGGGTCAGTGGATAGAGCATCGACCTGCGGACTGAAGGGTCCCGGGTTCGATTCCGGTCAAGGGCACATGCCAGATTGCGGGCTCGATCCCCACTAGGGAGTGTGCAGGAGGCAGCTGATCAATGATTCTCTCTCATCATTGATGTTTCTATTATCTCTCCCTCTCCCTTCCTCTCTGAAATCAATAAAAATATAACGAAACAAAAAAATCTTCCAAATGTTCCACTGGGATTTTTCTCCTGAACTGAATAGATGAGTTTGGCTCCTTAACAATACCATCTAAATGAAGGAAGCATTGCTAGTACTCTCCGCCGCATACTTTGTGTTGTTTTTTATTAATCCTCACCTCAGGGTATTTTTTTCATTGATTCTTAGAGTGGAAGGGAGGGAAGGGGGAGAGAGAGAGAGAAACATTGATGTGAGAGAGACACATTGATCAGTTGTCTCCTGCACACACCTTGATCTGGGCTGGCCAGGTTTGGGCCTGCAACCTAGGTATATGCCCTTAACTGGGAATTGGGACCCTTCGGTCCCCACACCAACACTCCAACCCTGAGCCAAACCGGCCAAAGGTGCCACATACTTTTATGTGTTTATTTCAGGAATTACTATTTCACCCATAATCAGGAAATGGACTGTGGAATAAGAATTCATCCTTCCTAACATCCAGTTAGGAAGCTACTTCCGATGGTGACTCCAAGTTCTCAGTGTGGGTCTTCTTTCAAAACATTATTTTCTTACCGATTTTTATAAGGTCGGAAAGAGAAAACTCCTAACTAACATAGACATTATATCTTCATTGAGATTAAGACCCATGAAACAGCCCTGGTTGGGTGGCTCAGTTAGTTGGAGTGTCATCCTGTACATCAAAAAAATAGGGTTGCAGTTCCATTCCCAATCAGGGCACATACCTAGGTTGCAAGTTGATCCCCAGTCAGGGCATGTACCGGAGGCAACTGATCTATGTTTCTCTTTCCCTTTCTCGCTCAAATCAATAAAAACATCTCGAGTGAAAAAATCCATGTAACAAGTTAAATTCTCATAAAGACATCATAACTAATTAAATAGAAAAATTGAATTTAAAAAATTTTTAAACTTATGTAACCAATGCCCTCTTAAGCTTTCTTAGTAGTAGCTTACAAATACGATGAATGAGATCTGCCGCCTCCTCTCCGGTCTCCATGCCAGAGATCACAAGTAAAGCATAGCGACTGTCCCATTGGCCCATGTATGACCTCAGTCCTTTGTAGCACAGTGTTTCCAACAGTTGTTACCAATAAAACCATCGGAGTAAGACCTCTCTGCCCTCCCCCCACTGGCATATAGTAGATGACAATGTGACCTGTTTGTGTGTGTGTATTGGAAACAGTGACAGTGTGACTTGTTTGTGTGTGTGTGTGTGTGTGTGTGTGTGTGTGTGTGTATTGGCCCAGGATGGTGGCAGCATAAAGGACCGTGCGTGGAAGAGGTTTTTATGGTTTGGTTAATTTTTTAAATTTATGCTCTTAGGGTTAAGTTTTAAGCCTGGGCAAATATACTTCAAGGTAAAGTGTTTTATGCCCTTAATAAAATGAGAAGGTGAATACATCATGAAACCCTATCGTTACAGCAGAATTCCGTTGTCACAAAGCTTTTGGGTTCTCCTGGCTGCTCCTCTGACTTCTGCCTCGTATCACGGAGGAGCTTGGGGTGAGCATCACTGATGTTCGGATCAGGGGTCCCCGTGAACTCAAGGCCTCTTGGGGTGTGCTCATGAGGATCTAAGAGAATTGTAGTGTTTGTGAGCATTTCTTAATGCTTTGTATGACTTTTGTACAATTATATAAATTGGATTTGGATAAAACGCTGTTACTTTTAAGGCCCTTTACATTGAAAATAGTTATCTCATTCCCCAACAAGGGAAAAGTATTTGTTACTGCCATTTAAAAAATAAATCATAAAACAATAAAAATGTATGACACGTGTATTATTTTCAAATCTAGAGTTTACTGCTTTAACTTTGAGAATATTTTTACTTACAAAATATTTTATTTTGCAGTGTTCATTAACTGCTGTCACAAAATCATGATAGGGCCGGCCCGCACGGCTCAGTGTTTGAGCATCAACCTTTGAACCAGGAGGTCATGGTTTGATTCCCAGTCAGGGCACATGCCTGGCTTGTGGGCTCCATTCCCAGAGTGGGGCATGCAAGAGACAGCCAATCAATGATTTTCTCATCCTTGATGTTTCTCTCTCTTTCTCCCTCTCCCTATCTCTCCGAAATCAATAAAAATATATTTTTTAAAAATCATTACAAAGCAGTGAGTATCACGTCATAACAGAGTTACAGGGATGACACGAAAGAGGAAGGATGGGCTGCATTTGTGAAGGGAGTAGAGCCCATTGGTCAGAGAAGATACCCCATGAGTTTTATAATGAAATTGCCCACACATTAAAGCACTTTCATTTACATTATCATCTCACTTATGCTTGTGTTGAGTCTGTGAGCCACGTCACTAACCTCATTGTACAGATGAGGAAATAGGCTCCCTGAGCATGCGACTCACCCAACGTCATATCGTAAGTAGATCTGGATGGAATTCAGTTTTTTGAACTTGAAACTGATTTGTAAAACTAACACTCACTGAACTCTCATTAGGCCATCAGAGTGCATTATCTCATTTAATCTCTGCAGCAACAATTCTTATCACCCCTCATTTTATTTTTTTATTTTAAAAAATATTTTTATTCATTTCAGAGAAGAAAGGAGAGAAATAGAAACATCAGTGATAAGAGAGTCATTGATCAGGCATGTGCCCTGACTGGGAATTGAACCATGACCACCTGGTTCATAGGTTGATGCTCAACCACTGAGCCATGCAGGCCAGGCTCACACCTTGTTTTATAAATGAGAAAAGCAATACTTTTAGACGTTCAAGTAATTTGTCTAAGCCAGGATTTGAATTGAGCTACAATTCAGTACCTGAGCCCTGAACAGCCCTACTGCACTGTGCTATTTCCCACCTTCTGCAAGTGAGCACCCCAATTTTCAGTGATCCTGACTGCCATGGTGCAGCTGGTGTCAGACACACCTGGGTTAGACTCCCTCCTTGGCCAGCTCCCTCACCTTAAGATAATTTTCTTAACTTTCTCTTACCTGCATGTTCCTCGCTTTTAGAATAGGAATCATATGTATCTGGCTCATAGCATCTCCACTTTTTCTTTGATTTTGCATTTAACCCAATATATAATCATTACTGTTGTCTGCCTTTATCTGTAGGACATAAGCTAGATGAGGAGGGCCTAGGACTATCTGTACACATCTTGTTCACCATTGTAACTCCTACATGCAGGACCGGGCCTGGCACATGATGGGTACCCAATAAATATCCCATATAATAAAAGCCTAATATGCTAAGTGTCCGGTCATGTGGTCATCTGGTCAACCAATTAAAGCGTAATATGCAAATTATATGCTAAGGCCACTTAACCACTTGCTATGACTTGCACTGACCACCAAGGGGCAGATGCTCCGACCAGTAGGTTAGCTTGCTGCTGGGGTCTGGACTATTAGGACTGAGCAAGACGGGCCGGACATGCCCTGGAGCCCTCCCGCGGTCCTTCCCCGGCTGGCCAACCTCCCGTGACCCTCCCTGGCCCTGATCATGGGTCAGTGGGTGAGAGGTAATCAACCGAAGACCATTCTATATAATAAAAAGCTAATATGCAAATCGACCGAACAGCAGAATGACTGGTCACTATGGCGCACACTGACCACCAGGGGGTAGATGCTCAACGCAGGAGCTGCCCCCGGGTGGTCAGTGTGCTCCCACGGGGGGAGCACCTCTTAGCCAGAAGCCAGGCTCATGGCTGGTGAGCGCAGCCGCAGTGGCAGAAGCCTCTCCCACCTCTGTGGCAGGGCTAAGCATGTCCATTGGACCTCCCCAAAGGGCTCCTGGACTGGACTGCGAGAGGGCACAGGCCTGGCTGAGGGGAACCCCCCCCCCAAGTGCACAAATTTCATGCACTGAGCCTCTAGTCTGTTCAATAAACAACTCATCCCAGAGGGGGAAAAGTTCTTTCTTTCCCAGCTTCATTAGATAGGACTTCCCTGGAAGGATTATGGTAGAAGTAACCAGGGTAATGAGATATGAATAGCCACCCTTGGGTAATTTGGACCATCTCATGCCAAGGGAGGTGGGAGGGTGATTGGCAACCCTACCAGAATCACAAGTGGGGCCAGCATCACAAGAGTGTGACCGGTGAAGTCACACAGGCCTCTGGGCTCAGAATGGCCTCCACATGGGTTAATGTTCTGTTGCTCTCTTGAAATTCTTGGTAATTTTTGAACAAGGACCCTTGCATTTTCATTTTGCATGGGGCCCTGCAACTAATGCAGCTGATCCTGATCACATCCAGTGGGTGGTGAGGGACAAACAAAGGGGAACAGGAGGAAGTTTTCTACCAAAAACAAGGTTGGAGAATGATAGTCCCAAACTGGAAACATTGTGTCTATGTGCCTCCCTCCTCATGAAACAGACGGTGAGCTCCTCTAAAGCAGAGGTTATACCTTATTCAGTGCTGTTGGTAGCTTAAAATGGTGCGTCCATTTTATTTTAATTAAGTTTATTATTTTGAGATAATTTGTAGATTCTACATATGAGATCCTGTGTGTGCTGTACTCAGTTTTCTCCAATGCTAACATCTTGCAAAACTATAGTGCAATATCACAACCAGGATATTGACAGAGATATGGTCCAGATACAACACTGCCATCACCACAGGGAGCCCTTTTAGAGCCACACCCACTTCCTTCCCACCTCCTACCCTACTCCTGACACGCACTAATCTGTCCTCCATTTATATGATTTTGTCATTTCAAGAACGTTACATAAATAGACATATACAGTATGTAACCTGGTGGGACTGGCTTTTTTTCACTCAGCATCATTCTCTGGAGAATTATCAGTTGCGTGTAACAATAGTTCATGCCTTTTTACAGCTGAGTGGTATAGATGTACCACAATTTAACCATACCCCCATTGGAGGACATCTGGGTGTTTCCAGTTTGGGGCTATTACAGATAAAGCTGCTAACATCTGTGTATGGATTTTTATGTGAATAGAAGTTTTTATTCTTTGGAATACATGTCCAGGACTGCAATTGCTGAGTTGTACGGTAGTTGCATGTTTACCTTTCAAATATACTGCCAAGTTGTTTTCCAGGGTGGCTGTTCCATTTTGCGTTCCACCTACAATGTCTGAGGGATCCAGTTTCTCTGCATTCTCGACAACAGTGGCGTTGTCAGTGTCTTGTTTTTAGACTTTAGCCATTCTGATAGGTGTGGACTGACACCTAATTGTGGCTTTAATTTGCATTTCTGTAATAGCCATTTATGTTGAACATCTCTTTCTGTGTTTATTCGCCATTTGTATGTCTCTGATGAAATAGCTCTTTGTCTTTGGCCCATTTCCTAACTGGATCATTCGATTATTGACTGTTGACTGTTAAGAGTTCTTTCTATATTCTGGATATTAGTTCTTTATCACTTACGTGCCTTGCAAAAACTTTCTCCCACTCTGTAGCTTGTCTTTCCATCCTATTCACAGAGTCACACAGCAAAAGTTTTAAATTCTGATGAAGCCCAACTTATCAGTCGTTCCTTTTATGGATCATGGTTTTGGTGTCAAGTCTTAAGATCTCTAGTCCTAAATCCTGCAAATTTCCTACTGTTTCATTCCGAGAGTTTTATAGTACTATGTTTTATATTTAAGTTCATGATACCTGAGGAGCTAGTTTCTGTATAAGGTGTGAGACTAGGCCTACGGCCTTGTGTTGTTTTCTTTGCCCATGGATGTCTAATTGCCCCAGCAACATTTGCTGAAAATGCAACCTTTCCTCCACTGAATTGCTTTTGCGTAGTTATTAAAATTTAGTTGAGCATGTTTGGGTGGACCTTTTCCTGGGTTTTCTGTTCTGTTCCATTGACATTTATGTCTGTTTCTCTACCAATAGCACACAGTCTTGATTACCGTAGCTGCAAAGTAAGTCTTGTAAGCAGGTAAAGTGACTCCTTTTCAAAAAGATTGATTTTCAAAATTAGTGATTCTTCCTTTTCAAAATTATTTTAGATATTGTAGTGCTTTTGCTTTTCCATATAAATTTTAGAATAATTTTACCTGTAACTACAAAAAAAACTTCCTGGGATTTTGAGAGGAATTGTGTTAAAACTGTATACTAATTTGATGAAAGCTGAACTTTTTACTATGCTGAATCTTTTTATCCATGAACCTGGTATATCTACTTATTAAAAGTCTTAAAAATAATTTTCAGTGTTGTTAGTTTTAAGTGTAGCAGTTTCTATACATGCTTTGTTAGGTTTGTACATATTTAATTTTTATATTATTTTTCATTTCTATTATGTCCACACGTTTATAGCTTGTATATACAAATACAATTTTTGTATATTTATTTTGTATCCTATGAGCTTGCTGATCATACCTATTAGTTCTAAGAGGGTTTTTTTAAAGATTCCATAGATTTTCCACATAAACTGTGTGTCATCTAGAAATGGGACAGTTTTATATCTGTTTCCAATCTGTATGCCTTTTGCTTTCTTAATGCACAGGCTACAAGTTCCAGTGCTACAATAAATAAGAGTGGTAAGAGAGGCCATCCTTGCCTTGTTTCCAATTTGAGGAGGAAAGCATTCAGTATTTCACCATTAAGTATGTTAGCTGCAGAGTTTTTGCTTTTTTTTTTTTTTTTTTGTAGATGCTCTTTATCATGTTCAGGAAGTTCTCCTCTATTCCTACTTTCCTGAGAGTTTTTACAATGAATGGCTGTTGAATTTTGTCAAATGTTTTTCTGTACCGATTGTATGATCATGTGATTTTTCTTCTTGAACCTGTTAATGTAAGTAATCCATTGGCTGATCTTAAAATATTGAAATTTACATCTCTGGAAGAAACTCCCCTTAATCACGGTAAGTAATTCTTTTTGTTGTTGTTAATCTTCACCTGAGGTTATTTTTCCATTGATTTTTGGAGAGAGTGGAAGGGAGGAGGAGAGACAAGAGAGAGAAACATCGATGTGAGATACAGCAATAGATTGCCTCCCCTACACTCCCTGACCAGGGCCAGGAATCTAGTCTGCAACCAGGTCAGTGGTCAGCAAACTCATTAGTCAACAGAGCCAAATATCAACAGTACAGCGATTGAAATTTCTTTTGAGAGCCAACTTTTTTAAACTTAAACTTCTTCTAACGCCACTTCTTCAAAATAGACTTGGCCAGGCCGTGGTATTTTGTGGAAGAGCCACACTCAAGGGGCCAAAGAGCCACATGTGGCTTGCGAGCCGCAGTTTTCCGACCACTGGATAGATCAGTTAAGGGCTGGAACTTTTATTCCTCTGCCTGAGAGTGAACTACCCTACCCCTATGATGCCTAAATGTCGCTCCTCACAGAGACCTAATCACCCAATTTAATGTTGCTTCCATCTCCCCTCAACCTCATGACCTTGTTTGGTCTCTTCATAGCCCTTAGGGATGCCAGAGATTATCTGATGTATCTGTTCATTGACATGCCATTTCCTTACTAGGAGTTTGACATCTTAATCACTGTCTCTCTTCTCTTTATATCAGGACCTGGGTCATACTCAATGAACTCATTGAATGAAGGATAGATATGCCTTCAATATCTTAATTTACTAAAGGTTTCTAGGCTTCATATAAGGGCCTGCAAGGACACAATAAATAGATGACAGAAATCTTAACATGGAATCATTAACAAAACTGGAGCTAAGAAAAACTTTGTCCGGTTCCTTTCCCTTCCAAGTCTGGTTAAAGCTGTAATGTTTTCACGGCTTCGTTGTACCTGTTTATGACTAAGACGGGAAACAAATTGCAGTTATTCTGGTTTAGCAATGGAGTCAACACACTCCATTGCTCTCCGATTTTCTTTCAAGAGAAAATATGAGATTTCAAATAAGGCAATATAAGATTTAGGAGTGATTTGAGTTATACCTCTGCAAGGTTAGAGATACAAAAAGAGGGCCTGGTCTGAGGGTGACAAAGTACAGGTGTCTGGGCTGGGAAGGAATGTCCAGTAAGAATAAGTAGCTGAATGGGTCACACAAATTCAAGACTAAAGATATGGCTATGGCTAGAGAAGCGGAAAGAGGATCGAATTTAGGGAGAAAGAACCCCATAGATGACCAATTGAGGTCCAGGAAACGTGTGCTCAAGTGCGTCGAAATCGTGTTCCTTAACCAAAGGCCATTCTGGGGCGTAGAGGCGGGCTAGCGATGGCTCCTAAGTCTCCTTCCTCGTTATTTCAGATGGGCAGGTGAAGGTGGAGCTGCAGAATGCCTGCTCAGTCTGTCCCTGGCGGGGACGTTCAGTGAGCTTCCGGAGCATTTCCCGAATTGGACTCAGGAAACCAAGCGATGCCAGGGCCCCGGCTCCCCCGGCCTCAGGCCTCCAAGGGAGGCAGCATCTCGGGCCTGCCTCGGGAGCCGGTCACGATTTGCGAACGGCCCGTGTGTGGACTCGGGTTTCGGCAACAAGAGGGAGGCCGCCCACCCTCACCCCTTTCCCGGCGGAAGGAAGAGGAAAACCCGCCGGCACGCGAGCGGCAGGGTGGCCGGGGAGGCGGGGCTGGGGCCGCAGGTCGCGGTCCCGGCGGAGGAAACAGCCGCCGCCCCAGCTGAAGCAGTGTGGCCGGGGCCTTCCCGCGGGAGGGCGACGAGAGCGAGTCCTTTCGAGCTTTTCCACCCCGCACGCTCACGTCTGCCCGGCCCCGCCCGGCCTCGCCCCAGCCGCTCGGGCCACCGCCTCCTCCACAGCCGACGCAGGAGGGGGGAAAAAACCTCCGCCAGCGCCTTTAAGGGGCGTGGCCTCGTGCCCCGCCCACACCCCCCTCGCGCCAGTAAGGGGTGGGGTGTAGAAGGAGGAGCCGAGGCGGGGGGAGGAGCCAGTGCACTGGTGCGCAGGCGCAGTGGCTGGACGGCAGACCGTGTGTTTCCAAAATGGCGGCAGCGATGGATGTGGACACCCCGAGCGGCACCAACAGCGGCGCGGGGAAGAAGCGCTTTGAAGTGAAAAAGGTTGGGTCTCGCCAGCGCCTTCCTCAGGGAAGCTAGACAGGCGCGGATATGGCTGGCAGGCCCTAGGATGACCGAGGCGCGGGGGAAAGGGCTTCATTTCTGGGCGTTCCTAAGACCGGGTACCACGAAAGGAAGCTGGGGGGCGGGTTTTAGGGTTGATCGGCATGACTGTGGCCCACTGTCAATGTCAGTATTGGTTTCACTTAGAGGCTGAGGGGCCAATCACGAAGGTGCTTATTGAGATATGCGGAGTTGTGAGTGGGCTAAGGGAGCCAAGCGTCGGAGCTGTCACTGGAGTGGTGGTGTAGGGGGGAGGGCGGGGTGGGGGGAAGGGGGAGTCGGAGCGGTGCGGAGGGTGGAGGATGGGGCAGTGCAGCTAAAGCCGGGAACCTGAAGTACTACCGCATTGGAGGCCTCTGAGGAGCCGGGCTGATTTCCCTGCCCCGCCCCTTTCCGAAATTCGTGGTCCCTCTCACCCTGAGGGACCCATACCCGGCCTCGCCTAATTGAAGCGTCCAATGCCATTAGCTCCTTCTCTGTCCCGAGCCCCGCCGAGTTAAATGTCTTGAGTGTAATTCTTGCTTCTGGGAGGTGTGTTGGTTTGTAACAAGAAGCCACCCCGGTCATATCACATCCAGAATCCCCCTCAAAAAAAAACAAAAAAAAAAAAACTGGTGGAATTCGTTAAAAAGGATGCGAGCCCGGATTGTATCCTTTAAGGAAGGTTTGAGTAATAGTTGCGAACGACCTGCTAAAAGTGGGAAAGCAAAAAATACGGATCGTGTCTTTTTGCATGAAATGCCTTATAGTGGTGGTTTGCTAAGAGATTGGGAGAAAAATGCCGAGTCCTACCTAAGATAAAATAAATCTGTTCAAAGTGGAGATCCTGAAACGGACGGTGTTATTCCTGTACCATTAGGCCAAACGCAGACAGGATTCCCCCCTCTAGCTGCTTTTTGGCGTTTCATTGTGGGCACTGCGTACTCAGTTACAACCAGCAGCCATATTGAAGAATAATAGAAGTAGGATATTTTTCCTCCCAAGTTGAAGCTATCGCGTGAAAAGTGCTGAAGAAGTTACTGAGAACCGGATTGAAAAAGATGACAGTTTGGAAAGTGGCCCCAAATTAGTGGCTAAAAAGGAAGTTTGGGGATATTTACAATTGCAGAAGCCAGGAGGTTGAGTTACTTCAATGCCAATTTAAACTCTTATTGGGGAATTTTTCTTAATATAAGAGTCTGAGTGTGAAAAGTTGAGAACATCGGGTTATTTGATGGTAGGAGCTAAGTCAAATTCTAGTGAATTCTAGAGTTTGTTATGAAGTAAATCTTGCAAGATTTAAGCGATGACCTTGTTCTGTGTATTGACACTGGGTAATTGGTTATCCAGCTTATCCCACGATTACCCATTTTAAGATCCAGTCAGCATCTTAGTTCATTCTGTACCTAGCTTTCACCTCCCTGCTCCTGCATCCAAAGCTGCCTGGAAGAGCAGATACTAACTTATGCAGGCATTGATCTCTTCCGCAAATGCACAGTAATTCAACTCTGCGCTTATTAAACCTGAAACAGGCGCTTAGAAATTATTCCTGATTTGCTTAATGATGAAATTATTTTAAGCTGTAGAAAAAAGGTAAAATTAAATGGTGACTCATTAATTTCTCTGTTGATATACTCAACCATTTGGAGAATGGTTGAGCATGTGTGTAGCTTGCTGTTGCCATCTAATATAAGACTACATGAATGTGCCAAAACGATGTAGCGTGAAATCCTACAGTGTGTGTTCGTGCATTACAAGGAGAGTGTTTTGTTCCCCCCTTTTTCTCGTTGCAGTGGAATGCAGTCGCCCTCTGGGCCTGGGATATTGTGGTTGATAACTGTGCCATCTGCAGGAACCACATTATGGATCTTTGTAAGTAATTGCAGGAGGACGGGAGGAAATTGAGAAGGCTACAGAGATTGTGGCTGCCCTGATGTGACCAGTTTTATTCTTCACATTGAAATATAAAGCACAGGCAGAGCACTTGGGGTCTTCTGCATCTAGCCCATTGGTATGTTTGAAATAGAGTAGTTTTTTATGATGTTCTGGAGGCATACCCATCTCAGAATAAATCTATTCGGTCTAAAGACGACAAGGCCACAGAATGAATTGTGGACCCAGAGGCACTGTTGAGTCCTCTACATTTTCCTTCTCAGACACAGACTCAAAAGCAAAGGTGAAAGGAAGAAAGTAAACTTTGAGCTAAAATATTCAATCAGAACTAGTTTTTGCTGGGCAAAGATATATAAATAAAAGAAGCCTAAGAAGTAAGAATTTTCAGTCTTAGCCCCGATCACAGTTAAGAGGACATCACTGCCAACATCTAAACAGACAATTAATTACACTAAAGACATTTTATTTAAATCTCCACAAATTCCACCACACTTGGCGGATTTGATTATAGCTATTATAACTGAGAAATAGGGGCCAGGATGTTGACCACACCAGGAAGAGTTGAGATTACTTTTTCATCCAGGTGCTAAAATGGTTTGTTATTGAGATCAGAAATGGGACAAAGACATTTCAACTTTCTAGAATTGAAATTATAGGCAGTTATTTTTTAAATCACTCACCTGCCTCTCCAACTTCATCTTAACTCACTCTCCTGCTCACTCTGGTAGTGTCTCTGGCTTTCCATTCTTGAAGTATCCATGGTCTTTTTTAGATCCCTTACATATACTGTTCCTTTTGCCTGGAATATTCTCTGCCTCTTCTCCCCCCTAACTCGGTCTAACCCACCACTATCCAATCTAAATGTGAACCACAAATGCAAGCACACACGTAATCTAAACTTTACCAGTACCCACATTAAGAACGTAAAAGAAACAGGTTATTTTTATTTTATTTATCCTACTATATCCAAATTTGATTTCAACATGTAATCAGTGTTTTAAAGTGAGATATTTTACATTCTCTTTTTTAAAAAAAATATATTTTTATTGATTTCAGAGAGGAAGGGAGAGGGAGAAAGAGAAAGAAACATCAGTGATGAGAGAATCATTGATTGGCTGCCTCCTGCACACCCCACACTGGGGATCGAGCCCGCAACCCAGGCATGTGCCCTTGATGAGAATCGAACCTGGGACCCTTCAGTCCATAGGCTGACACTCTATCCATTGAGCCAAAACAGCTAGGGCTTTGCATTCTCTTTTTGTACTAAGCTTTTGAAGTGTATTTTACACTTAACATTTAGTCTAATCTTAATTCAGACTAGCCAATATCAAGTGCTCAATAGCTACATGTATCTAGTGGCTACTTCATTGAGTAATGCAGAATTATCCTATAATTGGTCTTCAGATCTCACCTTGAACTTGCTTGAAGATGTTTTCACTGACCATACTTATACACACACAAACACAGGCTGTGACAGTTCTGTTAAATATTCCTAAGACATTGTAGTTTCCTTTGTAGCAACCATTTAATTTAAATTGGTCCCCTCTCATGTTCCTGTTATTTACTGCTTTATTCCCAGGGTTTAGCATAGTGTCTAGTACATTATAGTTTCTCACTAAATACTCGCTCATCTATATATATGAGCAGTCGACAGGTCATTATGATGCGCACTGACCACCAGGGGCAGACTCTCAATGCAGGAGCTGCCCCCTGGTGGTCAGTGCGCTCCCACAGCGGGAGTGCCACTCAGCATGCTTCCCGAGTGGCGGTGGAGCAGCAGTGGCAGGTGCAGCAGGGCCCAGGGCCCAGATCAGCGGGAGCAGTGCGGCGCCCAGCCTGGGCTCGGGCTCCTCCCTGCCACTTCACACACTGCTACATTCCTTGGATGGGGCCGAAACCGGCAGTCTGACATCCCCCAAGGGGTCCCAGATTGCAAGAGGGCACGGGCCAGGCTGAGGGACCCCACACACTGGGCCTCTAGTTGAATAGTAAAAACAGAATTGAGGAATAATTTGTGATCATTGCAGTTTGGAAAGCACAAATCAAATACTTTGTGTTGGAAAGCTATCATAGCAGCTTGTTGCCCTTGGTTTCTTTGCGTTTTGACCCTGTTTGCCTTTTCACACAGCAGTCAAAGCAGATCAGCAGCTACCATGATGTTTAATATAGATAGAAGGGTCCCATCACAGGAAAACACACGCACATTTTTAAATGTGTTTGGGTGGGGTATTTGATTACATGCTTGCCAATTTCTTGGCCATGCATTTTCATAAGGAGTTATGACCAAGAAAATTTTACTTTTGGGGGGCTCTCTTCTGTAAATAGTTCATGATTTTATATAACCCTGATTTTTTTTTTTTTTTTACCTCTATATTTAAGTTGTGTGTCTGTCTGGGTGGAAGAGAATGCACTTCTTGGAAAGATGATGACAGACAAAGGCCATTGATACTCTGTCTTCTCTTAGAGTTGACCACTTAGATCAATGTAGGCTTCAGTTAGACACCCGCTTTATCATATTTTAAATGTCAAATGAAAAAGTAGAACACTGAACTCCTATAACAAAAAATTATGAAAGTAGTATTTTCAATTTGTATCTTTTATTCATTCAATAAATAATTATATCCTGGACCTTTCACTAGGCACCAGAATAAAACAGTGACTGAGATCAAATCTGTATCTCTAAGAAACATACCCTTTTGTTTAATACAGTCACTAAAGAGAAATCTGATTGCCACAATTGGACTTGTCTTCCTTTCAAAAATAAATGGAATATGATTCTTTTTTTTCTTTTTTTTTTTTGGAGAGGAAGGGAGAGGGAGAGAGCGATAGAAACATCAATGGTTGGCTGCCTCCTGCACATCCCCTACTGGAGATCGAGCCCACAACCTGGGCATGTGCCCTTGACTAGAATTGAACCTGGGACCCTTCAGTTCACAGGCTGACACTGTCCACTGAGCAAGCCTGGCTAGGGCTGGAATAGGATTCTTGAAAAAGACATTTTGTTAAAGATGAGAATAAGAGTCTTGGTTTACAATGGCCATTTTATAATATATTCTGGTCTGGCATTAAATGGACATGTACATACATAGCTTTAGATAAATAAGAGTAATTATGGCTGTGCCCCAGTTGGACTCTCCTACAAAGCATTCTTGGTCTGAAAACTTTCTTTTTTGAGTCCAAATCGATACTACATGCCTGTATTTATTTTATATGGCCCCATTTTTTGGTGGCTTACAGAGTTGATTAAATACACAGTCTACTGGGTGTTTTTTCTCCACTACTTCGGGTAATCTAGTTCCAGATGAAGAAGGCATCCAGACAGGCTTAGACCCAGCCTTTGTCCATAAGAAGTTAGTCTCGTCCTAAAACCAGAGCTTCATCAGTGTTTTGAAAGTGGCATCTGTTCACTTTCAAGATGAAGGCATTTCTCTCTTAGCTTTTATTGAAGTTTAAAAATTCCCAAGCTGCCCTAGCCGGTTTGGCTCAGTGGATAGAGCGTCGGCCTGTAGACTGAAAGGTCCCAGGTTCATTCTGGTCAAGGGCATGTACCTTGGTTGTGGGCACATACCCCGTAGATGTGCAGGAGGCAGCTGATCGATGTTTCTCTCTCATCGATGTTTCTAACTCTCTGTAAAAAAGCAATAAAATATATTAAAAAGAAAAAAAGAATGTCATGATTTCTCTAAAAAAAATCCCAAGCTTTGTATATCATATGAAATAAGCTTTGCATGTTGCTGGTCTGGCTGCTTTTGGTTGACTGTTCCCCTGTTCTGGCCATAAGCATCACTAAGTGGCAGGCCCAGATCACTAACCCACTGGCAGAACAGATTTGCTTTGTTGACAAGTGTTTTAAAGACTTAAGATTTGACGTCTTCGTGCAGAACGGGTATGCTTGCTGCAGGCCTCTTCACCCCTTTTATCACTTCTGTCCCAGGCCACATGTGTCTGCCCGACTCCTTTAGGCTTCGGAGCTTCACGTGGGTAAGCCTGGGTGTTCTGAGGTCCTACAAGGAAGCATTTGTCAAGAATAGGGAAAAGATACCAGTAATCAGAACAGTAAGAGTTATGAGGTGACCTTGAATTTACGAGATTTGCCAAATTAGGAGGAATCACTTTCATTTGGACAAGGGAGGCTATGTTCAGAATTAAAAAGTACCCTTCCTGTCATTACTCTCTTCTTGAGCAGGGTAGGAAATGATTGCAAAGCATACTGTTAAGTCACATCTCTGCCTTACCTGTTCTTCACTGCTTTTCACATTCATTGAAAAAACAAGCCTAATTAATCACTGGAGATTTTGTTCAGTTTTACTCCAGCGCTCCCTGCACCCCGCTCCAAGCAGGTCATTGTGTAATTGTGCAGGCAGGACTGCTGTCCATTAAAAGGTGGTTGCTCCTGCCGTCTGTGATCTTGCTGCTCTTGTTCCCACAGGCATAGAGTGTCAAGCTAACCAGGCATCTGCCACTTCTGAAGAGTGCACCGTTGCGTGGGGAGTCTGTAACGTAAGGAAACGTCTTTCCCTATCGGCATGGCTTGTATACGTGTATTACCACTTTTCCGGCTCTGCCAGTCTTGAAAATAACTAGAAAAAAAAAATGACTAGCCCAACTTTCTCCCAAAGGCTATACAAATAGTTTAAAAGATTAAGCTTTTGTGCTGTTCACCTGTTACAGGATAAGAATGATTAGTTATTGTAGAGGCACTAGTTTGTCTTAATACAGGGTGGGCCCACTTTTGTTACCCATATTTTGGAGATTAATCTTGGGGAACTGCTTTCAAGAGCCTATGGCACAGGTTTTGGAATATTGTCCTGTTAGTGGAAACCTTTACCTTCTAAACAGATTTGTAAAAAAAACAACTATATTTCTTTATTGATTTCAGAGAGGAGGAGAGAAGGAGAGAGAGAGAGAAACATCAATGATGAGAGAATCATCAGTCGGCTGCCTCCTGCATGCCCCCTACTGGGGATCGAGCCTGCAACCCAAGCATGTGCTCTTGGCCGGAATCGAACCTGGGACCCTTTGGTCCGCAGGCTGATTTTTTGGGGGGTGTTCTTTTTTAAACATGGCTCGTGCCAGAAATGTTTTGTGCAGCATCATTGGACTGAATGTACGACCTTCCAGGATGTGACAGCTGTGAAGGATAACATACCTCAAACATGTTATTTCTAGCATGTGTTAAAATTCATTTATAGCCATATAGTCCCAGTCAGATGAGCTAAAATTATTCTGTCTGGACCTCCTGTGCCAAGGGTCCAGAGGACCCGCAGCCCCTGCATGGCACAGACCGAAGAGGCGTGGAGTCGGACCACCATTCCCTGTTGCTGTGACTTGACTAAGTGACTCTGGGCAGGTATTTGACATCTCTCAGTGTGGGTTCCCGCGTGTAAAATAGGGCTAACCGTAGGCTGCGTAGGGTTTAATCAGAATGAAATGGTTTTGAATTCACAGTGCTTAGAACACCTCTTGACACATAGTAAGCATAAGTGTTTGCTAAATAAGTACCAATTGGGAGTTAGAGGTGTTTACTGAAGAGATAGCAGCTATCAGTGCTTGGGGCTCACATGCAGCTTGCAGTCATCCTCTTAGTTCTGTCAGGGCCTTCTGGGCAGTGTCACCGAAACCTGTGTTGGCTAAGGGACAGCGTTTGTTGCTTATGGGGATAAAGAAATAAAATACATTGGGCTCTTTGCTCCCCTGGCATTCAGGCATATACTAAGAACCAGGTTACTCTGTGGTAGAAGGGAAAGAGAGTGATCTTCCTTTAAATTTGGCTAAGGAGAGACTTACTCAGCCTGCCATAACGAGGAGCCAGCATGGCGTGGCAGAAACCTTTGGACTGGTCATGGGTTTTAATTCTGGGCCTTTTACTAAAACCAGCTCCATGAAATAGGCAGGTCACTTATCTGGGTTTCAGTTTCCTGACTATAAAATGGGGATGATAATACCCGTCATGCTTGCTTGCTAGAGTTGCTGTAATGCTCAATGAGGGAATATGCTAACATCTGCTGTAAACTGTGAAGACAGGTCAGTGTACTCAGACGGCTCAACATTTCCAGAATATATCTTAGATTGTTAACAGGAAGAAATTTGGGGTCAGGCAGGTTCAGGGTTGCTGTCACCTGCCGTGTAGCCTCATTTGCATCCCCTCTTTCCCTCATTTTCTGAGGTGATTGGGGGGGCATACAAGGACCCTGGACTGCTGCAGAGTGCCTATTGGGGAAGGTGGGAGGTGGAGAAGGGTGTCTTGGATACCTTAGGTGAGTCTGTCCCCATGATTGAGGAAAATGCCTCAGCTTTCTGCCTCTTGTACGTTTTGTGGGTTCATTTTGTTTGTGTGTGTTTTTCTTTGCCCGTAACGGGTTGTATGAGAGTCAACAGGAGAGTCAAAAGCTGTCGCTCTGTTGACTACCCATGGTGTACTAGCTATGGATTCCACTCTCAATTACAGAATTCTGACTTTGCCTTTGTCAGAAGACAGTTCACAAGATAATAATCCGTATAGTGATTCTTCTTTTAAGTTCCATGCATGTTATGGGAGACATAACTGACCAGATTTCAAGACCGTTATTAATCCAAGCCTGCAAAACCTTTCACTGTTTGGCTGAGTGTCAGCATGTCTCCCCTGCCCCCACCTCAGCTGCCCCATCACACATTAGATGCGGAGGGCCACTTGCCACTTGTACCTTAATACTCTACCCCTCTGAGCGGGGGAGGGGTGATGGCCGTTGTGAGATGTTGTGATTAGATCTGCAGGTCATTAAGGTGCAGGGCACACAGGCTGTCCTTTCCGCCGGTCTGAAAGCTAACTCCTGGCTTCCTGTCAGTTGCCAGTATTTTTGGTACTCTTGCCTTTTTACTTCCTCTCTTGATCGTGAAATAAGTCCTTTGATGCTCTTTCAGCTGCTTATGGGCAGTTTGCCCATCATAATACTTACTTTCACCCTAATTTTTTTACGTCATTCCCTTATAAGACAAAACCGCTTGCCCATTAAAGGCGTATTTAGTGCTGGGGTCCTGTAACAGCACTGTGTTTATGAACAAATCTGGAAAGCAGGTTCTTCTAACAGAGGTGAGCTGCGTGTGGGAAGGTTGGAGAAGTACCCGTCTCAGCTCTGGATGGGTGGCAGTTGGCAGCGCACTGCCAGGGCCTGAGAAGGCTCTTCTCCTGGGGTTCTTCTTCTCCAAGGAGAGGGGAGTACAGCTGGGGACCAAGAATGGGGAGGGTTGACATCTGCATGTATCCAAGAAGTGCAGAAGCATCCTTTACAGGCCGAGTAGGACTAGGGAGCCACCCTGTCTTCCCTTAAGAAAAAGGGAGAGTCACTGCTAGAACATACACTTCTTCCTCCATAGTTTCCTCCTTCAGTAGCGATGACATTTCTAGCAAATGTTTCATGGGAAATGTCCTTGTACCTAGTCAAGGTGTGTGAGTTGTGACCTTTGCCTCTCATTGTTTTTGTCTCCCGTCCTCCTCCAGCCCCCTGTGTGTAACCACCCACTGCATTTGAGACATTTTGTGAGTAGATGGTTGAGCCTACACAGTTATTTTTAATAAAATGTATCTTTTCTTCCAGCATGCTTTCCACTTCCACTGCATCTCTCGCTGGCTCAAAACACGGCAGGTGTGTCCGCTGGACAACAGAGAGTGGGAATTCCAAAAGTAGGTGTCTCTGGCTGTTCCGATGTTGTAAGCCTGGGCTCTGTGGTCAGTGCTGTTCCTTGCCTCACCTCAGGCTGAAGGCTGCATAGTCTTAAAATACCTTGTTTTATAAACTAGCTTTCGGTTATTTAAGGCGCTCTTTGTATGGAAAATCCACGGACGTGTGGCCAACCTTCGAAGTTTGCAGCCTAGAGTTTCCCAACTGTCTTGGGAAACTCTATGAAAGCAGAGAATTTCATAGGATCTGCAAACTATTAAGTATTTTCAAAATCACATCGTGATGGAGATAACCATCAGCAAGGGCTTCTTGGCTTTCCTGATTATAACCCAGTTTAGGAGCACACTTACATCTCTTCAAAGTTTTCGTCCAATCTGCTCATATGTTTAAAGCTTGTATAGTCTCAAAACAGGAAATTACTGAGGAATTAATAAAATAATTTACTTTGTCTTTCAGGTATGGGCACTAGAAAAAGAATATTCTCCATCAAGCTCAACTGTTTTGTTATTCATTTAATGACTTGCCCTCCTGTTACTTAATTGTAAGTTAGATAGAACTGGGTCTTTTCTGCTTTGTCTTTTCAGTTTGCTATTCCTGCAGTCCTGTTGTGTTCTGTGTCAAATAAAATCCAGTTGGATTCTATAATAGATGCTGTCTCTTGTGTATGTGAAAAAACGTGAACGTAAACATAGGGTCCCTTCTCGGTCTGACAGCCAGCCTGTGAAAGTGAGACGTTTGTTCATTAGAGCCAGAGCAGAGGTGTCCTGCGCGCACATCACTCGGTCACAAGGCCCTGTCCACATCCTGGTTACTGATGGCAATCTTGGGCAAGTCGCCTCTGCTCCCAGCTTTCCTCCTCTATAAAGTGGCTTCTGAGGACTCACTGGCATCATGTGGGCACAGAAAGAGGCTTTGTAAACGTAAAGGCACTGTACAGATGTTCGCTCTGTGTGTGACATACTGCGTTCTCCTCTTAGTGTAGAAAAGTAAACTTAAAAAATCTAATAGGTAATCTTGGCTGGCAAAAGAATAATACATGAAACCAAGTTAAAAATGGATGTCACTTAAAATTGAATTAAGAGGATAACTCAAGTTTCCTTCCCCACCATCACTTTTGGAAATTGGTTTGACATGTGTTGGTCCTGGTGGACTTGCCAGTTATAATATTCAGTGTCTGTGTATGGAATCTTTACCTGAGAAGCAGTCTGGTTACTGCGGTGGTTCTCAAAGTGTGGTCCAGGGCAGCGGTCGCCAACTGGTGGTCCGTGAGGTCCGAAAGGTTGGCGACCGCTGGTCCAGAGGACTTCTGGTGGCACCTGAAATGCTTTGAGGAGGTTCATGAAGTTTCTTTTCCAACTGCCTGTCTGTCTGAGGGCAGCTTTTCTTTACATGATTCAATCAAAGCAACGTAGTGAAGGAAGAAGCAGACATGAGGATGCAGCTGTCTTCTATTAAGTCAGATACAGATGCAAAAATGTAAAACAGTGCCACTCATCTAATTTTTTTGTTTTTAAAAATAATTACTTGTAATAAAGATATTTATTATGTTAAATGTGATGGGGTTTTGTTTTTTATAAATCTTTTAAATTTCTCGATTTTGATTCCTGTTATGGTAACTATAGATATAACCCATACAAACAAAAATTCTTTAAGGTCTTCAATTTGTAAGATCATAAAAGGATTCTGAGACTGAAAAGTGTGAGAGCCTCTAACTTTAAGTCTTGATAAACCTGGATCCAACCCAGCTTAGCTTCCCCACTTCCTATAGCTACCACGCACGCCTGGCACGGAGCAAGCACTCACATGGCCTTAACTGCTGCTGCTGTTACTTTAGGGCTTCCACCTGGGACAGAAATACCATCTTTTAAACCCCTTTCACGTTGGCCGTTTACACTGCATGAATACTTCCAGTAGCGAAAACCACGTTAGGTTTATGACAACGTTATACGGTGCATATTTGGTGAGTTCCCGGGTATTTATCAGGACTCGGTTGCCGAGTACAGAAACTTAGCTCCTACCTAGGTAAAGGGAAACTTACTGGAGAATGTGGCTATGGAATGGATCAGAGGAAAAGGCTAGGGATGCAGCCAGACCTAACAGCGCCGAACCAGGGAATCACTGCTGGTATTCTCACTGCTGCTCCTCCACAGAGGCCAACAGCTCTGCCACCCCTTCTCCCACCGCTCCTGCCACTTGACAGGGACTCCCCCAAGTTCTGATTCTGAAAATCCCAGCTGGGTCCGGTGCCCATAACTGGACGAATTGGTGGATGCATGTAGAAAAGGACTGCCTTGAGGACCTCGCCGTTGGAATGTAGGGTAACGGTGGCCAGGAGAACGGCAGTGGTGCGGGAACGACAAAGCAAGAGGTGCCTACCTGAACACTCGCTGGGAAGATTTACCTTGAGCCCGGGTGTCTTCTTGTAACATACATGTTCAGTTACCTTTGTGTTTCCTTATGCAAGTGGTGGACGTAAATCTTCCTCAAGGAATTAGTGGAATTATTTGCTGAATGCCTGCTATGTGCTCTACCTAGAGGACACAGCTAACTTAGACAAAGTCTGCCCTCCAATAGTCTAGGAGGAGATGGTTGCAAGAATGAATGAATGACAGAACCTGATTCTGGAGAGCTTGGCAGGGTCCAGACTGGGCTTGATCTTGAAGTGCCCCTTCCCTCTTGGTTTTCCTTCTAACAGCTGTGCCCTGTAGAAGCTTCTCTTCTCCAGTCTGCCCCTGAAGGTTCTGGTCTCGGTCCTGCTCTGGGAGAGCTCATCCTCACCTGTGGTCAGTGTACCAGACCCTCAGATGAGCTCCTGACAGCTAATGGTGTGCCTCTCCTCCCAGTCACTTTGAGGAACCTCTGGTTGGTAGCTTGGAAGTGTATTCATCCACAGAAAAGGGATGAATCCAAGTGTCTCTTCCCTAGAGAGCCTGCTGTTAGTCATTGGCCGGCAGACCACTGCACAGGTGTGCCCATTGTCTATCCCTGATTGTGTATCTTGGACGCTCAAACTCAGCATGTCATTTTCCCGTATTAATGTCATAGTCACTCATCCCATTTCTGAAGCCACAGGCATTTCAGATACCCTCCTTTGCCTCCGCATTTAATTAATCATTAACCTCTATTCATTTCACTCTCACTAAAATCTGTGTCATGTTTTCCATGCTCACTGCCAGTGACAGAACCCAACCCTCTTCACTTTTTTATTTTTAATACGTTTTTATTGGTTTTAAAGAGAGAAACATAGATGTGAGAAACATCAATTAGCTGCTTTCTGCATGCCCCCTTACAGGGCATCGAGTCCGAAACCTGGGCATGTGCCCTGACTGGGAATCGAACTGGCGACCTTTGACGCGGAGCACCAAGCTCAACCAACAGCTACACTGGCCAGGGCTCATTTTTCTCGAAGGAGGTTGAAGTTCCCTGACTGGCCATACTGTCACTAGTCTCCTTGCTACAACCTGAAGTGAATCTTTAATTTGGTCTGATGCCCCTTCCACTGGTTGAGAAATCCCCCACCTTGATGGAAGCAGAGTTCATTTCCCATCATAGACTTTGAACATGCTGATCTTGGCTCTCCAGCCAGGTGGGTTACCTAACTTCCACCTCTCAGGGACACTCACCCTGCCATCCATTGGGACCGTGGGCAGCAGCACCGACAGCACCCATGGCCCAGTGCAGGTGGAAAAATGGGTTATGAAATCCAGTGTTTAACAGCCAACACCTTCCCAGGCTAGTTTTGTGGCATGGTGTTGGCTGTGGTCCCCATGGCTGCCCGTTTTCTGACCCCAATTCCCTAACACCCCTACTGCTCCCATGAGCTCTCCAAGACCTGTTAATTGTTTTTGTTCTTAATCCTCACCCGAGGATATTTTTCCCATTGATTTTTAGAGGGAGAGAGGACAGGGAGAGAGGGAGAAAAACATGGATGTGAGAGAGACGTGGATCACTTAGTTGCCTTCCCAACCGACCGAGGCAGGGTATTGAACATGCAACCCAGGTAGGTGCCCTTGACTGGGAATTGAACCCATGAGTCTACACTCTTAACCACTGAGCAACACCAGCAAAGGCTCTCCAAGTCCTGTTAGTATGGACTCTACTATAAAAAAATCAGCCAGCTCTTTGGAACCCACTGCCCACTCTCTACACTGGGCCCTGACCCCATGGTCTGCAGAACCTCACACAGCCTGTCGTGTCACAGAGTGACCCTGTTTCTGACTGTCCTCTCCAGCTTTGCATGAGTCCCTCAGCCCACTGGCAAAACTGACCTCAGTTTGGAGAGCTCGGTCTGATGACATTGACTAGTTGCATCACCTAACT
Organism: Corynorhinus townsendii; assembly: GCA_026230045.1. Taxonomy (NCBI): domain Eukaryota; kingdom Metazoa; phylum Chordata; class Mammalia; order Chiroptera; family Vespertilionidae; genus Corynorhinus; species Corynorhinus townsendii. Next base: position 214,670,520 of record JAPDVU010000003.1, read on the forward strand.
AACTTTAAAGAACCCGCCGCTGGCTTCTCATTTAACTTAAAATCGGAACTTCTCACCCAGGCTGACTCATCTCCAGGTGAGCTGGCCCCTCCCTGCCTGCCTTCCTGATCTCATCTAAGAATGCCATTCACTCTGGTGTGCACAGAGCTCCAACCACCCTGAAGGGATCAGAGCTGACTGTGGCCTTGGCCAGGGACTCCCCCACCTCTCCAAATGGCTGGCTTCTTCAAGTCTCAGAACACACCTTCACAGCCACCTCCCCCAGGCGGACTTCCCTGCCCCCCTATAGAAATGACCATCCAGTTCACCCTATCCCATCGGCCCGTTTTATTGTCTAGAAAGCACTTAGTGTACTTGGTCCCTTATCTGATCACTTGCTTGCCTACCTTCTGATTCTGAAGCTCCAGGAGAGCAAAACCTTCTGTCCTATTTGCCCCTGAATCTTCAGCACCTACCCCTGTGCCTTCATTGGATAAAGAAATAACAAATGAACTGCCCTTGGTTTTATTTCGTTCCTGCCTGCCAAGCCAGCTGATCAGGATAGGGGGATCCGCTAGGAAAGAGTATTAAACTGATGGTGTAGATGTGAGTATTTTTTCTGATCCCTATAATAGTTGTGGTTCACTTTGAACTTATTTTTGTGTTATATGAGCTTAAGAGCTTAGTATGTTTAGGTCTCTGAATTTGCAAGACTGTCATGCAGGCCTCCCCTGAGCTTGTCAGGTCAGCATGTGGCCCCCTTCGTCCACAGTAATTATTGTTGATGTTTATTATTATTATTTACTATTCATTGACTGTCAGTGATGTGCCAGCCATCCATGGGAACTTGACCATTCACTGAGTCTTCACCAAAATAGAATCTGAATGCTGTTACTGCCTCATGTTACAGATTAGGAAACTGAGGCTCAGAGAGCTTAAGTGACTGTAAGTTCTCATTGTAGGGAATGGTGGAGGCAAAATTTGAATCGGGGTCAGTCTGACTCCTGTCCCTGGGCACAGGGCTGACACCGGGCCCTTTCCACTCCCCACCCAGAGGATTCGGCTCACCCTCGCTTGGTCTTTGCTGATAATAATTCCAACTCACCCCACCCCTTGCAGAGGCCTGCCCACCCTGCAGTGCCATCACCCATAGGCAATCTTTTCATTTTAAACTTTAGCTTTTTTTCTCTTCAAAAGACATGAACTTTAGGGGAGAAGGAGTGAAGACATCACCTGTTCTTTTTCATTTGTTCGTTTGCTTTGTTTTGTTTTCAAGAATCCCAAGTCTTAATATATTAAAGGTCAGAGGTGAGTGTACAAATCAATAATAATAATGCTCTTCATCAAATTGAGGCTGAAGGAACAGCCATGTTCCCCAATTAATAAGGAGCCCTGACATTTGTGCAGCCCTTACCTATTTACCAAGGGTTTTCACTTCCTCCTCTCACTTCCCCTCACGAGCCCTCAGAGAGGCAGCATGGTGGCGAGGAGTCAATCTTGGAAGGAGATAACCCTGCCACTGTGGCCATGTGACCTTGGGCAGGCCACTCTGTCTGAGTCCCTCGTTTATATTTTACTTTAAATTATCATGCAATAAACTTGACTTTCAGAAAATCTTGGTGAATAGTCCCATGAATTTTAACAGAACACGGGTTATTATAATAGCCACCACAATCAGCGTACAGAGCAGGTCCACCTCTCAAATACCTCCCTTGTGCTATCCTATATAATAAAAGGCTAATGTGCAAATAGACTGAACGGCAAAACAACTGAACCAAACAACCGGTCGCTATGACGTGCACTGGCCACCAGGGAGCGTGTGTGGAACATGGTGGGCGTCAGCCATGGTGGGATGGTGGAGCAGGTGAGGGTGGGCGCCAGACCAAGGCGGGGCTCTGGTGGTTACTGAAAATTCTTTGCTCCCATGCACCATAGTCCTGCCCTGCTGCCTGCACCGGCCCCATTTGCACCCGCTGCTGGCGCCAAAGCCGCCGCCTGCACCCACTGCCAGTGCCAACCCCACTTGCACCCGCTGCCAGCACCGGTCCCAATCGCTTGGCACCATCAGCAGGTGTGAGCGGCAGCTGCCGGCCCTGATCACCCCTGAGGGCTTCTCCACCACCCCCTGTTCCTGAGGGGTGAGCAGCAGCCACCGCTCGTACCAGCCCCGCTCACACCTGCTGCTGGCACCAGCTCCAATCGCTCTGTGCCTTCAGCGGGTGTGAGCAGGGCTGGCGCCATCAGTGTGTGGGAGTGGCAGCAGTGAGAGCGGGACTGCCGGCAGACAGGGGACGGGGTGGGGGGCCCCCGAGACATGCCCTGTGCCTACTGCAGTTCCTTTCAAGGTGCACAAATTTGTGCACTGGGCCCCTAGTTTCTTTATAAACACACTTTTCCCACTCCTAACCCCTCACCACCACTGATCTGTTCTCCATCCCTGAAGGGTTGTCTTTTCGAGAATATCATATAAGGGAATCACACAGTATGTCTGTCACCTTTTGAGATTGGCTTCTTTCACTCAACATACTGACTTAGTGATTAACCAAGTGGTTGTCTTTATGACTTATTTGTTCCATTTTATTTCAACATGTGGATGACAACAAGTTGCTTATCCGTTGAAAAACATTTGGGAAACATGTTTGAGTCTCTTGTTTTGGTTGGTCGGTTTTGGTTTTTTGATAAATGGTGGTAAAATATACACACTATAAAATTTACCATTTTAAGTATACAATTCAGTGGCATTAAGTATTACATTTAAAGAGTTGTTTAACCATCACCAACTATTTCCAGAACCTTTTCATCACAAACATACTCTCTACCCATTAGACAATAACTCCCCATTCCTCCCAGCCCTGGTAACCTCCATTCTTTCTGTCTCTATAAATTTTCCTGTTCTAGGGACCTCATATAAGTGGAATCATATTGTTCTTTTGCATCTGAGTTCCTTCACTTACCACAATGTCTTAAAGATTCATCGATATTGTAGCTTGTGTCAGAATTTTATTTGTTTTTATACTGAATACTATTCAATTGTATGATTATACTACATTTTGTTTGTGCATTCATCTATTGGGTGTTTTCCACCTTTTGTCTATCATGAATACCTCTGCAATTGTATACACATAATTATATACAAATATTTAATTATATACAAATACAAATTACTAGTATATACAAATATTTGTATATAATGTATACAAATACCTCTTTGAGACCCTGCTTTCCATTCTATATACCTAGAAGTGGAATTGCTGAATCATATGGTAAATTCTATACTTAGCTTTTTAAGGAACTGCCAAATTGTCTTCCATAGAGGGTGCACTATTTTTACGTTCTGTGGCTTAAACAGAAATGTATTATTTCTCACAATTCTGGAGGCTGAGAAGTCCAAGATCAAGGTATTGGCAAATTTGGTTCCTGGGGAGAGCTTTCTTGCTGGCTTATAGATGGAGGTCTTTTGGCTATGCCCTCACATGGCCTTTCCTTGGTATTGATATGAGTGCTCAGGGACAGAAAGAGAGAGAGAGAGAGAGCCCAACCACCGTGGCTCAGTGGTTGAGCATGGAGCCATGAACCAAGAGGTCATGGTTCGATTCCCGGTCAGGGCATATGCCAGGGTTGCGGGCTTGATCCCCAGTGTAAGGCGTGCAGGAGGCAGCCGGTCAATGATTCTCTTTTATCATTGATATTTCTCTCTCTCTCCCTAATCCTTCCTCTCTGAAATCAATAAAAATATATTATAAAAAAGAGAGAGAGAGAGAGAACTCTAGCCCTTCTTCCTCTTCTTCTTCCTCCTCTTCCTCCTCTTCTTCTTCTTCTATTTATTTATTTACTTATCTATTTATTTATTTATTTTTGCTGCAAAAATCTTTATTGTTTCATTTGGTCCAGTGCATGGGAGAGGGCTTCAGGGGTTAAAGAATGGGTAGTGGTTTCGGGGAGAGGCTCAGACAAAAGCCAGACACAGGGGAATGCTGAGGGGCCGCTCAAAGGCCTCTGGGCTCCAGAGGCTCCTGGTCGTGCTGGAGGGTGAGCCTTTGGAATAGATCCTCCCCCAGCCCGGCCCAGGGAGGTGAGCCAGGTGTGCCCCATCTTCCTGATGAGCTTCACGTCCTCACCCAGGAAGTGGTTCTGCAGGAAGTCGCAGAGACAAGGGCCTGCGGGTGGAACCCAGGCCTGCAGCGCCACAAGGGCCTGGCTCGGGCTCCTCTCCCAGGCCAGGGCGGCCTCCATGGCGCTCCTCCTGGGAGGCTCCTGCACGTCCTGGAAGAGAGCGCCGCCACCTCGCTGGTTTGGCAGCTCTAAGATGCTCGGCGCCCTCCCGCTTCTTCTCTGCCACCTCGAGGAAGAAGTGGCCCAGCCCTGGAGAGCCACATGGTCCCCATCGAAACAGAAGCCCAGGGAGAGGTAGGTGTGGAGGCCACAGAGGCAGGGGGCCAGGCGGTTGACTGCAGCCTCCACCTTGGTGGGATAACGCTGATGAATTTGGGAGCTCATGGTTGTTGGGCAATAAGGAATTAAGGTAGAAAAAAAACCGGTGTGTTGGCTAGTCCGGAGGTGGTTCTGAAGGTGGAGACCGGATGAGACGCAGCAGAGTGGCCGGAGGCGGGGAGAAGGGTCCCTGGGCCTGTTCCGTCCAAACACTGTTGAAGCCGGAGGCAGACGTGGGCTGCCGTCGAGGTCTCTTCTTATAAGGACACCATCACATTAGGAGCTAGGGCTTCGACATAGGAATTTGCGAGTGGGGAGGATACACAATTCAACCCATCGTAACATCCTTGCCAACACTTATTATTTTTCATTTTTATAAATAACCATCCTAGAGGTGTGAAGTGGTATCCGACTGTAGTTTTGATGTACATTTCCCGAATGACTAATGATGTTGAGCCTCTTTTCATGTGCTTATTGGTTATTTTTATATCTTCTTTAGTAAGATGCCTTAAGTCCTTGGCCCATTTTTTAATTGGGTGGGTTGGTTGTTTGGTGATGATTTGTAGGAGGGTTTTATTCTTAATATAAACTGGATATTAAATCCTTATCAGATAAATGATTCACAAAATTTGTTCCCATTCTTTGGGTTGTCCTTTGACTCTCTTTTTTTAAAATATATTTTTATTGGTTTTAGAGAGAGGGATAGAGAGAGGGAAACATCGATGAGAGAGCAACATCGGCTGCCTTCTGCATGCCACCCACTGGGGATCAAGCGCACAAGCAACCCAGGCGTGTGCCCTGACCGTGACCTCCTGGTTCATGATCCGACGCTCAGCCTCTGAGCCTCACCAGCCGGGCTCTTTTCACTGTCTTGATAATGGCCCTTGATACACAGAAGTTTTACATTTTGATTAAGTCCAATTGATCTTTTCTTCTTTTGTTGCCTGTGCTTTTGGTATCAGATGTAAGAAACCATTGCCAAATCCAACATCATAGCTATTTGCTCTTACGTTTTATTCTAAGCGTTGTATAATTTTAGCTCTTAGATCTATTTTGAGTTAAATTTTGATCTATTTTGAGTTAAATGTGGTATGAGGTGAAGGCACGACCACGTTCTTCTGCACGTGGATATCCAGTTTTCCCAACTCCATTTGGGAAAGAGACTGTTCTTTCCCTCCAAAATCAATTGACTTTATATTTGAAGATTTTCTTCTGGGCTCTCTATGCTAATCCATTGGTCTACATGTCTGTCTTTAAGCCAGTACCAACTGTTTTGTTTGTTAGAAGAGAATATTACCTCCTTTGCAAGGTGTCATGAGAATGAGAGAGAATGCCTGGCACAGAGCCTGACACATAGTAGGTGCTTAACAAACAGCTGGTATCCTTAGGAGGTGTCTGGTTAGGTGCTTTCAGGTTGAAAGGAGCAGAGATCCCTCAGGTTCCTTCAGATACACTGGAAAATTCACTGATGGGAAATCCTCCCCGTCAGCACAATGGGCCTTGGCGACCGGACTGTCACTCAGGAGGCAGAGGAACTGTCACTCTGGCTGTCCCTGACCCACTGTTCTCAGCTTCCCAGCGCCTGAGGTAGGTTTTCCGTTTCTGCTCCTCTCCTCTAGTGCTAATGTCTAAATTCAGATGCCCCCAAAGACCCTGAGGCGAGAACTGGGTAGTTTATTTTGGAAGAGATTCCAGGAAGCACAGCGAGGGAGAGGGAAAGCGAGGCAGGGCGTGAGGGCAGCCCGCGCGTGGGTTCCCTCGTGGGGCTCAGTCCCGCGGCGGGCCAGCGCAGGGGCCACGGAGCACAGCGCAGCACTGTGGGGCTGTCCCCACGGCCTTCCCCGGCCTGGAGCTTTGAAACCCCGGGCCCTTCTGGGCCGCCCTGCACAGCGGGCCAAGCAAGGTCCCACCGCTCCGGAGAAAGCCCTCCGGCTGAGAAGCAGAGCCAGGAGGCCACTGGAGGTGAAAGCGGGCTGCACACAGGCCACCAGCTCCTGTGCCTGCGGGTGGACTGAACGCGGGGCAGGTACCAGCAGCCCCTGCAGCCAGCACCAGCGCCTCTCTGCCCTGACTCCTCCTGGCGCCTCCTGCCTGCTCAGGGCTCCCACTTCCCCTCTGAGCTCCCATCGCTGTCCCTGGGTCTCTGTCTCTCTCCAGGTCTGTGGCAGTCCTGCCTTTGGCGTGTCCTGCTGAGTCACCGCCTTGACCAGGCAGGGCTTTCACACCAGCCCAGCCCCTGGGCCTCAGGGGGCATACTTCCAAGGCGGGCAGCCTGGCCCCAGGCCCGGATCCTCCTCAGTCCACATTTCTGAGGGCTGAGGAACAAAGCATAACTTTTGCATGAAAAGCGATTCTGCCTCCGTCTTCAGTGGGGGCCGCCAGGGTTGTCCTGATTGCTCGCCAGCAGTACAGGTGGTTATCTCCCTTTACAAATGAGGAGACTGGCGCTCAGAGCATTTTAGAGACTTGCCTAACGGCACACAGTTAGCTAAGGGCAAGCTTGGGCTTGTACACAGTCTCCTGAGTCTAAACCTCACGCTCTTTCCACTCCATCATTTCATCTCTCGCACAGGAAACCAACGCTCCAAGGGCCCTGGGAACCTTCCCATCGGGCGGGGTATCTCGCGATGGGAAGGGATCTCAGACTCTCAGGGCCCTGGGTTCCTGGACGGCGGAGCACAGGATTGGGGTTAGTACTAACCCCGCAGTCAGTCAGCCCGTTCCCCATGTGCCACATCAAATATCAGCCTTGGTGAGATTCCAGTTGAAGCACGTGGTAGCGGACATCAAAGATTCCAGAACATTTTTCAGGAAGAAAGCATGAGATTGAGGAAGCTGCAGTGCATTCCCTTCAATATCCCTGAGAACGGGGGAAAGCTGCTTGGACCAGTCATGTTCTTGGTGGCAAATGCAGGAAACCGACCAGCTGGCTTGTGCAGGAAGGGGATTTATTGGTCGAATGTGGAATGGCTCACAGAACGGCAGGAAGGCTAGAGAAGCAGCTTAGAAAACAGGCCTGCCCGGCAGGCGTGGCTCAGTGGCTGAACGTCAACCTGTGAACCAGGAGGTCATAGTTCGATTACCGGTCAAGGGCACATGCCCGGGTTGGGGGCTCGATCCCCAGTGGGGGATGTGCAGGAGGCAGCCAATCAATGATTCTCTCTCATCATTGATGTTTCTGTCTCTCTTTCCTTCTCCCTTCCTCTCTGACATCAATAAAAATGTATTTAAAAAGGAAAAAGAAAACAGGCCTGAACCAAGAGGGCAAAGGGCAGCCAAGACCGAATCACAGATATGGTCGCTGGCACAGCCACTCCAGGACAAGTCACCTACTTGGGAGCCCGGACGGCCCGGGTCTGGCTCATATGCCCATGTTGGGTGCCCAGTGGGTGGAAGCGGGTACTGTCTGATCCATTTCTGTTTCTGGGAGGGGAGGTGTGGGTTTAAGATAATGCCCCAAATTGGAAGAGCCTTTGGAGGCTGAGCCGCCCAAACGACAGGTCTATTCAGTCTTGCTGTTACTCAGCCTCAATGCTGGGCACTCCTGGTTCTCTCCCCAGCACAGAGCGGGAGCCTCTTCCTCGTTAAAACACCTTCCCCCGCAGGGCTTTCTCCTGTAGCGCGTCACCCTGTGCCTCCGGGTTTCTTGAAAGGGCTGTTCACCCTCATGGCACCCAATGTGTCACCATCCCTCCCAGAGGTCTGCCATCTCTCCTCCACTGAGAGTGCCCGCTTAAGTGACTAGGGGCTTTCAGACGACGAGTCAACTTGCAGCTCTTCTCGGCGAGAATCCAGGCGCTTGGTGAAACCCTCCCCTCTAGGTATCTGCCTCCTTTGTTTTTACTTACTTTATTTTTTAAATAGACGTTTTATTTATTTGTATGTAAACTTATAAACCAACCAGCCAAACTGGTATTATTGTCATGACACAGCAAACGACTTGAGTAATAAATTAAGGGATGTAGTGAAACAGCAAGAGGGGCAGAGGAAATCAGTGGAGCATCTGGGAGCTTAACCATTCACCTGAACTGAGGTGTTTAACAAGCCTCCCGATCCCAGGAAATAGGAATAATCCTTTCTCACACACCTTTGTAGTTTTACTTTCTATTTTTGAGGTTAAGATTCTCGATCTAGAGTTAGTTATCCAAATACTAGATCTAGTATTGTATCTAATCCTGTATAATAAAGAGGTCATATGCAAGTTGACCATCACACCCTCGCACAAAGATGGCCACCACAAGATGGCTGGCAGGGGAGGGCAGTTGGGGGTGACTGGGCCTGCAGGGGAGGGCAATTAGGGGCGATCAGGCCGGCAGGGGAGGGCATTAGGAATGACCAGGCCATCAGGGGAGGGCAGTTAGGGGCAATCGGGCCAGCAGGGGAGCAGTTAGGTGTCGATCAGGTTGGCAGGGGAGTGATGAGGGGGTCATCAGGCTGGCAGGCAGAAGCGGTTAGGGGCAATCAGGCAGGCAAGCAGGCAAGCGGTTGAGAGCCAGCAGTCACGGATTGTGAGAGGGATGTCCCAGATTGGGGAGGGTGCAGGCTGGGCTGAGGGACACCTCTACCCCAGTGCACAAATTTCGTGCACCGGGCCTCTAGCTATCTATAGCCAGAGGCATCTTTTATCATTTGTCTAACAGCAGCAAGACTGCAGAAACCTCTTTGCTTAGACTGCAGTCATTACCCTCCCCCTCCGAATTGGCACAGTAGGCATAATGAGAAGCAGCATATAAAGGCAGAAAAACACAGAAAAGTCCTAGGAGAGGTAATACAGCCACTGCCCAAACTGAGATTGAGTAATACACCCATCATCACACTGTGTTCATGGCTATATGTTTGTGGGCTCAGGCCATATGTTCATGGAGTAATCTGGGAATAAATGCGTGGTTTGCTGGGGACCACAATACTTAGGGGCTTTCAGTATTGCATCAGAGGTTTCCCCAGCAGTTTCCCAGGAGGCCTCCAAATCACGGACAGGACTTGGCTGGACCTGGATCTGGGGCTGCAGGGATTCCTCTCCCTAACTATAGAACTGGTTGTTCCAGGCCCGGTTATCCCATGCTTGGGGACACCAGGTGTGACCAACCCAGGCAGGGCAGTTCCAAGACGGGCCGTTCCAGGAATGGCTGCCCCACACGGAAAGGTGTCCAGAAACGTTCGCCAGGCATCCGCCGTGACGGGAGGAGAGGCCCAGGTACTCACTCCGTAGTTGCTGAGCTCATCGGGGTCACGCGGTGGCTCTTCTGTGGCCAGCTGTAGTTCTGCCACCTCTTACATTTCAGTCTCTGGTTCTGGAACCAGGTCTTGCTCTGTTTGTAGCTCAGGTTGGGGATGTTGGAAAGTTCTTGCCTCTGCTGGAGGCTGAGGCATTCCTGTTTCTGGAATCTCTCATGGGGTACACGGGGCGGGGTCTGTGAGCAGACGGTTCCGATTTTCTGTTTCTGGACCTGGGCTTTCTCCTCCGTCCCTGTCCTGTTCTCTGCAGAAGTGGGCGGTGTCGTGCTGGGACTGGTGGGAGAATCAGGGCTGTTCTGAACAAGCAGGTCCATGGAGGGAGGAAGAGGAGAGACTGCCGTCTCCGTGAGGAGCGTCTCAGCAGGTGACATACGCAAGGATGCGGAGTTTTTTTCGGGCTCATAAATTTCAGGCACGGGTGAAGGCTCCCTAGAATTGGATGATCGGAGCAGGGCAGGCTCTGGGGCTAAGCCGAATCCACACTCATGTTGCTGAGTTGAAGGAGAGAGAAAAAAAAAAAACACCAAAGAGCTAGATTGTAAGAAAAACTCAGCCCTTGCCGCTTTGGCTCAGCCTGTGGACTGAAGGGTCCTGGGTTTGATTCCGGTCAAGGGCACATGCCCGGGTTGCGGGCTCCATCTTTAGTGGAGGGCATGCGGGAGGCAGCTGATCAATGATTCTCTCTCATCATTGATGTATCTCTCTCTCGCTCTCCCTTCCTCTCTGAAATCAATAAAAATGTATTTTAAAAAAAGAAAAAGACCCAGGCTTCAGTATTTAGCTAGAAGAGCTTAGAGAGAAATCTGAAGATCTCCAGATGTAAAAGTATCAAAAAGAAGGGAGAACATAGGTCAGCTTTGGAGTAACAGGTACCAACCAGCCAATTTTGCAAAAAGATCTGTTTTTATTTATTTTTAAAATTTTTACTTATCGCCCTGGCTGGTTTGGCTCCATGGATGGAGCATCGGCCTGCGGACTGAAGGGTCCTGGGTTTGATTCTGGTCAAGGGCACGTGGCCGGGTTGCGGGCTCTAGGCAGCTGATCAATGATTCTCTCTTATCATTGATGTTTCTCTCTCTCTCCCTCTCCCTTCCTCTCTGAAGTCAAAAAAAATAAAAAATATATTTTACTTATTGATTGTGAGAGAGAGAGAGAGAAAAAGAGAGAGAGAGAGAAACATCAATTTGTTGTTTCACTTACTCATGCGTTCATTGGTTGACTCTGTGTGTCCTGACCAGGGACTGAACCCGCATACCAGGATGAAGCTCTAACCAACGGAGTTCCTGGGCCAGGGCTGCCTTGTTTCTTTTAAAACTGTCGTCATGTGTTATAAAGCGTAACAGGGGCAGATTCAAGTTTTAGGGGGCCCGAGGCTTGTGCATTTGTGGGGAACCTCTTTAAGCAAAACAGTGCCAAGTTACCTGGAGAAATTCCTAGAGCCTCTCGGGGAATTCAAAGGAGCCGATGCGAGCGAGGGGCCCTGGAGCTTAAGCTTCCTGAACTTCACAGTGAGCCCTCCCAAACCCGTTTTCGTAACCATTCTCTCTCAGTGGGCGTGGTGGGTTTGTCGGCTGGTGCCACTACAGAACCACTGCAGAGAACATGACTCTTGGCAGCAGTTTTGGAATCTCAGAGTTCTAGGTCACGGGCCTTCTGACTTTTATTTGACGGTGTGCTGCCAACTTGCCCTTCAAATAGGTGTCGGTAAACCCCACTCCAACCAGCAGCTGCGTGGGAGTTTTCTCACATTCTTGCCAGCACTGGATGTTTCATCTGTTCCTCGCCGGACAGCTGAATGTGGCTGGGGAGGAAACACTCAGTCGTGCTGAAGGTTCACACTCGGGCTTTATCACACAAAACTCAAGTGGGGCCTCAGTGCTGCTCAGCAACCCAACCCTCTCCCCAAATGCAGGTCCATTCTTCTCCCACCTCTCTTAGAGATAGAGCAGTAATCAATGCTAAACACAGCCTCCTTCTTGACACTTTTTTTTTTTTTTTTAGGCATTTTGTCAGGGGGTAAGGAGATCTGAGGAACGCCCACCTGCTGTGGGAAGGGCTGAGGCAGAGAGCCAGAGTTTTGATTTACGCAAGCTGGGTTTTGAGACTACCGAGGTAGCCCATGAATGGAGAAGGACGTGGTATTTATCCATCAACAGCAGCTTGGGAAGAAAAGAGATAAAGGGTTAGGCTTCACCCTGCATGGGAGGAGATTATATCTGGGGGTACAGGAGGAGGAAGAGAGTCAGGAGGAGTTTGGTGGAGCCTTCCTGACCCAGGAAAAGAGCAGCTGTTGGAATCCTCTCTGGATGCCTGCACTCTACAGGGAACTAGACCAACTCCTGGGACCATCAGACACCCATCACTTGAGTGGACACTGCATGCCACCTCTCACCTGTGTCAAGGAAGACCGAGCTATATGTCTTGCTCTCAAAGGAGGCTCTCCCATGACCAGCTGCCTGCTTGATCATGACTGTCACCCACTCCCCCGAGTTCCCACTGGCCTCCCATTGTGCTGACCTTCTGCCTCAAAGCCTTGCTCATTGTATCCTACGCTTTCCACGTGAGCAATGCTCTTGTCAACGGCCCACAACACTTGTAAGCACTCCCCCAAACTGAGAGAGTCTCTGGACGCCTACGGGCTCATGGTAGTGGAAAGCCCAGGATTTATTCTTGGGGGGAATCGACCCAGAAGTCGCTTGTGATTATTGCCGTTTGTGAAGACACTGGCTTTGGAGGATCATGCTTCTCCCCAGGGAGCGAGGTAGGAAGGAGAGGTACCAATCCTGTTTAATTCTTCCCCTAAGGAGGATGTGGCAAGGGAGCTTCCTAAGCCCCCTCTGGCACAGGGTCTCCCTAATCCACCCGCTTAGCTCCAGCCTCATGGTCACTTACCTAGTTGTTTATCTTCCCTCCCGGATTGCTTGCTCACCAGTCTCTTTGGCTGGCATACTTGCTCCCACTCTGCTCTATCTTTCGAAAAACCAGTTCCAATCACGCCACCCTCTTGCTTTCCATCAGAGTTGGCGAACTTCAGCCTTTGGGCCAAACCTAGTCCGCTGCCTGTGTTTGTATAGCCCGTGAGCTAAGCACAGTTTTTACATTTTTAAGTGGTCGGAAAAAATTCAAAAGAAGAATAGTATTTCCTGACATATAAAAAGTATATGAAAGCCCTAACTGGTTTGGCTCAGTGGGTAGAGTGTTGACCTGCGGATGAAAAGGTCCCAGGTTCGATTCTGGTAAAGGGCACATACCCGGGTTGTGGGCTTGATCCCCAGTGGGGAGCGTGCAGGAGGCAGCCAATCAATGATTCTCTCTCATCAGTGATGTTTCTATCTCTCTCTCCCTCTTCCTTCCTCTCTGAAATCAATAAAAATATATTTTAAAAATAAAAAGTATCTGAAATATGACATTTTGTTTATTTTTTATTATTATTTCTAGCAGGCTTACTTCACTTTATTTTCTTGTATAAAATTATGTGGTGGCCACAACTGGAGCCTGGGCCCTCTGCACAGAAACTCTGGTGTGGGTCTTGACAAGATGCTCAGTGAATTCCTGATGGAGAGACTTGGTGAACACTGTCTCTTTCCAGAGATCTGGGGTGAGATAGCTGTAGGTCTTAGAGATGGCATCAAAGGTGGCCTTGGCGAGGTTGCCCAGGGTGGCAGTGCAGCCCCTGGCCAAGGTATAGCAGAGGCCCATACTGGCCATCAGCAGCTTCTTATGCCAGTGCCCCTGGGGGCAGGGAGGAGGCGCACCAGTACAGAGCCACAGCGGCCAGCCACCTTGCAAGGAACACTGACCTGTTAGCAGTTTCACAAATTCTGAGAGTCCTCCCACTTTTTAAATGCTCTTGTTCCCCTTCTTTGCTTGGGCAATTTATACATATCTTTTCAGGCTCTGCCCTGCTGTCACCTCCTTCAAGGAGCCCTTCCTGACCTTCCCTAGGCTGGATAAAATGTCTCCCCCACAGACAATCTCTATCACATCACCTGCCACTTGGCAGGTCTACGGGGTGTTCGATGCTGCGGAGAAGCCAAACAAGTGAATGACTTGGTTAGATTGGGCAACAAGGACGTTGGGGGTGGTCTGCGAGACATGTTTCCGTGGAATTGCGGGCAGAAGCCGGGCTGCTTTGAGGAGCGAGCGATGTATGTGGAACTGAGGCAGCCAGTGTGGGCAACTCTTTCAAACCTCCTTTGGCTTAGAAGGGGAAGAGGCTAGCAAAGGTCAGAGGCTGCAGGGCCGGAGGTAGACATATGAGGATTCTTGTTTGCTCTTGGCCAGGAATCAGCGGAGAGGTCACCGAAGCCTGAGAGAGCTTCTAGGAGCAAAAGGTGGAACTGGGGGCATGGGATCTAGCACAGGGGAGGACTGGCCTGGATGACGTCAGTCTGCTCCAGCTACTGGAACCAAGTACCAGAGACTGGGTGGCTTATAAACAACAAACAGTTGTTTTGTTTTGGAGGCTGGAAGTCCAAGGGCAGATTCAGTGTCTGGTGAAGGCCCTGATCAGGTTGCAGACGGCCCCGGATGGCAGAGGGGCAAGAGGGTCCTCCAGGGCCTCTTTTATAAGGGCACTAACCCCATTCATGCCCCAATCACCTCCGAAGACCCACATCCTCCTACCATCACACTGGGCATTCGGATTTAACCTGTGGATTTGCTAATATTTGTATTATAAATACAAGTATTCAGACCATGGCAAATAGAAAAAGGACATGTCTTCCCCTTGGTAGGTGACAGACAAGTGGGTGCGATCAGCCAGGTGGGCATCTTGACGGCAGGCTGATGGGAGCGTTCCTGTCGGCAGACTTTCCGTTTCTGTGTAATAGAGGGTGACGTCAGAGGGCTGGGGACAGTGGAGCGCGTTTGAAGTAGCCACTGTGGGGGATGGCAGGGTGAGTTGGTGCGGGAGGCAGAGTCGTTGGTGTGCAGTAGCGATGGGGGTCACAGTTGATATCTGTGAGTTAATGGCACCAGATTCCGAGCCACAGGATTTTCTCCAGCGTAGCTCAGGGCCCAGGCTGACCCGACTTGGGTTTTCCAGACAGGTGCCACAGAGAGATGCGTCAAGAGAAGCGAGGGTGTTGTCAAGAGAGTGGTCAAGGTGAGGAACTGTGGAATCCCCGTGGGAGGGGGAAGGAAGTGAAGACAGGAGGAGGGGAATCAAAGACCAGCTGGAGGTCAAAGAATAGGAAGTGCAAGCCATGAACAAACAGCTGGAAAGGAGAGGCCTCAGCAACTCGGGTCCATGGCAGCCGAGATGGAGGGAAGGTGAAAGGACTGGGGGAAGGCAAGGAGCTGAGCAGACAGCTTGCGTGTGGTATGGGCCACAGACATGGGCAGTGGCAAGGACTTCAGAGGAGACAGGGTCTTTGACAGCCAGCCAAGGATCAAGGTCTGGAAGAGGCCTTGGGGCAGCGGCAAGAGGGAAAAGGAAGGGGAGGAAAGAAAGCCGACGGGAGGGAGGGGGGCTGAGAAGTGATGACTTCAGAGAAGAGCATGATTTATGTTGAAAGCTTCGGAACTGGTGGCCTGCAGGCCAAACCCGAGTTTGCTTTGCTCGGTCAAAAAGTAAGTCAATACGAAAAGCATCCCACGGTCCTCACCAAGATCCAGATTGCCGGGCTCTTTCTACTTGTTTGCTTGCTTGTTTCTGAGAGACAATTCCCCTACCGTAAGGTGCATCATTTTTGCGGGTACAGGTCAGTGGTTTATAGCATATTTGTAAAGTTGTCCAACCATCCTCATGCTCTTACTCTAGAACATGTCCTTCGTCTCAGATCCAAAGCCTGTACCTGTCAGCTCTCACTCCCCACCTCCCCTCCCCACCAGCCCCCCCCCCCCCGCCCCAACATCTGCTTCCTGTCTCTGTGCACCTGCCTGTTCCAGACGTTTCACCTGAAGGAGTCCTACAGTAAGCGGCCTTCTGTGACGGGCCCCTTTCCCTGGGCGTTACGTTCCGAAGGCTCCTCCCCCCTCCCACAGGCAGCACGAATCAGTACCTCGTTCCTTTTTCTGGCTGAATGCTGCTCCACCGCCCGGCTCCCCTCTTGGGCAGACATTCAGCCACTGATGGACTCTCAGGTTGTTTCCACGTTGGGGACGTCTTGAACACTGCTACTAGGCACCTTCTTGTACAGGTTTTGTTTTTTTAATATACTATTGATTTTTTTACAGAGAGGAAGAGAGAAGGATAGAGAGTTGGAAACATCGATGAGAGAGAAACATCGATCAGCTGCCTCCTGCACACCCCCTACTGGGGATGTGTCTGCAACCGAGGTACATGCCCTTGACCGGAATCGAACCCGGGACCCTTCCGTCCGCAGGCCGACGCTCTCTCCACCGAGCCAGACCGGTCAGGGTCCTTCTTGTACAAGTTTTTGTGTGAGCTTTTTTCAGTTCTCCCAGAGGAATACCGAAGCATGGAACTGCTGGGTCATATACCAACTCCATGTTTAACCTTCTGAGGCACTGCCAACCTGTTTTCAAGGCACTGCACCGTTGTGCATTCCCGCCAGCAGGATATGAGGGTTTCCTGCCTCTCCTGAAACTTCCGAAGACCTGGCCATGCTCATTCCACATTCCCCCATGGAGCTGGGCCGGGGCTCTCTGCCTGCCAACTTCTCACCACGCACCGTGTGGGCACAGGCATTGACCCCATGCCACCAGCCCTTCACCCGTCGCCTATTTTCCTTACCTGCCTGGCCCCGGAGTAAAGCATAGACGGGGCCTGGAAAGGGTAAGAGTGATTTTTACCCAAGAACTCGTTTTCCAAAGGGCCAAGTAAAAAGGATTGGAAAAATAAAAAATAAAAAAAGGTTTGGAAAGGTGGGAAGCAGGGGGTTGTTCAGACAAGAGGGATTACAGAGCAGTGGGGAGAAAGAGATGGCCAAGGGCGCTGGTGTTGGGGGCATGAAGGAGGGTTACAGGTATGGCAGCCTTGACTGGGCCTCAGAGGACTGAGGCCGGGTGTCTCCCACAGCGGTCCTGGTGGATATGAGGGACCAGGCCTCCGGGCCCTGTAGCTCAGTGACTTAGCAGCTCAAGGGAAATTTGTCTCAACCTAGCTCAGAACTATCTCATAAAAATAGATCATGAGCATACATGTTATCAGCAATACTAGTTTTATCTTTGCCAATCATTGAGTCTAAGCGGTATCTCATTGTGGTTTTAATTTAAGTGAGGTTGAGCGTTTATACAAGTTCTTTTTATGCTCCGTAACTTCGTCTCTCACTTGTGTTGCATATATTATTGTTCGGTCATCCTTTGATTTTATTTTTTTCCATGGAAAATTTAAAAATGTTTATTGTGGTCAAAGTTGATGACTTCTTAGTTATGAGTCATACTTAAGTAAACCCATCCCAAGAATATAAAAAAAATTTTTTTTAATCTGGTACTTCAATGCTTTCATATTTTAGATTTATATCTTTGAGCTGTTTGAAGCTTATTTTAGTGTAGTAAGGCAGGAAAGATACAAATGTGTTTCCAAATATTCCCCCAAACAATTTATTGCATAATCTATTATTTCCTGTGTGTGTTTGGGTCTGTTTCTGGGTATTCTATTGATCTGTCCATTCATGTTCCCAAACAAAAAGTATTTTCAAATTGTAAACCATAGTTGTTGTTTTTTAAATATGTTTAAAAATATATTTTTATTGATTTCAGAGAAGAAGGGAGGAGAGAGAGATAGAAACATCAATGATGAAAGAGAATCACTGATTGGCTGCTTCCTGCACACCCCCTATTGGGGATCGAGCCTGCAACCCGGGCATGTGCCCTTGGCCGGAATCGAACCTGGAACCCTTCAGTCTGCAGGCCAATGCTCTATCCACTGAGCCAAACCAGCTAGGGCTAAACCATAGTTTTACAATGTTTTAATGTCTGGTTGGACTAGCCCCCCTCCTTATTCTTCTTTTCAAGAATTTTCTGCCCAGCTAGCATGGCTCAATGGTTTTAAGTGTTAATCTATGAACCAGGAGGTCATGGGTTCAATTCCCGGTCAGGGCACATGCCTGGGTTGCAGATTCCATCCCCAGTGTGGGGCGTGCAGGAGGCAGCTGATTAATGATACTCTCTCATCATTGATGTTTCTCTCTATCACTCCCTCTCCCTTCCTCTCTGAAATTAATAAAAATATATTATTAAAAAAAAAGAATTTTCTTAGCTCTTAAAAAGTAGCTTTTCTGAGTATGGCTGCTTCTGTGTAATAGAGCTCGTATGGCTGAGTGGTTGAGTGTCGACCTATGGACCAGGAGGTCACGGGTTGATTCCCGTCGGGCATGTGCCCGAGTATCCAGCTCGATCCCCAGTAGACGGGCTATGCAGGAGGCAGCCGATCAATGTTTCTCTCTCATCGGTGTTTCTGTCTCTCTATCCCTCTCTTCCTGTCTGTCTAAAATCAATGAAATAAAATGTTTTTTTAAAGTAGCTTTTCTGTTTCTTTTGGGGAATCCATATTAAATTTATAAGTAATTGAGAAAGAATGGGCATCTTTCTAATATTGATTTCCCCCTTTTCTTATACATACTGTATAATCTATTTCTAAAGCCAACATACTATGTAATCTATATAATCTATTTCACTCCTTGCTTCCTTTTGTTAAGATTTTTAAATGATTTTTAGAGAGAGAGGAAAGGAGAGGGAGAGAGAAAGAGAAACATTGGTGTAAGAGCAAAACATTGATGGCCATCTCCTGCATGCCCCTTACCAGGGAGTAAGCCTGCAACCCGGGCATGTGCCCTGACCAGGAATCCAATCAGCAGCCTTTCGGTGCACAGGATGATGCCCAACCAACTGAACCACACTGGCCAGGGCTACGCCTGGCTTGTTTTCACTCACCAGGGTGTCCTGGAGATCATTCCATATGACAGCATAGAGACTGTCCTTATGCTTTTGGATGGCTGCATAGTATTCCGTTGGCAGCCATCTCTTGTCTGTTTAACTGGTCCTCTACAGATGGACACACATCCCATGAGGCCTTTGCAATTAGACATAACTTGTTTTGTGTGCACACACCAGGCTCAACCCTACACCAGGGACGTGGTGCTCCCTCTTTGCTCTTCCATATTCCCATGATTCACGCATTTGCATTTACCTCCTTCCTTCTCCAGGAGGCCCATCCTGACCACCCAGCTTTCCCAGTCTCCCAATCCTGCTCAATTTCTGTTCTGATAGCACACTTTATTATTTACTTTGTAAAGTATGTTTAATATGTGTTTCCTACCGCCAGATTGTAAGGGTTTCATTGTTGCTGTTGTTTGTTTTTGTCTCATTTGTTTCCTCCTATATTTGTGGCACTCGGGTGTCTGACACTGAATGAGTAAGCATTCAATATTAACTGCTGAATGAATGAAAGGATAAATGAATGAATATGCAAGCATATTAGTAAGGTGAATATCTATAACTGGGATTTTTGGATCAAAATGTAAATCTTCCCATTATGTTTTCAAAACCAATTTTTAAAAATACATTTTTATTGACTTCAGAGAGGAAGGGAGAGGGAGAGAGAGAGAAACATCAATGAGAGAGAATCATTGATTGGCTGCCTCCTGCACGCCCCTCACTGGGGATTGAACCCACAACCCGGGCATGTGCCCTGACGGGGAATTGAACCGTGACCTTCTGGTTCATAGGTTGACACTCCGCCACTGAGCCACACCGGCTGGGTGTAACTAATCATTTGCAGTGTATATATTGTAAGACTCTGGCTTTTTGCATATTACACTGTACTTAGACTTCTTACTGAATTATCTTTATGCTGCAGTTTTGTGGGGGCAGTTGACAGTTTTGCAAATTTGTTTGAAATTAAGGAGGGAAGTAAAGAGGAGTATATTCAAGTGAAAGGACAAAAGGCAGGGGATTGGGTTGTAGGATAGTTTACAAGATTATGTGCTTTAAGAAAAAATCTATTTAAATTCTTTTAAAGGGACAAATTTTTTGTTATTGTTAATCCTCACACAAGGATATTTTTCCATTGATTTTTAAAAATATATTTTTATTGATTTCAGAGAGGAAGGGAGAG
Source organism: Corynorhinus townsendii (assembly GCA_026230045.1). Classification (NCBI taxonomy): domain Eukaryota; kingdom Metazoa; phylum Chordata; class Mammalia; order Chiroptera; family Vespertilionidae; genus Corynorhinus; species Corynorhinus townsendii. The sequence continues at coordinate 214,690,189 of JAPDVU010000003.1, forward strand.
GGATAGAGAGATAGAAACATCAATGATGAGAGAGAATCATTGATTGGCTGCCTCCTGCACGCCCCCTACTTGGTAGGAATCGAACCTGGGACCCTTCAGTCTGTAGGCTGACACTCTATCCACTGAGCCAAACAGGCTACGGCTTTCCATTGATTTTTAGAGAGAGAGGAAGGGAGAGGGAGAGATAGAGAGAAGCATTGATGTGAGAGAGATACATCACATTGGTTGTCTCCTGCACGTGTCCCATCCAGGGCCAGGGATCGGGGATTGGGCCAACGCTCTATCCACTGAGCCAAACTGGCTAGGGCAGTGGTCGGCAAACCTCGGTTCGTGAGCCACATGGGGCTCTTTGGCCCCTTGAGTGTGGCTCTTCCACAAAATACCACGTGCAGGCCGCACGTACAGTGCGATTGAAACTTCGTGGCCCATGCGCAGAAGTCAGTTTTCGGCTCTCAAAAGACATTTCAATTGTTGTACTGTTGATATTTGGCTCTGTTGACTAATGAGTTTGCCGACCACTGCCCTAGGGCAATCGGTATAATTTTTATTTTTATTTATTTATTTGTTTGTTTGTTTGTTTATTTTTAATCCTCACCTGAGGATATTTTTCCATTGATTTTTAGAGACTGGAAGAGAGAGGGAAAGACAGAGAGAAATATCAATGTGAAAGAAACACGTCGATTGCATGCGCCCCGACCAGGGCCCAGACTAGGGAGGAGCCTGCAACCAAGGTACGTGCCCTGACGGAACCCTTTGGTCCACAGGCCGACACCCTATCTACTGAGCCAAAACAGGGCATCATTTTTATTTTTATTTTAAAAATATATTGTTATTGACGTCAGAGAGGAAGGGAGAAGGAGAGAGACAGAAACATCAATGATGAGAGAGAATCATTGATCGGCTGCCTCCTGCACCCTCCTACTGGGGATCGAGCTCGCAAGCCGGGCATGTGCCCTGACTGGGAATTGAACTGTGCCCTCCTGGTTCATAGGTCAATGCTCAACCACTGAGCCACGCTGGCTGGGTTCATTCTTAAACCACAGATCTGTGGTAAGGTGACGACGGTGGGCCAAACAAAGGGTCCCTGGTTAATAACCATGGTCAAGAGTAATGCAGGTGTGTTGGGAAATCTATCTCTGACTCTTTGCTGCTTTGTGTTAACCCTTATCAGCTTTTTCTCTTTTAAAAAAAAAAAAATTTTTTTTAAATTGATTTCAGAGAGGAAGGGAAAGGGAGGGAGAGATAGAAACATCATTGATGAGAGAAAATGATTGATCCGCTGCCTCCTGCACACCCTCCACGGGGGACACAGCCCGCAACCTGGGCATGTGCCCTGAACCGTGACCTCCTGGTTCAGAGGTCGGCAATCAGTTACTAAGCCACACCCTCGGGGCAACCCTTATCAGCTTTGAAAGAAAAGCCTTAACTCTCTAGTTTATCAAGAAGAGGGTTCACTGGTTTTGTCCTGGACTGCCTGCAGCTGTTGTTTCTAAGAGTTCAGTTACCATGGCAACGAAGCGAGCGCCCTAGGGCATCTATTAACTGAACAGGGAAAATCTGGATGAAGGTGTGGGAGAGTGGAAAGGGCTTGGTGCCACGGGTTCATTCTCCGGCACTGGAGATGCATCTGTGAACAAGGCGGATAAAGGAGTCAGGCAGACCTGCGTTCCCCCGCCAGCCCCGCCCACTGAGAGCTGTGTGATGAAGCAAAGTCACCGGGCCTCTCTGAACCTCACATGCAGAATGGAGCTACCAACACCTGTTTTGCAGGGTGGTTCGAGATAGTGTCCATATGGTTCCTGGACGTGGCTGGAGTAGGTAACTCTCCGCTCCCTTCAGCCCTTCCAGGCTGCGTGACTTGGGAGGAGGTATTTATCTTCTTGGAGCTTCCGATGCCTCCTAGAGCAGTGGTCGGCAAACCGCAGCTCGCGAGCCACGTGCGGCTCTTTGGCCCCTGGAGTGTGGCTCTTCCACCAAATACCACGGCCTGGGCGAGTCTATTTTGAAGAAGTGGCGTTAGAAGAAGTTTAAGTTTAAAAAATTTGGCTCTCCAAAGAAATTTCAGCCGAAACCGGTTTGGCTCAGTGGATAGAGCGTCGGCCTGCAGACTGAAGGGTCCCGGGTTTGATTCCGGACAAGAGCATGTACCTGGGTTGCGGGCACATCCCCAGTGGGGGGTGTGCAGGAGGCAGCTGATGGATGTTTCTCTCTCTCTCATTGATGTTTCTAGCTCTCTATCCCTCTTCCTTCCTTTCTGTAAAAAAATCAATAAAATATATTTTAAAAAAAAAAGAAATTTCAATCGTCGTACTGTTGATATTTGGCTGTGTTGACTAATGAGTTTGCCGACCACTGGCCTAGATGATCTCTCAAGTCCCTTCCTGCTCGGGAGCCGCGGGCCCTGAGGATGGCCTGGGGAAGCCCCGAGAAGCCAGGCTGGCTGCTCCTGCTTCTTCCTTCCCACCCGGAACAAACCTGCAGGACGCAGAGCAACCCCCAGCCACCGCTTCCCCAGGGCAGGGTTGCTTTCCACCTCTGAACCCCGTGCCTGTCAGACCAGATTTCCTGGTTTCCGAAACCCAGTTGTCCTGCTCTGATCTCGCAGGGAACACATCCCTTTGCTTCTCGGAGGCACTCTTCTCGCAGGGCAAGGCCTCACGGCCACACGGACGTGTGCAAAGGCGCCGTGAGAGTCCCTGGCAGGCCGGGCGGAGCCTCCCTGTGGGCTCTCTGCAGAGGCGGGTGGCTTTTTGTTGTGGTTTTTGTAAAACTTGAGGTAAAAGTCACCTAACAAAAAGTTAACCACTGTAAAATGTTTACATTTACATTCAGTGACATTTAGGACATTTTCAGTGGTAGGCAACCATCACCTCTATCTATTCCAGAACATTTCCATCCTGTACTCATTAAGTAGTCACTCCCACTGCCCCTCCCGCAGCCCCCGCCATCCAGGGGATTGACCTCCCCTGCAGAGCTGGGACCAACAGAATCGTGAAACATGTGGCCTCTCGTGCTTCTTTCATTTAGTATGTTGTTTCCGAGGTCCACCCGCCTCATCGCACGTATTGGTCTTCCATTCTTTTTTGGCTGAATGATATCCCCTTGTAGGGATAGGCCACTCTTTAGGTACCCATTTATTAGCGGGTGGGTATTCGAGTCGTCCCCACCTTGTGACTGTTGTCAATAGCGCTGCTATGGACATTCTTTGTGCAAGTCTGTGTTTGAATACCCGCTTTCAGTTCTTAGGCGTACTCTTCACAGGATTTCCATTCTGTCAGCTGGGAGGACCGCCCTGCCGTTCTCCCTGCCTGGTGCGAGGGCCGAGGATGAGCGGGGAGGAAAAGCAGTTCTAACAGCTCCCCGGTGTACAGCAGCCGCCTGTTAGAACCTTTGTGCGGACACCTACCTGACCTCCAGGCCCGTACCGTGAGCCAGGGAGCATCCCCAGAGGGAGCCCGCACGTGTGTGTCTTCCCACAAGGCCAGCTTTCTTAGGGGAGACCCCAGGAAGCCAGCAGAGTCACACCCAGGTTACACTCACAGAGGAGCGTACAGGACAGAAGCCAGCGGAGCAAGCGTCCAACGCCAAGTCCGCGTCGCGGGCCGTGCCCACAGGTGGGGAGGCGGGCGTCAGTCCCCAGCCAGGCGGCAGTGTGGCGGCCTGCTTCGGGTGCAGGGGAGTCCAGCAGGGCTGCGAGGGTGACTGTGGGGCAGCCAGGCTCGAGGATGGGGTGGCCAGAGCTCTGAGTTCTTACAGGCTCCCAGGGGTGGAGTTCTCACGCGTAGCGATGTCCAGATGGTGTCCTTACCCGAGCGTCCAGACGTGTGGCTTTGGGCATTCCAGGCCCCTCCTGAGTACATTTTTATTTCGCCCAATCACCTCAGTCTTGACATAACCAGCATGGCTATAGTGACTCCATATTGAATTGTCAGCAGTGTCAAAAGTGCCTGCTCTGCTCTGTACGCTTTGAATACACCCAGAACTGAGCTCTTGATCTCCTACCGAAACCTCTTTCGCTTACAGCCTCCACCACCTCAGTTGGTGGCGATTGATTGCTCCCACTTGTCCAGCCTCCAAACCCCAGCATCGTCCTCTTTTTCCACCTTCCACATCCAACCCTTCAGGAAACCAAGCTGGCTCTACCTTCAAAATGGATCCAGAATCTGACTATGTACTTCTCCCCACCCCACCACTGCCACCCCTTGGTACCGGCACAAGGTTTCAGCATCCGCTCTCCTGGCCTCTTCCCTTACCCTTTATAGTCTACTAGAGGCCCGGTGCACAAAATTTGTGTACTCGGGGGGTCCCTCAGCCCAGGCTGTGCCCTCTTGCAGTCCGGGGGATTCCGACTGATGGCTTAGGCCCACTCCTAAGCCAGCAGTCAGACATCCTTAGTGCTGCTGTGGAGGCGGGAAAGGCTCCTCCCACCACTGCTGTGCTCGCCAGCTGTGAGCCCAGCTTCTGGCTGAGCGGTGCTCCCTCTGTGGGAGTGCACTGACCACCAGGGGACAGCTCCTGCATTGAGCGTCTGCCTCCTGGTGGTCAGTGCGCATCATAGGACAGGTCGTTCTGCTGTCCGGTTGATTTGCATATTGTGCTTTTACAATATAGGGTGCTCAATCCTGCAGCCAAGGTTTTTCTTTATTTTATTTTTTGCTAATCCTCACCGGAAGATTTTTTTCCATCGCTTTTTCAGAGAGAGTGGAAAGAAGGGGTGGCAGGGGGTGGAGGGGAGAGAGAAAGATTGATGTAAGAGAGACACATCAATTAGTTATCCCCCACCCCCACACACGTCCCAGTGGGGGTGGGGAACGAACTGGAGACCCTTTGGTGCATGGGCTGACACTCTAACCACTGGTCCAGGGCCAAGGTTATTCTTTTAAAATGCAAGTTGGGCCCTGACCGGTTTGGCTCAGTGGATAAAGTGTCGGCCTGCGGGCTGAAGGGTCCCAGTTTCGATTCCAGTCAAGGGCATGTACCTTGGCTGTGGGCACATCCTCAGTAGGGGGTGTGCAGGAGGCAGTTGATTGATGTTTCTCTTTCATCCATGTTTCTGACTCTGTCTCTCTCCCTTCCTCTCTGAAAAAAAAAATATCAATAAAATATATTAAAAAAAATAAAATGCAAATTGGGCCCTAGCCAGTTTGGCTCAGTGGATAGAGCGTCAGCCTGCAGGCTCAAGGGTCCCAGGTTCTGTTCTGGTCAAGGGCACGTACCTTGGTTTCAGGTTCCCCAGCCCTGGTTGGGGTGCATGCAGAAGGCAACCAATTGATGTGTCTCTATCATATTGATGTTTCTCTCTTTGTCTCTCCCTCTCCCTTCCACTCTCTCTAAAAAATCAATGGGAAAATATCCTCGGGTGAGGATTAACTATACATATAATTTTTTTTTTTTTAATGCAAGTTGGATCATGTTGTTCTGCTCAAAACCCTGCAGTAGCTCCTCTTCGCTTGGCCTAAAAGTCAAGTTCACAATGGCTGGCAATGAGCTACACAATCTGGCCACCTTACCTCTGACTTCCTCTCCCCAGCTCCAGCCGCTCCCACGTTTCGCCTGGAGAACTTTGCACAGGCCTGTCGCTTCTGACTCTCTTCCTTGAGATTCTGGCAAGTCTGTCTCCCTCACCTCCAGCCTTAGCTCAAATGACACCTTCACAATGAGTGCTACTCTGTCTTCCTATTCAAAATAACAGTCCAACTCATCCCCCTGCACTCCTACTCCCAAAGTGTCATTTATCACTTTCCAACGCGCTACTTCATTTACTCATTTGTTGTTTATTGTCTCTCTCCTCTGCTTGAATGTAAACCCCATCAGGGGAAGGGTCTTGGTGTGTTTTGTTCTGTGATCTGGTCCAAGTGCCTGGCACATAGTAGGCACTTCATGCATAGTTGTTAAATTCGTAAATGATAGTAATAATAATAGGGACCTTTTATTAGGCCTATTATGTGCCACAGTCTCTACAAAGATCCACGTAAGTCTCATAAACACGGCAGAATTTTTTGCTTCCACTGTACAGTTGAGAACCCTGACTCAGAACATTTTAGGTGGCTTGCCCCACGGTACGTGGCAGAGAAATGCTGTGCACCCAGGTCTGTCTGCTGGACTTTGGAACTTTTGCTCTTTTCTACTTTGCCCTGTGGTCGCTGCTGTACTTAACATCATTCATTCATTCAATCTTTCCCAAGCCTCCTCCACCTCTCTCTCACTAAAATGCTAGGCCCAGACTGAGGACCCACACACAGATGGGTCATGGATCCTGCCCAGAGGGGCTCAGGTCCCACAGCCTAGGCAGCAGTGTCCCCAGGGGCTCTGTAAACTTGAGCAAGGGGGCACCTGCTCCCCAGCATCTCCTCATTAGCTCCACTAAATGGGAGTCCATCTGAACTGATGCCCCTCATTTATAGCAGAAACAAAACAGCTCTCATGGTGTGGCCCTTGCCTGCCCCCAGGTTGAGTGAGGCTGAGGGTGGCCCCCCACAGCATCCTGCACCTTGCCGGGTCAACAGCCCCAAGGGGAGAGGCTGTGGGCCTGTGGGCGTGGGCACAGGCCCAGGACAAACCAGACAGGAGCAAGCGAAGGCAGAGAGGCAAGGCGGAAAGATTAGGAGGAAGTGTGGGCGAGGGCGAGTGCTAGGTCTGGGGCAATCACGATTGCCAAACGGGGAAGACACCAGCCCGAGAGAAAGAGGCCCATCCTCTAGCTCCCTTTCCTCCCCAGCTCACCACTCTGCACTCTGGCCCGCCTCCCGGCTGTTTGCTGCGATTCACCCTCTTCACCCCTGCATCTCCCAAGAAAATCGGGGAACAACTCAGCCAGCAGCTAATCCTCCCCTGCTTTGGCACTTCATTTTGTACAGTCGCTGAGGAGTTGGTGTTTGGGTTGGGAATTGATTAAGCACACACCCTTGGTCATGCAATCTGGGTGGCTTTTCTTTCATGTCTCATTTAGGCTGCACACATTATGAAAGCTTCCTCTGTGCCTGACCCTCTGCCGGGTGCTGGGGGCCTGAGGCGCTCGGGGTCTGCTGGACAAGCCAGAAAGGCCAGGGCCACCTCATTGCAGCTATGGGAGGTGCCAGGGGCTCTGGGGCCCCAGAGAAGTCCGAGATGCAGCCTGGAAGGCAGGGTACTGCCCGGGGAAAGATGTACATGACCATAACATAACGTGATCAAATGAGGCCCTGGGCTCTGAAGGGAAGCTCATTATTATTAAGTGCCTACACCCAAGGACACTGTCCTTCAGAGGCCTGGAGGCGACTGGGCAGTAGAGTGAATTTCTGTCCTTGAAACTGTATAGCTGGGAGGTAGAAAGGGCATGCCCATTATATAGAGGAATAAAATGAGTCACAAAGGTGAATTTGCTCACTCCCCTAGCCAGTGGTCAGCAAACTCATTGGTCAACAGAGCCAAATATCAACAGTACAACGATTGATATTTCTTTGGAGAGCCAAATTTTTTAAACTTAAACTTCTTCTAACGCCACTTCTTCAAAATAGACTCGCCCAGGCCGTGGTATTTTGCGGAAGAGCCACACTCAAGGGGCCAAAGAGCCGCATGTGGCTTGCGAGCCACAGTTTGCCAACCATAGCTCTAGACCAAAGGCTGCCTTGGACATAGGAAATCAGGCTTAAATCCACATCTGCAGCACTTAGGGCATGAAAGAGTTTTAAATTATACAGTGGTAGGCCTGGCCGACGTGGCTCAGTGGTTGAGCATTGACTTATGAACCAGGAGGTCATGGTTCCGTTCCCGGTCAGGTCACATGCACGGGTTGTGGGGCTTGACCCTCAGTGTGGGGTGTGCAGGAGGCAGAAGATCAATGATTCTCTCTCATCACTGATATTTCCATCTCTGTCTCACTTTCCTTTCCTCTCTGAAATCAATAAAGATATTTTTAAAAAATTATACAGTGGTAGGATATTTATTGCTAGGGTAACATAGAAACAGTTTACTAAAACGTTATATGTTGTATGATCCAAATGTTACAAAATACACACATATATATATTTTAAACACTGCCACAAGTAGACTACAAAATGTTAATAGTCGTTTTAAGTTGTAGTTTGCAAATGTTTTTAAAAAACTTTACAATATAGAATGTTGTATGTACACGGGAAAACAGGCAGAATAGGATAATGAGCCTTCATTAGCCCACTAATCAACCCATGCCTGACATGCCCCCTCCACACCTCCGTGATGTATTTCATGGCAGTAAGTCCTACATATCAACCATTTTTCCTCTAAATATTGCAGTGTACGCCCTGGCCAGTGTTGCTCAGTTGATTGGAGCATCATCCTGTACACCAAAAGTTTGCAGGTTCAGTTCCCCATCAGATCACATGCTTAGGTTTCGGGTTCGATCCCCAATTAGGGCGCATACTGGAGGCAACTGACTGTTTCTCTCTCACTGCGATGTCTCTCTCCCTCTCCCTCTCTCTCTCTCTCTCAAATCAATAAGCATGTCTTCAAATCAATATACACAGCCCTGGCCAGTTTGACTCAATGGTTGGAGTGTCAGCCCACGGATCGAAGGGCCTCAGGTTCAATTCCGGTAAAGGGCATGTACCTCGGTTGGTTGCAGGCTTGCCGGGTTGCATGCAGGAGGCAGCCAATCAATGTGTCTTTCTCACATCCATGTCTCTTCCCCTTTCTTCCACTCTCTCTAAAAATCAATGGGAAAAAAATATCTTCCGGTGAGGATTAACAACAAGAACAAAAAACAGATGACATAACCACAATAGCATTACAACTGAAAGATGTATAATTATTCCTAATATTACCAAATGTCCAGTCAATGGTCAAATTTCCAATAGTCTCATAAATGGCACCGGCGTTTCATTTCACAGTCTTTAAGAAGTCAGGATAAAAATAAGGACTGCGCTGTTCAATTAGCTGATGTGTGTATTAGGTCTCTTTTATCCAGTTTGCCCTCCGTCTCTTTTTATTTTCTTTGCAAACACGTGATTTACCCTATCTCATCCCACAGGTGGGATCTTGCTGATTGCATCCCTGAGACATAATTTAACAAGCTTCTCTGTCCTTTGTATTTCTTGAAAACTGTTAGCTTAATCTACAGTCTGATTAGATTTAGATTATAGTGGGGTTTTTTTTGACAAGACTAATTCATAGGAGGTGTTTTGTGACTTCATTGGGAGGCAAATAATGTCTGGCTGTCTTTCTTGGTGCGACATAAGTGGCCATTGCTGTTCAATACTTAGATCCCTGAATTCATGGGGGGTTGCAGTATGAAAATCATTGCATTTGATCATTCTCTCTCTACTATTAGCTGGAATACTTCTCTGAAGAGAAAATTCCCACCTCACCAGTTTCATTCCTCTGAAGCACAGATTGTAAAGGAAGGGCAGGATAAGTGCTTCATTCGTGTCTTTTATTTACTAGTCTTCAAACTAATGAGTTGGTTTTCTAGCACCCACCAATGGGGACAAATCAACTGTTTTTTTGTTTTGTTTTTTAATATATTTTATTGATTTTTTACAGAGAGGAAGGGAGAAAGATAGAGAGTTAGAAACATCGATGAGAGAGAAACATCGATCAGCTGCCTCCTGCACACCCCCTACTGGGGATGTGCCCACAACCAAGGTACATGCCCTTGACCGGAATCGAACCTGGGACCTTTCAGTCCACAGGCCGACGCTCTATCCACTGAGCCAAACCGGTTAGGGCTCAAGTGTTTTTTTGTGTTCTTAAATATATTTTTATTGATTTCAGAGAGGAAGGGAGAGGGAGAGAGAGAGAGAGAAACATCAATGATGAGAAAGAGAATCATTGATCAGCTGCTCCCTGCACGCCTCCTCCTGGGGATCGAGGCCATAACCTGGGCATGTGCCCTTGGCTGGAATGGAACCTGGGACCCTTCAGTCCGAAGGCCGACGCTCTATCCACTCAGTCAGAGCCGCTAGGGCTGTTAGTTTGTTTTAAGTATTATTTTTTATATCATTGTGGATTTACACTTATAGGTTTAACCATTTCATGTACTTTATAGTTCATTACAGTTGTTATTATTGATATTCAAATTATCCCATCTTTGGTCTGTGGAAACCTCTTCAGCTTGGAGGGAAATGGTATTTAGAGATCACAAGCTGGGTGCTAGGGTTATAATAGGCTTTTTTTTTTACTTTTTATTTTGAAATAATTTTAGAGTTACAGAGAAGTTGCAAAAATAGCACCAAGAGTTCCCGTATATCCTCTTACTGAGCTTCCTCTCAGGTTAACATCTTACATAACCATACACAGTAATTGATCAAAACCAAGAGCATAATGTTTGCTAAACTACAGACTTGATCCGCATGTCACCAACTTTTCCATTAATGTCCTGGTTTGTTGTTGTCCCGGGATCCAATCCAGGGTTCCCACGCTGAATTTACTTATCACGTCTCCTTCGTCCTCCCCAGCCTGTAACAGTGCCTCAGTCTGCCCTTACCCTTCATGACCTTGACACACTTAAAGAGGACTCTCAGGTGTTTTGGAGAATGTCCTTCAGATTGGGTCTGTTTCATGTCTTCTCATGATGAGATTGAGGTCACGCCTTCTGGGGAAGAATAACCCGATGTGCTCCTCTCTGGGTGCATCGGGGTACATGACGTTGGCCTGTCTCATTCCGGGGTGTTAGCTTCATCATTTGGTTAAGATGGGGTCTTCCAGGTTTCTCTACTGTCCAATTATTATTTTCCCATTTGCTGTTAGTAAATATTCAGGGGAGGAGCTTTTCAGACAATGCAGATATTCTGTTTCTCCTCAAACTTTTGCCCATTAATTTTGACATCCATCGCTGGGTCTTGCCTGCAATGACTATTATTATGGTGTTCCATTGGTGAGCGCCTATGTCCCTCACTCCTTTCGCATTTATTAATTAGAATCCTTCAGTCTGGAAGAGCTGCCCCTCCCTCCCTGCCTCTCTTGATTTATTCATGTCGGTAAGGACTTGTGGATATTTTATTCTGTGGGGATAACCCTGTACTGCAGCTAGTATAATAGGCTTTGAATAGATGTGTCTGGAAGAAAGGAAAGCAAGCAGGGAAGGAGAAAGTAGAGGAGAGATTGGAAGTGGAACTTGTCTGTCTTATTCATTTATATTTAATAAATCTTTATCGGAACACACTACACAGGCCAGCAAAGTGTCCCCTGTGCTGGTGAGAGTGACTCTCTCCCTGCCCTCTCCTCCTCTCTGCCCCTCCTTCAGTCACCTTGGCTCCATGCTTGGGAGGCAGGGTCTTTGCACTGGCTCCGATTGCTCTTCCCCCAGATGTCTCTGTGGCTCCCCAGTCCCTTTCTTCCTTCAGGTCTTAAATGTCACCCTCCTCAGCGAGAACGTCCCTCACCACCTTACTCCCAAACTGCCACTTTCCCACACTGCCTACTTCCTTTCCTCCATAGCACTAGATATTTTTTTCCTATTTTTTGTGTTCTTCCACTGGAATCTAAGCTCTGGAAAAAGCAGAGGTGCTTTCTGTGTTGCCAATCTGACCTTTTTCTAGGTTTCAAAATTGTTCAAAGGCTTAAAGACTCTCTCACCCAACGCTCTTTTAGCAAAGGAGAGCAAGGCTGGAGCGTGCTGTTGGGTCCCAGAGCTATGCTGGTCAGCTCCGTGGAGATGGAGCCAGGTTAGAGCCTGAACAAGGATTTGCCTCGCTCTGTTACCCTGAGAGGGCCCTGCGTGCACTGCCTGCAGACTAATGGACATGATGCCCTCCAGGCTCCAGCCCCGCCCGGCCCTCAGCCTCTTCTTTCATCTTTTCATCCCGACCTGGTCCCTCCCGCAGCTCACCTTGTCTCTCTGAGCATTTCAGACACGGCGCTCCCCTCTTCCTTACACTCAGCAGGACTGGATTTGACCATGGCTCTCTTCCAGGAGGTGGGGAGGGGTCAGCTTTGCTCCTTGTTGAGTCCCCAGCTCCTAGCATTGCCTCCAGCTAAGAGCAAGAGGTTGAAGAAATGTTACTTGAGCAAATGGATGCTTGTAGGGGGAGAATAGTGAAGTTATTACAGCGATCAAGGTGAAAATGAATGTAGGTCTGCTCTTGTTAGTGATAGTTTTGATTTTTTTGGGGGGGTGGGGGCGTCAGTGGGGGAAGAGAAAGGAGTCCAAATGGGAGAAGGTTTGCAGAGGTAGGATTTATTTTTTTATCCTCACCCAAGGGTATTTTTTTCCCATTGATTTTTAGAGAATGGAAGGGAGGGAGGGAAGAAGGGGAAAGAGACACCTCCGTCGGTTGCCTCCTGCACGCACCCCAATGGAGGGCAGGGATCGAACCTGCAACCCAGGTATGTGCCCTTGGCCAGGAATCAAACCGGCAACCCTCCGGTGCTGGTGCCGATGCACTAACCACTGTTCAGGGCACGCAGAGGTAGAATTGAGGTACTTGTTCTGCACCTGACGTCCACACTCTATTTGTCCCAAAGCGGTAACTTACCAGTGTGGCAGAGTGCTTGGGGCTGCTGCCAAGTTCGCCATAGATGAGCAATTGCTCTCTGCCAGGCACTGTTCTGACATTCTGTGTTTTAGAAGTTGCCTCAGCCTGAAGGTACCAGGGGCCTGGGCCTGGTCTGGAGGGCCCCTCACCCCTGGGCCAGCCCATTTACCTCCCTGGAATCTGAGTACGTGTGGCCAGTTTGGGGATGCCCGAACCTCTTGGGCCAGACATGTGCAGGTATGGCTGATAGTCCCCCTGCAAAATCAGTTGCAGCGGCAGGGCTGTTGCCATGGTAACAAGGTAGCTTTCGCAGGTACCCTCAGACTCTGCTTCTAAACCACACTGAGAGGGAGGGAAGGCCAATGTATCGCCAGGTGGCCCATGGCCCCAGCAAGCCGGTGAGCTGAGAAAAGGCCCACTTTCTTTAAAAAAATGTTTTTATTTGATTTTAGATTTTAAATGATTTTAGAGAAAGAGGAAGGGAGAGGGAGAGAAACATTGATGAGAGAGAAACATCGATTGGCTACCTCCTGCACATGCCCTACTGGGGAACGAGCTCACAACCCAGGCATGTGCCCTGACCAGGAATCAAACCAGAGACTTCTTCTTTTTTTTTTTTTTAATATATTTTATTGATTTTTTACAGAGAGGAATAGAGAGGGATAGAGAGTTAGAAACATCAATGAGAGAGAAACATCGATCAGCTGCCTCCTGCACGCCCCCTACGGGGGATGTGCCTGCAACCAAGGTACATGCCCTTGACCGGAATCGAACCTGGGACCCTTGAGTCTGCAGGCCGGCGCTCTACCCACTGAGCCAAACCAGTTGGGGCAAAACCAGAGACTTCTTTGTGCATGGGTTGTCACTCAAGCACTAGGCCACACCGGCCAGGCAAAAGGCCCACTTTTTATCCTAGATTCAAACCATAGCGGAGTGCCACATTACATTCAGATCCCAGCTCTCACCCTGTCTGTCCTCACAAGTTCCTGAACTTCTCTGTGCCTCATTTTCCTGAACTGAAAAATGGAAATGTGAGAAGTAAGCCAGGTTCTACATGTGGTAAATGTTAGCTAATATTCAATCACCTCAGCCCCTCGCCCATCCTCTGCAGACAAGTCTGACAGGAAGCCCAGAGGCGTTCTCACACAGCACAGACACGCGGGTGCAGGGCCGTTTCCTGGGATGGTCAGAGGAGCCTGAGGTGAGAGAGGGAGAGAAGGCGGTTCTCACACGGGCCTCGGCAGCTCCCTCTGGCCGGCCAGGGCCTTCCTGGACCTTCGGGTGGCCGGCACAGCTCCCACCCTACACCGGCCTCTGGTCTTCTCTGCTGCTGTGGGTGGCAGTACGACCACATTAGGGTTAATTGCTTGAGGTGAATCTTGGCAACTCACTGGAGACCAACTGACGAAAACAAGCAGGTCCACCCATCATCCTTTTATTCTTTCTATTTTTTAAAACCTATTTTTATTGATTTCAGAGAGGAAGGAAGAGGGAGAGAGAGAGATAGGGACATTAATGATGAGACAGACTCATGGATCGGCTGCCTCCTGCACGCCCCACACTAGGGATCGAGCCCACAACCCGGGCATGTGCCCTGACCGGGAATCGAACCGTGACCTCCTGGTTCATGGGTCAAAGTTCAACCACTGAGCCATGCCGGCCAAGCCATTTATGCTTTCATTCATTCGACTCACTCAGCATATGCTGTGCTAGATGTCAGTGAGTCCATGTGTAACAAGACAGTCCTGCCCTCAAGGAGCTCCCAGTCCTTGGAGAGGAAGCAGAAGAGCAAACAGATGACTACCACCTGGCAGCATCCAGCCGTTGAGTCCTGCCTGGGGAGTCAGGTGACACAGGGGCACCCCAACGGAGGCCCAGCTGTGCAAGGCAAGGACGTAAGAACTGTTCAGTGCTGCTATGTCTTAAGGCCTACAGTGGGGTGGCTGGCAAACAAGCTAAAAATATGACACAGATCCTTCTAAGCCGCCCGAGGAAGTGTGGATTTTATTCAGAGGGCAAAGGGCCACCTGTAGGGGGCTTAAGGGTGTAATTGGTTTTTGTTTGTTTTTGATGTTGCAGGACAGGGATGGATGAAAAGTGGAGAACTGGCCGTTGGGATTGTTTGGGAGCGGGGGGATGCTCTGTGTGGCGATATGGGGACAAACGGTGAGACCTGATGAGACCTGGATGGATTTGAGGGACATTAGGGGTAGAGTTGGTAGGGCCTGGATCCTGGCTGAGCTGATGGTCCTGAAAGCTTCCAGAATGACAGTCCAGGCCCCTGTGCTGACTCTGACCCTGGCACTGGGCGTGCCAGGCTGCTCGGCTGCCACTGGCGTTGTGGGAGCCCAGCAGGGCAGGGAGGGAAGCCCGTTGCCCTCAGAGTCTGTCCACCACTGGGGTCCAGCCTGGGCTTGGCGGGACTGCCTGAGCGATTTGGCTATGTCCCCGCTTACACGAGAGCATGAATGTGGCACTTGGCATAGAACCTGGCCCAGCAGAGGCGCGCTGAACGGGACCTAGGGTTATTAATGTGTTATGACTGCGGGGAGCACCGGGAGGCAGACAAAGGAAGACGCCCTCCCCTCACTCCATATTCGCGCACAGAACCCCTGGGACAGGCCCGGGACCGGGGCAGCTAAGCCACAGTGTTGAAACTGCATCAGGCGCTAAGTGGTTCCCTTCGGCGTTCTTCAGTGCAGAGGTGGCAAGCAAAAGGGATCATTCAGGGCCTACGGGAGGGTCGGGGTTCGCCTTCTCCACGTCTAACCTGAGTATCTCACCACCTTTTGGAAGAAACAACAGTGTTGGGGCCGCATGGGCTTTTACAAAGCATGTCAGGGAGCAAATACTCCAGGTGCAGGGCACTACCCTGGGCCTGACACAGGGGAGGGCTCAGGCAGAACAGGGCCCCTGGCGGGCTGGCTTCCAGCAGCTTCCAGGGCCTACTTCCTGGTCCGAAGGAAAGAGTCAGGGCTTTTATTGGCTTCTCCAGGCCCAGCCTGCCGCCTGCCGCCTGCCTCAGCGCAGCCTCCGCCCAGCACAGGCCTGGTGCCAGGAGCCTCAGAGCGTTTCATGGGTGGAAGGAAGGAGAACCCGTGTGACTGGGTCTGTCCCACACTGAAGTGTGTCATGGCACGTTTGTGGCGTGCTGTTCCTTCAGAGCAGGGAGGCCAGGGACGGTTTCCCCCGGCTCTGCAGCGGCCAAGCCCAAAAGCTCTACTTGAAGCGGCCACTCCCATGATGGAGACCAGGAAACTGAGGCACAGAGATGCGATTTGCTGAGGTCACACAGATCCTGCCCCGAAATCAGTGTCCTGTCTACTCTGTCCCTGTCCTTTCGATCCAGTAGCCCAGCATTGAGGTCGGGGGAGGCAGTTCCGTGGTTGCAAGGATGACCCAGCCCAGGTCTCCAGCACCCGGTCCCCGCTGGGCGCGTTTCCTGCCTGCAGCCGCCACCACGGTCCCCTGGACTCTGCCTGAACCCCCTGCCCTCCAACGCTGCGCCAGCACCCAGCACCCAGCACCCAGCTCTGAGATGCCAGTGAGTGGGGAAGCCACGGCACACACCAGGTCCCCCTGGCTTTGCAGTCAGGCCACCACGGTCACACCTGTCTCCGGATCGTGACCTGGCTGGAGTCGGGACACCGGCGCCATTTATGGGGGCGGCGCGTAAAGGGGACGGAGGGACGGACGCTACCACAGCTCAGCTTGGGACGCGATTGTTTTTAAATAAACAAGTGTTTGCTCCGGCCTCCAAGGGCGCCTGCCCCGCCAAAGGCGCGGGTGGGACTGGAAAAGGGAACTCGATCGGAGGAAAAGAACCAAACCAAAACCGAATTGGTTTCATTTACGCAGACCCTCAGACACAAAGGCAGCGGCGCAGGGCTGGGGGAGTGGCGGGGCGCGGGGGTTGGGGGTGGGGGCGGGCAGGGGCGCGCGGGGAGGCGGCGCTGACATTCCGCAGCGCGTCCGCAGCGCGTCCCCCGGCCCCGCCGCCAGCGCCCGGGGACTTCCGCAAACCGGGAAGATCAGGGCGGCCCAGGCCGGCCGGAGGCGGCCACACCCAGGCAGACACCTGGGCCGGGCGCGCCGGCGTCCCGGGGGCGGAGGAGCCGGGTCGGGGTGCAGCCACCGGGTGGCACCGCCCTCCCAGCCCCGGGCCGGCTGACCCACCTCGGGCTCTCCCCTCCAACCTTTGTTACGCTGAAATGACGGAGCTCCCGGCCACCCACCCCCACCCCCGCCCCCGCCCCCCCAACCCCAGGGCTCAGTCACTGCGCTAATCCGGCCTCGGAGCCGCGAGTCCCTGGCCTGCGGTGGGGGCGGGGGACGGGGGGAAGGGCGCTGCGTTCGCCCGGGTTTGCACAAAGGTGTCCGGGGCCCCCAACTAGAAAACCGCTCGCCCTGCCCTGGAGCTCGGGGGATGAGCTCTCAGGTCCGCACCAATAGTCGTCCGTAACCCCGAGCCCCCGCCAAAGAGTCGCCGTTACCGATCTCCGTAACTAGGTTTGAGTTTAGAACCCGATCAAAGAGTTCTGTCCATAAAGCCGGTTACGGAGGAGTTGGTCACCTTGGGTATTCCGTTAAATTTCATTATGGAGAATTTTGACATAAACGAAAGTCACGGCGGTAAAATGAGCCCCCAGATGCGCATCACCCAGATCCAAGGATCAACTCACAGCCAGGTTCTGTCTGTCCCTCGCTGGACACGAAGCGCCCCTCCCTATTGTTGTGAAACAGATCCCGGGCACCAGGCCAGGAGCCTTTTTGCCCCCAGGAACAATCACTGGGTTTTGATGAAAAGCTCATTGTTTAGAAAACTTTTTTTTTTAAAGCTGAGTAGATTAAACATATTAACGAGTGAAGATAAAGATGTTGATAGGAGTGGAGAGGAAGAGAAAGGAGAGAAAAACGGTGGGAGGGGTGGAAGGACTGGCGTGAAGGGGGAAAGCCCTGTATCTGTTTCTGGGGCATCAGGTGGCCCAGGTGGGAGTCTGAGCAGTGGGGGCCAGTGGATAGCCAGCCAGCGGGAAGAAGTGTGATTCAGGCACTAACTGAAAGTGCACGTGATGAGATTTGCTGATAGATTGAGAAGGGGGTTTGGGAAGTGAGGGAAAGAGAAGCTTCAAGGATGGGAAGCTGTGTGAATGGCAGTGCTTTCAATGTGATGGGGAAGACTGAGTGGATTAAAAATCTGTGGTCCATCTACACAATGGAATACTACGCTGCAGTAAAAAAGAAGGAGTTCTTACCATTTGCAACAACACGGATGGAGCTGGAGAGCATTATGCTAAGTGAAATAAGCCAGGCAGAGAAAGGTAAGTATCACATGGTCTCACTCATTTGTGGAATATAATGAACAACATAAACTGATGAACAAAAACAGATCCAGAGATAGAGAAACATCTATCAGAACGTCAAAACTCAGGGGAGGTAGGGGAGGGTGGGGGTAAAGGGGAGAGATCAACCAAAGTGCTTATATGTATGCATATAATCAATGGACACAGATACCAGGGGGGTGAGGGCATGAATGGGGGGATTGGGGGGTAATGGGGGGAATAAGGACACATGTAATACCTTAATCAAAGAAATTTAAAAAATATATATATTTTTAAATATATATATATATTCTCTTTTATGTATATACTAGAGGCCCAGTGCACAGGGGGGGGGCATGGGGGGGGGCTGTCCCTCAGCCCAGTCTGCACCCTCTCCAATCTGGGACCCCTTGAGGGATGTCTGACTCCTGGTTTAGGCCCGATCCAGAACTGCTGGCTCCCAACCGCTCGCCTACCTGCCTGCCTGATTGCCCCTAACCGCTTCTGCCTGCCAGCCTGATCACCCCCTAACCACTCCCATGCCAGCCTGATCGACACCTAACTGATCCCCTGCCTGCCTGATTGCCCCTAACTGTCCTCCCCTGCTAGCCTTGTCACCCCTAACTGCCCTCCCCTGCCAGCTTGGTCACCCATCATTGTCCTCCCTTGCAGGCTTGGTTGCCCCCAACTGCCCTCCCCTGCTGGCCTCGTCACACCTAACTGCCCTCTCCTGCAGGACTGGTCACCCATCATTGTCCTCCCTTGCAAGCCTGGTTGCCCCCAACTGCCCTCCCCTGCTGGCCTCGTCACCCCCAACTGCCCTCCCCTGCAGGCCTGGTCACCCCCAACTGCCCTCCCCTGCAGACCTGGGTACCTCCCAACTGCCCTCTCCTGCATGCCTGGGTCCCCCCAACTGTCCTACCCTGCAAGCCTGATCACCCCCAACTTCCCCCCCTGCAGGCCTGATCGCCCACAACTGCCCTCCCCTGCCAGCCATCTTGTGGTGGCCATCTTGTTTCCACATGGGGGCAGCCATCTTTGACCACATGGGGGTGGCCATCTTGTGCGTTGGAGTGACAGTCAATTTGCATATTACTCTTTTATTAGATAGATAAAACAGAATGGGGGGGGGGCATCAAAATAGCGTTTGGCCGTGTTTGAGCTGAGCTGCCATTTAGATAGCCAAGTGAAGATATCCCAAAGATGTGTTTTTGGAGAGATTTCTCAGAGATGAAATCTGAGGACTAGAGATATACATCCAGGAGTTGAGGGCACATAGCGTGTTCAGAATCCTGGGGCTGGAGGTGGTGTGGATGGTGGCCAGGGGTGTTGAAGGGAAACCAGGAGAATGTGGGCTCTCAGAAGTCAAGGGGGAAAGGGTTCCAAGAAAGAGGGAGAGACCAACGATATGAAATGTTACTGAGAGGTCAAGGAAGAAAAAGGACCCCAAAAAGTGAGCACTGGATTTAGTAACATGGACACCCTTGGCAAGACCAATTGCAAAGGGGTAACAGCTGAAAAGCCAAACCTTGGAGAACAGCAGCGAGCCGGTGGTAGCTTAATCTTTGAAGGAATTTTGATGTGAAGAGACATAAAGAAATGAGGCTGAAGAGGGCATAAGGTCAAGGCACATTTCAAAATGAAACAAAAGAGATTCCGAAGATGGCGGCGTAGGTAAACACCTAAACTGCTAGCCTCGCACAACAATTTCAAAACTACAACTAAAAGACAAAACATCTATCACCCAGAACCACGGGAAAGCTGGCTGAGTGGAAGTTCTACAACTAGAAGGAAAGAGAAAAGAGCATTGAGACGTGCACGAGCGCTGAAAAGCTGAGGTACAGAGGTGCGTGATCCGGGCTGGCAGCAGGCATTGCTTTTTTCAACCTGGAGGGAGACAAGCCCCCGATTACTCTGAAATCCAGTCTCTGGGGAGACACGGGGGACCCAAACTCCTACGGGGAGAAGCAGGACTGTCTGCCAGTGAGGGTGGCTTGCTTGCAGAGCTGCGTGCAGGAATAATTGTTTACTGCGCTGGGGCACGGGACTCGGGGATGCCATCGGGACACAGAGCCGGCTAACTAGCAGCCATTGCTGTTTGCTACGCCCTAGCCTAGTGACACCCTGAGACCCCACCCTGCACAACCTACAAACCCACCCTAGCTCCAAGCAGCGGATTTAGCATAAGAAAGGCCTGCCCTATCGCAGCTTAACCTAGCAAACTTGCAGCCTGGGTCAGACAGCTCCAAAACCTCCAAACCCCAAGCAAAGAGGAAAAAACTGTAGCTCTTGCTGTAGCTCCTGCTGGGTGGACTCAGACAATAGCTGACCTGCACCCCATTGGAGATCCAGAAGCCAGTGTACCTAGTGGTCAGTGTGAGACACCAGATTTCAACTCCTCACATCCATAAGTGACACATTCAAGAGGCAGACTCAGTGAGCACCAAAGCCCCACTGAAACAAGTCCTGCTCCATAAGCGTGTCTTCAGCGCAGCAGTTCTTCCATTAGAGACACAGCGAGTGCCCACAGCTAATTGGCCTGGAGGTCAATTCCTCCCAGGGTACCAACAGCAATTAAGGCTTAACTACACCAAGACTTTGCACTCAGCCCACAAAGGGGTGTACCAAGACCATCCACCTCATGTGATTGAGGAGGCTGAGCTACTGCCCCCTATAGATCACCTACCACACAAAGCTACTCCATCAACACAGGGAAGCAGCCAAAATGTGGAGACAAAGAAACATGTCACGAATGAAAGAAACAGAGGAAAGCAAACTACTGGATGACATAGAGTTCAGAACCACATTTATAAGGTTACTCAAGAATCTTCTTAAAACTGCTGAGAAACTTGATGAGACCTTTAAGGATATTAATGAGAATGCCAAAAAAATGGAAAAGGATCAGTCAGAAATGAAGCATACACTGTCTGAAATAAAGAATATACAGAAACTCAACTGTAGATCAACATACCCCAAGAATCAAACCAAAGATCTGAAATATGTGGAAACAAAAAACATCCAACCAGAAAAACAAAAAGAAAAAAGAATCCAAAAATATGAAGATAGTGTAAGGAGCCTCTGGGACAACTTTAAGCGAACCAACATCCGAATTTTTGGGGTGCCAGAAGAAGGGAGAGAGCAAAATATTGAAAACCTATTAGAAGAAATAATGACAGAAAACTTTCCCTACCCAGTGAAAGAAATAGACTTACAAGTTCAGGAAGCGCACAGAACCCCATACAAGAGGAATCCAAAGATGACCACACCAAGACACATAATTAAAATGCCAAGGGCAAAAGACAAAGAGAGAATATTAAAAGCAGCAAGAGAAAAACAGTTAATTACCTACAAGGGAGTACCCATACGACTGTCAGCTGATTTCTCAACAGAAACTATGCAGGCCAGAAGGGAGTGGCAAGAAATATTCAAAGTGATGAACAGCTAGAACCTACAACCAAGATTACTCTACCCAGCAAAGCTATCATTCAGAGTTGAAGGTCAGATAAAGAGCTTCACAGACAAGAAAAAGCTAAAGAAGTTCATCACCACCAAACCAGGATTACATGAAATGCTGAAGGGTATTCTTTAAGAAGAGGAAGAAGAAGAAAAAGGTAAAGATAAAAATTATGAACAGCAAAATGACATCAAATACATACCTACCAACAAGTGAATCTAAAAATCAAGTGAAAAAATCAAGTGAATAAAAAATCTGAAGAACAGAATGGACTGGTGAATATAATAGAATCAGGGACATAGAAAGGGAGTGGACTGACGATTCTCAGGGGAAGCAGGTGTGAGGGGTGCGGGAAGAGATTGGACAAAAATCTTACTCCTATGGATGAAGACAGTGGCGGGGGGTAAGGTCATGGGGTAGGGTGGGGAATCAGGTGGAGGGGAGCTAAGGGGGAAAAAAAAGAGGAACACCTGTAATAATCTGAACAATAAAGATTTATTTTTTAAAAAAAGAACAAATAATAAAATAAAATGAAACAAAAATCATCTCTAACATGGAAAATGTAAAGCTTACACAAAGGTAGAGAGAACGTAATTGTTACTGGAGAGATGATGAGACCTCGGTTCTTGTCTTCTTTTGTGTGTGTGTGTGTTTGTTGTTGTTCTTGTCTTCTTGACAGAAAGATTCCAATTCAGCCACAAAGGAAGCAATAATTAACTCCAGCAAAAATATACTTAGGACAGTGGAACAAGGAAGGGCATGGGAGAAGCAACAGGAGAGCTAGACTACGGGGCTGCTTTGTTTGGCTCCCTGAGAATGCAAAGAGGACCTTGGAGATAGGGGTTAGGCCAGGACGAGCTGCCACTGCCCATTGTCCCCCTGGTTGCAAGTCCACTGGGGTCCCTTGGAATCTAGGAGATACATGCTTGTGGAGAGCAGGAAGGGAAAGGCGCAGGCATGTTCTGTAGGGAGAGCATGCTGGGAACTTGGTGTTCAGATGTTTTAAAGGCTGGGCATTTAGGTCAGGTATTAGGGGAGAATCAATAGAATATTCATCATTTGCTGGACCGATGTGGTTCAGTGATTGAACTTCGAACCGGTAGGTGGAGGTTCGATTCCCAGTCAGGGCACATGCCTGGGATTTGGGCTAGATTCCCAGTTGGGGGGCGGGGGGGTGTAGGCAGCAACTGATTGATGATTCTCTCTCATCATTGATGTTTCTACCTCTCTCTCTCCCTTCCTCTCTGAAATAAATAAAAACATATTTTTTAAAAATGGAATTATTCATCAGCTTTATGCTGACGTACTAAAATGAGATTTATTCTCTTAATTTGTCTGTCCAGGGTGTGGTTGGCAAATGGCACTAATTGGATTTCTGTTCCTTGTCTCCTTGAAAAGAGTGATTTATGGTAATCTAGTTACCCTCTGGTTGGGGAGGAGAAGTATAAACCCTTTACTCTTAAATATCCTTGATTTAGGGAAGATAGGATTTACTAGGTGGCTGTAAACTGCAGTTTAGTTATTTTTCTTAGTTTCCCTATTCTGCTTGTCCTAGAATTTTCCTAGCTTCTTACTATTCTGTAACATTATGGACCCATACCCATCACACAGCTTCAATGATTCTCAACATAAAGCTAGTTTTGCTTCATCTATACCTGCCTGAAAGCAATCTCAGAATTCATTCTATTTCAATCATAAACAGACCAGTATGTATCTCTAACAGATAAGGATTTGATCTTTAATAGCCAAGGACTTTGTTTTTTAACATATCCATAATATAATTATCACACCTAAAAATACTAACAATAATTCATTAATATCATCTAGTCATACATGTTCACACTTTCCTGACTATCCATATAAATAATTTCTTGTATAATTGGTTTGTTACAACCAAGAACCAAATACATCACATTTGGTTGATATATCTCTTAAGGCTCTTCTAATCTATAACCTCTTTTATTTAAAAAAAATAAAAATTGGTTTATTGATTTCAGAGAGGAAGGGAGAGGGAGAGAGAGTTGGAAACATCAATGATGAGAATCATTGATCGGCTGCCTCCTGCACACCCCACATTGGGGGTCGAGCCCCCAACCTGGGCATGTGCCCTGACCAGGAATCAAACCCTGACCTCCTGGTTCATGGATTAATGCTCAACCACTGAGCCACGCTGGCCGGGTAATCTGTAACCTCTTTTAATCTATTTCCTTCCTTCCTTTTAAATACTTAAAAAAACCAGATAATTTGTCTTTGAGGATTTACCACATTTCTGGATTTTGCTGATGGCATCCTTATATAATGGTGCTGTGAACTTTCCATTCCATCGCATGAAATCTGATTGTCTCTCTTTGTGACTGATAGGGGTGGTTTCTGCCAGACCCTTCCAGTATAAAGTTTCCCATCAGTATTTCACCTGTTCACCCATCAGCATTGCAACCCCAATCAAGAGGGCTCTTGACAAAACAGTGGTGAAGAGAAATTCCCCCAAGGAGCAGAACTTAGAGATGACCTGAAATTGAACGTATGCTCATTGGTTCACAGAAACGTGAAGGAGCAGGACTGGAAGATGGGTCATGGGAAACCTAGGGATGAAGTATGTGGCTGGGCACCGTGTGGACATACCTGTGGCGCATGTGAATGCTCTTCAAAGGACACCTACAGCAGAGGAGACTCTCCGTAAAGTAGACAAAATGACTCATTCTGAGGATGTCAGTCAGCCTTGTCACCGGCCACCCTGGCACTTATTCAGTGGGTCCACGTGGCAGAGATGGGGGATAAACAGCAAGGACATTCCCTCACCAAGACAGGCCTGGCTACTGTCATTCCTAAGTGTTCAACCTTCCAACAGCAGAGACTAACCACCAGTATGCCATCATTCCCCAGTAGGACCAGTGTCAATCTGCTGGCAGGTTGATTATGTTGGACCCCTTTCTTCATGAGGGGGGCAGCAACTTGCCCTCACTGGAATAAATATGCATTCTGGATAGGATTTGCCTTCCCTGTCTGCAGAGTTCCTGCTAGGGCCACCATCCATAGACTTCTGGAATGCCTAATGTGCCCTCATTGCATTCCACACAACAGTGCTTCTGATCAAGGGAATAATTTCCTAGAAAAAGAATTGCAGCTGTGAGTATCCTATCTAATAAAGAGGGAATATGCTAATTGACCCTCATGCCGTTGCAAAGATGGGGCACCCACAGCCAATAAGAAGGGAATATGCTAATTGACTGCCATGCCCTCAAAGATGGTGGCTCCCAGTCCCCTCAGCTCCTTAGGGGCAGGCCCAGCCGTTCTGCACGCCTGCCTCCGAAGTCCCCCACTTCCCTCAGCCCTCTAGCCGCCCAAGGCCGGCCCAAGGTGCAGGCAAGCCTCAGGTGGCGACTGCCCAGCCACGCAGGGCCGCCCAAGGCTCAGATAACCAGGGCCGGCCAAGACTTGAGCAGCCAGCAGTGGCAACAGCAAGGTGTGATAGGGCGTCGCCTTCCCCGGATCAACAGGTTGCCTCCCACCCTTGAGGGCTCCTGGACTGTGAGAGGGGCCAGGCCAGGCTGAGGGACCTCCCCTCCAGTGCATGAATTTTCATGCACCGGGCCTCTGGTGTGTACATAGAATTCACTAATATTACCATGTAACCCGTCACCCAGAAGCGGCTGGCCTGAAGGAATGATAGAATGGCCCTAGCTGGTTTGGCTCAGTGGATAGAGCTTTGACCTGTGGACTGAAGGTCCCAGGTTTGATTCCAGTCAAGGGCACATGCCTGGATTGTGGGCGTGCAGAAGGCAGCTGATCAATGATTCTCTCTCGTCACTGATGTTTCTTTCTCTCTTTCTCTCTCTCCGTCTGCCTTCTTCTCTGAAATCAATATATATGATAGAATAACCTACTGAGGATTTTGTTCAGGCATCAGTTGAGAAAAACACCCTGAAAGGATGGTGTGTGTCTCTCACAGTGTTTGAACCAGTGATCAATAGAGGGTGTTCTTTGACTCTCATTATTACATCTACTTTTAAATCCTGCTCCCACAACTTTCAGCTTGATGGGGGGTCTTAGTTCCCAAAGGAGAAATATTTCCTGACCTGAGGGACACAGCTGTGGTTCCACTGAATTGAAATCTGGACAGTTTGCATTTTTCATTTGGTGAAAAAGAGGTTATTTTACTGGCTGAGATGTTGCATCCCAATTACCAAATCACGTTGTTGCTTACAATGGGGGCGGCAAAACTACATTTGGAACCCAGAGGATTCTGTGTGCCACCTCTACAACTTCCATGCTCAGAAGTAACAGTTAATGGGATATTAAAACAACCCCAATAAGCAGGATCACTGAGTGTTCAGACCTTTTAGAAATGGAGTTTTGAGGCACTCTACCAGGTAAGGAATATGCGAAGTCTTGGCTGAGGGCAAAAGAAACGTAGGGTGGGTAGAGGAAGAAGGGATTAATATTAACCACAGCCTCCTGAGCGGTTACAGACCCCAGACAGAGGATCCTAGCAGCTAGAAACCACTGCAGCTGTCCTTTCAGAGATCATGCTAGCATGCTGTTAGACCAGTAGCTTGACGATGATGTGGTGTATGGTAGGATCCGTGTCAAGTTGAAAAAGAGTCTTTAGGACTATATTTAGCAGCAGAGTTAACTTAGCCCTGGGGTAAGGCTGTGAATGTGGCCTGCTGTTCATCACGGGTGAATGCAGTCTGCTCTGTGCCTCCTTCCTGGTAGCCATTGGAAAGAATGCATTTGCCAGATCAATATCTGCCTACCAGGTGCCACAAGCTGTGTTGCTCTGTTACAGTAAACATACTACATCTGGTCCAGCAGCTGTGGTTAGGGCTAGCATTTGGTTACGTGACGGTAGTCCACTGTCACTTCCCAGGCCACATGGGGCTTTTGCAAGGGCTATACCAGTGAATTAAACAGGATACTAATCTTTACGTTTCATCTAGGACAGGGGTTCCCAACCTTTTCTTGGCCGAGCCCCCGCTAAGCATCTCTAAATCCTGACGACCCCCTCCCTGTGACAAAGATTCTTATTACTCAAAAAGTGAACTCCCATGCACGCGGAGGAAGCCTAAAAGGCCATTATCTTGGTCTAAACAAGCTTCCAAAGAACATGGCATCCATGAAAGAGAAAAATAAAAGAATAAAAGGACAGCTGAAGTCCTGAGGAAGAAATCGCTAAGAAATTGTTAAAATAATAATAATATGAAGTGATATGAAAAAAATAGCAAATAAAGTTTCAAAACATAATAGAGAACTGAAATACATAAATATGTCACAATATATTTATATTCTGCATATGAGGCCCCTAGAACCATAAGGAATGCAAAAAATTCACTGTTAATAACTCGTTCTCGAATTGCCCCCCCTTAAAAATCACATTGCCCCCCTGTGGCGTGTGCCCCATGTCGGGAACCACTGGTCTAGGATGGAGGAGTGCTTCTGACTCACTGTGCTGGCCGTGGTTCTCTGGGAAGGTGCTCTCCAGCTGGGGCTTACAGCAGTATTGGGCCTGGGAGACCAAGTCTGAAAATTTCCAGCTTTGTAGAATCTTAATTTTCTTTTAACATTGACAAATTGGGAGCCCGGCCAGAATGGCTCAATGGTTGAGCGTCGGCCTATGAACCAGGAGGTCACGGTTTGATTCCCGGTCAGGGCACAGGCCTGGGTCGCAGGCTCGATCTCCAGTGTGGGGCGTGCAGGAGGCAGCCGATCAGTGATTCTCTCTCATCATTGATATTTCTATCTCTCTCTCCCTCTCCCTTCCTCTCTGACATCAATACAAGTATTTTTTAAAAATTGGGAGATTATGCATGAAAACCTGCACATGTGGCCTCTCCTGAAAATGTGGAAGGTCTTGCAACCTTGGGCCCGCCATCGCTCCAGGTGACCCTCTGTGTGCTGGGAGGCAGTGGCTACCTCCGGGCACGAACGACATGCTCCCACGGTCAGCTTCTCTCACTTCCACCTTCCGGGCCCTCGCCGGGGTCTGTGTGGATGCTCGTGTTGAACCTGCCCCTTCAGTTTCTTCATTACTCTTATTTAGAAAGCTTGTAACTCAATGATTCGCCACGCAAAGGATAGAGGAAAGACAGCCTCTCAGGGATTTTTCAAACTACTCTTCTATACTGGAAAGATTCTGACACAGCTCCCTCCTCCCCTCCTCCCTCTCCTCAGGCACCATGAAAATCACTGTCAGAAGCCCAGCCTCACCCCTGCCTCGTTGGCAGGGCTGAAGTGTGGAACTCCCACCCGCAACGTTTCCCTGATCCTGCAGGAAGGTGTATAGAGGCGTGCTCCCATCTCACACAACAGCACGCCCCCCCTCTCCCTCTCTAACCATCACTAGAGTTAGTCACCTAGCAACACAGCATTCACCAGGGTAGCAACCACTCACCAATCCATTCATCCCTTCCACAGACACTGATGGAGCTGCTCCCACGCGTGGAAAAGGAAGTGACTCAAAAAGATTCGTTGCATGAATGAATGAAGATACAGGGATGAATGAGGCCACAAAGGGGATCATAACCTGGGCAGGAGAAAAGCAATTTCATTTTTTTAAAAAAGTTGTAATATAGGCCATAGTAGACATGTGTGTATGTGTATGCAAATTCTAAACAGGAAGCTGCAATCCTGTTTAGAGAAGTCAGAGAAAGTGCAGCGTGCTGGGTGAGCGGTTGTATTGGATGCTTACCTGTTCCCTCCAGCTTCCCCGGTTCGTGCTCCCTTAGAGCAAAATTGAGTGAATCACTAAATTAGGCCACGGAGACAGTCGAGTGGACAGGAGCAGGAGCTGTGCCTCCAGACAGACCTGGGTTTGCACCCCGGCTCTGCCACTGAGCTGTGCAACCGCCACGGGCGGGGCGCTTCACCCGCTCTGAGCACAAGTAACTCATCGTTGAGGTGCCCAGGATGCTTCTCACCTCTTCTCTCCTCCAGGGCTCTGACCCACAGGGTGAGCACAGAAGTCTGACTTGGAGCAGGCCCTAAAGCCAGCAGTTAAGTTGCTTGTGGTTAGAAGGGCTCTTCTAGCCCTAGCTGGTTTGGCGCAGTGGATAGAGCATTGGCCTGCCCGGGTTGCGGGTTCGATCCCCAGTGTGGGGCATGCAGGAGGCAGCCAATCAATAACTCTTCCTCATCGTCGGTGTTTCTCTGTCTCTCCCTCTCCCTTCCTGTCTGAAATTAATTTAAAAAAATTATATTTTTTAAAAGTGCTCTTCAAAATCCCTAGGAAGGTGCCATGTGGGCAACTGTCCTGTGCCACACTGAGTCCAATACAACCGATCTCCCCGCCTATTTTGGAGAAGAAAATCATCGGTGAGCACCAGAGGATACTTCTCCGCTGGCGTCTAATGTTTTATGGAAAATTCCCACCCTTGGGCGTCAGAGCCACATTTAGTGAGGTGAGCTGCCCGCACTCTAGGGGCATGTTGGAACTGAGCAGGTTGCAGCAACTGCAGATTTGGGTCTTCTCTCTCCCCCTCTAATCCAGAGACTCATTGAAAGGAATGATGGGTAGAAGCCCCTATATTATTCCAATCATTAGTTTTTCTCTCAGTCTCTCCTTTCTGTATTTGCCGAGCCCATGTACCCGAAGCGTCATAGGTTCCTTGAGCATATGATAAAAGTACTCTGTCCACCTGGGCAATCTATAACGACAATCCAGGGCTTCTGGTTGACTGTGTTGAGAATTTGGCTTCGGCCTGGGCCTACGTCCGGCCTTTGTACTCTCAACCCCAGACATGAAGACAGCTGGGCCGACAGTGCGAACTGACACACCTTCTAGCAGGTGTAGGTGGGAAAGCTGCGAGAGTGAGACCAGCCTGCTGTCCCCCACAGCTATGACAGGGAGAACAGAAAGCCAACGGGCACCGGCCCATCGTTTAAACGTGACCCCACCCACTAATGAATGATTAACTCTAGGCCTGGGGTTAGCTCCTGTTCCCTTAAGGAGAAGCCAGGAAGTGGGAGAAAGAGAAGCTGGAAGTGCTCTTTGTGGGCAATTGGATGGAAACACCTTCCCTTGCAGTGGAGGCAGCCACGCGAGGAGGGGGACTGCAAACATTGCGTGCCCCCCACGCTCACTTGCTGTGCAATCATTCCCTGGAGAGGGCTTAGCACAGGGCCTGGCACACAGTCAGACTTCAAAAAATGTTAATTGCAGCACATAACAGTTGTCGACAATTAATATAATAACACATATATTTGTAATAAATACAGATAAGGAAAAATGAAGCTTAGGGGAAGTGGAGTAATATAGCCAGATTTATCCTGCTAGTGGATTTACAAACCCGTGTAACCTGGCTTCAGAACCAGGCTCTGAAGAATTCTGCTCTAGCCCTAATTGGTTTGGTTGGGTGGATAGAGCGATGGCCTGTGGATTGAAAGGTCCCAGGTTCAGTTCCAGTCAAGGGCATGGACCTTGGTTGCGGGCACATCCCCCGTAGGGAGTGTGCAGGAGGCAGCTGATTGGTGTTTCTCTCTCATCGATGTTTCTAACTCTCTATCTCTCTCCCTTCCTCTCTGTAAAAAACCAATAAAATATATTTTTTAAAAAAAAAGAATTCTGCTCTAGCCCTGATCGGTTTGGCTCAGTGGATAGAGCGTTGGCCTGCGGACTGAAGGGCCCCAGGTTTGATTCCGGTCAAGGGCACATTCCCAGGTTGCGGGCCCGATCCCCAGTGAGGGGTGTGCAGGAGGCAGCTGATTGATGTTTTTCTCTCATTGATGTGACTCAACTCTCTATCCCTTTCCCTTCCTCTCTGTAAAAAAAAATAAATAAATCAATAAAATAAAATAAAATAAAGAATTCCCCTCTATGTATTCACTGAGGTTGGGACATTTTACTTTTCTAAATAATAACTGGTAACCCTGGAAACCTGCCAGATGAAATATACTTGGTCCTCATCTTGAACTGTAATCAGGAACTGGTGTAGAAATGGGGTAGTAATTTGTTGATCCAGGTAATTATGAAGCCTAGGGAAGGTATTGGCTGTAGGCATGGCTGGATGGTACAGGGTAGATAAGGCTCTCCATTTCTTTCTTTTATACATTTTTTAAAATTGATTGATTGATTGATTTTAGAGAAAGAAACATTAATTTGTTGTTCCACTAATTTACGCATTCGTTGGTTGATTCTTGTATGTACCCTAACCGGAGACCAAACCAGCAACCTTGGCGTATCAGGACAATGCTCTAACCAGCTGAGCTGCCCGGCCAGGGCCAGGGCTCTCCATTTCTTGACTCTGCTTGTTCTTATTTCTCTTTTCATGCTTGTCTCATTTCTCTCAGCCACAGCCAGACTCTCTCTCCTCTCAAATGCACACCCTGAAAGAAGAATCCTGTCCCTCCTAATGTTCCTACAGCAAATGGACTGGGAAGAACTGATTGGCTACGACTGAACTAATGCCCCTTTGACTAGTCACTCTCGACAGGTGATGGGGCACCATTATCATCCAAACCTTGACTACAGGGCCCAGTCCCACAGTTAGGTGGCAGTCAATGCCCCTGTGAGTGACCCTCCCACTATGCCATGGGGTGAGGTCAGGCTGCCAGTGGAAAAAGAGGTGCTAGGAAAACAAAAGCAGGCATCCATTACTGGGAGGCAGACAACGTGGTAGGTAATGGGTTCTTGCAAGTTTGGACTCTGAGATCTGCCATTTCTGGTTGGGGTTGAAGGAAGCCTGGCTGGCGTGGCCTGGCACCAGGGGCAGTGCAGCTGAGCGGTGATCCTATGCTGCTCCCACATTCCCTGGAGGCCCACCTCTGTGGTTCCCCAGCTTCCCTAGCTTGGAGTAGTGAAAAGGACAGTGAGTGGAGACATCAGAGCACTGGAATTCGTGTCTAGCTCTGCTACCCAAGCTGTGTGACCTTGTGCTGATGGCATCAGCAAGGGAGGAGTTTGCACAGCAAGAGTGGGCCCTGGCCGGTGTTGCTCAGTGGGTAGAGTGTCAGCCCGCATACCAAAGGGTCTTGGATTTGATTCCTGGCCAAGGGCATGTATCTGGATTGCAGGTTCCATCCCTAGCTCCAACCAGGGCCCTGTGGGAGGCAACCAGTTGATGTGTCTCTCTCACATCGATGTTTCCCTCTCTCTCTTTCTCTCTCCTTCTCTCTCTTCCTCTTCCTCTCCCTCTCCCTCTCTCCCACTCTTTCTAAAAATCAATGGAAAAATATCCTCAGGTGAGGATTAACAAAAAGAAAAAAGAAGTGAAAGATCACCCCTTGGCTCATTGCTGAGTCTCTCCGTGGACACTCCATACCCCTCCTTCTTCCCGCTCAGCCCCTCCCTCTGCTGGACTCTCTGAATTTACCTGGCAGGGAGGAAGACAAGAGCGAAATGGAACCTTGTTGCAGCAAGCTGAGTGATATAATTTTCTGTCCAAAATTTTAAAGCATAAGCGGTAATAAGTAGTATATGTACAATATATGTGTGTGGGCCCTTTCTATCCACTACAACTTGTACCATTTTCTTTCCCTCTGCTTCATAAGGCAAACATTTTAATTATGATGATTGAATATTTATAAATATTTAAGGATGTTTATTTGACATTAAAGTAAGGTGCAAGTTACATCAATGCAGGAATTTAATGTTTAAAATAGATTTGAAGGGTTTATTAATCAGAAATGATAAGGAAATAGAAGCAACTCAAAGTTAACAATCACAGAACAGCTAGTCACATGATCGTATATATGCTATCTTAACAGCATGCTAAGCAGCCATTACAAATAAGAATCCTCAGCGTAATGTCGCAACATGAAAAACCACTCCTGCTACATTATGTGAAAAAGCAGAACTAGAAATTTCATGTACCTCTCCAGTTGTTTGCCTAGCAGCCAGGAAGCACTCAATAAATGGTAGATCTTATTATGAACAGTTGTAACAGTGTAAAAATATGTATGTCTAGCCCAGTTGGTGTGGCTCAGTGGTTGAGCATCGACCTATGAACCAGGAGGTCACGGTTTGATTCCCGCTCAGGGCACATGCCCAGGTTGTGGGCTCGATCCTCAGTGTGGGCCATGCAGGAGGCAAGTCAAACCAATGGAGAGAATGTCCAGGGTTCCGCGTGTGTTGTTAACTGTTAGAAGCAGGGTGTAGGACGACATGTCCAGTATGTTCCCTTCTGTGGGAATAAGAGGGGAGCACGTTTATCATGCACAGACTGGAACAATGCACAGAAGTCCCTACAGTGGCACCTGGGGCAGGGGTGGGGCAAAGCCCCTAAGAAAGAGGTTTTGCATTATGTATTTTTTTGGTGTTGTGTGTGTGTGTGTGTGTGTGTGTGTTTAATTTTTTAGCTTTGGCACCTATAACTGATTCAAAACTAACTAACTAAAATAACTACTATTCAATTTAAAAAGATGCCAAAAGGTAATCACTGTTCTTTTAAAAATCAATAAAACCATGGTTCTCTAAAAAGTTTCTTAATTCAAACTTACTTACTGAGAAAACATAAATGAGTAAATAAACTTACTTGCTGAGGTCACCTAGTTCAGTGGAATGGGGACCTGAAGGTCCCGAGGACCCAGTTCTGGTCCTGCCCGACTCCGGGAGCCTGCCTTTCTCATCAGTACAGCATGGAATTTGACGGGTAATCCTAAAGTCCCTTTCACCCTATGAGGGCCTTTGAAAATATTTTATTGTCTACAAAAAAGAAGATATCTTTCACAGATTTTTGCTAAAGCAAACATTTTATTGCAGTACTAGGGGCCCAGTGCACGAATTTGTGCACCTTGAAAGGAACCGTGGGCTGTGAGGCTGCGGTAGGCACAGGGGCGGGTCTCGGCCCATCCTCTGCGCCCCACCCGGCCCTTTCCCGCCGTGGCCCTGGTCCCCTGTCTGCCCCAGCCTCACTCCTGCAGCCCCGCTCCTGCCACCACTGCCGCTCCCATACGCTGACCTGACAGCACAGGCCCCACTTGCACCCGCTGACAGGGGTGCGAGCTGTGGCTGCTGCCCCGATCGCCCCTCGGAAAGGGGGAGGTGGAGAAGCCCTCAGGGGTGATCAGGGCCAGCAGCCACCACCCGCTGATGGTGCTGAGGGATTGGGACTGGCGCTGGGCACCGGCAGCAGTGCCGGGCGGGACTGTGGCACGCGGGAGCAAAGAATTTTCAGTAACCACCAGAGGCTCGCCCCAATGACAGCCACCGGCGCCCCGCCTTGGCCTGGTGCTCCCACTCACCTGCTCCACCATCCTGCCGCAGCCAATACCCACCATGTTCCACACACACCCCATGGTGGTCGGTGCACGTCATAGCGACCTGTTGTTCGGTTGTTCCACCGTTCGGTCTATTTGCATATTAGCCTTTTATTGTATAGGATAACACAAGGGAAAGCTTGGTGAATAAAGTGAACACACCCACAGAGCAACCCTTCCCTAAATGGAGGGAAGACCATCACCTGCACCCCCAGAAACCCTGCCCCGTCACCCCCCCGCCCCAGGGCAACCATTACTCTGGCCCCCCCAGATTCTTGTGTTGCCAAGGACAATTATAAGCAAATGCTCCCCAGCCCCCGAAAACAATGGTTTCCACGTTTGTGCTTTACTTGCCAGTCTTTTCAAGGTGTAAAAGGGTGTCGTTGACAGCATACAGGTGACACCCCGGCATGTTCCACCCCCTGCCAATTCTCTGCCATTCCTAATCTAATGACAAGTAATCCTTAATAGTGTGTTTCTTTCCGCGGCCTGTTACAGGGTTCAGAGGAAAATGCCCTTACAGACCTTTCTGGACGAACCCCTCCGGAGCAGAGTAAAAGCCATGACCTGCCTGGAATCCACCCTCAGGAGATAAGGGGGCAATCCAGGCTGCCTTCTGACAGCCCGCACTGACACGCAGGACTGTGCCCGGTCCTTGGGCCGCGGTCCCCTCGCCTTGGGCTCCCGGGCTGGAGGAATCCGGATCCGCTGGGTCCACTTCCCCAGCCCGGGAGAGCCTGCGGGCCTGCGGGCCCCACAGCGCGTGTGAGGGACTTCTCCGGCACATTTTCCACTTTCCAGCTCTGCGTGCACGCACACGCGGCCTCCCCGCTAAGCCCACGCCGCCGCCGTTGCGTGGTGTGGAAAGGGCTGTGGCGTTAAGAAAAGTTTGCCCGGAGGATGCAAAGCCGCCAGCCTGGGCTTGGAGGCAGCGGGTGGGGTCTGGGGGGGGGGGGGAGGAAGAGCGTTCCTGAGCCCCCGCCTGCCTGCCCCTCCCCCTCCCCTCCCCTCCCCCTCCTCCTCCCCTCCCCTCCCCTCCCCCTCCCCCACGGCCTGGAGCAGCCGGCGACCACGCTCCGCTTGTGTCATCAGTGATTTATGGGCCGCGGGGCCCAGCTGGTGGCGTGGACTCGGCAGCTGCTCCAGGTTAAGAGGCTTGCCGTGAGGGACGCCTGCCATGGGACTGCCCCAGGGCAGCTGCTGCCTCTCGGGGTTCAAGGGGGCGATCACGTTGCCAGTCTGGGAGCCAATACAAGCTAAGGAGAGGCTGCGGGCTCCCCACGTCCCCAGCATGCACACCTCACCCCATTCCAGCGAAGGCAGGAACCCCCGCTCTCAGGCCGGACGCTCAGCCAGCCAGCCCTGCAGGATCCGGAGCGGGTTGTCCGGGGTGTCCCCATGGCTCCTGCTGCCACCGGATGTCACCCAGCAAAGACGCCCATCAGGGCAAGGGCTGAGAGCAGAGGGGACATCCAGCTCTTTCTTCATGGAACCCCACTGTTCCCAGGCGCGGTGCCAAATGCTCTAGTTGGCAATTTCTCATCTAATTCTCGCCAGAAGCCAGTGAGGTTCATTTTGCTAATATTCCCCTGAACCTTCCAAAAACGGGGCTTCAGAGAGGTTGAGAAAACTGACCAAGATCACACAGCGAGCTGCCTGCCTGGAGCCAGAGCTTTTTAACAACCAGCGCGCCCAGTTCAAGTCAGGAGGCTTGCATGGGCTACGGTCTCTACCCAAGCGCTCATCCACCCTCACGGGCCAGCAGTACCTGCTGGTCCCACTGGCCCCATTTGGGAGCCGGGGATGCAGGCTGTGTCTTTCCAAAGGTCACATAAGCAGTGAGGGGCAGAGCTGAGATAGTCCCTGTTGTGCTTTTTTTTCTATTCCTTCTATACCTTCGGCTACTTCCAGGCGCGCGGGGAGCGGGGAGGGGGTTGACCACCCCTGACTTTTTGCCAAAGATGTAGGACAGTCTGGGTTGGGCCCTGCTTCCTACCTGCACCTTCCTGCCCACTTCGCTGTCTTGACACACAACCCATCTCCCTTCCCCAAACGCTCCTCTCTCGGCCTCAGCGGCTCCACATTACCCGGTCTCTCCGACCCTAGGGACTGCTCCTGTTCAGCCTTCTTTCCTGAACTCCCTTCGTGCCTCCCTCCAACAAGGAAGGGTCTCAGGACTCGATCCCGAATCCTCGGATCCTCGATGAGCCTTTTCAGTGAGACCTCACCCACGTGTGACCCGGTAACTTCTAAAGTTGGTTCTACTGCTCCAGCCTCTCCTCTAAGGGGGCACGCCCACTGTCCCCTGAACACTCTTTTTAAATATATATATATTTTTATTGATTTCAGGGAGGAAGGGAGAGGCAGCGAAAGATAGAAACATCAACAATAAGAGAGAATCATGGATCAGCTGCCTCCTGCATGCCCCCTACTGGGGCTCGAGCCCACAACCTGAGCATGTGCCCTTGACCGGAATCGAACCCAAACCTTCCAGTCTGCAGTCCAATGCTCTATCCACTGAGCCAAACCAGCTAGGGCTTTTAAAAAAATGTTTTTTATTGATTTCAGAGAGGAAGGGAGAGGGATAGAGAGTTAGAAACATCAATGAGAGAGAATCATGGATCAGCTGCCTCCTGCATGCCCCCTACTGGGGCTCGAGCCCACACCCTGAGCTTGTGCCCTTGACCGGAATCGAACCCAAACCTTCCAGTCTGCAGTCCAATGTTCTATCCACTGAGCCAAACCAGCTAGGGCTTAAAAAAATTTTTTTTTAATTGATTTCAGAGAGGAAGGGAGAGGGAGAGATAGAAACATCAATGATGAGAGAGAATCATTAACCCTTAACACTCTTGAACAAATTTATTGAGATGTACTTCACATACCATACAATTCATCCACTGAGAGTAAATAATTCAACGGTTTTAGTATACAGAAGTCCCCCTTTAACCGCGGGTGATACATTCCAAAACTCCCGGTGGATGCCTAAACCCGTGGATGGTACTTAACTCCCGTGCACACATACCCATGAAAAAGTTCAATTTATAAATTAGGCACAGTAAGAGATTAGCACAACAACTAATAATAAAACGGCACAATTATAGCAATAGACTGTCATAAAAGTTATGTGCATGTGGTCTCAAATGATCTTACTGCACTGTATTCACCCTTCTTGTTGTGCAGATCTGAGATGATACAATGGCTGTGTGATGAGATGCAGTGAGGGGAAGGGCGCAGGCACTGTGACACAGCACTAGGTTACTATCAGGGTGACGTGAAAACAAGCACTTCAGTACTGTAACAGCTGATCTGAACCCCAAGACTGCTACGAAGTGACTAACGGGCGGATAGATACTATACACAGTGTGGATATGCTGGACAAAGGGATGACCCACCTCCTGGGTGGGAAGATGGTACAAGATTTAATCTCGATACTTAGAACAGCATTCTATTTAAAATTTATGAATTGTTTATTTCTGGAATTTTCTATTTAGTGTTTTTGGACCACTGTCGATTGCAGGTAACTAAAACTGCAGAAAGGGGCCCTAGCTGGTTTGGCTCAGTGGAAAGAGTGTCAGCCTGCAGACCGAAGGGTCACAGGTTCAATTCCAATCAAGGGCACGGGCCTGGGTTGTGGCCTCGATCCTCAGTAGGGGGCGTGCAGAAGGCAGCTGATCAATGATTCTCTCTCATCATGGATGTTTCTAGCTCTCTCTCTCCCTCTCTGAAATCCATAAAAATAAATAAAATAAAAGCTGTGGAACAAAATATGTTACTTTAAAAATAAATAAACAAATAAATAAAACTGCAGAAAAGGAATCCACAGAGAAGGGGGGACTTCTGTATCCACACAGCATTTGAACTGTCGATTCTGTTTCACTGATCTACATGCCTATCCTTAGTTTTGAAATGAGTGAGTTTCCGTCCTCCAGCGGTTCTCTTCTTTTGCAAGATTATTTTGGCTATTCTTGGCCCCTTGCACTTTCCTTTAAATACTAACAACAGCTTGTCAATTTCTTCTTTAAAATTAGTCAGCTGGGATTTTGATAGAGATTGCATTGAGTGTGTAGATTAATTTGGGGTACAATGCAACCTTCAAATGTTAAGTCTTCTGACCTATGTAAATTGCCTTTCTATTTATTTACATTTTATTTAATTTCTTCCAATAATGTCCTGTAGCTTTCATTGTGCAAGTCTTCCATATCTTTTGTTAGCTCTACAGCTAAGTATTGTATTCTTTCGTTGCTATTGTAACAAATTGTTTTCTTAAGTTCGTTTTTGGAATGTTCGTTGCTAGCACACAATTGATGTCCACATATTGACCTTGTATCCTGCAATCTGTTGAGCACGATTATTAGTTTTAATAGTTTTCTAGTGGTTTTCTTAGAATTTCCTATATACAGGATCATGTCATCTGTAAATAGAGATAGTTTTACTTATTCCAGTCTAATATGAGTGCATTTTCTTTCTTTTTCTTGCCTGATTACCCTAGCTGGAACCTCCAAACAATGTTAAAAAGAAATGGTAAGCCAAAACTGGTTTGGCTCAGTGGATAGAGCATCAGCCTGCAGACTGAAAGGTCCCAGGTTCGATTCCAGTCAAGGGCATGTACCTTGGTTGCGGGCACATCCCCAGTGGGGGGTGTGCAGGAGGCAGCTAATCGATGTTTCTCTCTCATCGATGTTTCTAACTCTCTATCTCTCTCCCTTCCTCTCTAAAAAATCAATAAAATATATACATTTTAAAAAATGGTAACAGTGGACATATTTGTCTGTTCTTGATCTTAGGAGAATAGCATTCAGTCTTTCAGCACTGAGTTTGACATTAGCTATAGGTTTTTCTTATATACCCTTTCCCACCTTGTAGAAGTTCCCTTCTGTTCTTAGTTTGTTGAATATTCTTATCATGAAAGGATGTTTCACTTTGTCAAATGCTTTTTTTCTGCATCTATTGAGATGATCGTATTTTTGTCATTTATTCTGTTTTTTCAAAATATGTTTTTATTGATTTCAGAGAGGAAGGGAGAAGGAGAGAGCAATAGAAACATCAATGATGAGAAAGAATCGTTGACTGGCTGCCTCCTGCACGCCCCCTATTGGGGATCAAGCCCACAACCTGGGCATGTCCCCGTGACCAGAATTGAACCTGGGACCCTTCGGTCCGCAGGCTGACACTCTATCCATCTAGCCAAACCAGCTGGGGTTTTTATTCTATTAATGTGATACATAACATGAATTGATTTTGGTATGAGTGTTGGGGATCCCCAAGAGTATCTTCAGGATCAGCGCGTCACAGGGCGGAGTCAGAGGACTGAGCACGCAGTCACACTCGCAGCGAAGTTTTATTATAATGAGAGGACACAAAGCAAATGAGCGAAGGGAAACACACATGGGCCAAAGTCCAGGGGAAACCAAAAGCTTCCAGCGTGCTCTGCCAGCGGAGTCAGCATAGGACACGCCCCCTTCTTTCAACAGCCGTGACAGCGCGTGTGGAATGCTGTCTGTCAGGGAAGCTCACCAGTACCCAAGGTCTTAGTAGGTGCTGGTCATGTAAGCACCCTCTGCCTAGCATGTGCCAAGACTCCAGACTCCCAGAGGAAACTAGGGCTTTAGCATAAACCATATTGTCTGTACAGACAGTGGAGGCACAGGGAGCCCCTCCTTCCAATCCTGACGGCATGTTCCCAGATGGCAGCCAAGGGCCAAACGCACTAGCAGGCTTTCTAAGAGCGGCATTCTCAAGCTTGACGTGTTCACTCTTTTCTGCACAAGATGTTAAATCAACCTTGTATTCCTGAGATACACCCCACTTGATCATAGCATATAATTCTTTTTTACATACAGGGTGTCCCCCAAAAATGTGTACTATACACGTTAGCAGCGGATGGTTCAATTTTGAAAGTGAACTGTATTTTAGTAAACACTACCTTTATCATTATTCAGAGTGTGTGTATACCACATTTTTAGGAATTCAGTTCCCTAGTATTTTGTTCTGGCTTTTTGTGTTTAAATTCATAAGGAAAATTGGTCCGTAGTTTTTCTTTTCTTGTAACATCTGTGTCTGGTTTTGCTATCAGAGTAATACTGGCCTCATACAAGGATTGGAAAGTGTCCCCTCTTCATCTGTTTTTATTTTTTAAACTTTTATTTATTTCAGAGAGAAAGAGGGGGGGAGAGAGAGAGAGAGAGAGAGAGAGAGGGAGGGAGAGAGAGAAACATCAATGATGAGAGAGAATCATTGGTCGGCTGCCTCCTGCACGCCCCCTACTGGGGATCAAGGCTGCAACCCCGGGCATGTGCCCTTGACCAGAATCGACCCTGGGACCCTTCAGTCCACAGGCCGACGCTCTATCCACTGAACCAAACCAGCTAGGGCCATCTCGAGATTCTTAATCACATCTGCAAAATCCTTTTTGTCCTCTAAATTAACATTCAGAGGTTCTTCAGATTAAGACATGGATATCTTTGGGGAACCATTATTCAGTCTAAAAATGAATCACAACTAGTATTCATTCTTCTTTTTATTTTTCTTGATTTCAGAGAGGAAGGGAGAAGAAGAGAGAAATAGAAATTTCAATGATGAGAGAGAATCATTGCTCAGCTGCCTCTTGCACGCCCCGCACTGGGGATCGAGCCTGCGGGCATGTGCCCTGACTGGGAATCGAACCGAGACCTCCTGGTTCATAGGTCGGCGCTCAACCACTGTGCCATGCTGGCCAGACTCTTCTTTGAATGTTTGGTAGAATTCATCAGTGAAGCTATCTGGGGCTGGACTTTTCTGTGTGGGAAGTTTTTAATTATTAATTAAGAAGACATTTAATTGATGTCTTTACTTGTTATAAAGAGTTTCAGTTTCTTCCTGAGTCATTTGATGTTTTAGGAACCATGCTAATCTCTGTATCATTCCAATTTTAGTATACGTGCTGCTGAAGCAAGCACTAGTCAGTCTTAATAGTTGTGTTTTTCTATAATGTGTCCATTTCATCTAAGTGATCTAGTTTGTTGGACTACAGTTTGTATGCATTAGGAGTTTAATCCTTTTCATGGCTGAGTAGTATTCCATGGTATGGATGTACCACAGTTTATTTTGTGCAGTAAAATATACTTAACAAAATCTGCCATTTTTACAGGTTTTAAGTATTCAGGTGGCATCAGGTATATTCACAGCGGCGTGCTACCATCACCCTATCCATTTCTAGAATTTTCCAGCGTCCCAAGTAGAAACTCTGCACCTGTTAAACATTAATTGCCCTTCCCCTTCACCAGCCCCTCGTAACCACTTCCTGTCTCTGTGACTTTGTTTAGTCTCGGTACTTCGAAAAAGTAGAATCAAACAATGTTTGTCCTTTTGTGTTTGGCTTTTTTTCACTGAACATAATGTTTTTAAGGTTAATCCATGTTGTAGCATGAATCAGTACTTCATTTCTCTCTCTATCTCCCTCTCTCTATATATATATTTATTATTATTGTTATTATTTTTACTGATTTCAGAGAGGAAGGGAAAGGGAATGAGAAAGAGAGATAGAAACATCAATGGGGAGGGGAAAATCCCATACTGGGGATCGAGCCCACAACTGGGCATGTGCCTGGACCAGGAATCGAACCAAGACCTCCTGGTTCATAGGTGGCCGCTCAACCACTGAGCCACGGCTGGCCGGGGTGTACTTCATGTCTTTTATGGCTGAATAATATTCCATTGCATGTATGTTTCATGTTTTATTTATGCTCCGACCTGTGGATAGACACTTGGCTGTCTCCACCTTTTGGCTATTTTGAATAATGCTGCTATCAAGAGGCGTGCACAAGTATTTGAGTCCCTGCTTTCAATTCTTTTGGGTCTACATCTAGCGTTGTTGGATCACATGGTAATTCCATGTTTAACTTTATGAGGAACCACCAAACTTTTTTTTTTTTTGCTTTTGAGTGAAAAGAAATGCTGTTAATAATTATGTGGGGGAACAGTGTAAACCATGACTATCTCATGCAAATTGGGATGTCATCTTTCATAGACATGGATACATGGGTGGGATGTGGCAGAGAGAATTATTTGTTCCCTAATATGTGTCCCACACTTGGCCTGTGAAATGTAGGTGTGCCCATGGCCGCTCGGAGTGACACCCACGCTCCCAAGGCTGCCGTGCAGCCAGGCAAACCATGGAACTAGGTGTGGCCAATGGGATAAGCAATGGCAGTGCAGCTTCAGGGAGAGCCCTCCCGGGAGGGGCACGCCTCCTCTCCCATTCCTCCTTCTACGGCTGGAACGGGAATGTGATGGCTGCTAGAGCTTGGAGCAGAGCTAACTCAGGATAAGAATTGGCACAGGCAGAAAGAGAGGGTGGCAGGAGGCTGGGTCCCTGGTACCAGCGGAAGTCCCCAACACCAGCCCTGGGCCACCTACCTGTGGACTTTGACTGGAGAAAGAAACACATTCTTATTTTATTTCTTTTGAGGTTTTCTATTCCTAATTCTTACAGGTACTCTTAGCAGCTAGTCATTGATTATTTGGATGCTCGCAATGGGGTCGCCGTGGGTTACGGATACTGGAGGAAGCGTGTGGCGATCCAATCCAGGCTCTGGCTTTCTTTGCTTTGTTGAACCCTAATCTAGTTGGAGGGCCTCGCCCTTCACACCTCCTCCTCGCCTTTCCTCCTTGGCCCTCGGCTCCTCCTTCCGTGGCAATCCAAGCCATGTTTTCACTGCGCCCCAGCCTGGCTGCACCCCAGCAACCCCAGGAGCAGAGGCCCCTGGCTCCCTCACCTCCTAGGCCTCCCCTTGCCAGTTCTCACCTCTATTCCTCAGACGCCTCATGCCGTTCCCTGTCACTCTGTCACACCCCTGGAGATCAAGGCGTCTGGCCCCATCCGGGGCAGGCAGTGCAAAGCCAAGGGGCCTGAGAGCCGAAGGTGCTAGTGGCTGACCGTGGGAGCCATAGGCGGGTCCCCGCCTCTCAGAAATCTTAGTCTCTAGCCTAGATGGGCCCGGCCGGTGTGGCTCAGCGGTTGAGCACTGACCTATGAACCTGGAGG
Organism: Corynorhinus townsendii; assembly: GCA_026230045.1. NCBI lineage: Eukaryota > Metazoa > Chordata > Mammalia > Chiroptera > Vespertilionidae > Corynorhinus > Corynorhinus townsendii. Next base: position 214,732,609 of record JAPDVU010000003.1, read on the forward strand.
TAACAGTTTGATTCCGGGTCAGGGCACATGCCCAGGCTTCGGGCTTAATCTCTGGGGGAGGACGGGTGCAGGAGGCAGCCGATCAACAATTCTCTCTCATCATTGATATTCCTCTCTCTCTCCCTCTCCCTTTCCCTCTGAAATCAATAAAAAAAGGGGGGGGGGGAGGAAAAAGGAATCTTAGTCTCTAACGACCCTCTAGCTGTCCCACTACCCCGCCCCCTCTGCCTCTCAGAAGCATCCAGCCCCCCATTGCTTCCCCCTGAACCTCTTTCCTTTCTACCCCCCCCCCCCCCCATCATGCTGCTTTTCCTCCGGGGCTTGGGCTCGCCATCACTCTCTTGAAGCCATTATTCTCTCTCCAGCCACACCTTCTCTGAAGGAGACCCCTGCCCGAAGCGGACTTAGACCTCTCCCGCCTCTGTTCTCCACAGCTTCCTGTGGCCACTACTCCTCTCAAAGCCGGAGGCTCGCTAACCTCTGTCCTTGGCCCTGAACGTCCACGAGGTCCAGGATGGGGGTCTGGGTTGTCGCTGTTTCCTGGCTTGGTGGCCCCGGCACAGAGCATTCGGGGATGCTGGGAAGATGCTAAACGAAAGCACGAAGGCATGTGTTGGATTTTTCGCTACCTGTTTCTCCATATCAGCCAATCTTGCACATGGCTGCCAGCGTTATCTTCCCAACAGGATTCGTGAGAAAGGATCGAATGATAGAATCAAGCCGAATTCTGGGCAGGTGCTACCACTTAGCAAATCCCTGCCAACTCTTAGCCTTTATTATTGTAACGATCCTCTCTCTCCTTCTACCCCATCACCCAGCCATTAAGTCTGCAGAGTCTACATCTTCACTCTCTCTTAAGTCTGTCCCATCCTTCCTGTCCCCACTTCCACCTTCTTAATTCAGCCTCTTGTCCTCTGATGACTGCAGAAGCCCCTTAGCCAGTCTTCTTGACTCCACTTCTGCCCCTTTTCAATCTTTTTTCCATATTTCTAGTGTGTCTTTTTCTGGAAACAGACTCAGCTCATGTCAGCTTCCGGCTGAGCGGAACTTTCAGTTCCTCAAATGGACAGAGGCCTGCTCTCCCTCAGCAAATGCTGTTTCCCCTGCTGGGGCCTCTGGTCTCTGTGAGCCACCACCACTGGCCGGCTCCCTCTTCTTTCTGCTCCCCACGTAGACGTCAGGCAACCTGTCCACCTCCAAGACTCTGTGAGATGTCCTGCTGGGTGTCGCTTTCCTCCACAGCACCTCAGTGTCCCCTGTGGGAGCCCTTGTCACCTGTCACCACGGTAATGGTTCCAGTGACTATCTCCCATCACTGGACTGGGAGCTCCGTGAGGCAAAGTCTCTGTATTATTCACCACCATATGTATCTCTAGTATTTAGCAAAGGCCTGGCCCATCATGGGAGCTCCACACATTTTAAGTGTTTTTAATTTATTTTTAATGGGTAAACGCATGTATCTAGTCGAAAATCCAAAAGGTGCAAAGGGACTTACAGTGAAAAATAAGCCTCTCTCCACCCTGACTCCCTAACCACCTTCCAAGTATCCTTCCAAGATATTCTACGCAAAGCTAAGCATCATGCACATGTACTGCGGGTGTGGGAGCACCTTATCCCCAGTATTCTGCACTCGGTTATTTTCTCACTTAACAATGTATCTTGGAAGATATTCCTTTTCAGCCCATATAAAATTTTTTTAAGTATGCATTAGCGTTCCCTTGTAAATATGTATCATAAATTATTTAAGTAGTCTTTAGCCACTGGGTATTTAAGTTTCTAATATCTTGTTATTATAAACAGTGTTACCAGGAGTATCCCTGAACATGTAACTTCACACCTAAGTGAATGTAGCCACAGGATAAATTCCTAGAAATGAAATAGCTGAGTCAAACCGTACATGCATTTCATAGTATGTTAGATATGCCAAAGTGACCGCCGTACAAATTCACCGATGCCCACACCCAACCTGCAGTGTACTACTGAACATTCTTTACCTGCTTGCCAGCACAGTGTTATCACGCTGCGTGATCTTTGGCCAATCTGATGGTGAAAAAAAAGAATAAAGAACACCATCATAGTTTTGCTATCTCTGTTATCATTGAAGGTGAGCATCTTATACTTATGATCCCCTTGCAAACTTGGACAAATAACAAGATGGGATGTTACAAATTATATTCATCAGACAAGGACAAACGAGCCAATGGAAAATGGAACAAAAACTTGAACTGGTGCTTCATAAAAGAAGAAATCCAAATGGACATTAAGGGAAATGCAAATTAAAATCACACTAAGGCCCAGCCAGTGTGGCTCAGTGGTTGAGCATCGACCTATGAGCCAGGAGGTCACGGTTCAATTCCACTCAGGGCCACATGCCAGGGTTTCGGGCTTGATCCCCAGTAGGGGGCCTGCAGGAGGCAGTCAATCTATGATTGTCTCATCATTAATGTTTCTATCTCTCCCTCTCACTTCCTCTCTCTGAAATCAATGAAAAAAATATATATTTTAAAAAATCACACTAAGACAGCACTGCATACCCACCAGAGGGGTTAAAATGAAGAAGTCTGACAATACCAAATGTTGGTGATGAAGTGGAGCAGTAGAAACTCTCACACTGTTGGCAGAGTGTACGTTGGTAAAACTGATGATATGAATGTCCTACACCCCAGAAATTCCACTCCTAGTATCAAGAATGCTTGAGGAAGCCTTGCCCATGTGGACCAGGAGTCAGGTAAATGAATGTTCAAAACAAAAGTGTTTCTAATAGAACAAAAATGGAAAGTCTTAAATGTCCATCTATGGTAGCACGGAAAAAAATGTGTGGTTTATTAGCACAGTGGAAAACCAGACAGCCAGAGAATGAGCAAATCACAATTTCATGCATCAACATGGCTAGTTTGCATAAAAAAGGTTGAGCTAAATAAGTAAGTCACAAAAGAAGAGTATGTTTCCCTTTACGTGAAGGTCAAAAATGGACTAAACTAAACTGCTGTACAGCATCTGAGGATGCATGCATCGCAGGAAGAAACGATATGAAAAAGACAAGGGAATGATAACGGCTGAAGTCCCTGTGGCAATGGCCATGTCCTCAGAGAAGCAAGTGTGATAAGAGAGGCTACATGGCCAGGGGCGGGGCTTCCAAGACACTGGCTCTATTTTATTTCATGACCTGGATGAGGGTTACACAAGTGTTGGCTTTGTCCTTAAATAGCACATATATGTTTCATACACTCCTGTGTGTGTGCTGTATTTTATAATTAAAAAAAAAAAAAGAGCCCTAGCTGGTTTGGCTCAGTGGATAGAGCACTGGCCTGTGGACTGAAGGGTCCCAGGTTCGATTCTAGTTGGGGGCACATGGCCCGGGTTGCAGGCTCGATCCCCAGTACGGGGGGCGGGGAGGGGATGCAGCCAATTGGTGATTCTCTCTCATCATTGATGTTTCTATCTCTCTCTCCTGCTCCCTTCCTCTCTGAAATCATAAAAAATATATATCTTTTTAAATGAAAAGGTTCAGAACAGCATATGTATAGTAAGTAAGGAAAATATAAAGAAATATAAAGTTGTTTGCTCAAATATGCACTGATTAGCTCTGGACATATAGGCAAGAAGTTGGTAACAAAGATTATCACTGGGCTGGGGCACTGGTGACTGGGGGACATGGGTAGGAGGAAAAATATGCCTTTTATAAAGTGTTGAACCATGTTAATATATTACCTACTTAAAAATACATTTGCTTTTTTTAAAAAAGAAGTCCCATTTGTATTTTCTTTCCTCATCTGTTAGTTTTCTATTGCTACATAGTAAGTTATCATAAATTCAGTGGCTTCAAATGATTTATACATTTATTATCTCACAGTTTATGTGGGTCAGGAGTCCACATAGATTAGCTGGGTCCTCAGCTCAGGGTCTCCCAGAATTGTAATCAGTGTTGATTGGGCGGAATTTATTTTATTTTATTTTATTTTATTTTATTTTATTTTATTTTATTTTATTTTATTTATGTTTTAGGGGAAGAAGAGGGCTAAGGGAAAGGAGCAGGAGAATGGTGGGGAGAGTATGCTGGGCTGCATTTTCATCCGGAGGCTCAAAGGGGGAAGAATCTGCTTCCATACTCATTGAGAGGGTGGGCAGAACTCATTTCCTTATAGCTATGTGACTGAGGGCCCCAGTCTTTTGTTGCTTTTGTCTGTTGACCTGCAATTCCTAGAGACCACCCACGTAAAGCCTTCTTTTATTTTTTTAATATTTTTTTATTGATTTCAGAGAGGAAGGGAGAGGTAGAGAGAGATAGAAATATCAATGATGAGAGGGAATCATTGATCTGCTGCCTCCTGCACGCCACCTATTGGGGACTGAGCCCGCAACCCAGGCATGTGACCTTGACCGGAATCGAACCTGGGACCCTTCAGTCTGCAGGCGGAGGTCTACCCAGCCAAACCAGGTAGGGCGTAAAGGCTTTTTAATGTGGCTGTTAACTTTATCAAGCCAGCAAGGAGAATCTTTCTCTCTCTTTTTTTATTGTCTAAAGTTTTACGTATGTCTCCCTTTTCCCCAGTTGACACCCCGAGCCCCAGCCATTCCCACCCCGGGCAAGCCCCCACCACCCCAGTGTCTGTGTTCATTGGTGATGCTAATATGCATGCATACAAGTCCTTTGGTTGTTCTCTACCCCCCTCCCCTGCCATTTGTCTCTGGATCTATTCTTGTTTATCAAATTATGTTGATCATTATATCCCACATATGAGTGAGATCATGTGATATTTGTCTTTCTCCAACTGGCTTATTTCACTTAGCATGGATGCTCTCCAGCCATGCTGTTGCAAATGGTAAAAGTTCCTTCCTCGGGCGTAGTATCCCACTGTGTAGATGTACCACAGTTTTTTAATCCACTCATCTGCTGATAAGGAGAATCTCTTGATGCAACCTTACCTAAGACTTGATGCCATCTTACCTCACACAGCATGTTGTGGGAGTAACATCCCATCACCTTTGCTATATTCCACTGGTTAGAAGTGAGTCACAGACTCTGCCCACACTTCAGAGGAGGGGATAACACAGAGGTGTGGACACCAGGAGGTGGGAATTATTGGGAGCTCAACCACAAGTGACTATTGTTTGAGGAGGCTTTCTTGCCACGTTTTTTTTTTTCTTTCTCATCCATTTGCAAGAGCTCTGTGGATTAAATGAATCAACCCTTTTTTTTTTTGCCATGTGAGGTGCCAATTCAATACATTTATGATACATTTTTAAAAAATATGTTTTTATTGATTTCAGAGAGAAGAAGGGAGAAGGAGAGAGAGATAGAAACATCAGTAATAAGACAGAATCATTGATCGGCTGCCTCCTGCATGTCCCCCTACTGGGGACTGATCCCGCAACCTGGGCATGAGCCGTGACTGGGAATTGAACTGTGACTTCCTAGTTCATAGGTTGACGCTCAACCACTGAGCCACACGGGTTGGTCCATTTTCGATAAATGAATAAAAGACTTGATGAATGTCCTGCATGCTTTTAGCTGCAGCAGCAGTGACTTCCTCAGGCCTTTGTGGAGCCTGTTTCCATTACCTGGAAAGCTAAGCAGGGTCAAAGCCCAGAATCTAATTGAGGTTCAAGGATAGGTGAGAATATGGATTTGAACTTGACTTGAAATTGTTCTGACTTTGATTTATGCCAAGATGAGTCAAAGATGTAGTGCAGCCTGACCAGTGTTGCTTAGCGGTTGAGCGTCAATCTGTGAACCAGGAGGTCACAATTCGATTCCCAGTCAGGGCGCTCACCCGGGCTGCGGGCTCGATCCCCAGTGGGGGGCGTGCAGGAGGCAGCCGGTCAATGATTCTTTCTCACCATTGATGTTTCTATCTTCCTCTCCCTTCCTCTCCGATATGAATTAAAAAATAGATTCTAAAAAAAGAAGAAGAAGTAGTGCAAAGAATACACCTGCAATGAGGCTGCAGGTAGGAGGCCACGGCAGGGACTCCACCTGTCTCAGGGAGAGGCACCGGAAGTCCTGGCGAATGAGATGTCTGTCAGGTGGGCACAGTGCGGAGCTGTGGTTCGCTGCTTTGTATGCCTCTAACCACCTCAACACCCCGAAACATCTTATGTCGCTGGGTCATGCCATACATTCAGCTCCCCATTAAGCCACATCACTGGTGCCCATTGTCCGGGCCTGGGCTTCATGGCGTTTGCTGTGACAGCTCAGGGCACTCTCTCTTTAGTGCCTGGACTGCAGAGCCAAGGAGTGATTCAGTTATTATTATTTTTCCCACCAGAATTTGTACTCTGAATCATTCAACGCTCAGCTCCGAGGCTGTCTCCTGGAGGGACACCCAAACTTCCAGGCCAAGTAGTTGTGCCATCGTGTTCTTATGAGCCTCCACGCTAGCATTCAGCACAGAGTATTGTAATTGATTTATTGTATTTGCATTTCTTTCTTTTTTTAAATAAATCTAGTAACTTTTCTTTTTTAAAAAATATTTTTATTGCTTTCCGAGAATCAGGGAGAGGGAGAGGTAGAAATGTCAATGATGAGAGAGAATCACTGATCAGCTGCCTCCTGCACACCCCCTACTGGGGATCAAACCCGCAACCCAGACATGTGCCCTTGACCTGAATCGAACCTGGGTCCCTTCAGTCCGCAGGCCGATGCTCTATCCACTGAGCATCCAAAGCAGCTAGGGCTGCATTTACATTTCTCTCTCTCACTCCATAGCAAGATCCTCCAGGGCAAGGACTGGGTCTGATTTCCCTCTTCGCCTGTACGTCCAGCTGTTCACCGGAGACCTCCATATGTGTTTTCCACCAGCACATCACCCTGTCCAAAGCGGAGTCCATCTGAAGTACCCCCTCTGAGTGTCAACATAGTCCCCAAGCCTCTATCATTGCATCTCGTGTGTTAGATTGCACTTTCCTGTTTAGAAGACTCTCTCTCCCACTAGCTAGTGAGCAACTGAGAGCAGACGGCATGTGAACTGTGTTTATTTTTACATCCCCGGGGCCCAGCATAGCGCCTCTCAGATAGGAGCCATTCAATACACGTTCACTGAACTGGACTGGATGTCTGTATCTTCAGGGGCAGGCACCGTAAGGGTCCCTGGGAAATGCTCAGGACGTGCGTGCTTGTTCCATTAGATTCTAGCAACGATGCTTCCCCCCCAAGCCCTCTTCCCGCCCTCCTCCTGCAGGCTTGGATTAACACTCAGCCAATAGTTTGTCACATAGCAACAATAGTAAAGAATGAGCTACTACCCAATACAGCAGACGCTTGCCTGCCGCAGAGCGCTGAGCAGAGCTATTTTGAGATCCTTTAGGTAGAGTCACATTCTGATAGGCCCACACATTGTGGCGATAGTTTCCATCAGCTTAGGGGGTACAAGGCATTGAATATCTTATTTGCATATCTGTCTCTCTTGCCATCCTTTGGAGTACTGTTTTAGAATACAAAGGACTGAATTTGAGACCACGGTTTTCTTATTTGGAAGTCCATCAGATGTTTATTTACAATACTACTGAATTACTGTACAGATGTGCAGATTTATAGATCAAATGACCACCAATTTCAAACGGAAACAAGCCCTAGGCCTCAGCCCAAACTCCCTAGCATGGCACACAAGGTTCTTTGTGGCCTGGCTGGGCCCCTTTTCCATATCCTCTCCTGCCTGGGCACTCCATGAGCACATGCTTCAGGCTTGGTGAGCAGCATCCAGGCACCAACGTGACAAGTGCTTCCACTCACAAATTACCCATCCTTGTTTGCCTTGAGAGAGCCGCCATCACCCTGTATGAGAATCACTGATCAGGGTATAAAGAGTGGAAGGTTGGTTCAGGGTATAAAGAGTGGAAGTTCCCTGGTTACCGTAGGCTCTGCTAGTCCACGTCAGTCCTGATGGTGGGACACCATGCCTACTGACACGGAAAGCTACATGTTCTGTGGCTGCGTTGGTGGCTTTGGCGCTATTTGTTCTCATTTTGCAGGAAAGATATTGTACGTGTGTGTTTGTGAGTGTGCGTTTATGTGTAAACCTTCATTCACTCACTCAACAAACACCCACTGGCGATGCATTATGTGGCAGTTACTGTACTAGGACCAGAGACTTGAGGAAGCGGAAGACCTGCTTCCGGCCCTACACGGTCCGTGGTAAGGGGCCTGCATGTGGTGTTGGAAGACCTGAGTTCGAGCTTTCCCTTTGCCTTGGCTTGGGGGCTCATGAAGGTCGTTTTACTTGCTTTAGAGCCCTAGTTTCCCAGATCATTAATGAATACAAATACTTATTCTCTTTATGTTGTAATTATAAAGACTCCGAGTCAAGACATTCAAGATTCCAGGAGAGAGGGAGATTGGCTGGCACCCTGATGGACAGGAAGGATAGAGATCACATCTTTTTCAGGACCGAAAGTCCTGTTGCTGCAGTAGAATGAACCCACCCAGCCAGACCAGATTCACAAATCAATGCTACCTATTCATTTGTTCAAGAAGTTCGAGTTGAGCCCTAACCAGTTTGGCTCAGTGGATAGAGCGTCGGCCTGCAGACTGAAGGGTCCCAGGTTCAATTCCAGTCAAGGGCATGTACCTTGGTTGCAGGCACATCCCCAGGAGGGGGTGGGCAGGAGGCAGCTGATCGATGTTTCTCTCTCATCTGATGTTTCTAACTCTCTATCCCTCCCCCCTTCCTCTCTACAAAAAAAAAAAATCAATAAAATATATTTTTAAAAAAGAGCTGAGTTCCTACTATGCATCATGTCCTGAGTTAGGAGATGGGGGTAGACAGGTGAACAACATGGTCACCCTTCCGGGCTGTTCCAGGGAAAGGCCGACAAGGACTGTAGCTCAGTATGAAATGAGAGGTAATTTACAAGTATAGGATGTTAGCCAAGGGAGGGCCGAGGAGGAGTGCGTAACCGGGATTCAGGGGGAATCAGGGAGGGAGGGCTTTCCATAAAAAGGGATGTGTTAGCTGAGACCTGAAGGGTGTTGGAATTAGGTGGGTCAAAGGGGTGAGGGTGGTGAGTGTTTCAGAGTGTTTCAAGAGTGTATGCATGAATGTCCCAAGGACAGAGAAAGCATGGCACAAGCAGAATAGAAATGATTCCACTTGGCTACAAGGAGAGAAGATGAGAGAAATGAGGTAGGTAAGCAGTGGCCATCTCTTGCACGTGAAATTTTTTTCTGACAGCAAAGAGGAGCGATGGACGGTCGTTTTGCTTTATAATGCTTGTGGGTTCTGATTTCACATACCTCACCAAAAAATGTAGAATGTAGGATGAAAGCTCCCAGTAGTCATTTTCTTACCCCAACACCGTTAACAGTTTGGTGCATATCCTTTCAGCTTCTAACTCATTGTTATTCTTTACTACACTTACAAAAATGGAGCCATCCTGTACCCGCTGTTCTTTTCCTTTTGTCCTTAGCAATATACGGATATCTTTCTGTGGCGGTACATATGGAGTTACTCATTTTTAAATTATTGCATGATATTGCATCGTCGTCAGCCTATGAGCTAGTCATTGTTTTATTTTTTTACTGTGGTAAAATATAACATAAAAGTTACCATTTGGGCCCTGGCCGGTTTGGCTCAGTGGATAGAGCATTGGCCTGTGGACTGAAGGGTCCCAGATTCGATTCCGGTCAAAGGCACATGCTCTGGTTGTGGGCTCGCATGAGGCAGCCCATCGATGATTCTCTCTCACCATTGATATTTCTCTCTCTCCCTACCTCTCCCTTCCTCTGTGACATCAATAAAATACTGTATTTTTTAAAAGTTACCATTTGGACCATTAAGGTTTTTCAATGAATGGTGGTAAAACACTCACAACATAAACTGTATCGTCATAACCATTTTTAAGTGCACAGTTCGGTGGCAATCAGTACACTCACACCACTGTGCAGCCATCACCACCATTCAGCTCCACAAGTTTTTCATTGTGCCAACCTGAAACTCTGCCCCGGATAAACAATGACTCCCCGTTCTTCTCAGCCCCGGCAGCCACCGTTCTACTTTCTGAACCTATGACTGTGCCTACTGTAAGTACTTCATGTAAGTGGAATCACAGCCATAGCGTTTTTTCCCAACCACTCATCTAGAGATGGGCTGTTGGTTTGTTTCCTCTTTCCTTGGGTCGGGGAGAGACTACTACGATGCTACAGGGAACATTTTCATAGACGGTCATCCCCCCTTCTCTGTGGGGCGTATGTCCCAAGACCCCAGTGGATGCCTGTAACCACAGTACCGCACCCTATATATGCCATGTACAGGTTAGGGCTTCTCTTTGGCATACCTGAGCTGCCGGCATCACTGCGCTTGCACTTTGGGGCCAGTATTCAGTAAAATAAGGATAACTTGAACATAAGCACGGCGATGGCTCGACAGTCAACCTAATAACCGAGACAGCTATGCATATACAGTGTGGAGATGCTGAACAAAGACATGATTCACATCCCAGGCAGGACAGAGCGGGACACAGTGAGATTTCGTCACACTACTGAGGACGGTGCGCAGCTGAAAACTTATGAATTGTTTCTTTGGGTAAGTTTCCACTTAGTATTTTTGGGCAATGGTTGACCGAGGATTACTGAAACTGTGGAGAGTTAAACCGTGGATAGAGACAGACTACCTGTACCTAAAAGTTTACACCATGCGTTATTACCTTACCACTAACGGTGTATGAAAGCACCAGTTCTCCATGCCCTCACTAATACTGGCTATTAAAATTTTTTCTAAGAACAGAATTAATTGGTTGATTCTTGTATGTGCCCTGCCAGGGATCACACCCGCATCCTTAGCATATTTGGGACAATGCTCTGACTAACTGAGCTACCCGGCCAGGGCTCAAGAACAGATTTTATTGAAGGTGTGATATAAATAAAAGTGTATTCTTGCAAATGCTGGCAACATTGTAGAACAGTATCTCCACAGATAATTTCTCATAAAAAATGTGCAGCCTCTCTCACAATCCTGAGCCTATTCACCTTTGTCAGCCACCCAGGTTCCTGAACCATTTTCCCCTTCACAAGTACTCTGGAAAAAATGTTGTTGAGGCCACTCCTACGAGAACCCTTTTTAATTTTTGTTCACAGGTAATACTTGCACGTGGTTCAACGATCCTTTGATTTGGAAGGTAATTCAGGAAGCAGAACCCAGAGGACTTGGTGATTGGGTGCGTGAAAGGAGGAACAGGGAGGACGATGTGGATTCATGGATGGCGCCCAGTTTTCCAGCTGGAATAGCAGGGGGACAGTGGCGCCATGCACGGGAATAAGGTGTAGACCCCGGGGAAGGGGGGTGTATAAACTAGGGCTATGGTACCTGTGGACCATATGGGTAGCACCTTGACCATATGCCACCGATGAATTTTCCCAGAGGTTATACCTTTCTCCTATTCTTGTGCCTGCTATCTAGGGGTCTCCTTTGTGGCAATCAGGGCACCTGGAAAGCTGGATTAGTCATCAGGAGGATTCAAGGTGCACAGAGAATGCCTTAAAGGAGATGGGTGATCCTGTGAGACATTTCCTTCTGGCTCTGGAGAAGCCCCGGTGGTAGCCCGGGAGCATTTGCCAGGCTCTGGGCACTGCTAAACTCCTTACCTGCACCCATCGCCTTTTCATTCTCCCAGCAACTCTTCTGAGCTAGGTAAGGTCCTTTCCCTTTTAGAGCAAACAGGACACGCAGCAGCTAAGGTATCTTGAGCGCTTACTATTTGCCAGGCACTGTGGTGCGCATTATTCATAAACTATCCCGCTTCCTCTTCACTGCAATAAAGTAGATCTTCTCAAGAAACCCCTTTCGCAGATGAGGAGCCTGCCCAAGTCACACAGCTGCTAAGGGGCAGAACCAGAACTTAAACCCAGTCCTGCCCAACTTCAGTGCAACTGCTTTTACCTGACAATCTCTACTCTCTCATGTGTGTTTCTCTGCCCCCCCAACCCCACCCCCCCCACCCCCCCAGCTCCTGGCAGACAATTCCTTCTTCATGAATGCACTTTTAATCTACACAACTGGTTACACTTCCGTTTGATTAGGTTATATATAACCCATGCCGATGATTCAATTCTGCTTTCTTGAAACCATCTAAAGTCGCCTCTTGATTGCATTAGTGTGATTCTATTTTCTCCGGCCACTTCCACCGCGGCTGACTTCAGGGTTCCAGGTAAAGACGCAGAAAAGGGCACCGCAGGAAGGAGCAGAATTCCCGTTTACAGCAGAGCTCTTCCTTCTGTGGCTCCTGACTTGAGACCTTCCTTTGATCTTCGAGAGGCTTCCTGTACCTGGTCCCACAGTAGTTTTGGCTAAGCTGGACTGGTATGAGACTCAAGATGGATCCTCTGCAAAACTGGGCAAAGGTTTTTCCAAAGGTTAGAAATTCTTACAAAAAATCAGGTGAGCAACCTCCCACAAGGATATTACCGGCCAGGCATTGCCCACATTTCTTTCCTCTGTTCTGTTCACTGTGAATGTGGGAATAAACCATTAAAAAGAACTGAAGGCCAACTTTGACCTTAGCCCTACATATTGGATCCATCCTATAACAACTTTTATTTTTTTATTAAAAAGTATTTTCATTGAGTTCAGAGAGGAAGAGAGAGAGAGAAATATCCATGATGAAAGAGAATCATGGATCGGCTGCCGCACACTGGGGATGGAGCCCGCACCCCGGCACACATGTCCTTGGCTGGAATCGAACCTGAGGCCTTCAATCCGCTAGCTAACCAGCTAGGGCCGATAGCCACTTTTATAAGCGGGTATTGCCCTTTTCAATTTGCTGCTTTTCTACTGCAGTTCGGATGAATTAGGCCTGGACATCACACAACTTACTTTATCCTTGCTGGCAACCTGAGTTTCAGCTTAAGATTTTCACTCCGAGGTTCTTATTTACTCTCATCATTCATTTAAAATGCAAACCATAACAACAAAAACTGAAGTGAACTCAACAATAAGCAAACACCGACTGAGGCGCGTAATACTTTAAGTATGTTAAAAAGCTTTTAACTCTCTCCACAGATGCTGCTTTGGGGGTTTCCTTGGGGAGCACTAACGACTTTCTCAAGTACCAATTTACCCAAGGCCAAACCCAGCGGAATCCTGTAATGTGTAGGAATGTGAAAGCAGGAGGCGGCCCTCTGCAGAGCTCTTGTCTCGCACAGCGCACTTTATTTAAGCGTCTCCTCCATCCTTACATTACCTTTAGCACATTACGTCTTTGCTTTTTCCCCGTAATTACATTATCTTGAAGGCACTGCATAAACGTGGTCTTTCATTAAGCTGGTCTATTGGGGGTGGGTGAAAAGAAATGTCTTCAGATGTCCTCAGGTCCCAGATGAGTTCAGAAAAAATAATTCAAGGTCCCTTTGGTGTCAGGGATTTCGGGTAAGGGCGTGTGGACACGTGGTCGGCAAGAAACGAATTTAGGTCTGGTCCTACAACGTCTTCCCACTGCTGTGATTTTTGTTTTCCGATTCTCGAAATAATATGTGTTCGTTGTCAAAATAATTGTAAAATTCAGAGAAAAAGTAAACAACTCGCAATCGGTGTGATTTTGGGGAGTAAACCGTTCGCTTTGGGAAAGCGATGGAGAGGAGAGGACACATTACGTCTCTGGCCCGGAACACCGGGCAGCAGGGTAGCCCTGATGGACGGATTCAATGGGGGTTCGAAAGGCCGGCCACCCCAGGGCCCAGGGCGCAGGGCCATCTCCTTTTCCGCCACCTGCACGGTGACTGGCGCCTCCCCGGACTCCGTCACCCGGTTCCTACGGTCCTCTACGCGGAGACCCTACCCGGGGACCTTCCCGGTTAAGTGTCTACCGACTGAAAATAGATCCCGAGGCCGTCCCCGGCCCCCTGCACATCCTCCCCTTTAAAGGGAGCCACCGAGCGACTCCGGGGGGAGTTTGCGGAAGCGCCAGCCGCGGTCGGGCCTGGGCGGATCCCGCATGGGGCTGGCCCCGCCCTCGGCCCTCTCCCCCATTGTGCGAGCCGCTCGCGCCCAGGCCCCGCCCCGCCCCGCCCCGCCCCGGAGGACCGACCCCGCCCCCTTCTCACCCCCCCCTTGGCTCATTTCCGGCCGCCGCCGCTACCGCTAGCCCGTCAGGAGGGTTCGGCGGAGGGAAGAAACAACAGCCGCCATCTTGTTTGTGTGCTAGGCCGGGGGGAGCGAGGGAGCGGGCCAGCGGGCCAGCGGGACGCCGGGCTGAGTGCGGACTGCGGGAGCCAGAGCGCGGAGGGGCGCCGGGCCGGGGAGAGGCGGCAGGGGCCGCGACAGTAGCGGGGGGCCCGGGGCGCACGAGCCGAAGCCACCGACCCCGAGCCCCCTCCCGCCTGCACACACCCCCACCGCGGCTCGGGAGCCGGGCCGGCGTCGACGCCTAGGGGGGACCATTACATAACCCCGCGCCCCGCGGCGCCTTCCCCGCCGCCGAGGGCGGCCCCGAGCGGAGCCCGGGGGGCGGGCGCTCCCGGCACCTGGCCGCCGGGGGGTGGGGGCCGGAGCGGCGGCCGTATTTATTTTCCGCGGGCGAGGAGGGCGAAGAAGAGCGCGGAGCGAGCGGAGGCTGCCTGCGCCACCGCCACCGCCGGGCCTCTTCTGTGGCGCTGTTCGGCTCGGCCCTCTGGTCGGGGAGCTCCGCGCCCGGCGTCCTGGCCGCGCCTCCGCCGCGCGATGTGAGTCGGCGGCGCCAGCCTGGCTCTGGGTTCGGGCGAGCTCCGTGTGGCCATTAGGGGCCGGTGCGGCGGCAGGAGGAGAGTTCGGAGGGTGGGGGCGCTGGTCCGGGAGGGGGCACCGGGAGGAGGTGAGTGTGCCTCGTCGCCTCCTCCTCTCCCCCCTTTTCGCCCCCGCCTCCTTGTGGCGATGAGAAGGAGGAGGACAGCGCCGAGGAGGAAGAGGCTGATGGCGGCGGCGGAGCTCCGAGAGACGGCTCGGCGGGGACCGGCCGCGGCGGGCCGGGGACTGCGCCGCTAGAGCCGCGAGTTCTCGGGAATTCGCCGCAGCGGACTCGCTCGGCGGATTATTGTGTGTGCCCTCCTCCGGGCCTGGGCCCAGGCCCGGCCCCTCGCACTTGCCCTTACCTTTCTATCGGGTCCGCATCCCTTTACAGTCACCGCGACCCGGCGGAGAGAAAAAGGAACTTCCCCCAACCCCCCCCTCGGGGGCCGGCGGAGCCCCCCAAGCCCACCCCAAAGAGCGGGGCGGGGACCCCATCTGAAGAAGCGATTTCCCGGGGATTCTCGTTTTCCTCGCCTGTATCTCCGAAAGAATTAAAAATGGCCGAGAATGTGGTGGAACCGGGGCCGCCTTCAGCCAAGCGGCCTAAACTCTCATCTCCGGCCCTCTCGGCGTCGGCCAGCGATGGCACAGGTTAGTCCTCGGAGCCCTCGCCTTCCACGTTCCCTTTAATCTTTTCTGCTCCGTGCACCATTATTCTTCTGTGTGTGTGTTTCCCCCCCTTTTCTTTCTCCGCTCAGTTCTCTCTCTCGATTAATTTTAAAGGTGTTTGAATGAGCTGGTCGAAGACGTCCAGTAGCCCAACCATTTTCTTTGCTTCCTAATACATTCGTTGCAACATTATGTCATATCGATGTGTGTTCTGGAATTAGAGCTCTGTAGTGGTGCTATAGAAATGGCCTTTATTATTGCTCCATGCAGTTTAATGTTGGGAATGCCAATGCATTGTGTGTAAGGGTTTTTAATACAGTTTTACTTTTAATTTTGTTGTTGTTGGTAAATGAGGAATTGCAAATCTTTTCTCCTTGGTTTCTCCTACTCTGTTTCCACTACTTTTCACTCTTCCTTTTCAGTATTTTCGTTGCACAAGATTTTCTGCTGAGAATGAGGGTGTAAAAAATAATCTTTGTTTTATTTATGTATATGTATGTGTTCCGGGATTTCAGGTTTGACGTGAGGTTTAACGTCAAATGTGAAATTTGGTTTGAATTATTTTACCTATCATTCCTAGCTTTTTTTCTTTTTTTTTCTTTTCTGCTTTTTCTTTAAGAGTCAATATGGAGCGCAGTTCATTTTACATCTTCCATTCTTTGGTTTAGAACCAAAATGTCTGAAACTCTGGATTTTCAGGTTGGGAGAGAGGGATATTTTCTTTGCAGTTTTAGTCACTTTCTCTTTGGTGTGGGGAGGAAAAGAGAGAACTGATTTTGTGGAAGGAGTTACTTGGAAATCAAGATAAGAAATGGAAAGAGTCCCAATCATGAACTGCAAACATGAATTGATGGAACATGTTTGAAACGTGCATGAGGTTTAACCTCTGTTTACCTTTTTATGCTTTAAACGTATTTGGAGATTTCTGTTTAAAAAGCTCTACGAATTCTTCACTCAGTTGTGGACTAGCCCTTTCTCGAGAGAGAGTTGAGGGAGACTTTCTTCCATCACTCCTTCCTTACAGGAGTAAGGTTTGATGCTGTCCTGGTGGCCACCGATCTTTTTTGCTGTCATAGTTGTTTGAGGTGCCAGGGTAATGAAGAGGAAGGACGGCTGGCCATCTGACAGTCCACAAGATGTTCCCCCTTCCTCTGAGCATCTCCTCGACGCCCCGAGAACAGGCTCGGCGTCACCCCTCCACCCACCAGTGAGAGTGCTTAATGGAGTTAAATGGACCCTTTGAGTTTGTAGAGAACTTCTAAGCACGTTTCTAAGTAGACTTCATTTTAAAGAGTGAAAATGTAAGGATATAGCAAACGCTTTCGTTTCTTTGTTTTTATAAGAAAGATAACCTGCAAAATTTGAGGATTTTTGCAGAGTTCCTCTACTGCAGGATTGTGACATTGGCAATGCATGAACTTTGATCTGTCCTTATTCCTTGAAGTTTCTGTAGCCTTGGGATTTTTCTTAACCTGCCTTTTTTTTTCTCAGTTCATGCACATAAATATTGTATTCCTTTGCACTTATTAAAGTCACTCAGAAATTCTTACAGATCACGATTAGACATGTTTTCACGTATAGATTTTTGGATTGTTTCTTTAATTTTTGTGTAACGTGGTAATGGATTTCACATTTGAGTTAGCCAGTGACTTGGGATATTTTAGAAAACACTCCTTTCTATGCTTTATTTTGATGATTCCTTATTTGAGTAGCTTAGTCTTGGAGTAATGCAAAGCCGAAAAGGAAGGCTCTGCTAAACTTCCAAACACCTCTGTTGAGTTGCACTACTGCTTTCTCCATACTTGATGTGTGTGGTTGGTAACTTCAGCTAACTCATTCTGGTATAGTGTTTCACATGTCTGTTACACAGAAACTATTTTGCTACTTGATATATCTTTGAATAGTTGTGAGACCTAAATGTATCAAGTGGGTTTTTATAATAAAAAAAAAACCTCTCAACATGGAGGTTAACTTAGTCTTGGTACTGTTTATTTTAGTTAGCTTTCTCTAAATTTTATTGTGAAGGTTGGTTCCCATCCCCTCCCCCCAAACACCCCAAGTCCCCCAATTAAGAGTCTATTCCAAGATTTTTCTTTTGTTCATTTTTTAAATCTTAATAGTCTGGGTTTTGTTTTGTGTTTTTGTTATTGTTGTAGGGGTGGGGAGGGAAGTGTCAAGAAAATACTGTCCCCCTGTGAACTTTAAGTTGGTTCCCATTACATTTTTTTTATTTTTTATTTTTTTGTCCACTAGTGTGTAGTATAAGTTTGCAGGCAACTTCTAACAGAGATACTTCACTTTTAACAACTTTAAAATGTCAAATTTGTAACTTCTACGTTTTGAGTTTTGAGTTGTCACCTAGATATTTTATAAATGTGAAAGTAAGTTGTTCCTTATACTTGGTTGTGAATTTTATCTAGAACTGGTCAAAATGATGCCATAATTATAGACCACAGAAACTTTTTATTTTCTTAATCGTATTAGGACGATTAAGAGTTTGCTTGTGCCAGTTTTATAGGACCAGAAGACTAGACTCCAATTGGGTTGACATTCGAAAGCATTACAAAACAAATTAGCATAGGACTGGTGCAGAATAAAAATGTTACTCAGCGATTGTTCTAAAACATTTCCAAGTTGATTCAAATAACTTGAAATTAAGTTTAAGTTTTCATGTGTTGGAATGAGTAGGAAGAGATTTATTTTTTAGCTTTTCCATCTTTATGTTCCTGTTTCAATATTTGCACTTGAGTCATTGAAAGTTTTACTTTACTGTGGTTAGGTCGGAACTATTTGATAAATCAAATGACTTATTCTCCCTCCAAAAGATCATAAAAGCCACTTGTAAAAAAAATTTGGTAAAATTATTGACAGAAAAATTAACAGGTAAGTCCTGGAAGAATTTCTTGAACCTATTTCTAATAATAACCTGAGTGATGGGAATGATGAGAATTACATGTTGCCTTCATTGCGCACTGGACATGTTCTGTCACTGCTCTGTAAACACTTAATGCTGTATGCACTGAAAGAACAGACTCCGCAACGATGGGTGACAGCAAGCAGCACTAGGATCTGGCATACTAAGTAGGTAAAGACCTTTCTGGTCCTGGTATAGTTTTGTGTCCCTACTGTGTACTCTCGTGTCAGAATTGGCTTGAGTTTCATGCCTGTTTTTCATTTCACAGGACAGCTAGAATGTAAAATATACTGCATTTTTAAATATATATACACATATATGTTACTGATTTCAGAGAGGAAGGGAGAAAGAGAGAAGCATCAATGGTGAGAGAGAATCATTGAGTGGCTGCCTCCTGCACACTCCACACAGGATGGAGCCTGCAACCCGGCATGTGCCCGGACCAGGAATCGAACCATGACCTCCTGGTTCCTAGGTCGACGCTCTACCACTGAGCCACGACAGCCGGGCTAAAATATACTGCATTTTAACCACTAGATTAATGTACACAATAGACAAGTGGCAAGGATTTTTTTTTAATTTTGTTTTTGGTAAAGAGTGAGGGAGGGGGTTGGGTGTAAGGGAGAGGGAGAGAGGGAGGACCCGGGAAAGATCAATGTGAGAGAGAGACAGAGACAGACATTAATTGGTTGCCTCTCGCATGCACCCAACTGCATGTCCAGGATGGAGCCTGCAACCCAGGCGCATGCCCTTGACTGGGGCCAATGCTCTAACCACTGAGTATCACCTGCCAGGGCGTGGCAAGGATTTTTTAAATGTCAATTTTACTTCCTCAAAAGACCATTGTACATTAGTGGTTTATCATCCCAACCAATGTTTTTGGTGGAAGCCATTTCTTTTTTCAGCTCTTAAACCTGCCACATTATGTTTTAGTTTTTACACATTAATGTTTACATTAGCGTTCTGCTTCTGGAGTTTTTCAGTTATAGCTCTTTGACCCAGTGAGATATTACTGTTAAAATTAAAGTGCAAGACATTTACCAAGTGCCTTGAACTCTGGCAGTTGCTTATTCTCAAAGCTTTGTAAGTTCATTTATAGGGCTTCAGGAAGGCTATCTGTGCTTGATGTGAGGTGAAGTGCCTGTTGGTAAATTGTAATAAAGCCTGTGTGTGTTACGATACGGGTGCCCTTTCCAGCTTAAGTTCATGTTCTGTTGCAGAGGTAAGAAATGTGTTGTCATATCCAGTGAACCGATGATGGGATGGAGGAAGGGGCTTCTGCCTTGGTTGCCTTTGGTATTTTCTGTTTTACTTTGCTTTTCTACCTTCTGCTTAGTCTAGACTACAAAAAGGGTGAAGGGTGTGTGATTAAAACAATAAATTGAGAATTGGTGCCTAGTGTTGTTTGTAGGGGCATTAAGTGGTAAATAAGAAAGGAAAAAAATAGCAGAAATGTTGCAGATACAGTGGGAGTGTAACTTCCTGGTATATTTATAAAAGTATTTCAGGAGTTACTCTGCTAAACACCCATCAATTAATGGGAAAATAAGACATGCTTCTTTAGTGGGCTTTTTGTTGTTGTTGAGATTTTAGGGTTCTCTCCTTTTAGAATTGTTGAAGTTGAATTTTTTAGTGCGGCTCACGTTAGAAAAATTAATGGACCTTGGCCAGGTAACTTAATTGGTTAGAGCAGTGGTCGCCAACTGGTGGTCCGTGAGGTCCGAAAGGTTGGCGACGCTTGGTTAGAGCATCAGCCCCCATACCAAGGCTGTGTGTTCCGCCTCTGCTTAGGGAACACGAAAGAATCGACCAGTGAAAGCAAGAACAAGTGGATCAACAAGTTTCTCTCTCTCCCTCGCCCCCTTCCTCTCTCAAATCAATCAATAAGTTTAAGAAATTAATGAGTGAGTTAAAACTTAAATTATGCCAAGTGTAAAATTTTTACAACACTGAATTTTGCCAATGATTTTTTTTTCCCATGTGATCGATGGTCATTTTCTTTTAAATTTTTAATGGGAATTTTTTATTATTCAGTTCTCAAAAACAGGTTTAAGAGAATAAATAGTAATTGAGGTGTTAAGCCTCTTCTAAACAATTTGGATCTTATTTGTTTTTAGATGTAGATCTTTTTAAATAAATGCCCAAGAAGGTAATTAGAAGTAATTTAGTTGAGAGAGAGAAATTAAAACTACTGGGGGGAAAAAAAGTGAGTGGTTAAAAGATTGGGTTTTGAAGTCAGACTACGTACTAGAGTTCAGATCCCCGACCTGCCTTTATTAATTGTGAGCCTTAGGCCAGTTTCTTAGCTCTCTGGATTAGCTTCCTCACCAATAGTACCCACCTTAGAGTATTGTGGCAAGGAATAAATGAGAATTCTCTTTACCATATGCTTAAAATAGTGCTTGCTGTAGCATAGTATGTGCTCATTAATTGTTAACTGTTTTTAACTTCACTACTAAGTAATAAATAATGGTAGATTTTAAAAAACCTTTAAAATGTATCGATTTTTATAGAGAGGAAAGGGGGGAGAGGGGAACATGGACTGGTCGCTCCACTTTTTTATGCATCCATTGGTTGCATAAAACTTGGGCATAGCAAGACGATGCTTTAACCAAGTAAGTACCCGGCCAGGGCAGTGGTAGACTTTAATGACTAGATAGAGACTAGAAAAAGAAAGCCAAGTGCATGAAGTTCAGAGAGTAATCTTAAAAGTAAGGCTTATGTTACAGGGTTAGCCTATAGATCCCCTACTCATATTAAGTTTTTTGAGAATATAAGAATGTGGCAGCAAAGATTAAAAGTAGTACATATACTACTGTCACATAGGATGTCTTGTTTATGTAATTGAAATTAAAAATCAAAATTTTAAGGCATAATGATAAATCAGAAAACAGATTTTCCTGGAAATGATAAGAATGGCTTTTTGCTAAAGAATTGTGTGGTTGAGCACTATTTTTTCTGTTACGTATTTGCTTATCTGGGTCTTAAAAGAATACTTTCTTATAAAGGAGGAGGAAGGAAAGAAGGAGCAGTGC
Organism: Corynorhinus townsendii; assembly: GCA_026230045.1. Taxonomy (NCBI): domain Eukaryota; kingdom Metazoa; phylum Chordata; class Mammalia; order Chiroptera; family Vespertilionidae; genus Corynorhinus; species Corynorhinus townsendii. Next base: position 214,753,920 of record JAPDVU010000003.1, read on the forward strand.
AGTGCTCCTCAAATTTTTTTGACTACACACAAGAACTGCATTTTGTGTGTAAAAACAGAGACCCTGTCTTAGCAAGTGAACACATAATATTACCCTTTTTGTAATATTGGCATTTTTATTTGTAATAATTGCATTTCATAGTTGTGACCCACTATATTGAGTTCATGCCCCTCTATCGGCTTATGACCCACAATTTGCAAAATAATGGCTTAGAAAGGTTGACAAGGTAACAGTTGTCCTGTATTGGACCAACATTTTCTCTATGCTAGGTATTTGTCTTCAGTACAGGGAATACTCTGATAATCCAGAGTATCCTGGAATTTATAGATAGGGGAGGAGAACAACATTCAAGTCTGATGTGACCAGCATTGTATTTGGGAAGTACAGTGGATATTGGGAGAAACAGGAAGACCTAACCTGTAATACTATTACTCTGGTGGCTATCTTTGAGGAATTGGTGTCTGATCTTGGGATCTGAAGGATAGATCTAGGGTTAGTTAGCAAGAGCGAACCAAGCTGGGAACAAGAGAGTATGGCCTGTTCAGGTCCCCTGTAAGTTCTATCTGGCTGGGAGGAGCAAGAAATGTCCGGAGAGGTGAACAAGGGGCCAGTTATGCAGAGCTTATAATGCTTATTGGAGTTCAGACTTTCCATTTTAGCTCTTTTAAATGAATGGACCAGTATTGTACCTTAGATGATTGGCTAAGTGAGGAATGATTTGGATAGGAAGAGGGGAAAATAGGAAGCTGAGAGACCAGTGAGATGCTGTATTAGGGTTCTAGCTGTGATGAGGGTGGCCTGGATTAGAAGATGGAAAGAACTGAAAAAGATTTGAGGGAAGGTGATGGTCAACAGAATTTAGATGTTAGGATATTGCAATGGAGGAATCAAGGATAAGTTCCAAGTTTCAAGTTAGGGTAGCTGGATTGGTGAGGATGCCATTTACTAAAATAGCAAACATGGGAAAAGAAGTATTTGTATATAGCTATGGGAGGGGGTGGTTATGATGAGTTAAATTTTGGACATTTTGAAGTGTGATTCTCGTAAATTGAGTAGTCACTTTTTATTTGGTATGCCTTTCTTTCATCTCAGCCAAGAAACATTTACTGCTCACCAAGTTTTAGGCACTGAATTAAGGTGTAGTTTTTTTCTCTCAAGTCCTTTAGGATGTGGTGGGGTTGGTATACATGTATACACAATTTTCCCATAAATTATACTCTGATAAGTTTTAAAAATAATCTGAATAAAGGCAGAGAATAGGAATTATTTGTAACAGGTTGGGTTTACTGTACTGGGGGAAAACTTTATAAAGAAATTTAAGAGCGCTTGAGGGGTTACTTACTTTTTCATAGAAGTAGGAAAAGTTGGGTATTTCAGGTGGAACAAGTACAAGTGATTCTTTTATTATTATTATTGAAGATATAGTCATTCATTTGAGAGAGAGACACACACGTTGATTGACTGCCTCCAGCACGTGCCCCAAACAGTGAATTGAACTTGCAACCTAGGTATGTGCCCTGACCAGGAATGGAACGGACAACATTTTGGTGTACAGGACAGTGCTACAACCAACTGAGCCACACAGTCAGGGCCAAATGCAAGTGGTTCTTATGTGACTGGAATACAGACTGTATGGTAGAGTAAACACCATAAAATGGGAGGCAGATTGAAAAGGATGTTGGGGTCCTTTTATGAAAAAACAGGCTAAGGAATATGACATTCATCTTACCATCAGGATAAAAATCTATGAGCCAGGGGAGTGACGTGGTCAGGGAAAGAGGAAAGACTAATTCTGGTAATGGTGTACAGAATCAGTAGCAGGAAAAGAACCTAATGGTAAGAGGACCATGGGTATGTCATTTATCTCTTGAAATGCATTTATCATATGCATTTATCATTTGTAATTACCAAAGTGAATCTTTTTAAGATCCACCTTTTGCCATGGCCTGGTTGCTCAGTAGGTTGGAGTGCCATCAGGTGCACCAAAAGATTGCGGGTTCGATACCTGGTCCAGGCATGTGGTGGAGGCAACTGATCAATATTTCTCACATAATGTTTCTCTCTCTCTCTCCCCCCCCCCCCTTCCCCCATCCCTTCCTTGGGTGAGGATTAAAAAAACACACCCAAGTTTTGTTTACCAGTTGACATAATTGTAGAATATAGCAGATAGTCCTTCCACTACAGAGTTGGATTATTTATAGGTTGAGTTAATAGGGTTCATATTCAATAACAAAATAGTATAATCTTAGGGAAGCCAGTGTTAGCACAAGTTACTGCAGCTATACAATGAGGAATCAGTCATTTCACACTTGGGTCTTCCCTAGCAGGGGCAGAGTTCTAAGAGAACTGAGTAAGATGGATATTTATTTTCCCAATTGCTCCTCAGCCAACTGTTCTGCTTTTTTGTTTTGTGTGTGTGTGTGTGTGTTTCACCCATGTAAACACTACCAAGATGATCTTGAAGGATCCTTTTGCTCTAGGTTAATAAATTTACACATTTATATGCTTTAAAATCTTTTAGAATCTTTAAAAGGCATTTCATTGGTTCTTTTTATTTTTTAATACATTTTTATCATTTTCAGAGAGGAGGGAGAGAGAGATAGAAACATCAGTGATGAGAGAGAATCATTGATCAGCTGCCTCCTGCACATCTCTACTGGGGATTGAGTGCACAATCTGGGCATGTGCCCTGACCGGGAATCAAACTGCAACCTCCTGGCTCAGGTTGACCCTCAATCACTGAGCCATGCTGGCTGGGTTCATTGGTTCTTAAAACAATCCCATGAGGGAGGGAGGTAGAATAAGTTTTTACTACCACAGTTGGGACGTGAAGGTTCAGTGAGGTCAGCTTGAAGACTTGGGTTTAAATCCAGGTCTTTAGACTCCTTGAGCTGCCAAGTTAGATACCAGTAGTTGCTGATGGCATTTAGGAATCATAAATGCCCAGAACTTTGAGGAACAATCAAAATAGCAAAAGAGTGCCCTGACTGATTTGGCTCAGTGGATAGAGCATCAGCCTGGGGACTGAAAGGTCCCAGGTTCGATTCCAGTCGGGCATGTACCTTGATTGCAGGCACATCCCCAGTGGGGGGTGTGCAGGAGGCAGCTGATCGATGTTTCTCTCTCATCAATGTTTCTAACTATCCCTCTCCCTTCCTCTCTGTAAAATATCAATAAAATATATATATTTTTTAAAAATAGCAAAAGAGTAATAATGACAGTCAGTGATATCAGATGAAATAATAGGTCTGGTTGATTGGAGATCAAAGTATATGTGACTTTTTTTACCTAGTCTTCCAGTTTTAATAGTTAAAAGTAAATGGTTTAAAGTTGATGTAAGAGAACTTTTTATAAAGTTATACCCTATCAGATACAAGTAATTATAGTATGCAGTTGTAGAATTGATAGAAACATCTTATTCCATGAGCATATCCTAGGTGCTATAGGAAATGTAAATAATAAATGAGATCCCTTTTTCAGATACTTATAATTTGGTAAAGAAGTAAGATGTACACAAATATTACTTAGCTGTAACAAAAGATGGAAGATACGAAGTACATAGTTGAGGTGGTAACAACGTGAGACATCTTGGGAAATAGGACTACTAGGACCAGAGTTGAAAACCTGAGTGGTAACTACAGTTAGGTCTGTTGAATGTATAGGATTGCCAGTAAAAAAAGAATGACCCTAAACCTTCATTTTTCAAGAGCTACCAATGTAAACCTCCTGTCTGCTTCAAAATGGAGCCTAATTTTGTAATGTGAGATCACATTTTGCGTAAACATAAAACAGCAGCCAAGTGCATTCGGCTTTAGAATCCTTCTATATGATAAAAGGCTAATATGCAAATTGTCCCCTCGACCAGGAGTTTGGGGGCAGGGCCACTTGGCCAACCGCCTGTGGTCCCTCCCCCCAGCCCAATTGGCCCAGACCCCACCCATGCACGAATTCGTGCACTGGGCCTCTAGTAAGTTAAATGAAAATCATCAAGACTCTAGGGCAGTGGTCGGCAAACTGCGGCTCACGAGCCACGGTTTGCCGCTCTGTTGACTAATGAGTTTGCCAACCACTGCTCTAGGGCCTAGAGTAGGATTTCTATATTACTGAAGTTAATTTCTCCTCAGTGAACTCTGTATATGGCTGTTATCTACTTCTGACATTGAGAGGACTAATAAGAATAATACAATTATTGAGGTGTTAAGAACAACGCTTGCCTCATTGAAAGTGCCTGATGAAAGTTTGCTCTTATTATTATAAACCAGTCTTAACTTCTAATAGGGTTATGATTCTATTGAATAATAATACTTGATGACATTTTCATATTTTTAATATGTGCCAGGCAATATTTTAAACACTTTACATATATTAACTCATTTAATCCTCACGAATAACCTATGAGTATTGAAGTAATCAGCATATGGAAGTTCTCTATCCTATTGAATTGAAATTTCCAATACATGGTTTTTACTGGCCATAACTTTCTTATTTATACAGAGTTGGAAACTAGGTTCTTCTATATATATATCATCTTGTCTGGTTCCCTTAAAAACTGTAAGGATTTTTATTGGCATTGCATTGAATCTTTTGGGGCAGAATAGATGTCTTTATATAATATCAAGGATTTGTATCCAGATGTTTGGGATATTATTCTATTTATGTGGTCTTTACTTTCACAATTTACATATATTTTATAGTAACATATTGTTAGATTTTTTCCCCTGAGTTTTCCCCATGCTATCATAAATTGTATTAAAAATTTCTTCTAAACATTTATCACTGATGTACAGAAATGTAGTTTAACTTTTTAATATTTGTGGTACATTTAATCACCGTTCTAACCTCTCACTATTTCCATTTCTTTGCTTTTGATTTTCTCTATTGATTTATCTCCATAAAATAAGTTGTGTTTCTTCCTTCTCAGTCTTTTAACTTATTATTATTTTTTTAAATATTATTGCTTTGGCTAGATACTCTAGTACAAGATTGAATAGAAGTGGCTGTCATGAGTATCTTTGTTTTGGTCTGATGCTAGACTACTTTTAATGTTGGTCCTTTATGCATATTTGCTGTCAGTTTTTAGGTTTTGGAAGAAACTTTTTAACAATTTAAAGAAGTTCCCATCACTTTCTTGATTTTTTTTAAATGTGATTTGGTATTGAATTTTATCCAGTGCTTTTCTTGTTCCACTTATTTATGCATTCATTGGTTGATTATTATATGTGCCCTCACCAGGGGTTCGAGCCTACAATCTTAGTGCATCAGGATGATGTTCTTACCTAGTGAGCTGCGGGCCAGGGCCTCCAGTGCTTTTCTTGTAGCTATTGAGATTAATCTTATATTTTCTTCTTTGTTAATATGGTGAGTGACCATCTATATACTTACAAATAGTCTAAGGTTCCATTGCAAACCTGTCCCCCTTGGATTCCTGAGATATCCCAACTTGATCATGACAATACATTTTTAAGGCACTAATGAACTGGTTTGCTTTCTTTTCTTTCAAGGTTTTTTGCTTCTATGTTCATGGTTTTTACTGGCCATGTATGATTTTTAGAGTATTCTATTTTTTTTAAGATATATTTTTATTGATTTCAGAGAGGAAGGAAAAGGGAGAGAAGAGATAGAAACATCAGTGATGAGAGAGAATCATTGATCAGCTGCCTCCTGCACGCTCCCTACTGAGGATTGGGCCCACAACCTGGGCATGTGCCCTTGACTAGAATCGAACCCGAGACCCTTCAGTTTGCAGGCTGACGCTCTATCCACTGAGCCAAACCAGCCAGGGCACTGTATTTTCTAGAAGTGTTGTGTAAGATGAAGTTGTCTTTTCCTTGAAAGATCTGAAGGACGTGTCTGTAGGAACATTTAGATCTGTTGTTTTCTTTATGGAAAGACTAATCAATGATATATTTTTGTTAATAGTAATGGGATTATTCAGGCTTTCTATATCTCCTTTAGAACTTCCATATGCTTATTACTGCAAGTTACCAGTATTTTTGTGTGCCTTCCCCGAACCCTTTTTACAACTGATTTGAATCAGAACTTAAACAAGGTATATCTGGTTGTTGACTCTTTTATTTGATAATATCTCCTCTCATTCTCTTTTTTGCCATTGATTTGTTTATAATTTATTTTTGATAAGGTTTGGTGAGTGTTTTATCAGGAATTCATTTATGTCTCTTCAAATTTTTTTGCATGAAGTAGATTAGTTTTGTTGCTGTCTTATTTTTTTTCTCAATTTTCCCAGAAGTTTACCCATATTACTCCTTCAAATAACTAAATTCTGGTTTGTTGATACCTTCTCAATTGTATCTCTGTCTTTCTCATGTTGGTAATTAACTGCTTTTTATCTTTTTAAAAATATGTTGCCCTAGCCCAGTGGTCGGCAAACTCATTAGTCAACAGAGCCAAATATCAACAGTACAACGATTGAAATTTCTTTTGCGAGCCAAATTTTTTAAACTTAAACTTCTTCTAACACCACTTCTTCAAAATAGACTCGCCCAGGCCGTGGTATTTTGTGGAAGAGCCACACTCAAGGGGCCAAAAAGCCGCATGTGGCTCGCGAGCCACAGTTTGCCGACCGCTGCCCTAGCCGGTTTGGCCTAGTGGATAGGGTGTCGGCCTGTGGACTGAAGGGTCCCAGGTTCCATTCTGGTCAAGGACACATGCCTGGGTTGTGGACTTGATCCCCAGTGGGATCGAGCCAGTCAATGATTCTCTCTCGTTGATGTTTCGATTTCTCTCTCCCCTCTCCTTTCCTCTTTGAAATTAATAAAAATGTATTTTTTTAAATATATGTAATATATGTTGGATTTTTTTTTTAAGTGAAAGGAAGTGATAGGATGAGAAACATGGATTGGCTGCCTCCTTCATGCCCTCTACTGGGGATCAAATCCCCGACCTCTTGGCACAGGGTACCTTGCTCAACCAACTGAGTCTCAGCGGCCAAGCTGCTTTTTATCTTCGATCATCTTCCTGCTGTTCTGACATCATCGTTTGGATACTTAACTCATTAATTTTTAGCTTTATTTTCTAACAAAGCCTTTAAGTTTTGAAATCTAGTGTTTTTATTATTCAGTTTCTTTTCTGATTTCCTCCTTAATTTGTCACTTAGGTATATGTACTTTTTTAAAAAATTTCTAAATGGGCAGAGATTTTTATTTTTCCCTAACTGTGCAACTATAAAAATATATTTCTTTGTATACTTCAGGGGAAAAGTAGAATGCTAAATTGCTCAAAGTATGTATGATCCCAGTTTTGTGAGTTAAGTAAGTAAAAATGATTAAGCAAATATATCAATATGCTACAGTCTTCTGATATCAGATACATTCTGAGACTTACATTCCAAAACTATTCTTAAGATACCTTTTATTCTTTTTTAAAATGTATTTTGTTGATTTTTTTTAAGAGAGAGCAGAGGAGAGGGATAGAGAGAGAGACACACATCAATGAGAGAGAGAAATCATCATTGATGGCTGCCTCCTGCACACCCACAGGGGATTGAGCCTGCAACCCAAGCATGTGCCCTGACTGGGATCGAACTGGTTCCTGGCTCGATGCTCATCCGTTGAGCTACACCAGCCTGGCAAGACACCTTTTATTATAATGGATGGGCACATAGGGTTTTTCAGAGGGAAAGGAGTTCTGGAAAAGTCTGGGCTCTAATCATGTCCTGAGATCCTGGGGCCATTTGGTTCGGTTAAAATATGACCAGAATGCTTAACTATGTTAGGCATTAGGCAAGGAGTTGGTCTATAAGTGATCTGTGCTTTCCAAAGAGCTACGTGGGTGCAGGAGTGGGTGGGGAGGGGAGAGAAAGACAGACGCACTAACAATTTCAGTGCTGTGGTAGAGGGCTGTAAGAACTGGCAGGGCATGTAAAGGAGTTGTGCTTAAAAAGCCAGAGTGATTGGACCAAATAGATCATTTAAAGTGGAATCTTCTTGTCTTCAAGCAGTGAACTATTTTTAATGGGATAGTCAGTTGTAGAATCAGGTATATTTAATTATTAAATACCCAGTAATGCCTATTTAATATGAAAACTACTTGGAGAATTAAAAGGGAAGAAAACTCAGCAGTAGAGAGATAGAGAGAAAGAAAACGCAAATACCTAAATATATAAAATGAGTTAAGACTGTCAACAGGTCCACCAGGGACAGTTTTGCCCTTCCAAGAGATATTTTAGTGATACTGAAGACATTTTTGGTTGTCACAGATGGGGTATGGATACTAATGGCATTGAGAAAAGAGAGCGGGGTTCTGTGGATTATCTTAACAATGCTCCCTTCCCTCACAACAAAGAATTATCCAGCCCAAAATGTTTAATAGCAGCAAGATGGAGAAAACCCTGGACTCATCTCTGATTTCACCCTCTTTTTGGTGGCAGTGGGCAGGGGTAGGGTGGGAGTGATTTGTATCAATAACAAAATATAAAGGAGCTAGAGGCATGTTTTTATATCCTATTTCAGCTAGATTTTGGTTAAGGAAATCTAATCTGTAGGCTGAAGTCAGGTGAAAGCAAATTCACTCAGCAGATTGAGGATATGTTTTGTGATAGAACTTGGCGAAGGATGGTAGACAGCTCCTTGCTTCATGGAGCTCACACTGAATGTTCTACAAGTTGAAGGGTCTTTTGTATCATTTGTCTTTATTATTATGATAGTTTAAACCTTTTGTTCTGAATTAGTTTGCATTTGGTAAATTATTTTAACCTCTTCTATGGAATTCTGGAATATTATCTAACTTAATTACTTAATTGTACATCTTTTTTCACCACTGTTAATACAAACTTTTAGCAACTCATAATGGGTATTGTACTGAGATTTTAGTCCTTTTTCCTTGGTCTTATTTAAATACAGTTCATTAAGTGTTTAAACTTGTTGGTATAATCAAACATTCTCCTATTTTTAAATATGTAGATTTCAAAAAAGGCTTTTTAGTATAACATGAAAAACCTCAATACAAATACATAGTATTCCATAGAGTGCGGTATAGAAATGTAATGTTTATCAATAACAAAATATAAAGCAGTTTTTAATTTTGATTTTGTCAAACTTTACCTTTTCTCTTGTTTTCAGATTTTGGCTCTCTATTTGACTTGGAGCATGACTTACCAGATGAATTAATCAACTCTACAGAATTGGGACTAACCAATGGTGGTGACATTAGTCAGCTTCAGACAAGTCTTGGCATGGTACAAGATGCAGCCTCTAAACATAAACAACTGTCAGAATTGCTACGGTCTGGTAGTTCCCCTAACCTCAATATGGGGGTTGGTGGCCCAGGCCAAGGCATGGCCAGCCAGGCCCAACAGAACAGTCCTGGATTAGGTCTGATAAATAGCATGGTCAAAAGCCCAATCCCCAACATGGGGATGGGCACTAGTGGACCAAATCAGGGTCCCACACCACCATCTGCAGCAGGTATGATGAACAGTCCAGTAAATCAGCCTGCCATGGGAATGAACACAGGGATGAATGCTGGCATGAATCCTGGAATGTTGACTGCAGGCAATGGACAGGGGATGATGCCTAATCAAGTCATGAACGGTTCAATTGGAGCCGGCAGAGGGCGACCTAATATGCAGTACCCAAGCCCTGGCATGGGAAATGCTGGCAACTTAATAACTGAGCCCCTGCAGCAAGGCTCTCCCCAGATGGGAGGACACGCGGGGCTCAGAGGCCCCCAGCCTCTTAAGGTGAGTGCAGTTTGGGCTTGTGTGCACTATCAGTATGTTTTTTAGCGTTCCGTGTTGGAGGGAGGGGTGAGGTCAGTTCACTTATTTTTATTGTTCATATTTAATCTTCTTACATTGTGTAGCGTTTTCCCCATATTTTTTGCTAAGGCTCTATAAATCCTAAGTATTGTCACAAATTTTATGAAGCTCTTCTGTTAAATTAAGTAAAACATTTTACGTAGCTTATTGGTATACCTTCACAGTTGGTTCCAAATTATTGCCAGCTAATTCCTGTTCTCTCTGGCACAGTATTAGAACATTTACATATTATTTCTAAACCTACTTTAGCCTTCATAGCCTCCTTATAAAAATGCAGTTTGAGATAACTGCCGTTATACTGGCTTCAGGTAGACTTCATTTGTTACCACTGGTTTGACTGTCCTTGGTTTTTAAGAGATATTTCTTTATTATAAGTTTTTTTAAATGTTATTTTTGTTTATTGCTTGATGGAAATTAAGGTGTATTCGTTTAGTATGAAACCTTAGCTAATATTCCAGGTGTTCCAATGCCTACTTTTAGTTTTATGAATTAGAGAATGCTAAGTATGTTTTAAAAAAAAACAAACCTTAAAATGAGTTCTCTCTATATAATTAAGACATTTTAAACACATTCTTGATGCTTATTCTGCCATATTTTTCCTGTATATTTTATTCTTTTTTCTTAAAATGGTATCACACTATAGGTGCCACTGCCTGGGATGTGGTTAGTAAATATTTGTTGAATGAAAGAGATGCCTTTGCTTGAAAGGTATTATTGGAGACGGGTAAGATTCTCACAAGGAGTCAAGAGCAGATTTTTTCTGTAAGAGGAATAATTTTTAGTAGGCATTAGGATTTTCGTGCTTCTGATAATCATGATGGTGAGAGCCCTAGGATTAAATTAAGACATAGGCATGAATCAGGAATATGGGAACTAGGGTCAAATGTAGCTGTATGAAAAGCCCCTACAGCTTTTTTACTACACAGTAAAGAATATTGATCTGCCCTAGCTGGTTTGGCTCAGTGGATAGAGCATCAGCCTGCAGACTGAAGGGTCCCAGGTTCGATTCCGGCCAAGGGCACATGCCCGGGTTGTAGGCTTGATCCCCAGTAGGGGGCGTGCAGGAGGCAGGCGATCAATGATTCTCTCTCATCATTGATGTTTCTAACTCTCTCTCCCTCTCCCTTCCTCTCTGAAATCAATAAAGAAACATATATATGTGTAGACCTTAAACTTGGGAAGGGATTCTGTTTGGCATTCCTACCTATGCTGTAGATTCTCTCTTGCTGGCACGTTTATGTTGCTGTAGTTTACCTAGAATATTTGGAGTGAAAACCAGAAACAAGAGGTAAAATGTTTATTAGGTACCTCTTCTAGGTTCTAGGAACGTAGTTGTGAAGAGCCCATGCCTTCCTGATATTTATATTCCATTGGGGAGAAGAGGGATAACAGACAGTAAATCTTCACTGATTGATCAGATATTTCTCAAGTCCCAGTTTTGGTGCTGAAGATAGAGCAGTGAAAAACTTAATTCATGGAACTTACTTTCTAGTGTTCACATAAGATGTAAATGTGTAATATTGCAGGTAAGTGCTATGAAAAATAAAGTAAGGGTAAGGCTTATGGGGAGAATGCCTCAGTTGGGAGTTGGGCACTGTTTTATTTATAATCTAAGTCACAGATTTCTTTTTTTAAAAGATTTTTAAAATCGGTATTTGGAGAGAGAGGAAGGGAGAGGGAGAGAAAGGGAAACATTGATCAGCTGCCTCCTGCACACTCCCTACCAGGGATTAAGCCTGAAACCTGGGCATGGCCCTGACCGTGAATTGAATTCCTGGACTTTTGGTGCACGGGATGACGTTGAACTAATTGAGCCACACTGGCCAGGGCAAAATCACAGATTTCTTGCATTGCCATTGTTTGGGGAACTGGGGTGCATACAATGAATAAAACACAAAATTCCCTGTCCTTGTGGAGCTTTATTTTCACAGGAAGGGGGATCCAAATATAAAAACTTTATTATTAAAATATTTCCTTATTTTGGCCTTGGCCAGTTGCTCAGTAGAGCATTGGCCCAAGGTCTGAAGGATCTCGTGTTCGATTCCCAGTCAAGGGCACATACGTTGGTTGCAGTTTGGAGCCCTGGCCATGATGGGATGCAACCAATCGATGTGCTTCTCTCACCTCTTTCTCTCTCTCTCTCTCTCTCTCTCTCTCTCTATATATATATATATATATATATATATATCCATCCTACATAATAAAAACCTAATATACTAAGTGTCCAGTCATCCATTCAACCAAAATGTAATATGCTAATGATAATGCTAAGGCTGCTCAACCGCTTGTTATGATGTTCACTGATCACCAGGGGGCAGACAGTCGACCAGTCAACCAGTTACTATGATGTGCACTGACCACCAGGGAGCAGATGCTCCAACCAGTAGGTTAGCTTGCTGCTGGGGCCTGACCGATGGGGACTGAGAGAGATGGGCCAGACATGCCCTGGAGCCTTCCCACGATCCCTTCCCGGCTGGCCAACCTCCCGCATCCCTCCCTGGCCCCGATCGTGCACCAGTAAGGTCCCTTGGCCAGGCCTGTGCCCTCTCGCAATCCAGGACCCCTCAGGGGATGTCAGAGAGCCCATTTTGGCCTGATCTCACAGGCTAGGCCGAGGGACCCACTGGGTGCACGAATTTGTGCATCAGGCCTCGTGTGTGTGTGTGTGTGTGTGTGTGTGTGTGTGTGTGTGTGTGTGTCTTTGCCTCTCTCCTTCCTCCCTCCTTTACACTCTGTTTCAAAATCAATGGGAAAAAATATCCTTGAGTGAGGATTAAAAAAATACATATATTTCCTTGTTTTAAATGAGTGCCCAGATTTTGAACCATACTACCTGAGTTAGGATATGGGCTATCCCACATCTTCTCTAAATTTAGCAGCATTTTGTGAAGCTTCTTGGTTAAATCATTTCACAAGATATTATATCTGCCTCCTAAAAATGCTGCTGACAAAAGAAATTTGAAAATCATTTTTTAAAATAGCTTTCCTTTGTGTATGAAAGAAATGAAGTTAACTAATACACACATCATAATTAATGGTGTGGACTATGGAACCTGGGTTAAAAATGGATCAGCCACTTCTATAGTAGCTGTATTACATCAGGCAATTTGCCTGCTGTGCCTCTGTTTTCCCATCTGTAGAATGTGCATAGTCAGGGTGAGGTAAACTACCTCAGAACTATTGAGAACTGAATGAGTTGATAAGATAAGCTCTTTATGCGTGGCACTTATTAGTGCAGTGGGAGGAGTAGTAGCAGGTGCTCAGTATTATTGTAGTTGTCTGTGATGATGTTTTAAACATTTTTATGGGGCAGGAAAGAAATCAAAACTACATCATATGGTTAAGTTACAGTCTTTTAGAAGGGCAGCTGTCAGCCATAATGGAGAATAAATTGATGTGCCACATGAGCAGCAATTGACTGGAAGATGTGGAAGATGCTACTAGTGGAGACGTCAGTGTGTTAATATATACATTTGAAGGAAAGTTTACTTCCTTTGGAACTAAGGATTATTTATTTAAGAAGTGCTCATTAAGATTCTGGAGTTTTTAGTTTTTGGTTTTTATAGAAATACAAAATAAATCTGTCTGTGAAATAGCTTATTGTGATTAAGGTGACACTCAACCACTAAGCTATATTGGCCTGGCTCAAATTATTTTTAAAGAAAGAAAAAATAATCCTCTGTATGTCCTTTCTGTTTTAGCTTCCTAGAACTGTTAGTGATTTCCTGGTCATTTGCTTTTTCAGTTTAGGTAGTTATATCTGTATTGCTGTGGTCTACGTAGGTGATGGGTAGTTGGGCTGAGGAACTCTGAAGGAGACTGCAAAACTAAAGCCTGAGCCTGTTGGTCCGAGTGACCAGAAGTGTGGGGAGTGAATACATCAACTGAACAGCAGTCAGTATATTTGAGAGCAGTCTGCTAGAGCGTGGAGTTCTAGGTAATGCATTGTGATTGAGGAAACAAGCAATTCAAGGAACTAATTGAAACACGGTTAGTATAGGCAGGCAGACAGTGACCCTGTGAACAAATACGAAGGACCAGATTCTGCTGGGATGTAGTATTTGAATAAATAAAGACATTATGCTTACGAGACATTAAGGCAGCTTATAAATCCCCTGCATTTCATTTATGTAAATAATGGACACTTAAAAGCATAACTTATTATCTGTTGGTATGTTATGCCCTGTCATGCAGGTTCTGTGATAGAATGGCTTTCATGTTATGTCTAGCACAAATTGCCATGCTAATAGCAAACACAAGCGAAATATAACTCCCCCAGGTATAGGCGTGCATGTTATTGGAACTGTCTATATATATATGTATATATGTGTGTGTATGTGTGTATATATATATATATAAATAAAAGCCTAAGCGACCGTTACGACAGAACGACTCGTCAACCAGTCACTGTGGTGATGCACACTGACCACCAGGGAGCAGGCGCTCAACGCAGGAGTTGCCCCCTGGTGGTCAGTCCACTCCCATGGCGTGGGGGAGGGGGGTGCCGTTCATCCAGAAGCTAGGTTCACGGCAGGCACGACTTGGGCGCCTCCCTGGCAGCTTGGCACATTGCTACATGGGGGGCGGGGGGGTGCGCGGGGATCCCGGATTGTGAGAGGGTGCAGGCCAGGCTGAGGGACTCCCTCCCCCCGCCCCCCCCTCCCCCCACAAATCCATGCACCGGGCCTCTAATATTAGTGTGAATATTAGTAGTTTATTTATTTGAGCACATATGTACTAATGTGTGTCAGAGACATGGCATGCCTTATATATTTTATTGATTTTTACAGAGAGGAAGGGAGAGGGTTAGAGAGTTAGAAACATCGATGAGAAATATTGATCAGCTGCCTCCTGCACACCCCCACCGGGGATGTGCCTGCAACCAAGGTATATGCCCTTGACCAGAATCGAACCTGGGACCCTTGAGTCTGCAGGCCGATGCTCTGTCCACTGAGCCAAACTGGTTAGGCTAAATATTAGTACTTTAAAAGCACGTGTAGCAGCAGCACTTGGAGCCACATTTGAAACTACCAAAAGAAACCTAAACTTGCATTGAAGCATATTTCTGTATCTGATTGTCCTTATAATCTTACTGGCCAGATACACTTAGGAAATTCCAATTATTGGAGACCGAATCAGCAAGTTTTTTTACTTTGGATGCTTTTCCTTTAAACTGCCCATTCTTTTTTTTCTAATTCTTTATTATTGAAAGTATTATATATGTTTCCTTTTTATCCCATTGATCTCTCCCAGCCTGATCTGCTCCCGCCCCTTAGCACAGGCCCTCACTCCCCTACTGTCTGTGTCCATTGGTTATGCTTGTATGCATACCTTTGGTTAATCTCTTACCCCTCTCCCCCTGCCCCATTCTTTTATGCTTTCACCCAAACCATGCCACTTCCCTTTCATCATTAGAGCACTAAGCAGGTTACTTAACGCCTAGGCTCCAATCTCATCTGGAAAATATGAATGTACTTAAAATTTTTTCTTTATTATTTTGCCTTTCCACTAAAGGCAAACCTTTGAACGGACAAATATGTCATATTCTTATAAATTTGCAGAGTATAGATATTGCATATGATTTAAAAAACTGAATTTTATTTACAGAGGTTTATGCCATTTATTTTATGCCTTTTATAATTTGTTTTCCTTAGGTAACAAGCTCTATTGTCAATCAGGTTATGGTGATGGTGCTACAAAGATAAATTTAGGTTCTTTCCCTTTTGTGCGTGTTCTGGGAATAGAGGCATGCATTTTAACAAATTATTTTGTCATCTGTATTGTATTATAAATAAAGGCATGAACATTTGTATCAAGATAGAAGAGAGCTCTTGAGCTGTTTAGGACAATAAACAGATGCTTCACATAGATGGTAACTTTTGGATGAGTAGAGTATGTAGCTGCTGCTTAGTAATAATTGTACCAACTGAGTAAGCAACCAAAAAATGACAATTGGACTGCCTCTTTGTGAACTTGACTTTTGCTTATTTTATAGTTAGCATTCAGAAGTTAAATAAGAAAGGAAGATACACCACTGCCTAGTTTTAGGGAAAAGGAAAAGCTTAAGGCAAATACTGGAGATTTAAGAAGCATGGTGCCCTCAGAGTTGCAGGTTACAGGATCCCATGGAGAAGTAGCCAGGCTTCATGCACACCATGAAGGCTCTGGTATACCATGATTTTCCCCCTTGCGAATTGAGTAAGGACAAAAGGCAAGAAAACCTGTTGGACACAGTCTCCATAGGCTGCGATGAGGGGTTTGAATTAAGACAGTGACAGCGGGCATGGATATATGGGAAGGATTTGGGCGTAGTGGTGTAGAGGTAGAACTTGAAGGACCCTTTGATAGAATTGGAGCTGACTGAGAAGGATAAAAATCTGGTATGACTCCTTTTAATTGGGCAGTAGCTGTAGTGCCCTTATTTCTACTGAGTGCTTGCTGTATGTTTCTAGTAGGCAGTGACTGGCTTATGGTGGGAACTTATATGGAAGAATAGAATTGTAAGTTGCTTGCATTGTTCTCACCAAAACATTTGGCTCTTTGATAATTAATACTCTGTTTCAAGTAATTATTATACAGTATGATGGCTACAGATGAACTTACATAAACACAGGATGGGGTTGGGCGGGCAGCTACTTTTTAAAGTACATAACAGTTGCAAAGAAAATCAAATTACTTTTAAGTACCAAGTAGGTAATTTAATGAATAAGGAAGCTAGGTTTAAGAGAGCAAGAAATGGTGTGGACTCTGAAGTTTATGCTCTGTATAAAGGATTCGGGTTCAAAAAGTTTAAATCACTGTGCCATCGTGTTCCTAAATAAAAAAGGACATATCCCTCGAATCTATCAGTTTTCTACCTTTTATATAAACAAAATGTCTGGAATAAACATTCAAATGCTTTGACATATTAAACTCTTAATATATTTAGGGGTTAGGCAAGTTACTGAGTTGAATTCATTAAGCCCATAGTTTGCACATTAAATGAGAGTGCATTTAATGCATTAAAAGTGGAGATGAATTCCCAGCTGGGTATAGCGTCAACCCAGGAACCAAGAAGTCACCAGTTTGATTCCCGATCAGGACACATGCCCAGGTTGCGGGCTCGATCCCTGGTGGGGGGCGTGCAGGAGGCAGCCAGCCAATGATTCTCTCTCACCATTGATGTTTCTGTCTCTCTCTCCCTCTCCTTTCCTCTCTGAAATAAATAAAAATATATTTTAAAAAAACAACTTGGAGACGAATGATAAACCTTGCTTAGCAGGTATAGCTAAATAAAAATGTGTATAAGTTTTTCTAAAGCACATTTATCTCAAATATTTACAGAAGATAGCCCTGTAAATTTACTGTACTTTAGAACCCTAAGTCTTAATCGTTATTTTCATGAGCATACTTCTACAATGTGTTCATATATGCAGAGGGTGTCCTTTAAATTTTTCTTTGTAATTTAGGAAGTGAAAATGAAAGGGTCTATTAACGTTCCATTGATACTAGAGGCCCAGTGCACGCGATTCATAAACTGGTGGGGGGCATGGCCTGTGGGGATCGGCCCACTGTGGGAGAACTGCTCATTCCGGTCAGCTGACCGGCTATGGACCCATCCTCTCTGAGTGGCCGCTCCTTGGTCCAGCATCTTATGTGGAGCCAGAGCACTCACCTCTCCAGGGGACCCAGTTGGGACCAGACCCAGGGACAATAGGACTGAGAGGCAATGGAGTAGGCCTCAGTCCCATGGCAGCACAAACCAGCCTCCAGGGTTAACTCTGCAGCCCAGTGGCAGTGGTGGCTCCACTACACAGCCTGCGGGCTGCTCATCCCAGGCAGTCAAGCAGCACTCCCACTGTGATAGCGCACTGACCACCAGGGGGCAGCAGCTCCTGCATTGAGCGTCTGCCCCTGGTGGTCAGTGCGTGTCATAGCAACTGGTCAACCAGTCGTTCTGGTGTTCTGCCGTTTGGTCAGTGGGCTTTTATTATATAGGATGGCGAATAAGATTTAATGTTTTTCTGTTTCTTGTTCTTAGATGGGAATGATGAACAACCCTAATCCTTATGGTTCACCGTACACTCAGAGTTCTGGACAACAGGTTGGAACCGGAGGCCTTGGTCTCCAAATTCAGACAAAGCCTGTACTGCCAAATAGCTTATCTCCATTTGCAATGGACAAAAAAGCAGTTCCTGGAGGAGGAATGCCCAACATGGTGGGTGGTAATCTATTTACATATTTGTCTTCAAATTGTCATTTTAACAAAAGAATTATGTTAAACTTTTATCCCTTCTAGTACACACACTACAATCGATGACCCCTGTGATTGAGGAGACTTGTATCCTCCTTCCAGTTCACATGGTATTTTGTCACTGTGAACAGTAAGGGTGCAGGTCCAAATAGGAGTAAGTAGGGTTGCTAAAGGGAAAGTTTTGGAGGTCTGCTATAAGCTTCTGCTTGTGAGCATGTCTGTAGGATAGGAAAGTGGAACCATTCTCCCTGGGAAGGATCTCTGGCAAAGGATTCCAACTCCTAATGAATGTATCTGCTGATTTGAATCTAATACTACTACACAAAAGGAACATCCCTCTTAAAGTTACGCATTGTTTTAAACATTGATTTGTGTGTTTTTTTTTAATGAGAAAAATTTCTAACACTTTTAATTAACACTGCTCTTTTTCTGAAGTAAAACTATTTCTAGTTGTAAATGTGTCAAGTTGTCCACATTCACTTTTTGGAAAAAAATTGTCCTATGGGAGTACTTTTTCTCAGATTTTTTTAGTTTTTTGCTTTGCGTCATATATTTATTGAATGCTGCTTATATTTGATACACCAGGAAGTGAGGCAGTGAAGGTAAAAGGATGACTAAAATGTGGCATTTCTGTCCCCAGAAATGTTTGCCTTTTTATTGGGGAGAAAAAGAAAACCCACAAGTTTCTTCCAGAATATTTAAAAGCTACTTTTCAGCCACCTAAAAGATCTGCTTCCCAAGAAGCTCCTTTGTTCTTCAGAAGCTTACTTGACATGCTCTTCACTATCGATTCCTTGCTTTTCCCTGTTCCACTGGAGTTGACCGTGCCCTTCTCTTTGTTTCCCTCTCCGTATTATACATTCTTTGATTATATCATTTGGTAATACAGTATTTTGTTTTCTTATTAAGTTGAACTTCTCAATGGAAGGACCATTTATTTTGGAATCTCCTGTATCAAAAAAATGGAGTCTGGCTTATAGTAGACTTAAAGGTTTTAACTGAAAATATCCAGGTTTGTATTTATTAGCGACAGTCTATTGTAACCCCGAACACTAAGTGTATCTTTATGGTTTTCTCCCTTAGGGCCAGCAGCAGGCCCCTCAGGTCCAGCAGCCAGGCCTTGTGACTCCAGTAGCCCAAGGGATGGGCTCTGGAGCCCACACGGCTGATCCGGAGAAGCGCAAACTCATCCAGCAGCAGCTGGTTCTCCTTTTGCACGCTCACAAGTGCCAGCGCCGGGAGCAGGCTAACGGGGAGGTGAGGCAGTGCAACCTTCCCCACTGCCGCACGATGAAGAACGTCCTGAACCATATGACACACTGCCAGTCAGGCAAGTCCTGCCAAGGTGAGTTCTCAAAGGGTTTGTGTGCTCAGCAATCAATGTTTGCATCAGAGAGAAGAGAGACAATAGGGCCAGCTGTTTTGAGGCTCCTTTACTGGTGTCTTCCTCTGTGCGGTAGGGTATTCTAAAACACAGCTCCATTTGTGAGTATCTAGGCATGCGGTAGGAGAAAAAGGTTAAGGACTTCTTTTTTGTGTTGAGACTGACTTTGATTTGCCCAGCATGGCATACCTAAAATGTTATTGAGGGTTTGCTAACTGACATAATACAATTTATGTATTTGTGGAATCATTAGAAATTTACTTCTATAGAATAAAGTACACTGCACAGCTTGGTGGTGAAAAATATGGGGCCTGGCCCTTGCCGAGTTACTGCCCTACACCAAAAGGTTGCGGGTTCAATTCCTGGTCAGGGCACAAGACCTCGGTTGTGGTTTCCTTCCCCTGTCGGGGTGCACAATGGAGGCAACTCACCGATATTTCTCCCTCCCCTTTCCCTTCTCTCTAAAAATCACTTTTTCAAAAAATACATATCCTCGAGTGAGGACTTGAAAAAAGTGTGTTTTTTTTGATGGGCTCTGGAGCCAGACTGCTTGAGCTTGAATCCCATTTTGGGTACTCTCTGACTTTGTGCACATTACCCACTTTTTGCCTGCTTTCTCAACTATGAAATATGAATACTTAATAGCTACCCTGTGGGACTGTTACAGAGATGAAATCAGCTAATAACATCTGTGACACTTGTTAAGTAGTCAGTAAGTTAGCTGACACCAATGTAAAGATGTAATCTGTACTTTAAAAAAAGTTATCTTTTTTTTAGTGGCCCACTGTGCATCTTCTCGACAAATCATCTCCCACTGGAAGAACTGTACGAGGCATGACTGTCCTGTGTGTCTCCCCCTGAAAAATGCGGGGGATAAGAGAAATCAGCAGTGTAAGTGATTAAGTCTTATTTTTATATTTATATGTGTGTGTGTGTACATATATATGTGTATATATACTTTTTTTTTCTTTATTGATTTCAGAGAGGAAGGGATATAGAAAGCAATTAAACCTTTTATACCAAAAGTATTCCTAGACTCTCTTCATACAGTTTGGTGGGATTTAGAGTATTTGATTATGTGAACTTCCTGTGGCTGCCTAGTTGTTTTCACTTTTCATTAACTTCATATTAATGAAGTTAGATTTGAACTGTTTATAACCTAAAATAAGATCCAGAAACTTAGTCATTTTTTATAAAAAATGATGGATGGCCTGGCCAGTGTGGTGAGGCTCGGTAGTTGAGCGTGGACTCAGGAACCAAGAGGTCACCCCTTCGATTACCGATCAGGCCCATGCCTGGGTTGAGGCTCAATCCCCAAAAGGGGGCGTGCAGGAGGCAGCTGATCGATGATGTTTGTTTCTCATCGATGTTTCTGTCTAACTCCCTTCCTCTCTAAAAATCAATAAAAACATTGAAACAAAAATGATGGGTGAATTTATGTTCCATTTTTAAATTCATGAAAACGTAAAAGATTAATGCTTTTAACACTGGGCAAATCATTCCTCTATATCTGTGATCTAAATATTTATATAATTTGAAATTATTTAAAAACAGTGACAAAAATGGAAATTATTTTTAGAAACCTGAAGCGATAATATGCTTTTCATAGAGAAAAGGCAAGTCAAGAGTAGAAAGATAGAAGTGCAGCTATCACATCTCCACTCTAGAAAGAAAACATTAAGCGTTTCGGATTGAAAGACAAATTCGGAGCTACATATAGAGCATGTGGAAAAGGAATTAAACTTCATAAATTAATGAAGAAATCATAAGTAGCCCAGTAGAAAATTTAGACTAGGAAACAGACAGTTCACTAGAGGGAGGAAATACCAAAAGGTTCACTATAAAGTAAGAAATGAAGTACCATCTCCCCCATCACCTCGGCAGGAGTGATGTTCCCTAGTGTTGGCGTTGGTATGGGTCTGAGGCTTCCTACACTGTTGCTGGGACATTAATACAGCTTGCAGGAAGGATTTTGGGTATTTTGGATCAAAAGCCTTTTCATGCCAATGATCTCCTTTGACCAGTCAGTTCTGCATCTAGAAATTTTTTCCAGGGAAATAATGGGGGGAAAGATGCATGTACTGAGATGTTTCACAAAACAATAATTTTATGGTTTTAAAAATTCATTTAAACATGTTAGTCCTTTTTTTTTTGTTTGAACGATCTTTAATATTGTAATTCTTTTTCTTTCTATAGCAATTCTGACTGGAACACCAGTTGGACTTGGAAATACTAGCTCCCTCGGTGTGGGTCAGCAGTCTACACCCAGCCTCAGCACTGTCAGCCAGATTGACCCCAGCTCCATAGAGAGAGCCTATGCAGCCCTTGGCCTGCCCTATCAAGTAAATCAAATGCCGCCACAGCCCCAGGTACAAGCAAAGAACCAGCAGAATCAGCAGTCGGG
Source organism: Corynorhinus townsendii (assembly GCA_026230045.1). NCBI lineage: Eukaryota > Metazoa > Chordata > Mammalia > Chiroptera > Vespertilionidae > Corynorhinus > Corynorhinus townsendii. Next base: position 214,775,716 of record JAPDVU010000003.1, read on the forward strand.
GCAGTCTCCCCAAGGCATGCGGCCCATGAGCAACATGAGTAAGTTTGCGTCCTGGTGAAAAATGTGATGATGTGTCTATGAATGCCATGTAATACATGTAGTTTAACTCTCTGTGTATGTGCCTTTCTCTCCTACCCTCAATTGTTTGGTCACGTTTAATTTTTGAAGTAATTTTTTTTTAAAGATTGTAGGTGCCTTGTAATCTATATACCAGAGGCAACTGCTACTGGTTTATATCCTTCTAAATCCTTTTATGCATGTGTAACTTTAATTTCTAGACTAGAATTCCATGTGTTATTCTAGAAGACAATTTCTTTATGTCCTTTTTATTGGTTGTATAGTGCTTCGTTGTATAAAATAATCTCTAACGGATATTTGGATTTCCAGGTTTTTTGTTTGTTTCTTTGTCTTTTGTTGTTGTTATTTTACACACACACACACACACACATATATATATATATTTTTTTTTAATTGCCTAACCAGCATGGTTCAGTGGTTGAGCGTCGACCTGTGAACCAGGAGGTTATGGTTCAATTCTTGGTTAGAGCACATGCCCAGGTTGTGGGCGTGATCCCCAGTGTGGGGTGTGCAGAAGGCATCTGATAGATATTAACTCTGTCTCCCTCTCCCTGCCTCTCTCTCTAAAATCAATAAAAATATTTTAAAAATAATATATATTCTAGGTTCTTAATAGTCATTGCAGGTTTAAGGAACAAAGTAGTATTTTGGTGACTTCTCCTTTTTGAGTACATTTTCTTCCAAATTTTAATTTGGACCAACATTTGTTCACTAATGTCATGTAATGTACAGTTTATATTTTAATTACTCCATTTGGTGTTAGCTATTTTTCAGCTACTTTATGGAAATTCTGGAACTATTACCATCAGAAACTTCCCGAGTTTTGCACCCTCTTCTAAAAGTTTTGTATCTTGCCCTAGCTGGTTTGGCTCAGTGGATAGAAACATCGGCCTGTGGACTGAAGGGTCCTGGGTTCGATTCCAGTCAAGGGCACATGCCCAGGTTGCGGGCTCGATCCCCAGTAGGAGGCGTGCAGGAGGCAGCCAATCAATGATTCTCTCTCATCATTGATATTTCTATCTCTCTCCCTTTCTTTTCCTCTCTGAAATCAATAAAATATATTTTTAAAAATAAATAAATGAAAGTTTGTATCTCATTTATTTAGTAGATATGATCTCTATTTTAAGCTTCCAAGCTGTTGGATTTTTAGAGCAAGTATGTTTATGGGTCTGTGTCATAGCATCTTTATCTGAGTTGTGTAGTACTGGGGAGGATGAAACACCCAAGTAAACATTTATACTGATGCTTCCATGGGGAAACTATTCACTGTAACAGCTTGATATTACAAATGTGTCTCTGTGGCAGAACTGGCTGTAATGCTGGATGGAATATTCTCAGCTAAAAATTTTAGGTACCTGTGATTGACAAGAGCATTTGGATAATTGAATAAGCAACATTCATTCAGATGTATTTTATGCTGAAAAACATACCAAAGGGACATGTTCTTTACTTTGTAACATTTCTAGTCTGGATGGGCGGGTGAGTGATTAAACAGACAAAACTACAGGATCTCTATTATATGTCAGGTTATGAAGATTCTGTAGCAGGGAGGCGAAGAAGGAATCCCCTCTGGAGCTCCAAATTAGAGATTTTCGCTGTAAACCTTCCACAATCACATTCTCAATCTTCTAGTTGCTATTGAATTCACTTATTCTATAAAGATTTTTTAGTGCCAGCCAGTGTGGCTCATTGGTTGACAGTCGACCTTTGAACCAGAAGGTCACAGTCAGGATAAAAATTTCTTGTGATAATTTCTTCAACACTTTTATAACTTTTACTTTTTGTGTGTTTTGTTGTTGTTACTGGTATTTAAAACATTCTTGTTTTTTTTGTTTTAACCTAGATGCTAGTCCTATGGGAGTAAATGGAGGTGTAGGCGTTCAAACATCAAATCTTCTTTCTGACTCGATGTTGCATTCAGCCATAAATTCTCAAAAGTAAGTTTTATTTTGGATGTGGTCTGTGTTGTTTTCTAAACATGTTAGAATTTCTTAGATTTGAAGATATTCTTGATGTATAAAGACAAAATACTGCGTTTGAGACCATATTTTTAGGCTTTCTATAACATGTTTGAAATTGTATTAATTATTTGGGGAAATCTACAACTTCCCATATACTTCCTGTAGGAAGTTGCAAGTCTGCAGCTACTGAAACAGTGAATTTGCTCTATCCCATTGTTAAGAATTAGTCCACTGCCCAACGAATTCCCTGGGATAATCTGTGTCAAAATGCCAGCATAGTCTTACCAATACAAGAGTTAGGTGTCTTCCTCCCCTTCACATAATGAAATGTGGGCTAACACCTTCCCTCACAGAAGCACAAACACATTTACCCTGTCTCCCCACCCCACTTCTTTATGTAATAAATAGGCCTGCCTCAGTGTCTTAGACCCATTGCGGTCATCACTTTCCACTCTACTTACATGAGATCTTCCTCCTATCACCTTCACTTACACTCTTTCTCCTTTGTAAAGCCCAATGCTGAGTGAAAATGCCAGTGTGGCCTCCCTGGGTCCTATGCCAACAGCAGCTCAACCATCCAGTACTGGAATTCGGAAACAGTGGCATGAGGATATTACTCAGGATCTTCGAAATCATCTTGTTCACAAACTGTAAGATTGTAGGCATGTCTTAGTCATAACGAGTTACCATGTCAGTATGCTTCTAATCTGCCCGGCACTTAACCACAAGAGGAATATTACTGACTTTTCTCTGGCCTGGCTGTTGTTGCTAATACACTTCTGCTCCTGTGGCTTTCTTGCTTCTTAGTTTCTGCTTCTCACGTTTTTCATCGTCTTTGTTAGGTGTGTCTCAGCTTTAACTATTCTGCCTAGTGACAGTAATAAATAGATTAGTTAAAAATTATTCACGTTACTGTTACTGCTTTTACAAAATTCATAATTTCAAAAGAAAGCCTAGGTCTCAGCTCATTAGAATGTGGCAACAATTTTTTGTTATCCCTGAGCTTTTATTATGTTGATAAGTTAAATCTGGTAGGATGTTTTTCTGATCCTCCAATAGTATATATATCAATAATTTGTGGAATAGTTTGCACTATTTGTTGGAAAGTTTATATATTTTAGGCACTCTGCCTCACAAACACTGTCTTATTTAAAGAGTGCTTGTCAGAATAAAGAGGGGAAAGGCAGATAGAGTGGGAACATGTAATGCACCCAGTATCAAAAAGATAGAGCCTAGACCTCTCTGATTATAGAACTTACACTTCACACAGCATTTTTATTTTTTGGAGAAAACAGTCTTTGATTGTTTTTTCTCCACTTAATAGAGGGATTTCATTCATTCCATCCACATTTTTACTTAATGAACAGAGATGATTATTTGGGGTTGATCATCTGACTTGATGTTATTTTTTTTACCAACTCAAGTATTCATCTAAACGTCCCCTTACTTCTTCCTCTTCTGGATCTTCAAGTATTTTTAAACTGAACATGAGGTAGCCAAATGATAAAATTAGTGGCTTGAAATCACATTGGTCAATTTTTAGGAATACTAGTGCCAAGCATTTTGTAGGAAATGGCCAGAGAGTAAAAGACTTTTTGCAGAATTATGATGCATTTCTGCCCCGTCCACTTTAAGTTTTTTATATTTTAAGATTTCATAGTAATGATTAGGTTTTATTTTACTAAACGGAATAAATTTAGGAGAGTAGAAGGATCTGAAGGCTGTTGCTAATTGAATATAATTGTTTGTTCCAAATTACAGTCATAGAGAGGGGCCAGAGTGTTTTTATGGAGTCATTTCTTTATTCTGATCAGGAAAACCTTTCATTTACCACAAAAGGACAATTTTGTCTTGGTCAGTATTTTATATTAGAGTACATTCCACCCCTTCCCTTTATTTATTTTATTTTTAAATGTTGTTTTATTGATTTTAGAGAGGAAGGGAGAGAAAGAGAAACATCAGTGGTGAGAGATAATCATTGATTGGTTGCCTCCTGCACGCCCCACATGGGATCAAGCCCAAAACCCCAGCATGTGCCTGACGGGGAATCGAACCATGATCTTCTGGTTCATAGGTCAACGCTCACCTACTACGCCACACTCACTAGGTTCACAACCCTCACTTTCAAATTTTATTTAATGTGTACATTGTAAAAAAATAAGGAAAAAATTTAAAGTACTGTATATTTCTATGATGAGTTCAAAAAGCTTTTGTGATATAACAGTGTTAGGATTCTCTATTCTTAGTGTTCAAGCCATATTTCCTACTCCGGATCCTGCTGCTTTAAAAGACAGACGGATGGAAAACCTAGTTGCATATGCGCGGAAAGTGGAAGGGGACATGTATGAATCTGCAAATAATCGCGTGAGCACCTATTTTTTTGTTTTGTTTTGTTTTTTCTATAGAAAGTCAGAAATGGCCCTGTTCTGGTTGCTTAATTTATTCCTCTTTGTAATATGTACTTCAGAAGATACCTTTAGCTAACCTGTCTTATTCTCACTGTGCATATAATCAAGATAACAAAGTAATTTTCCTAAAGTGTACATCATCAAGACTTTTACATTTTTCCTCTTAGTAATACAGTCCGCTCATGTGGCACTTTATCTGGGTTGTCCTTCTGTCAACTTAGAAAGTGGTTGAGCTGTTTTTCCAGCTCTGTGCTATTTTCACTAGAATATGGTGAATCAGCTGCTTTAGTCAAGTAGTATTGCAGTTTCTGAACCAGTTGAACTTTCTTCTCTAAATTGCACTTCTTAAAATATGTAGCATAGTCTTTGCATGTGCTGTAAATTGCCAGTACATACTTTGTAAACTGACTTTAAGAGGTCATACCTACTTTATAGATTCATAGTGAAGCTGCTTTTCACCTGATCATTCCAAAATGAGCTCATGTTTGGAGTGCTCCAAGAAAGTAGATTCAGTTCTTCCCACTTGTGGTTTCTGCCTACTTAAGTACAGCTAAAATCTCTTCTTAGGTTCATTTTGTTCTGTTTCCAAATGGTAGTGTTTTTTTTTCCTCATCTCCATTTTATTTCCAAAATTTTAAAAGGCGGAATACTACCACCTGCTAGCTGAGAAGATCTATAAAATCCAGAAAGAACTAGAAGAAAAACGAAGGACTAGGCTACAGAAACAAAACATGCTACCAAATGCTGCAGGCATGGTGCCAGTTTCCATGAATCCAGGGCCTAACATGGGGCAACCACAACCAGGAATGACTTCTAGTAAGTGCTTTTTATTATGTTTGATTTGGAGAAAATTTGGTAATAAGTGATTTCTCACCAAAGTCATTAATTTGCTTCAGCTTATGCAGCTATTCTAGTTTTCTTTGCATTTTTTGCCTATGCAGAGAAAATTTATCCTCTGGTAAAAACAGTAGCTGAGCAGCACATTTAAGATTTCTGAGCATGGTACTGAACGTGTCCTGATAATCTGGCATCATTTGAGAGCCCCAGATACCCTTCTCTCATAGTGACACTTAGGAAATGATAGCCCACCGGTTTGCACTAACTTGCACATAGTAGGCAACCAATAATTGTAGGCTGAGCAGGTTCAAAGGCCTCACCAGTTTTCATACATCCTAAACACGCGTGTTATTTACGTTGACACAATATGTTCAAAGTCTAAGAACTATTTTTTAGAGGCATCGTTTAAAATTCATCTTGACACTTGGCATTCTGGTTATAGCAGCCTTCTCAGTCTGATGATTTAACCAGATAGCCAGGATTGTTTACTTCCTTATTCATTCATTGACTGGTTGGTAGGTTCCAAGCAGTGGAGTTAGGTCCACAATGGTGAGAAAGAATATAGGTTATTTAAATCATTTGAAGAAAGGCTGTGATAGGGAAAATGCTGTATTTCTTGAGTCAGGGCAAGCTGACTACCTGTAGGTAGCACCCGCTGAGCCAGCAGGTACCAACTCCTATATGCCTTTAGTAGATTTATATATGGATTTAGAAATTCATCCTCCTCAGGCCTCAACATAGTAAAGTGGAGAACAGTTGGTTGCCACTGGCCTGTAGCAACCTCATTTGTTAACTGCCACGCGCTAGATACGTTGTCTCATTGGCTTATGATATGAAAAGAATTGAGAAGACTGACATTTCTGGCCGAAGAAATAGTGTACACAAGGCCCACTGGCAAATGAGAGTGCAGGTATGTTTTGAGTAGGTACGAGAACAGATGTTCAGAAACAAAGTCAAGACTAGAGCTGAGACTGCTTTAGTGCTAATGGTTTGAACTAGGGGCATACCTAAGTTGCGGAGACAAGTGGACAAACTTGAGATACTTGGGTGTGGTGAATTTACTTGAGTTCTTCAGAAATCTGAGCCAAGTTTAAAGTCTTATCATATATTAACTTGTAGTGCTGTGTTAAGGACAGTATGATACAATGCAGGATCATGTGCTAGTAGAACCAAGTAGTCCTAAATATATGTTGACTTTTAGCTTATACTAAATCTGACATTTTATAGATTAAGAAGGAGATTCCTACCATACCCAATACACAGAAATTAACAGTAAAGAATTAAAAGTTTTGAACTTTAAACAGAGAACTAAAAGTATAATAAAGAATACTGAAGAAAACATAAAATGAAATGAGGAAGGTCTCTAAACTAAATATTACCTGCAAGCTCTGAAGAAAAAAATCACCACAAAAGATACCATAATCTTAATAATGGACAAGCCAAGGAAAAATTTTTTCTTTTTTAAAAAATTTTCACCCGAGGATGTTTTTCCAGTGATTTTTAGAGAAAGTGGGAGAGAGAGGGAGAGACAGAGAAATATTGATGTGAGAGGAAACACATTGATTGGTTGCCTCTTGCACAAGCCCCGACCAGGGCCTGGGCCAGAGAGGAGCCTGCAGCCGAGGTGCGTGCCCTTGACTGGAGTTGAACCCAGGACCCTTTGGTCCACAGGCTGATGCTCTATCTACTGAGCCAAACCGGCTAGGGCTCAAGGAAAATATTTCCAGTAGTGAAAATACTAATTGAAGAAACATTTACGAAGAAAAATAGGAAAAGGACATTAAAGAATAAGTAGTCAGTACATACCTTTTTGGTTCTCTAAAGGTTAAAATGGGCAATAGTGACGACATAACTTAAAATATGTACTGTTGGTAAGAATTTAAATAGTTCATTCTCTGAAATCTAATTGCTCCATTTCTAGGAATTTAATTCCAAACAATAATGGTATAATTTACAGAAGTTGCGTGGAAACATCAGAAATATCCTGAAAGTGCCCCAGCATTTAGCTTGGAGTACCCATGCATGTTGTTGACAGGAGAAAAAGTTCCTCTTATATTAAGTGAAAACTTTTTTTGTATAAAGTGTATGTGAATACATAATATGGAAGATTAAAACTATTAATGGAGGTTTATCTCTTTTTGCTATGTTCTCTACATTTTTATATAGTGAACACAGGTTACACATTAATTTTGTACGTATTGCACAGTTGCAATTAAATTACATGACTAAGTATTCAGCATTCTTCAGTTTTCAATTTGACTATCTTATTGTTTTATTAGGAGCAATATTAGTGATAAGTCCTTAGGAATTTAGTAACTTGAATTGCAATAAGTTAGTTGTGGGATCATTTTATTAAATGAACAAAAGTGACAGTAAAATTTGAGAGTTGTCTGATGTGATGGGTTTGTCTTTAGGGCACAGTGTGCCACAGGTGTTCCTAAGGTTTGAGCACACAGCACTGGGTCAGGGTTGTATGGGACAGAGCTGGTTCACTCCAAGCATTCTGCCTTTCCCCCAGTGCTATAGAAATATTATTTTCTCTGTGCACTATGGTGTGAAAAGGGTTGGGAATGTTGCAGTAGAGGATGTGCACATAATCCAAGAAAATATTAGAACCTTATATATTCACTAGAGGCCCAGTGCACAAAATTCATGCACTTGGGCATGAGTCCCTCAGCCCAGCCTGTGTCCTCTTGTGATCTGGGAGCGCTCAGGGGATGTCCTAAGCCAGTGGTCGGCAAACTCATTAGTCAACAGAGCCAAATATCAACAGGACGACGATTGAAATTTCTTTGGAGAGCCAAATTTTTTAAACTTCTTCTAACGCCACTTCTTCACATAGACTCGCCCAGGCCGTAGTATTTTGTGGAAGAGCCACACTCGAGGGGCCAAAGAGCCGCATGTGGCTCACAGTCCTAAGCCATCAGTCGGACATCCTTAGCGCTGTCGCAGAGGCAGGAGAGACTCCCGCCACTGCCACTACACTCCACCAGCTGTGAGCCCGGCTCAGGGCTTCTGGCTGAGTGCCCTCAGTGTGTGTCATAGTAACTGTTTGGTCAGTTTGCATATTAGCCTTTTATTATATAGGATATTTTAATTTTATCTATTTTTTGTATTTTAAAGGGTGCATAATATGTAATGCTGTATAATAAGTATTTTATTTAAAGCCAATATTCACAGCACTTAAAAAAACATTATTGGGATACACAATCAAATTTTGTTACTGGACAAAATCTGTGGCCTTTGTCTCTGGTGGTATTCTGCTGCATACAAACCAAAGAATCTGGCTTAGTTAAATAGCATATTAAATGCTATAATAGCATTTTTTCTTTTAAGATTTTCCTGTTCATACTGAAAGCACCATAGTTCATAAAGGAATGTACTAAAATCTTTTGGAAGCATTTTAAAAAATGTTTCAGAACTAACATTTTCTTGCAGTTCCTGTTTGAGTCATAATTTTTGTTGTTGTGTGATTCAGACTGAATTCTTCAAGATGTAACTAAAAATATTATGTGGGGTTTTTTTCTTTTAAAGGGAAAGAAACTTAGCTGAAAGATGCTTTTCTAACCATTTCTCTATTTCACTCTAGACGGCCCTTTACCTGATCCATCTATGATCCGTGGTAGTGTGCCAAACCAGATGATGCCTCGGATAACTCCTCAACCTGGTAAGCTATGGAAGAAAACCATGTATTTAATTGTGACCTCTAACAGAGTCCCTGGTGTACTACGAGATTATACTTGCACCTTGATTCTTGCCCCCGGCCAGCAGTAGGTACCATAATTGCTTGCCTGAGAAATCTGAAAACCTTTTGAAGTTTGGAGCCCAGAGAGGAAGGAGAGGGGTGAAGAGCAGGTTGGCTGGCAGGTTGAGAGGCAAAAGACATTAAAGTGATCAAGCATCCATTTAAAAACAACGGGCCAAGGTGGAATTGATGATAACAATGCCCTTCTATTGCTATTGTGAATTATACAGATTCATTCACAGTTGAAAACAGGTTCATTTGTTTGTCCTTATAAAAGGTAGAATCAGAAATAAGAACTGTCTTTTATTCTTTGATCCCATAAAAGTGTTCAAATCTAGTATTTTACACTTACAGGTTTGAATCAATTTGGCCAGATGACTATGCCCCAGCCCCCTATTGGGCCCCGGCAAACCTCTCCTCTTCAGCACCATGGACAGTTAGCTCAGCCTGGACCTCTCAACCCAGTAAGTTTGGCCTGTTTGGGTCATCTCTTTTGACCTATACCTGACAATTTTAAAATCCCTTTTTCTTTGTTTTTACTTTGTATATAAAAATTCTGGCACTTGCTTAAACAGCTGACTATAAGTGATTCTTGTGTAATTCTATTGTATTCTATGACCCTAATATAGACATTATTAAATGAGTATATCAGAAATGAGAATAAATAGGCATTGAACACTAAAATTAATTTCACCTTTCTCTTTATCTATAAATTATTTTCTCAGAATTTATCCTACAGAAATAATCACTGAGATACTAAAAGGATATGCTTTGAAGAAAATGTGTGTGAAAGATGTTACATTATATATTCTCTTTTGAAATAAAACCGTATCCTGGATGCGCATTAGGGGATTTGTTAGGTCAAATTATGGTACATCGGTAAATTGGAATGCTCTGTTTCAGAACTTCTATAATGGCTTGAAAGCTTTAAATGGAAAAACCAGGTTTCTAAAGAATATATATCCTGGAATTCAATATGTATGTTAAGAACTGTCTTGATCGTAATCTATATAAAATGCTATAAGAAAGATTTGCTTCCAACTACTGTTTATAGTCATAGTATTGGAAAGCTTATAAGAATGGCTAGTCAGTCACCTTTCGCTGGAATCTCAGCATTTGGTAGCCTATACACTTTGACATAATCACCTCTCTTCTATAATGCCTGTCTTCCCCAGGAAGGTAACTGTCTTTTGCAATGGAGGGACAGTTGCCTGTTCTTAGAGACTGGAGAAGAAGGACTCTTAACATCTCATTGCTCCTGTTGCAAACTCTAAACCTATTACCATCCTTTGGTTGGCCCCAACCCTTACCTTGTCTTTGTGTTAGCTAGTGCCTCTAAGTCCTGAGTCTCTTTAGCATTGTGTAGCATAATGTCTTCCATATTTAATGAGGAGGCTTATTAGTCTCCATTTTAATATGTCCATACCTTTCTTAGATTATGGTGTTTGGGGGCCTTTGGTACTCCTTAATTCTTCATTAAAGGCCTGTATTTGGGATAATTTTATAAATGAAACGTAACAATTCATTGGGGACCATGCATGCTACACCTTGTTCAGCACAACTTGTAATATTTTACTTCTTTGTACCCTTTGTGGAGTCTTACCATTACTCTGTTACAATATCACTGACATAAGCAAAGAGCAAAGGTCTCCTGAAATTTTGATTCATCCTTCTTCCTTAAGCAGAGTTTGTAAAGAAACAATTACCTTTACTCTGTCAGAGTTTTAGGTGCATTTGTGTAGCAGAGAATTTGTTTGTCACCTCTTGTAATTTCTCTAAAGTAGGCTTAGGTAAACTGTGAGACTTTCCTCCATTATCTTGGCATGAATACAGCTCTTGCACCACTTTCTTCCTTTCCTGCCCTACCCCATCCTCCCCACAGCAGGGCCAGACCAGTTGGTGATTCCAGCTGCTCTAGTAGAATAACTGTAATGAAGCAATTTGGTGCTGTGTTTTTGTGTGCAGCCTATGGGCTATGGGCCTCGAATGCAGCAGCCTTCCAGCCAGAGCCAGTACCTTCCCCAGACTCCGTTCTCAACACAGGGAATGAATGTAACGAATATGCCTTTGGCTCCGTCTGGAGGTCAAGCACCAGTGTCTCAAGTATGTCTCACAAATGGATTTTCTTACTTGGTTTTGTGATTCTTGAACCTGAACCTCTGGTCTAGGTTTTATACAGGGAAGGGTGGCAACAATAGTGGATAAGAGTGGATGATTTTTTTAAAGTTTTTATTAAGAACAGTACAGCGCTAGCAGGTTTGACTCGGTGGATAGAGCGTTAGCCTGCGGACCAAAGGGCCCGGGGTTCACTTCTGGTCAAGGGCATGTACCTCAGCTGCAGGTTCCTCCCCAGTCTGGGCCCTGGTCAGGACACATGCAGGAGGCAACCAATCAATGTGATGTGTTCCTCTCACATCAATATTTCTGTCTTTCCCTCTCTCTTCCACTCTCTCTCAAAAGATCAATGGGGGAAAAAAGAAAAAGATCAGTGGACAAATGTCCTCAGTGAGGATTGAAAATAAACAACAGTGTAGACATGGGGTATTCTGAACAATGAAGTGACTACTTTGTGGCATAGCCAGGTTAATTGTTACAAACCAGGAAAGAAATTAAATGGATAGTATTAACCATTCTTTAAAGTAATGAACACGTTAAAATGAAATCTTCGTTACAACTGCTGTGCAGAAGGAAGAACTCGAGCTGAAGAGAGCATAGGCCAAAATCCACTGTGTATGTGTACTCACCTGTTCCATGCCCCTGTAGAGACTGAGGCCATTCAGCTGAATTTTTTTGAAGTTTACTTCATTGTACCATATTATCCAAAGATATATGCCCCCAATAACAGTTTTTATCACATTTTTAAATGGGAGGCATTCGTTGCCATTTTTTGTTTGTGTCCTTAAATGCATATAGCCTGCCTATGTAAATATTGCTTTAATTCTCTTCTTAATTTCCGTCTTACTCTGTTTCTCATTTTAACAGGCACAAATGTCCAGTTCTTCCTGCCCTGTGAACTCTCCTATAATGCCTCCAGGGTCTCAAGGGAGCCACATTCACTGTCCCCCTCTCCCTCAACCAGCTCTGCATCAGAATTCACCCTCTCCTGTACCTAGTCGTACTCCCACCCCTCACCACACTCCCCCAAGCATAGGGGCTCAGCAGCCACCAGCAACAGCAATCCCAGCTCCTGTTCCTACACCTCCAGCAATGCCACCTGGACCACAGTCCCAGGCTCTACATCCACCTCCAAGGCAGACACCTACACCTCCACCAACGCAACTTCCTCCCCAAGTTCAGCCTTCACTTCCTGCTGCTGCTTCAGCTGACCAGCCGCAGCAGCCGCCTCTCTCTCAGCAGAGTACGTCAGCGTCCGTTCCCACCCCGACGGCACCACTGCTGCCTCCACAGCCTGCCACTCCAGTAAGCAGACTTGGGTGTAGGCGGAATTGTTTCAGCTGTACTGTGGTGTTAAAGCACTTCTGTGCTGTGTTAATTCTGTTGTCCACTGTTTCACCTCTTGTCTGCCCAGCTAGACTAGATTCGACTTCCTTTTCTTTCTTTCTTTCCTACTTCCCTACTCTTTTTAAATTTCTTTTTCCTGTTGTAGAACCTAGCATAGATGGAGTTCAGAGATTTTGTTTAGGTCTGATGTTGACCATGCTGTTTCATGTTGTATTCTGAGGCTTTAAGGCCCCTAAGGGGGACAATCAGGGGAGAGACTCAAGTACATTTAGTAATCGCACATGAACTTTAAAGGATCCTTTTCAAATAGTCTGAGCTGTATTATATGAGAGCAAATGAACAAAATAAAACCATGAATTTGTGAGTGTTTGTGGTCCTAGCCGAAGTTAGGAAATTGTGATCTAAGATGAGGAAAGGATGGGCTTGGAACAACGTGTAGCTTCGTTGTGAGCGGCTCGTTTCATGTACAGTAGAGTAGACATCTAAGTTCACATCTGATAGTTGCATCCTTACTGATAGAGCTCAGGGGTGAAGGCTTAGAGCCTTCTACTGGATCACTGATACTGTTTTCATTCTCTGTCAATATTGAGCTTTGTAAAAGTCTGCTTTATAAAACACTGGTCACTGGTGACTGGTTCGCCTGGCCTCTGATGGGCAAGAGAGGGCAGAGTGCAAAAGGAAACTTGGTTTTAGTCTACGTAGGGTGGCTCCTGAAAATGCTAACCTCTCATTATGCAGTTTCTTATTGGAAGACGTAGGAGAATTGACATTTACCTTTTAGAATTCGATTATCCCAAACAGTATGAGGGTTCCATTATATTCTACTTTTCTGTACATTTGGTATGTCCTAATGAGAAGTGTTAAAAACAAAACGAGATAGGCAACAAACCTTTTTTCTTTTCTTTCCATTTCTCTATAAATGTGCGCTCCTCCTGGCCGTCATCTCTGAAACCTTCACCCCTCACACACTGCCACAGAATGAGAATCACCAAAAAGCCAGTTGGTGGCTCTTGGATGTGCAACCGGTGAACCAGTATTTCTAAGTCCTCAGTCTCCTGTTCCAAAGCGTAATGTACGCTGGCCAGAGTGACTCGGCTGAGCGTCATCCCATGTGCCAAAGGGTTGCTGGTGTAACTCTCGGTCAGGACACATTCTTGGGTTATGGTTTTGATCCCCAGTTAGGGAACATACGGAGGCACCCAACCCATGTTTCTCTCTCACACTGATGTTTCTTTCTCCCTCCTCTCTCTCAGCAAACCCTCGAGTGAGGATTTAAAATAAAATAAAGCATGATTTATTACAAGCAGATGAAATAGGCAGTAAGTTAGAGCTCTATAAAAGGATGTCATGATACCAGCCTAGAAATGGGTTAACCGTGCCACCCTATTGTGTAGCTTAAATTCTGGTTGTATAATTGGCAAATTTTTTGTGTCGCCCCCCCCCCCTCTCTGCCCAGCTTTCCCAGCCAGCTGTAAGCATTGAGGGGCAGGTGTCAAACCCACCATCTGCTAGTAGCACAGAAGTGAATTCTCAGGCCATTCCTGAGAAGCAGCCTTCACAGGAAGTGAAAATGGAGGCTAAAATGGAAGTGGATCAGCCAGAACCAGCAGATACTCAGCCAGAGGATATTCCAGAGGTGAGAGTAGGGCAATTATTGTGATTTGATAAGGAACTCAGTCTAGAAACCCAATTAAACATGTTACAGGAACGTATTCTGATAATTAGATCGCATTTCATTGATTTCCATGTGAGAAACGGGTCTTCAGATACTCGTACGGGGTGGGGGCTGGGGGAGGTGGCGTCAGTCAGTCAGTGATCTTGGCTGCTTCCAGTTGCATGTCTTTGGAATACGAAAATACCTACCTTGCCTTTTAGACTAAAGCAGAAGACTGTAAAGTGGAACCTACAGAACCAGAAGAGAGAGGCACTGAATTAAAAACTGAAGTGAAAGAGGAGGAAGACCAGCCGAGTACTTCAGTTACTCAGTCGTCCCCAGCTCCAGGACAGTCAAAGAAGAAGAGTAAGTGGCAGGCTCTGTGTTCTGAAGGCAGGGAAAAACAGAGGACTTGAGAAGAGTGGGATCAGGCTTCTTGGACCTCAGAAATGGACTCTAACGTGATTTCATTAAGCGTGGAGCCCTTGGCCTGGTCTTTTCATTAGCTAATGTTGGAAAGGAATTTATTTATTTATTTATTTAAAGGTATATTTCCTTCCTGGAATTACTGGGTCAGTCATACCCATCATTTCTTCATTGTTGGGTGGTTAATACCCTGTCAAAATTAGATTTTTCAGAGGAGAGAAATTAAGTAATATTCTTGAAATGCAAAAAATAATAGCAATAATAACTTTGTTAACCTACTGAGCACCAGGCATTATGCCACACATCTGCATTGTCTCATTTGATAAGTTTACAAAAACTGATGCTGTTGATCCCATTATACAGGCAGGAAAACTGATGCTCAACAAGTAACTTGCCCCAGCTTACTCAGCTAAGTGAACCCAGCTCAGCTATGCAGTCTGCTCCGAACCACCCTGCTGAATACTGATGAGTCACGTTGACCAAGCAGTGCCGCTGAACACAGTGTTAAACTCAGTCAGTTCCCACAGCAATGAAATAGTGTAGGGCTAGGACTTACTGTAACTCCAGGGACCTCTTCAGTGGCCCAGGCAGGGCTTATCTCAAGGGAGAGTCTCCTGACTCCTGGAGAGGATGTTTACAAAAGTGTTCCATGGATGTATTTTAAAACGCTGGGGTTAGAAAATTATTTTCACTTAAAAGTAAGGTTGTATATATGGAGGAGCTGTTTTAATGTGGGCTGCAACCAACCCAGTGTTACTATTCAGATTCTCTTTAAAACAGTTAATCACACAAGTTTGCTCAAAATCTGTTTATTTTGAATACAACCTAGTATGAGAGACAAAAGAAGCCATCTGTTTGTCTGATTTTATTTTTATGGCAGCCCCCATAATGAGGTGAAAAATACCTGAAGTGCTAACATATATACTCTCCTAAAGATAAAATTTATTTGTAAATAGAAATAAGGCCTGTGCTCTAAGTGTAATTTTAAAGCTGGACCTTTTATGGCTTCTTGAATGACAGCTTAAACTGATTCCATTTGGGACACGTGCAACTCTTTCTGTCTTTTGCAAAACACACTTGAACATAATTTGGTAAACTGAGTCCAGAGTTCTGGCAACAATAATTCAGTCTGTTTCCTTAGACTTAAACCTAACATTTGCCATTAAAATTGTAAATATGTCTTCTCCTAAGCTCTGCAACATAATCAGGGACTGTTCTCTGAGTGCTCCTGGTACCTTCAGCGATGAGACAATACCAGATCCCATTTCTAGCTTGTTAAGTACTGATGTTCTTGATAGCCTCCTCTTCTATATTATTTTGACAAGTCTCCTCATAAACTTTTGGAAGGCTTGGGATTCTTTTTCTGCTTGGTCAAGACCATCTTAACTACCCTGGCTCAGTTGGTTGGAGCATCGTCCCATACACTGAAAGGTCACGGGTTCCAATCCCAGGTGGGGCACGTACCTAGGTCCCAGGTTCAATTCCTGGTCAGGGCACATAGCTAGGTTGTAGATTCCTTCCCGGATGGGGCACATACGAGAGGCAACCAACCTTTTTCTCACATTGATGCTTCTCTCTCTCCCTCCCTTTCTCTAAAAATCAGTGAATGGGTCCTTGAGTGTGAGGGAGTAACAAAAAAAGCTTAACTAAGTTTCTGACTGAAAAATTAGCTGATCCATAAAAGGTGTTTAAGGATTACAAGACGTGGTGTTTTGAAGGTGCTTCCCACCCTTAGTGATACTTCCATGGGGACAACGTAGGTGTTTTTGTATTTTGTGATTCTTGAGATATATTCATAGCTTTGACTTGAACTTTTTCTCTTTTTATGGTTAATTGATAACTAATTTTAAATGTACTCTTAAGTTTTCAAACCAGAAGAATTACGCCAGGCACTGATGCCAACACTGGAGGCACTTTACCGACAGGATCCAGAATCCCTCCCCTTTCGCCAACCTGTGGACCCTCAGCTTCTAGGAATCCCTGTAAGTATGTGGTGGTACTGCTGATTTTTGTTTTTTAACTTGTTAACAGCTTTATTCAGATATAATTCACATACGGTGTAAGTCATTCATGTAAAGTATACAATTCAGAGGTTTTGTGCATTCACAGAACTATGTAACCATCACCACAGTCAGTTTTGGGTCGTTTTTATCAGCCCACCAAAGAAAAACGCCATATCCTTAAGCAGTCGTTCCCCATCTGCCTCCCAAGCCCACAGCCAGTCCCCCAGCCAACCGTAAGTCTGCTTTCTTGAGTTGTCCATTCTGGGCATCGCACTAAATGGAGTTACACAGCATGTGGTACTTGGTACCTGGCTCCTTTCCCTTAGCATAGTGTTTTCAGGGTCTGTCCTGCCGTAGCACAGGTCAGTGTTTCCGTTCTTTCCATGCCCGCGGATAGTCCTTGGTGTGGCTGTACCGTATTTTCTTCACCCGTCTACTTTTTGTTAGACAGTCAGGTTGTTTACACATTTTTTACTGTTGACACTGGCACTGCTGGGAATATTGGCATACAAATTTTGTGCGGTAGATGTTTTTATTTCTCTTGGATATATACTTAGTGGGCTTCCTGAGTCATATAGGTTATGTTTATCATTGGAGTAGCAGTTTTGTTTTTTTGTTTTTTTTTTTTATGGAAAAGATAAACCCAAATTAGCTTCATCAGCTTTTTTTTTTTTTTTTTTTTAAACTGGAAGACCTTAAAGGCCTATTTGAATCAGCTGCTGTCGTTTCTCCAGAGGAGTTTTGAGGGGTTTTTTGTTTTTTACTTGATTTCAGAGAGGGGGAGGGGGAGAGAAGAATAGAAACGTCAATGATGAGACTGCCTCCTGCACGTCCCCTACTGGGAATCGAACCGTGATTCCTGGTTCATGGGTGGATGCTCAGCTTCTAAGCCACATCGGCCAGGTAGCTTCAACTGCTTTTAAAGTTGCCTTTACACCAGTCTGCTAGCAGGTTCCATTTGAGGATTCTAAGTAGTATTGAATAAGACAATGGAGTGCTTGGAGGGGTGGAAATCCGTCAGGACTTTTTCCCCTCTCCTCGCGCCCCCCCTCCCCCCCACTATATTTTTCTGTGGCCTTAGATGGAGCACTGGTGGTGTGGACTTAGTTCCCTTCTAGTACTAAAATGTTAGGGGTCTTTAAACTGATTGCACATATACTCTGTGGAAAAGTACCTGCAGTTGTTCCTGTAGACCGTAAGCCCGGCGTATGGAAAGCCTGTGGTAGCTCTGTTCTCCACTCTTTCCTTTGACCTGCTTCACAGCTCTGTAGACTAATGATTTAAAGAGTGTTGGATCAATCAACTCTTCTGAAATATAGACAGGTCAAAGACTCAACATTACCTGGAAACTTAATAATAGGAAGATAAGCCGTCTGCCTTAAATATACTGAGACTGGGTAATGTTGCCTGGTGTTACTTGTCCTAGGATTATTTTGATATTGTGAAGAGCCCCATGGATCTCTCCACCATCAAGAGGAAGTTAGACACTGGGCAGTACCAGGAGCCCTGGCAGTATGTGGATGACATCTGGCTTATGTTCACCAACGCCTGGCTGTATAACCGGAAGACGTCGCGGGTGTACAAGTACTGCTCCAAGCTGTCTGAGGTCTTTGAACAGGAGATTGACCCAGTCATGCAAAGCCTTGGCTATTGCTGTGGTAGAAAGGTAAGAATTGTTGCACAGATAAAAATTGTGTTGAAACCTGACTAATTAGAATCCTGAATCATTAGGTTATAAATTCATCTGGAGTGGGGATTTGATCATAACCCCCTGTGGGTGCATACCACCTTTCATATACTGGTTTGCCTGTGCATACCAATTCACATTAAGCTCCTCTTGTCCTGTTGAGTTCTTTGATTAGTCATGAGAGGGTATGAACACTAAGTCTTTAGTAAACTAGAATGGTTTTAGTTGTGTGAACTGTCTTGGAAACAGAAAGCACGTTATGATTAACACAAATGAGAATTAAGACTTCACTGATTTGGTTTTTTATTTGCCCGTGTAAATATTCTAACCCTTCAGGCCTGTGTACCATTTAATGAATGGTTTCTTTTGCAGTTGGAATTCTCTCCACAGACACTCTGTTGCTATGGCAAACAGTTGTGCACAATCCCTCGTGATGCCACATATTACAGTTACCAGAACAGGTAAGCTTGACCATGTGTGGCACATGGTCCATGTGTGTGTGTGTCTAGAGAGTGCATGCACATGGACCAACACACATAAGGTCATGGTTCATGTGTAACTTGCTTGAAAACAGCTGTACAGCACAAGCTCTGGTTTTGCAATTTGCTTTTGTAGAAATACACAGTTTTATAGTAGAAAGTAGCCTTGTGTCAATTGGGCCCTGGTTTATAAAAATATTAGTGTCCCAGTGCACAGATTCGTGCACATTGAAAAGAAATTGATTAGAAGAAACATTTTAATATTGCTATTCACCCTTTCTCTATAATGTTTTCTTTTTGGCAGTAATTACAGAAATTCACTTAACTGTTATCTTAAACCATGATTCGTCTCCTGTTTTCAGTATTGGAGTGTTTACTGTGGGCTCTGAGACAGCCAAGAGCAAGGCTAGTGATTAACACTCTTCTTTAATAAAACCAAGCCCATGGTGGTGTTTTTTCTGAACTTGTGTGCTACAGATGCAGTTCTAGCTTTGAAAGAGTCAAAAAGCTAGGTGCGCTCCCTTAGTGCTTTGTAATCATTAGTATCCATAGTGTTTTACTGATTAAAACCTGGACAAAAGTGGGTCTCAAGTTGTTTTAAGCAACTTATGTTCAAAAAAGCAAGTAACAACCAGCATGAAACTTTACTTCTCATGCTACAATCTTAACATTCATACCATTTTTGTATTTTTAACATCAATCTACAGTGTTTATAATCTTTCTACCAAGGAATCTACACACACCACTGCCTTTTATCTTTTTAACTATGTCAATTGATGGTTACAATCTGTATTTAACTGCTTGTGCAGACTTTTCATTGAAAAACGTTGTGTGTTTTTTAATGTGGCTTCCTTGGGATCAAAAAGAAAATTTTTTCCAACCCACACTTGTTTTTGGATAAATTGTTCCCTGGTACTGTATCCATAATGGATTTTTTTTAATTTATTTATTTTAAGAAGTGGGGAGAAGTGTGTGAAAACGATGTTTAGATAACAGGATGGCAATTATTCTCTCCCCAGTATATTTATTCTCCTTCCTCCTTCTGATTAATTTGTACCAATTAGTATTAATTACTAAAATGAAGGGTGTAGGTCTGTGTAAGTGAAACTTTATTTGCTACTTGTGATCTCATTTGAGATATTTAATGCTAATCTGTGCTTTGCCTTGGCTTTCTGCTTTGTGTTGTCTTGTCTTGCATTGTTTTGTTATCCTGCAATCCCTCATTGCTTCGTTTGTTTTGTTTTTTGTTTTTTTTTCCCTCCCTCATGCTTGTCGTTGTCTGCATTTGGCTTTGATTGCAAAAAAAAAACACAAAAAAAACAAACCAAAAACAAAACCCATTCTGTGGGGCCCATAAATCTGCATCATTGAATGTCCTTGTCGCCGTTGATGACCTGCTCTCTGCTCCCGTCCCCCTCCTTGGCCTGCTGTGATTGGTGGCTTCGTTGCTTGGCTTGGGCTGTGTTGTGTGAACGGAACAGTTCACCCCAGTATGGCCTTCTTGCCGACAGGTATCATTTCTGTGAGAAGTGTTTCAATGAAATCCAAGGGGAGAGCGTTTCTTTGGGGGATGACCCTTCCCAGCCTCAAACGTAAGTGCCTGCTTATTTCCAGAGTGCCATCTTACTCTCCGTTTGTCGTCGGGTGATGATGCTCAGGCTTCTGAGGAGTCTTGGATTATGCTTTCCGACATGGTAGCCATTAGCCACAGGTGGCCACTTACACACAAACTAATTAAAAGTAATTAAAGGTAAAGTTGTTTCTCACTTGCACTAGCTACTTATTACATGCTTAATGGACATCTGTGGTTAGTGGCTGCCATATTGGTTAGCACAGATAAAGTTTCTGTCGGTTCTGTTAGTGCTCATTGAGGCACTACATCAATACTGGGTGGTCATTTTAGATATATTTCTTCTATAAGGAAACACTCAGCTTCTTTCCTAAATGTTGAAAGTGTGTAGTGCCAGGTAACTTCGTTATTAACAGTTTTGAATTTGAGGGGAATTGAACAAAATCTTACAGCCTTCCCATCTAAGTTAATAATACAGTAATCACTATAATTGTGAATAGTATTAAACCACCTTTGGTAGAGTGACTTAGAGACTTCGTTGGGCTTTTTGAGATCTTACAAGTTCTTATTTTTTGGTAAATGCCAAGGAAAAAAATTTCAAATATGTCCCAAACTGCCTCATGGTACTTGTTTTTTGTTAATCCTCACCTCAGTATATTTTTCCCACTGATTTGTAGAGAGAGGGAGGGAGGGATAGAGGGAGAAAGGGGAAACATCCGTGTGAAAAAGACTTACCGATTGCTTGCCTCCCACACGCACCCTGACTGGTCAGGGCTCAGAGTGCTTTTGGTCTCTGAGATTTAGACAGACACTGTATTTCCAATTTGGACTGTTAGGAAGAAAGAACTGTTTGGTGTACTTATAATATGCTTCAGCTTCTTTTCTGGTTTAACCCATAAAAACAGAAGCAGCTCCGAGCACTCTAAAAAAAATACGGAATTGTTGTGTCACTAGTAAAATAGGGCTTCTTTGAAAAACATTAATTTTCCCAAATTGGGTTTTTTGAAGTTGCACTTTAACTTTAATCACCATTGAAGTACAGTTTAGTACAGTCAGGCTTTGATCTGGGGAGGAGGTACCAGGTCCCTGGAGCCTTGTGGAGATTTCCTGACATTTGGCTAACCCAGGGAAGCCAGGACGCTAGCTAGGTTTCCCTGATGCAGGAAAGGAAGGCAGCCTTACTGTTGGCACTGTTGAGTGTCTTGCCACATGTTCCCATAGTGCATCTGTGGCTTTGAAGAGGGTACAAACCGCCTTCTGATGCTGCGGACCAGAGAGTCTGCGTTACTAGCAAGGTCCACTTACGCTGCTGGTCTTCAGAGTAGCAAGGTCCCAAGCCACGTCGAGATGTGTTGCTGGACTATAGTAGGAAACCATTTAAATGTGGACATGCCCTCATTTTTGTGAAGAAGAATCACAGTAGGCAGAGTTAAACCCCCTTAAGTTTTTGTGGATGGAGAATGGTATGAGTGTTAGCTTCTGTATTTGTGAGGCTGTCAGAGAGTGTGGTGGGCCAGTTCTGGATGGTCGGGAGGCCATGTGAAAATTTTTAGATAATTACTATAAAATAAGGAATTTTGACCTTTAAAACTAAAATATGTTTTTTTGATACTGAAATTTTCTATTAATATAAAAAGTTATTTGACTAGACTTCCCTGAAAAATGAGTATTTTTAAATAGTGATTTAGTTGCCTCTATTAACACCATCTTTTTTAGTTCAGTCTAGGAACATTAAACTATTAAAAGGCAAAAATATATAAAATTAAGAGTAGCAGGCAAGATTTTAAAAGGAAAAGGAGAATTACCTTATGTTTCTAAGTTCTTCCTGGTTTCTCCACTTCCTACAAAGAGAAATAGATTTACTCTAAAGTCCTTTCCAAAAACAGGTATTCCTTTATATAAACATGCTTTTTGTGTGAGCCAAGAATGTACCTGCTTAATGTATGCTTAGTATATTCTCAAAATATTTAAATAAACCACTTACCATATGAGAGTTGTTCCTTAGGATAGATAGAACAGTGGTCAGAATGCTTACCTTTCTACATCGTTTTTTCTCATTGTGTCCTTCTCTCTCTTTAGTACAATAAATAAAGAACAGTTTTCCAAGAGAAAAAATGACACACTGGATCCTGAACTGTAAGTAGATTTCCTTGAATAGTCAGTACACTTTTATTTTCCTTATTCATTTTCTTGGTTTGCATGGCCAGTGAGATGATTCTATATTGGGTTGAATCTACGTACATACAACTAACACAGATGGTAGAAATGTAGATGTTTACATTACAATTAGTGTTTGTTTACATGTCACTGAAGCGACCTAATACTGGTGTTGCATAGGCCCAAGGGGAGCACCAGGCTACCTCTGCCCAGGGCCATGTGTGCCATCCCCGTTGTCCTCTGCGTTTTCAAACAAGCTCACAGGCCCTACTTTGCGGTGAGGCCTTCCAGAGCGCTGACATATACCGCTGTGGGAGGCATTTCTAGAGTGGCTGGGGTGGTGTCAGACTCATGTGGAAGTAGGAATCATTCACATTTTACTGCCTTTCCAGTCACATTAAAAAATGTCACATTTAATTTCTTGGAAATTTGTTCTACCTGTAACAGTAAAGATCTCTTAAAAACTATTATTTCGAGTCTTTAGATATTTTGGCATTTTACTTCCAGGTTTGTTGAATGTACAGAATGTGGAAGAAAGATGCATCAGATCTGTGTCCTTCATCATGAGATCATCTGGCCATCTGGGTGAGACACCAGTATTTTATCTAGACTCTTTCTTCATCCTGAGTCTTAATGAGTTTTTTGTCTCTGCAATGATTATATAATATCTTTAAAGTTACTGTCTCTGAGAATTGTTATTTGGATTGGGAAAAGCTAATTTAAACCCAGGTTTAAAATAAATATTAAATAACCTAGGATCAAAAAAATCATTCTCTTGTTTGCATGCAGTTTCTAAATCCATATACAATTATCCTACTGGTTTTTATTTTAAACTAGAGGCCCAGTGCATGAAATTCATGCACTCAGGGGAGGGGGATGTCCCTCAGCCCAGCCTGGGCCCTCTCGCAGTGCGGGAGTCCTCGGGGGCATGTCCTACTGATAGCTTAGGTCCATTTCCCATGGGGAGCGGACCTACACCTGCAGGTGGACATCCTTAGCACTGCCGTGGAGGTGGGAAAGGCTCCTACCACCACCGCTGTGCTCACCAGCCATGAGTCCGGCTCAGGGCTTCTGGCTGAGTGGCACTCCCCCTGTGGGAGCGCACTTACCACCAGGGGGGGGCAGCTCCTGTGTTGAGTGTCTGCCCCCTGGTGGTCAGTGCACATCATAGTGAACAGTTGTTCCACCGTTTGGTTGATTAGCATATTATATAGGATTATTTTTTTAAAGATCTATGAATAGAGGTAACAAGAAATCTCTAGCACCTAGAAACTAGCAAGGAGGTGTTAGATGCAATTAAATTGACCAAATTTTGAATGTTTGCTTATACTGCATTAGAAAAATTAGAAGATACAGATATGAAGGGTGCTAAGGGACCCCCTTTTTTTCCTTTGAGAAAACATTACACTGCATAATATATTAAATGGTGACCCTGGTTAGGATTAGATTTCAACATCTTTTGGGAGGTTGGGCAGTAAGGTTAATGGCTATAGTAATAAGACACATAGCTGCTGTTCAGTGAAAGGCAGAGGTGCATAAAGTGACTAGATACAGACTTCAGTTAACCAGCTGTTCTTGGGCCAGTGTTCTGTTTCTGAATATTCTGCACATACTTATCCAAGCTGCCCGTCTTCACTGACTTTGAAGTGGATATTTTGGGACACTTAACCTGCTACTGCTATGGGCCACTTCTCGCTCTCCAGTAACGGGCTCGTCCCCGCTCTGTCCAAGGGAAGGGGACGAGGAGGAGAGTCTGTGTCAAGTGACTCGTTAGGATGGGATCTCTCTCTATACTGTCCTCTGCTCTTTCCTTGGATTACTGATGCTGGTTTGAAGGTCACAGGAAAGAGAAGGCTAACAAGTTTCCAGGAAATAACTCAGGAAACTTGTAGCAGTTGATATTTGTGTGGCTTGTCTTTAGACATGAATTTTTAGTGTTCTCCTTAATTACAGAGTGGGTGAGAATAACTAACAGATTGGCAGTGATTCCTGCACCTTCTGACCACTCAGCTAGCTGATGGCCTCTCGGGTTTTTGTGAGAAATGCAGCTCAGGTGCACCTCCTTATGTAACTGCAGGAGCAGAAAGAATGTGCATTTTGCCCTGGCTGCTGTGGCTCAGTCAGGTGGAATGTTGCCCTGTGCACCAGAAGGTCTCGGGTTCCATTTCCCATTCAGGGAACTTACCCAGGTTGCGGGTTTGATCCCTGTATGGGAGGCAACTTCTCTCTTTCTCTCTCGCTCCTTTCCTCTCTCTCTATAATCAATTTTTTTTTAATCTCCTCAGGTGAGGATTTAAAAAGTACATTTTAAATCTTTTGGTACTTCTGAATGTTCTCACTTAAATATCCATCAGAAGCAAACAGACTGATACCAAAATTTTGCCAAAACCAAAATTCCTATCTGTAATTCTTTGTCATTTTCACATGTAAGGCAGTCTATATGCCCTTCACGTTTCTTCATGTCTTTTATTTCTCAATTAGGTTTTTCCCTTTTTGTATGTGAATGGTGTCTACTAGCTCTTCACATACTGTTTGTATTAACTTTTTGTTATATATTTTAAAATGTTTCTATTTCTCCCAAGTCATCTTTTGAATTTTAACTTGACACATACCAGTACATAAGCTAGATTATGTCGTATCCTTTACTTTGTTTCTCTAAGTTTTGTAAGCAATGTCTTGTTTACATTTTAGGTTTGTCTGTGATGGCTGTTTAAAGAAAACTGCACGAACTAGGAAAGAAAATAAGTTTTCTGCTAAGAGTAAGTTTCATTTTTACAGGTACAGCTTGGCAAAACCTCACTGAAGCATAGTTAAGAATAAGCTATCTAAAATGAATTGCTTTGTTTCAACCTTATTTAAAATATTTAACCAAACTAAAAATAAGTAACTTTTCTATAATGTATGTACTTAGAATTGAACTGTAGTGTACTTTTTTATATGAAATTCGTTAGACCTAAGAAAAACATTTTAGGGATCAGGGTTTGTAAAATGGAGAATTTGTTTTCTTGTTTCTGCATTTCTCCATATTTGGGCCATTTTTTAATGGGGGCCAGGTGTGGAAATACTTGGCCAGAATTGCTATTCCATGAGTGCTTCTGTTAAGTTTTGTCCATACCATTAGCGGGGCTGCTTTGAGACCTGTGACCTTTTCAATCGAGGGTTTGGGCTGGGGGAGAGGGAGTAGTGGATAAAAGTGTTATATTAGTATTAATTTATCTTGGAGTATTTGGTTTAGTTTCGTAAGTGCCTTTGCAATTCTTTGCTGACCTACAGGTCAATTTTATTCCTGTAAGGTCTCTCATAATATCCAACGTTTTTAAAATTATTTTTGCAGCACTGGCCGTGTGGCTCAGTTGGTTGGGCATCATCCCGTGCTGGTTCAGTTCCTGGTCAGGCCATATGCCTGGGTTTCAGGTTCGGTCCCAGGTGGGGGTGTATGCAGGAGGCAACTGGTCAATGTCTCTCTCACACTGATATCTTTTTCTTACTCTAAAATAAAAACCTTTTTCTAAAATTCGTTTTGCAAATCGAGGCAAAGTGCATATGGATATTTGGTATATTTTTTAACTTCTGAAATCATAAAGTTTTCAAAATGAAAAGTTGGGGGAAATAACGTTTAGAAAGTATTGCCTACCGTGCTCGCTTTGACTGCACATCCACTATAACTGGAATGACTCAGACAAGATCAGCGTGGCCCCTGTGCAGGGATGAACGCAAATTCATGAAGGCTTCCATGGGGGAACTGACTACATTGCTTGCTTTTAACTAATAATTTTGCATCTTGGTTACTACTGAACTTTAAACTTCTACATTCCTAGGGTTGCCATCCACTAGGCTTGGCACGTTTCTAGAGAACCGTGTGAATGATTTTCTGAGGAGACAAAATCACCCCGAGTCAGGAGAAGTCACTGTTCGTGTCGTTCATGCTTCTGACAAAACTGTGGAAGTCAAACCAGGCATGAAAGCAAGGTATCATCTTCTCTTGTGGATCCACACTTGCTCACCCACAGTTACTGTTGGTTCGGATCTGAATGACATGTGTTTTCCCTCCAATCTGAACTGTGTAGGTTTGTGGATAGTGGAGAGATGGCAGAGTCCTTTCCCTATCGAACCAAAGCCCTCTTTGCCTTTGAAGAGATTGATGGGGTTGACCTGTGCTTCTTTGGCATGCACGTTCAGGAGTACGGCTCGGACTGCCCTCCACCCAACCAGAGGTAAGGTTTACTAGCGCTGCCTTCTGATGTGGGTGGAAGCTTGTAGTTAGATGAAAAGCAAAATGGGCAAAAGAACGTGTTTGATGTACTTGGTTTGGAAATGCAAATTCTCAAGTGTAGTATTGAAATGAAACCAAAACCACAAAGTACTGCTCAATACTGCTTTTCTCTGGGCATATTAATAAGGAAAGGGTTGTGAAGAGCAGCCTGGAATGGGAAGCAAACACTCCTTTTCAGAAAAGGGGCTTAAATCTAGATAGTACCTTGCTGAGAGGTATGTGAACCAATGTCATGCAGATCAGGTAGAACTACGGCTTAGAATTTGTTTGCAAAATAGCATAAAGGCCAGAATAAGAATGCTGCCAGCATACATTTGGACCCATAAATACTGGTTGATACACTATGTTTCAGGCACTACTGGGTGCTGAGGTTATAACAGAGCCTTCGGCTCATTAAGCTCCCCCAAAGGGTTCAGAGTCTAGTCATTTAAATAGCTGACGATAATGCCATGTTGACAAGGTGAGCTTTAAAACACATGAAGAGAGCATGTATTTTTAGCCACATCGGTAAGAAATCATGTGATGACCGGCCTTGGGTCCTTTCTCCCCACTTGTTACAGGAGAGTGTACATATCGTACCTCGACAGTGTTCACTTCTTCCGCCCGAAATGCTTGAGGACTGCCGTCTATTATGAAATCCTAATTGGATATTTAGAATATGTCAAGAAACTAGGGTAAGCGTATTAATAACAAATGGCATTTTAGAAAATGGTTTAAATTAATTACCGCTGTGGTGGTGTGGTAAGATATAAATTCAAACATACAAATATATAACTTTTTTCTCAGCTTTGGTTTTCATAGCATTGGAACTTGACTTTCGCTGGAGAGCTTTGATGTTACACCCATCCCAGATTAGTTTTATTTTGTTGAGTTAAGCTGTTTGATGCAGTTTTATTTCAGAGTTGATTGTTACTCATTTAGGACCAGAACCTTGAACATTTGCATGGATCCTTTTACACCTGAGAATCAAAACCAAAAGCAAAGTCTGGAGATCGGGATATAGAAGTTTGTCAGACTCCTTCCTTACACCTCACCTTGCAGGCTGTTCTTCGCAACAACATGCATTTTGTTTAGCTTTCTTATTGAAGTGGATCGATTTCCCTTTGCATTGTAGCTTTCATTTGATTTTTAAATGCAAATTTGGATCTCCCTTCCCTCCCGCCTCCCCCCCCCCAACAACTAGCCTCCACGAAACCTCTAAGCAGCACTAGGCAATGTGCGCTCCATTGTTACTGTGTGGGTTATGCTAGTTCTGGCCTAAGAACTTGCATCTAATGCTGGATTATCTACTTTGTATTGTCTTGAGGGCGAATCATTGGTTTCTCTTTTGACTTCACCTTGGAGTTCAGTGTGGCCTTCTTCCCAGAATTGATGATCATTTCTCTTGAATGTTCCTTCTCTTTGTATTGTTAGTTATACAACAGGGCATATTTGGGCATGTCCCCCAAGTGAAGGAGACGACTATATTTTCCATTGCCATCCACCTGACCAGAAGATACCCAAGCCCAAGCGATTACAGGAGTGGTACAAAAAGATGCTTGACAAGTCCGTGTCTGAGCGAATTGTCCATGACTACAAGGTCAGGAGGGGGAGCGATAGAAGTGGAAATGTACTAACCTGCTCCTCTGTGTTCGGCACTTCACTGTCTTAAAAGGCTTCTGTGTTCCCCCTCTTCCATGTAACTTACAACATTTTGCTAATTTTGTAAAGTGTTTTTATTTTGCTTGGATTAAAATGACTTATATCTGGCAAAATGTTTAAAAACTGTTAAATCTAGTCAGTTGAATGTATCAGTGTTTAATATTTTCTATAGTCAGACTTTTTCAAAGTAAGAAAAACAAGAATCCTAGATCAACCAATTTCTGTTTTAAAGATTTGACTAAGAATGCATTCTTAATAGCCATTTGTTAATAATAGGGTCTCTCAAAGTAAGAGCTTGTACTGAATTTCCTACCTGTTTTTACTCTCGGGGAGGAAATCATTAGCTGGGTGTTTTCCCAGCAGCACAGCAGAATCTCTGTAGCCATGTAGTTCCTGGTGTTTGTAGTTTTTGTGGTGAACATGCTGCTGGAACTCCCAAGGAAGGGCCGAGGCGGGCGTGCCTCACGGCACTGCCTTTGTCATCAGCAGTGGTCAGGGCTGTGTGTAAATGGCGATGCCTCTGCCGTTGGTCCTGGCAGGGCAGTTTACCACTTGGCTATATAAAGGCAGACAATCTTCCTGCCTTTGTGGGCAGAGGGAAAAGAAAACCAGAAGTACTAACTTGAGACAGCCCTGTTACTATTTATGACACTAAATGTCTTCCTGGGCATGATGCTTAGATAAAAAAAATCTCTGCCATCATTTAGAAGATTTTGTGTGTGTGTGTGTTCCTCACCCATGGGTATTTTTTATACTGTTTAGTTGTTTACAAAGAATTGGGGGCGGGGAGACAGAGAGAAACATCGATGTGACTGATTGGTTGCCTCCCACATGCACCCCTCCCCGGGGCCGGGGATTGAACCTACAACCCAGGTACATGCCCTTGACTGGGAATCGAACCCACGACCCTTGGGTGCACAAGCAGGCACTCACCACTGAACCACATGCCAGGACTAGAAGACATTTTAATCCTTGGTGTTTCGGATGTGCATTAGCTGTGACTGCTTTTGTGTAATACATGCCTTTAAAAAAAAATAGAAATTTTATTTTGTGCCTGGATATTTTCACAGGATATTTTCAAACAAGCTACTGAAGATCGGTTAACAAGTGCAAAGGAATTGCCCTACTTTGAAGGTGATTTCTGGCCCAATGTTCTGGAAGAGAGCATTAAGGAACTGGAACAGGAGGAGGAAGAGAGGAAGCGGGAGGAAAACACCAGTAATGAGAGCACGGATGTAAGGGCTTTTCCTTTTCCTTTCCAACTTTTTCCCTGATTCTCATCTAGAAACCAGAAGTGAGCGTAAACCTTCAGCATGGTCTTACAGCTCTCGGGTGTGAAAGAGCTCTTTAATTTTCTGTTTGTCTTTGTCAGTCTTCACTGGAGGTTATTTTCAGAGCGTGGAAGGGAGTGGGGGGGAGAGAGAAACATCGATGTGAGAGAACCACATCAATTGGTTGCCTCCCCAACTAGGGCAGGGAACTTGCAACCCGGTAGGTACCCTTGACTGGAATCGATCCCATGACCCTTCAGTTCAGGGTCGATACTCTGTCCATTGAACAGTGCTGGCCAGGGCTGAAAGACCTCTTTAAATTGGGTAAGAGATATTGGCTAAGTTACTGAGGTTCTATTTCTGTGGTTTTAAACTCTCTTAGCATGAGATCCCCTTTGTAAATGGAATCTTGGATTTCCAGTATGGAAGCTGATCATGAAAACAGAAGGGAAACCTTGAATAACTGATAACCTTGATAACTAAAAATTAGAAGGGGGTTGGTAAACTTCAGATTCTCTAAAGGTCCAGATTATGGATATTTGGGGGCTTGTAGGCCATATGTTGTCTCCGACACTTTTTTTTCCTTTTAATAACAAAAACAGGCCTGACCACAGTTTACTAGTCCCCTGTGTACTGAGGCGCTTTTCCAGTCTGTTATTTCCTCACAGCATGTCTAGAATTGCCCTCATTTAGTTTGGCCTTCTAAAGTCATCCTTAAATAATAGTCTGTAGAACTCTTTACAGCCTTATTGTTTAAATTCATTGATTGGGTGTTTTTCAAGTTTTTTTCCAAGTAGGTCCATAAAATTCTAGAATGTGAGTATATAGCAATGAGTCCAAGTCCTTGGCTCACCACTTCGCTGTCCCATACTGCCACTCCTTGTTTCCCATCCTCAATTCTGAGATAGGGTTGCTGGATCTGAAGGGTCTGCAAACTATGGGGCTCTTCTGGTCAAAAAGCTAAGACTGCCACTGCCTTAATGAAGGGTCTCAGTGCAGGGATTCTTCATTGGGAGAAAATGTTTACCGTAAATAACAGCTTCAAAACAGAGTACAGAGCATTTGGTGGAAGACATAATATGGTCTCTAGTTTCAAAGAAAGGAGTTTTTTACCATTCGTATTATTCCATTCACTTCCTGACAAAACATTAACATTTTCTTGTCTCCTTTCTGCTATCCTGCAGGTGACAAAGGGAGACAGCAAAAATGCTAAGAAGAAGAATAATAAGAAAACCAGCAAAAACAAGAGCAGCCTGAGTAGAGGCAATAAGAAGAAGCCAGGCATGCCCAATGTATCCAACGACCTCTCGCAGAAACTGTATGCCACCATGGAGAAACACAAAGAGGTAAGATGGAGCCTCCAAGAATAGGAGTAAAGCAGGGCAGGACTTCCAAAAAACTGCCCACCGTGGCTGGCATGTACAATATGAGCCCCAGATTGGAAATTCAGAACGAAGAAGTCGTTTGAATGAGAAGGAAGGAAGAGGATGGCTAGGATGCTTGATAAGAACAGGGAAATAAGGTTGCTTTGATTTGCAGCTGTCATACATCTGGATGGTGTTGGATTGTGTCTTACACTGTCATGTGCTGCCTAGTGCCGTTTGGCCAATGGTGGACTGCATCTACAATGGTGGTCCCTAAGATAACGAAGCTGAAAAATGCTTACCACCTAGCAACACGACAGCTGTTATAATGTCATAGCGCAGCGTTACTCAGGGTTATGGTGATACTGGTGGAAACAAGCCTACAGTGCTGCCAGGCGTAGAAAAGCATAGCATACACATCCAGGTTTGTGTAGGTGCACTATGACTTTCGCGTAATGATGCATTTCTTAGAATACATCCCAGTTGTGAGGCGGCACATGACAATGGGTTTTGAAATCATAGTTTATCTTGTTGGTTCCCCATTGTTCAGGAGATTGTCTTAAACCAAGTTCCTGAGAACACCACTGGCCATTCCAGTTTGTCTGTAATGGGACTTTGGCCAAACAAATGAACCAGAATGTTGACTTGACCTTCCTGAAAGTGAACTGGGAGGTGGAGAGAATTGAAGAAGAAAAGTTAAACTTTCATAAATACACTTGTAACCTCTTCTCAGAGAAGTTAAAACTTTGAGTTATTTCATCATTTAAATTACCTACTTGTTGTAGGGTGTGCTGGGGTTCTTTTTCCTTTCAACATCATCTTCTTGGTGAGAGAAGTCTTAAAGGGTAACTCATGTCGGATTTTTAATGTCTCAGTTCAACTCTGTTCAGACATCATAAATCAAGTTCTTATAGGAAGTGGCTAATTATGTGGAGAGGGAACTGAAGGCTGGAGTTTTAGAGAGTTACTTATTGTAGAGGTATTGATCTATACAGCTTTTGAAAGTATCTTTTCCCATACACCACTACTCTACCCCCCGGTGCCTTTAAATATACACTCAGTGTACATCCTATATAATAAAAGGCTAATACGCAAATTGTCCCCTGGACCAGGAGTTCAACCAGCAGGCAGGCTGGCTAGCCGCCCATGTCCCCTCCCCCTGGCCAGGCTGGCGGGACCCACGAATTCATTCACCAGGCCTCTAGTGTTCTAGTGTGTGTGTACACACACACACGCGCGCGCGCACACTACACTCTCTCTGAGTGACCAGATTATTACGCGTTCAGAGATCATAATCTGGCACTCAGTGTGTGTGTGTGTGTGTGTGAGAGAGAGAGCCACAGTTTGCCATCCACTGGGTTAGGCATTCCCCGCTTATTAGAGTCTGTTTTCCTCTGCGTCACGTTTTCAAACGCTCTTTCTTGCTTTATGAGTGCTTCCTTTAAGCCACAATCTTAAACCCAATATTACAAAGTCCAACACCCATCACAGTCCTCCCTTTATGCTTTTAACTTCTGGCATCTCTTTGGTATTTGCCTCTACTCGGTGTGTGCTCTCTTCTCCTGTGTATGTTATCTTAAATGACTTGTTTTATGCGAACATGGCTTCCCAAGCTTATTGTGAGTCTCACTGTTAGTTTGCACAGGTTTTAGTCTCTGGAAAACTGGCACAGTTCAGAGGCCAGTACAGCACCTGCTCACAGCATCCTGGTCTCAGGAAGGTACCATTTTACATTTTAATAGGTTAATTAAGAGTTTATAGTTTATATACTAATTAACTTCAAACACATATATACCAGCTTCTTATTGCAGCCTTTCCACTAATGCAGTAGTCGGCAAACTGCGGTTCTTTAGGCCCTTGAGTGTGGCTCTTCCACAAAATACCACTGCCTGGGTGAGTCTATTTTGAAGAAGTGGCTTTAGAAGAAGTTTTAAGTTTAAAAAATGTGGCTCTCCAAAGAAATTCCAATCGTTGTCCTGTTGATATTTGGCTCTGTTGACTAATGAGTTTGCCGACCACTGCACTAATGGTAATGAGAATTAATGGGCATTGTGTGTTTTCAAACTTCCATGAGCAAAACATTTGCTGGTGCTACAGCAAGTAATAAGGCTTTGCTTTGTTTATCTTTCCCACACCCACCCACCCCCCCACCCCGTCATTGTTGTTTCAAACTTACAGGGAAGTTTCATAAAGAACCTCCTCCCACACCCTTCATTGAGAGTCACCAATGGTTACCATTTCCTTTATCTCTGTTTCAGCAAGTACCTTCTAAAAAGAAGACAGCCCCTGCCTGGCCAGGCGATGGCTTCGTACTGTCACTGCCTAATGTGCCCGGGCCTTGTGTGGTCCAGTTCAGGAGTATGTGGAGCTGCCATGCCTTAGCTCCCAGCCTTATTTCCTTTCATGATACGGGCATTTTGTTGAAGTGCGCAGGCCAGCTGTTTTTGTAAAACTTGTCTTTTTTTTTTCTTTCTCGTGATTAGATTCAGATCAAACCATGAGTTGCATCTTAAAAGTAGACTTCTCTGAGGTGAAATGTCCACCGTGCATGTACTATACCTGACCTGTTTATTCTTATTTTAAAGAAATTATTGAATGGGGCAGAAAAGATCAGGTGTAGATTTCAGGCCCATTATAGACAGTCTCAGAGAAAGATCAGAGACATGTGAAGCAGGAGGGGGACAGTATCGCTGACTTAGTGTTCGTCCGCCTCCCAGGGTCCAGTCTGCCTCACCTGTCCGCTGTTACTGACCCAGCTCAGTGTGGTGCTCTAGTTCCAGAGTCAGATTGACATCGTCTGTTTTGCAGGTTTTCTTTGTCATCCGTCTCATCGCTGGCCCTGCCGCCAACTCCCTGCCTCCCATCATTGATCCTGACCCCCTCATCCCCTGCGACCTGATGGATGGGCGGGACGCCTTTCTCACCCTTGCAAGGGACAAGCACCTGGAGTTCTCATCCCTCCGAAGAGCGCAGTGGTCCACCATGTGCATGCTGGTGGAGCTGCACACCCAGAGCCAGGACCGCTTCGTCTACACCTGCAACGAGTGCAAGCACCACGTGGAGACGCGCTGGCACTGCACAGTCTGCGAGGTGGGCTCTGGGCCTGGCTTCCTATTTGAGTCGCAGAACTACAGGGGGTGGGCTCTGGGGCCTGGCTTCCTATTTGAGCCCAGAACTAAAGGGGGTGGGCTCTGGGGCCTGGCTTCCTATTTGAGCCGCAGAACTAAAGCGGGTGGGCTCGGGCCTGGCTTCGTATTTGAGCCGCAGAACTAAAGGGGCTTTTGAGCTCGAGCAGAATATGTAAAACTAAAGGCCCGGTGCAGATTCACGCACCAGTGGGGTCCCTTGGCCTGGCCTGTGGGGATCAGGCCAGAACCCGTTCTCCAACATCCCCCGAGGGGTCTCAGATTGTGAGATGGTGGTTCTCGGGTGACACACCCCGGAACTGGGCTCCCTCCTCTCTGGTTCCGAGTGCATCACCCGAGAACCACAGCTGCCAAGTTACCGCAGCTCAGCAACTCCTGCGTTGAGCATCTGCCCCCTGGTGGTCAGTGCACATCATAGCTACTGGTCGGGTGGTCGCTTAGGCTTTTATACATAGAGATGCTTTTGAATGACTTCAGTCTTGGAGAGTTGACCTTAACCTGTGTTTTCCCCCCTAGGATTATGATTTGTGTATCACCTGCTATAACACTAAAAACCATGACCACAAAATGGAGAAACTAGGTCTCGGCTTAGATGATGAGAGCAACAACCAGCAGGCTGCGGCCACCCAGAGCCCAGGAGACTCTCGCCGCCTGAGCATCCAGCGCTGCATCCAGTCTCTGGTCCACGCCTGCCAGTGCCGAAATGCCAATTGTTCCTTGCCCTCCTGCCAGAAGATGAAACGGGTTGTGCAGCACACCAAGGGTTGCAAACGGAAAACCAATGGAGGGTGCCCCATCTGCAAGCAGCTCATTGCCCTCTGCTGCTACCATGCCAAGCACTGCCAGGAGAACAAGTGCCCTGTGCCGTTCTGCCTAAACATCAAGCAAAAGCTCCGGCAGCAGCAGCTGCAGCACCGGCTCCAGCAGGCCCAGATGCTCCGCAGGAGGATGGCCAGCATGCAGCGGACTGGTGTGGTGGGACAGCAACAGGGCCTGCCCTCCCCAACTCCTGCCACTCCAACCACGCCGACCAGCCAACAGCCCACCACCCCACAGACACCCCAACCCCAGCCCCCTTCTCAGCCTCAGCCCACCCCTCCCAACAGCATGCCACCCTACATGCCCAGGACTCAAGCTGCTGGCCCTGTGTCCCAAGGTAAAGCACCCGGCCAGGTGACCCCTCCGACCCCCCCTCAGACGGCTCAGCCACCCCTCCCGGGGCCCCCACCTGCAGCGGTGGAAGTGGCAATGCAGATTCAGAGGGCAGCTGAGACGCAGCGCCAGATGGCCCATGTGCAGATTTTCCAAAGGCCAATCCAGCACCAGATGCCCCAGATGGCCCCCATGGCCCCCATGGGTATGAACCCACCTCCCATGGCCAGAGGCCCCAGTGGACATTTGGAGCCAGGGATGGGGCCCCCTGGGATGCAGCAGCAGCCACCATGGGCCCAAGGAGGATTGCCTCAGCCCCAGCAACTACAGTCCGGGATGCCAAGGCCTGCCATGATGTCAGTGGCCCAGCATGGTCAGCCCTTGAACATGGCTCCCCAACCAGGATTGGGCCAGGTCGGTGTGAGCCCTCTCAAACCAGGCACTGTGTCTCAACAAGCCTTACAAAACCTTCTGCGGACTCTCAGGTCTCCCAGCTCTCCCCTCCAGCAGCAACAGGTGCTTAGTATCCTTCAGGCCAACCCCCAGCTGTTGGCTGCATTCATCAAGCAGCGGGCTGCCAAGTACGCCAACTCTAATCCACAAAACCTCCCTGGGCAGCCTGGCATGCCCCAGGGCCAGCCAGGGCTGCAGCCCCCTGCCATGCCTGTTCAGCAGGGGGTCCACTCCAGTCCAGCCATGCAGAACATGAATCCCATGCAGGCGGGTGTCCAGAGGGCCGGCCTGCCCCCGCAGCAGCAAATGCAGCCACCCATGGGAGGGATGAGTCCCCAGGCTCAGCAGATGAACATGAACCACAACACCATGCCTGCACAGTTCCGAGACATCCTGAGACGGCAGCAGATGATGCAGCAGCAGGGAGCAGGGCCCGGAATGGGCCCTGGGATGGCCAACCACAGCCAGTTCCAGCAACCCCAAGGAGTTGGCTACCCCCCGCAGCAGCAGCAGCAGCAGCAGCAGCAAAGGATGCAGCATCACATGCAACAGATGCAACAAGGAAACATGGGACAGATGGGCCAGCTCCCCCAGGCCTTGGGAGCAGAGGCTGGAGCCAGTCTGCAGGCCTACCAGCAGCGACTCCTTCAGCAACAGATGGGGTCCCCTGCTCAGCCCAACCCCATGAGCCCCCAACAGCATATGCTCCCAAACCAGGCTCAGTCCCCACACCTACAAGGCCAGCAGATCCCTTCTTCTCTCTCCAATCAAGTGCGTTCTCCCCAGCCTGTCCCTTCTCCACGGCCGCAGTCTCAGCCCCCCCACTCCAGCCCTTCCCCGAGGATGCAGCCTCAGCCTTCTCCACACCACGTTTCCCCACAAACCAGTTCTCCACATCCGGGACTGGTAGCTGCCCAGGCCAACCCCATGGAACAAGGGCATTTTGCCAGCCCGGACCAGAATTCAATGCTTTCTCAGCTCACTGGCAATCCAGGCATGGCAAACCTCCATGGTGCAAGCGCCACGGACCTGGGACTCAGCACCGATAACTCAGACTTGAATGCAAACCTCTCACAGAGTACACTAGACATACACTAGAGACACCTTGTAGTATTTTGGGAGCAAAAAAATTATTTTCTCTTAACAAGACTGTTTTGTACTGAAAACAATTTTTTTGAAACTTTCTTAGCCTAAAAGACAATTTTCCTTGGAACACATACAAACTGTGCAGTAGCTGTTTGTGGTTTAAGCAAACATGCAAGATGAACCTGAGGGATGATAGAACACAAAGAATATATTTTTGTTAGTGCTGGTTACCACCAGCCTTTTCCCTTTGTGTGTGTGGTTCAAGTGTGCACTGGGAGGACGCTAAGGCCTGTGAAGCCACCCACGTGCTCCTGCCTTGCACCTCCAATAGGTTTTATTATTTTTTTTAAATTAATGAAAATATGTAATATTAATAGTTATTATTTACTGGTGCAGATGGTTGACATTTTTCCCTATTTTCCTCACTTTATGGAAGAGTTAAAAAAGAACATTTCTAAAACCAGAGGACAAAAGGGGTTAATGTTACTTTAAAATTACATTCTATATATATATATATATAAATATATATAAATATATATTAAAATACCAATTTTCTTCTCTGGGTGCAAAGATGTTCATTCTTTTTAAAATGTAAAACGAAACAAACAAAAAAAAAATCCTTTCCTTCCCCTCAAGTCAACTTTTG
Source organism: Corynorhinus townsendii (assembly GCA_026230045.1). Classification (NCBI taxonomy): domain Eukaryota; kingdom Metazoa; phylum Chordata; class Mammalia; order Chiroptera; family Vespertilionidae; genus Corynorhinus; species Corynorhinus townsendii. The sequence goes on from JAPDVU010000003.1 coordinate 214,813,215, forward strand.
TGCTCCAGAAATTTTCTATTCCTTAAGTCTGAGCGTAAAAACTTCAAGTATTAAAATAATTTGTACATGTAGAGAGAAAAATGACTTTTTCAAAATATACAGGGGCAGCTGCCAAATTGATGTATTATATACTGTGGTTCTGTTTCTCGGAAGATTTTTTTTGTTATTTTTACATCTAACAGAAAAAAAATTAAAAAGAGGGTAAGAAACACTTCCATTGGGATGATTTTAACATGCAAAATGTCCCTGGGGTTTCTTTGCTTGCTTTCTTCCTCCTGACCCTGCCCCCTGACACACACACACTTTCTGTAAAACTTGAAAATAGAAAGCAAAAACCCTCAACTGTTGTAAATCATGCAATTAAAATTGATTACTTATAAATATGAACTTTGGATCACTGTATAGACTGTTAAATTTGATTTCTTATTACCTATTGTTAAATAAACTGTGTGAGACAGACAGCTAACTTTGTTTCACTTTTTTCCGACACAACTTTGTCTTAGAAGGCATCAGTGTAAGTCCCTGATGCATGGGGTTCAGAGGAAAAAGCAAAACCACTATCTTCCAGCCTAGCCTCTCTGGATATTCAAGTGAACTTTAACAACGGACTTGGATAAATTGGTCCAACATTCAGGGAAAAACACTGCAAGTACCAGCCAAATGTCCATTCTATCTGAGTTCATACGATATTATTTAGCGTTTAACATGTTCTGTGATCCCCTATGGATGATTCATGGTCTTCCAGTCAACCTTACCTTACAGGGATGAAGATGAGCAACCAAGTCACAGTAGTTTCTTGGAAAAGGAGTACTTAAAGGGCTACAATACATCCCTCTTCTGTCACACTCTGTGGTTGCCAACTGCCAACCAAGAAGACGGGTGGGGAGGAGATGGGGTGTAGCAGGAAAAGAAAATGGGTGAAAATAAGACTGGAAGACTAAGTAAGAGAGAGCTAATTATAACAGTGAGACCAGTACTTGCCAGGTATTAAAAAGAAATGAGGTGTTGGCTGGTTTGCTCAGTAAGTGTTGGCCCACAGACCAAAAGGTCGTGGGTTCGATTCCCAGTCGAGGGCATGTACCTTGGTTGCAGGTTCTCAGTCCTAATAGGGGCTTGTGTGGGAGGCAGCCAATCATGTCTCTTTCTCTCTCCCTTCCACTCTAAAATCAAGGGGAAAAATATCCTAAGGTAAGAATTGTTTAAAAAGCCCTAGCTGGTTTGGCTCACTGGATAGAGCATCGGCCTGTGGACTAAAGGGTCCCAAGTTCGATTCCTGGTCAAGGGCACATGCCCAGGTTGCAGGCTCATCCCCACTGGGGGGGCGTGCAGGGGGCAGCCAATCTGTGATTCTCATTGTTAATGTTTCTATCTCCCCCTTCCTTTCTGAAATCAATAAAAAAATTTTTTTTTAATTTGCCCCCCTGGTGTGGCTCAGTGGTTGATCATCAACTTATAAACCAGGAGGTCATGGTTCAGTTTCCCTTGAGAGCACATGCCCGGGTTGTGGGTTCGATCCCCAGTGTGAGATGTGCAAGAGGCAGCCGATTGATGATTCTCATCATTTCTCCCTTCCTCTCTGAAATCGATATATTTTTTTTTTTTTTTTTAATTTCAGAGAGTAAGGAAGAGGGAGAGAGAGAAACATCCATGTTGAGAGAGAATCATTCATTGCTGCCTGCAAACCTGGGACCTTTCAGTTCGCAGGCCAACACTATCCACTGAGCCAAACCAGTTAGGGCAAAATACATTTTTAAAAATAAAAACTGAGAGATAACTGATCCTCCAACTTTATATTACATTGGCTATGAACAAGTTTGAAAAATTAGAAGAATACCGTTAGTAAGCTGCTTTGACAGGTCTTTCATTTGTCAGGTCTTTCTTTGTTATTCGAACTCCTTTTTATTCCTATGTTGTCTCATCAAAAATAACTAGTAAACTAGTATCTCAATGTGAGGTTAACTTGTCAGTAAAGGTATCAAGCACACACCTGCTCAGGTGAGTGGTCCAGCAGATGTACTGAAGCTACAGTCTGCCAGGCCAGACAGCGCACATGGACAAGATGTAGCCCTGCCCTCAAGGAAGCCAGCTTGAGATCTAGGAAAGAGAGAATGATGCTGAAATAAGATGAAATAGAGAATGTTCACTGGTGTAAGCAGGAACAAGGTTCAGGGAATGGGGGCGGGGGCACCTGGCTGATGGGAATTGGGAACTTCTGGAAAGGCTAGTATTTAAATGGATCTTGGCGAGGAGTGAGGAACTGCACCCAGCAGAGTGCAGCATTAGATCCTGTTGAGGACAGCACTTCAGAACCCCTTGGCTGAGACCAGACTGTAGATGATGGTGAATGCCTGTGACAGAAAGACATCCCCCCACTTTGCTTCCTGTGACTAGGGACCCAGGATCTGAATCCCCAAAAGGGAAATATTTAGAATTCCAAGCAGTAAATTTCTAGCTTTTATAGCTCTAGCCTCTGACTAAAGACATGTAGGTTGGCGCATCAGACCACATTTCACTGCAATATTGTACGGAAGTGCGAGAAGAAACGTAATTCAACGGGAAGGGAGAAATAAAGCTGTCCTTTCCCTGGCCAGAGATAGTGCTAGTGCTAAGGAGGGGCAAACTAGAGATTGTTCTAGAGTCAGGAGTACAAGAACATAATTTCAATTCTAATGTGTATTTGAACATTACCACAATGAAAAGCTGGGATGAGCTCAAAGCCACAAATTGGGCTGTTTCTAACATAGCAACCTCGGAAGTGACCCACGGGGGCTGGCAGTATGCCAGGTGCTCTCACTGATTTAGCTTACCAAATGCCCCCAACAGCCCCAACGGACAAATGAGAAAACTACAGCCAAGATGAAACGACTTGCTGAGGACCTCACAGTCAGTAAAAGGCTTGTCAGAAAGTCAAAGTCCTCTCCTGTCCTGGAGAGAAGCCCTGGTGATGACTGCAATGAACTACTACATGTGACACAGGCCCTGTTCCTGTTCCAAGCAAACTTAAATACAGACCAAATGAAAGGCGTGGGGCTAAGGAAAATCTCAATGGCTCCTGATCTATTTAAGAAGTTGGATTTATAATTAAAGCCTTCCCACAAACAAAATTCCAGGACAGCCAAGGTTATGTCAGTGATGAATTCTATCAAACATATAAGAAAGAAGTAATATAAATCATATACAAATTCTTTCAGAAAATAGCAGGAACACTTCTAATTTTATGAAATCAATACTACGCTGATACCAAAAATTTTTTTTAAATTTTAAGAAAATTAAAGACCAATTACCCTCATGAACATAATATGAAATAACCCTAAGCAAAATATTAGCAAATTAAGTCCAGCAATATATAAAAAAAAATACTGTATCATGATCAAGTTGGGTTTGCTTAATATTCAAAAATCAGTCTAATCCGCCATACTAACAGAACGAAGGAGACAATATGATCATCTCAATAGGTCACCTATTCATAATAAGAACTCAGCAAACTAGGAATAGAAGTGAACCTCATAGCCTAAAAATGTGCATCACAAAAAAACCCACAGTTAACACCATCCTTCCTATATAATAAAAGCCTAATATGCAAATTGTTCAACTGGGAGGTCAGCCACTCACTATGATGTAAACTGACCACCAGGAGGCGGCATAGAACATGGCAGACATCTGCGATGCTGCACTGGCAGTGGGCAGCAGTGGAGGTGCTGCCAGCCCCAATGGGCCCCAACGAGAGCAGGACTGCAGTGAGATGGTGGAGCAGGTGAGCAGGTGGCGTCAGGCCAAGGCAGGTGCGAGCAGGGGCCCAATCACCCCAATTGAGCACCCCACAGGCAGGATGGTGGAGGTGAGGGGGCGGTGCCAGCCCACAGTGGGGTGCCAGGTGGGGCTGTGGGGTTGCAAGGCTGGGGCATGAGCTAGGGCTGTGAGCCTGGGGTGCAAGCTGGGGCCTGATCCCCACAGGTCACCACAAGGGACCCCACCCATGCATGAATTCATGCACCAGGCCTCTAGTATGTACTATAAAGTGCAAATGCTTTGTCCCTGCTCTTAGGAAGGAAGCAAGAATCTCCATTCTCACCAATTCTTTTCAATATATATGATGGATATTCTAGCCAGCAATATAAACCAATAAATAAATTAAAGACAAAATTGTTGAAAACAAGTAGAAAAGGTGTCATAATCATATAAGTAAAAAACTCTAAGGATCTATAAAAAAGCTACTCAGCCTAATTAATGAATTTAACAAGGTTGCAGGATACAAGAAAAATTTACAAAGATCACTTGCATTTCTATAGACCAGCAATTAACAGAAAATAAAACATATATTCCAGAATGAATCTGTCAGATATGTGGTTTGCAAATATGTTCTGCCTGTTTATGGTTTGTCTTTTCATCCTTTTAGCCGGGTTCTTACAGAGTAAAGTTTTACATTTGATGAACTCCAACGTTATCATTTTTCTTTTATAAATCATGCTTTTGGCCCTAGCTGGTTTGGCTCAGTGGATAGAGCATCAGCCTGAGGACTGAAGGGTCCTGGGCTCCATCCCCAGTAGGAGGCCTGCAGGAGGCGGCCGTCGATGATTCTCTCACCATTAATGTTTCTATCTCTCTTTCCCTCTCCCTTCCTCTCCGATATCAATAAAAATATACTTTTTAAAAAATTATACTTTCTCCATTGAATTGCTTCCGCACCACTGTAAAAACTCATTTGGTTGTATCTGTGTGGAACTATTTCTGGGTTCTCCATTCTGTTCCATTGATCTGTAGGTCTATCCCTCTGCCAATACAACCACAGTCTTGAATAATGTAGCTATAAGTTTAAAATCAGATAGAGTAGTTCTTCCCACTGTATTAATCTTGTTCAGAATTGTTTTAGCTCTTCTAGTTTTTTTTTTAATACATTTTATTGATTTTTTTACAGAGAGGAAGGGAGAGGGATAGAGGGTTAGAAACATCGATGAGAGAGAAACATCGATCAGCTGCCTCCTGCACGGCCCCCTACTGGGGATGTGCCCGCAACCAAGGTACAATGCCCTTGACGGGAATCGAACCTGGGACCTTTCAGTCCGCAGGCCGACGCTCTTTCCACTGAGCCAAGCCGGTTAGGGCTCTTCTAGTTCTTTTGCCTTTACATATAAATTTTAGAATAACTTTATATATATTTACCAAAAAAAATATTGCTGGGAGGCAGCAGATCAATGATTCTCTCTCACCACTGATTTTCTATCTTTCTCTCTCCCTTCCTCTCTGAAATCAATGAAAATATATATATTTTAAATCTTGCTGTAGGTTTAATAGGAATTGTGATAAACCTGTTTATCAATTGAGGGAGAATTGACATCTTTACTATGTTGAATCTTCCAATCCATGAATACAATGTCTTTATTTAGATCTTCTTTGATTTCTTTCATCAGCATTTTGTAGTTTTTAGAATACAAGTCCTGGAAATGTTTTCTTACAATTTACACCTAATTTCTTTTTCTTTCTTTTTTTAAAAAATATATTTTATTGATTTTTTACATAGAGGAAGAGAGAGGGATAGAGAGTTAGAAACATCGATCAGATGCCTCCTGCACAATCCCCACTGGGTATGTGCTCGCAACCAAGGTATATGCCCTTGACCAGAATCGAACCTGGGACCCTTGAGTCTGCAGGCCAACGCTCTATCCACTGAGCCAAACAGGTTAAGGCTATTTCTATTTTTAAGGTTCTTAAATTTTCAGCCTCATGAATAGTATGTAGAAATAGAATTTATTTTTGTATGTTTATCTTGTATACTAAACTCATTTATTAGGTCTAGTGGGATTTTCTACATAGGCAGACCATTATGTCATCAGCAAAAAGAAATATTTTATTTCTTCTTTTCTAATCCACATCACAATTTTGGCCAATCCCTCAAGTATTGGTATTTTTTAGATTGCTGCTACTCTCTTGGATGACCTCCTCCACTTTCCAAATTTTACATAATAACCTCTATCTTGGGCCCAGATCTGGCCCATAAGCTTCAGGCCGACACTTTTCCCAAACGTAAGGAAAACAGTTCCACCTCGATTGTGCTATAGATATCTCCAACTCCATGTGCCCTATACCAGGCCAATCACCTACTCCTTAAACATGCCATGGGGGCCCCACAAATGACCACTGACCCTCCGTTGCACAACTAAGAAACCAGTTAATCTTCCTATATTCCTCTCTCATATTAGTTCCCCCATCCAATACAAGTCTTGCCTATTCTGAGTCATTCATGAAATGTCCCCTTCTGTCCACCCACACTGAGCTGGGTCAGGCCCTCAGAGATTCTCTTTCCTAGTCCATTATGGTAACTTCCAAACTGGTCTCCTGCACTCCAGCCCTTCTCCCTCCAAACCACGGCCTAACCACGTCCAGATTACCTTTGTCATTCTCTTGATTAAAAACTTTCTAGAACACTGCTTACCTGTAGGTCAGATTCCAAATTCCAAATTAGCATGGCAGTCACATCCGGTCTTGCTTACTTCTCCATTATCACCTTCTTCCAACATCATCTTGCAACAATTCCAACCCATAAAGCATCCACTATTTCTCATTAAAACATGCTTCGGAAGAAACCAAGATGGCAGCATAAGGTATACACCTATACGTGCTGCCTCTCACAACCACACCAAAACTATAACTAAAAGACAAAACGTCTATCACCCAGAACCATGGGAAAGCTGGCTGAGTAGAAGTTCTACAACTAGAAGGAAAGAGAAAAGAGCATTGAGATGTGCACAAGCGCTGAAAAGCTGAGGTAAGCAGGCACGTGAATCAGGCTGGCGGTTGGCGACTGGGTGCGCTGTTTCTTTCAACCTGAAGGGAGACACAGCTCCCCATTACTCTGAACTCCAGTTTCCAGCAAGACTCTGGAGACCCAGACCCCTACGGGAAGAAGCTGGACTGTCTGCCATCGGGTTGGAAAGTGAGGGTGGCTTTCTTGGAGAGCTGTACACAGGAATCATTGTTTACTGCGCTGGGACACGGGGCGCAGGGCACGGGGATGCGGAAACGGGGAGATGCAGAGACAGCTGACTGGCAGCCATCACTATTTGCCACGCCCTAGTGACTCCCTGAGACCCCGCCCCATCCAATTTACAAACCCACCCAAGCTCTGCGCAGCGGCTTTCGCATATAAATGGCCTGCCCTATCGCAGCTTAACCTAACAAACTGCAGCTCTGGTCAGACCAGGAGAAATCTGCAGACCTCGCTGTAGCTCCTGCTGGGTGGCCTCAGACAGTAGCTGACCTGCATGCCATTGGAGATCCAGAAGCCAGTGTACCTAGTGGTCAGTGTGAGATGACACCAGATTTCAACTACTCACATTCATAAGTGACACATTCGAGAGTCTCGCAGACTCAGTGAACACCAAAGCCCCACTGAAACAAGTCCTGCTCCATAAGGGTGTCTCCAGCACAGTTCTTCCATTATAGACACAGCGGGTCCTCACAGCCAATTGGCCTGGAGGTCACTTCCTCCCAGTGTACCAACAGCAATCAAGCCTTAACTACAACAAGACTGTGCACTCAGCCTACAAAGGCATGCACCAAGAGTATCCACCTCAGGTTAACTGGGGAGGCTGAACCACTGGGCCCTATAAGTCACCTACCACACAAAGCCACTCCATCAACATGGGGAAGCAGCCAGAATGCGGAGACAAAGAAACATGTCATGAATGAAAGAAATGGAGGAAAGCAAACTTCTGGACACAGAGTTCAAAACCACATTTTAAAAAAAATATATTTTATTGATTTTTTACAAAGAGAAAGGGAGAAGGATAGAGAACTAGAAACATCACTCAGCTGCCTCTTGCACACCTCCTACTGGGGATGTGCCCGCAAGCAAGGTACATGCCCTTGACCGGAATCAAACCTGGGAACTTTCAGTCTGCAGGCCGATGCTCTAACCACTGAGCCAAACCAGTTAGGGCCAAAACCACATTTTTAAGGTTACTCAATAATCTGCTAAAAATCTCTGAGGAACTTAGTGAGACCTTTAAAGATCTTAATGAGAATGCCAAAAAAATGGAAAAGGACCAGTCAGAAATTAAGCATACACTGTCTGAAATAAAGAATATACAGAAATTCAACAGTAGATCAAAGGACCCCAAGAATCAAACCAAAGATTTGAAACATGAGGAAACAAAAAACACCCAACCAGAAAAACAAAAAGAAAAAAGAATCCAAAAATATGAAGATAGTGTAAGGAGCCTCTGGGACAACTTTAAGCGTACCAACTTCTGAATTACTGGGGTGCCAGAAGAATAGAGAGAGCAAAATATTTTTTTAAATATATATTTTATTGATTTTTTACAGAGAGGAAGGAAGAGAGATAGAGAGTTAGAAACATCAATGAGAGAGAAACATCAATCCGCTGCCTCCTGCACACTCCCTACTGGGGATGTGCCCACACCCAAGGTAGATGCCCTTGACCGGAATCGAACCTGGGACCCTTCAGTCCGCAGGCCAATGCTCTATCCACTGAGCCAAACCGGTCAGGGCAAGAAAGCAAAATATTGAAAACCTATTTGAAGAAATAATGATAGAAAACTTTCCCTACCTGGTGAAAGAAATATAGACTTACAAGTCCAGGAAGCGCACAGAACCCCAAACAAAAGAAATCCAAAGAGGACCACACCAAGACACATCATAATTAAAATGCCAAGAGCAAAAGACAAAGAGAGAATCTTGAAAGCAGCAAGAGAAAAACAGTTACTTACCTACAAGGGAGCACCCATACGACTGTCAGCTGATTCCTCAACAGAAACCATGCAGGCCAGAAGGGAGTGTCAAGAAATATTCAAAGTGATGAACAGCAAGAACCTACAACCAAGATTACTCTACCCAGCAAAGCTATCATTCAGAATTGAAGGTCAGATAAAGAGCTTCACAGACAAGAAAAAGCTAAAGGAGTTCAGCACCACCAAACCAGGATTATATAAGGGTATTCTTTAAGAAGAGGAAGAAGAAGAAAAAAGTAAAGATAAAAATTATGAACAACAAAATGACAACAAATACATCCCTATCAACAAGTGAATCTAAAAATCAAGTGAATAAAAAGTCTGATGAACAGAATAAACTGGTGCATATAATAGAATCAGGGGCATAGAAAGGGAGTGGACTGACAATTCTCAGGGGGAAGGGGGTGTGAGGGGTGCGGGAAGAGATTGGACAAAAATCTTACACCTATGGATGAGGACGGGGGGGAGGTAAGGGTATAGGGTGGGGTGGGGAATCAGGTGGAGGGGAGCTATGGGGGAAAAAAATAGGAACATATGTAATAATCAGAACAATAAAGATTTATTTAAAAAATAATTAAAAAAAAAAAAACATGCTTTGAATGTGTTTTCTCTTCCCTGGGCTCATGTTCCCTTTGTCTTCAATGCCTTGGCCATTTTTTCCTGGTAAACAATCCCCACTCATCCTTTAGGACCTAGTTCCATGTTCCCTTTCAATGCTCTAAGAACACCTGACATCTATATTCCCCACTCTGTAAGCATATACCACACTGTATGATAACTTTCTGCGTTTGAATCTGTCTCCACTAGATTGTGAGCTCCTAAAGAGTCACTCTCTCATTCATCTGTTTCTCCATAGCCTAGAGCACACAGCACAATGCTTCGCACAGAGTAGTTGCTCAATACATTTTGATTAAATTAAATAGTTGGGTAGATGGATGGATGAATGACTAAATGAAGTAAAGGAAAGAGGAAGTTCTTGGGCTCCATGATTTCTACTTCATAATATTACACATCCATCTTCAATTCATCCCTCCTAAATACTCCTCTGATCTTTTCTTTCTGTTACATTTTATAAACAACTGAAAACTCTGGTATAAGCCATCACAGTGTTGGCCTGGTCAAGCAGTTGCCATGGAAACAGGAACGTTAGTGCACAAACACCTCTAGAGATCCCTGATGCTCTTTACATCAAGCCTGTTTCTTCTTCCTTCCCTGGCCAGTGGGAGTGCAGCGAAAATCTACAAGGGCAGCCAAGGGGGTTCAGAACTTTGGCCCAAATTTTCACTTGCAGCTGATGAGTTCCAGGAAAAATCTGAAGTTAGAAGAAGCAACAAAGGAACAGCCGGTGCAAGGAGAGGTCTGGATGGTTTCCTTCTGAAAGAACTTAAAGAAGCAAGGCCCAGCTCCAGGTTCAGCTTCTCCATGGAGCCTAGCCTACCACACCCTCCAGCGCATGTTAAGTCCCTTCTCTGCCCCCTTCAAGCTTCAGTGAGACTATGAGGAATCTTTCCATTCACATAGCACATAGCCCCTCCGGGGTGCTGTAATCTGATGGTGGGTTAATTCACAAAGACACATCCTGTCCTTTAGACAAACCTCCTGGCCACGGGCCACATCTTCTCTAGTCTCTCCCCAACCCCACACCCCAGGCCACCAATCCCAGCAACCACTTGTTGAACTCCATGCCATGTGCTGTGTTTATACACTTCATTGCATTGAACTCTCTAGATGAGACATTCTGTGTTGGTGGAACAGTTCTAGATATGCACTGTCCAATACAGAGCCACTGGCCACATGTGGCTACTGAGTAACTAAGATGCCCAGTGAAACTGGGGAGCTGAATTTTGTTTAATTTTTTTTAAATATTTGTATTGGTTTTAGAAAGGAGAGGGAAAGAAAGAGGAATCACTGAAAGAGGACCATCAATAGGCTGCCTCCCACCTGCCCCCCACCTTGGGTTGAGCCTACAATGCAGGCATATGCCCTGACCAAGAATCAAACTGGCAATGTCTCTTTTTTAATATATATTTTTTAATTTCAGAGAGGAAGAAAAAGGGGGAAATAGATAGAAACATCAATGATGAGAGAGAATCAGTGATCGCCTGCCTCCTGCACACCCCTTACTGAGGATCAAGCCCAAAACCCAGACATGTGCCCTTGACTGGAATCGAACCCAGGCCGCATGCCAATGCTTTATCCACTGAGCCAAACTGGCTAGGGCTTAAATGGATGAATTTTATTGAGAGAATTTGATTAGGATTGAATTGAATCTATATAGATCAAGTTGGGAAGAAAGAACATCTTGACAATATTGAGTCTTCCTATCCATGAACATGTAATATCTGTTTAATTAATTCTTTGATATCTCTCATCAAAGTTTTATAGTTTTCCTCATATAGATTTTGTATAATTTTTAAAAATGCAATAGATGTATTCAGTACATCAATTGCATTTTGTCCATGTAATCACTATCAATCTTTGAGGTCAAGGCCATGTCTGCTTACGTAACAGATGGTCATGACAACATTTGCACATGTGGTTGTCAGAAATACTGATGAAGAGGAAAAAAATCTGATGGATTCCATTAAAATCTGGATTCTAGTCCCAGTTCAGCCCCTAACTTGCTGTATGACCTCTGGCAAGAAATATCCCTTGGTAGGCCTTAATGAAGGAGTTCAACTAGACCAGAGGATCCCAAAACTGACGCAGGTTCCCAGGATCAACTCCCAAATGTTTTCTCAATAGGTCTGGGGTGGGTCTTGAAACAAAATCTGTATAATTAAAATTTCCCCCTGGTGTTTCTGATCTCTGGGATCCACTAACTAAGTGGTTGTCAAACCACGGCTCATGAGCCACATGCGGCTCTTTGGCCCCTTGAGTGTGGCTCTTCCACAAAATACCACGGCCTAGGTGAGTCTATTTTGAAGAAGTGGCGTTAGAAGAAGTTTAAAAAATTTGGCTCTCAAAAGAAATTTCAATCATTGTACTGTTGATATTTGGCTCTGTTGACTAATGAGTTTGCTGACCACTGCGCTAACTTGTTGGAGTAAAGGTTCCCAAGTTTTCTTCATTCACAGTGGCTTTGATAATTCAATAACTGTTTCATGATATTCCTAGGCCTACAGAAATAACTAACATTAAGAAGGTACATCCAGCCCTAGCTGGTCTGGCTCAGTGGTTAGAGCATCAGCCTGTGGACTGAAGGGGTCCCAGGTTTGATACCAATAGAGGGCACATGCCTGGATTGTGGGCTCGATCCCCAGTATGCCGGGGTGTGCAAGAGGCCACCAATCAATGATTCTCTCTCATCATTGATGTTTCTATCTCTCTCCTTTCCTCTGTGAATTCAATAAAAATATTTTTTAAAAAGAAGAAGAAGAAGATAAGTCCAGAGAGGAGAAACCAAGATGGCAGCATAGGTAAACACCTAAACTGCTGCCTCGCACAACAATATCAAAACTACAACTAAAAGACAGAACGGACACCATCCAGAACCACAGGAAAGCTAGCTGAGTGGAAATTCTACAACTAGAAGAAAAGAGGAAAGCACATTGAGACTCAGAGGAGCTGCAAAAGGCTGAGGTACAGAGGCTCACATGTGGAGAGGAAGGGCGGCTGTGTGCATGGGCGGCTGAGTGCGCGGCTGGCTTTCTAAAGCGGGAGGGAGAAGGAAACTCCCAACTGCACTGAACTCCAGTCCCGGGCGAGACACTGGGAAACCAGACTCATTTGGGGGGAATCTGGACTGTCAGGAAAAAGAAAGCACACTGAGACTCGGGAGCTGCGGAAGGAAGAGGTCTGGAGGCGCATGTGCGCGCAGAGAGAACTGACTGCTGAATACACGGGAGGCTGAGTGCGGGGCTGGCTTTCTAAAGTGGGAGGGAGACAGAAGCTCCCGACTGCTTTGAACTCCAGTTCCGGGCAAGTTTCTGGGAACCCTGACTCATTCGGGGAGAAACTGGACTGTCTGGCAGCGGGTGAAACTCGAGGGCGGCTTCCTTTCAGAGGTGCTTGCAGCAATTACCGAGGGACACTGAGACCCAGGGGCCTCATAGGGCAGGGCTGACGGGAAACCAAGGCTGTCTGCTCTGCCCTGAAATTCCGCCCCATCCAAGCTTAGCACAGAGGCTTTTGCAATTTTGCAAGTCTTGTCTCATAAGAGTGTCTCTAGCACAGAAGTGTTCCCAGTGTAGACACAGCTGATCCTCACAGCCAATTGGCCTGGAGGTCAATTCCTCCCAGTGATACCAACAACAATCAAGACTTAACTACAACAAGGCTGAGCACACAGTCCACAAAGGGGTGCACCAAGAGTAACAGGGAAGGCTGAGCCACTGTGCTCTAGGGGACACCTACCACACAAAGCTACTCTATCAACTCTGGGAAGCAGCAAAAATGCGGAGACAAAGAAACAGGTCACAAATGAAAGAAATGGAGGAAAACAAATGACTGGATATAGAGTTCAAAACCACGGTTATAAGGTTTTTCAAGAATTTCCTAGAAAAGGCCGATAAATTTAACAAGACCCTCGAGGATATGAAAAAGGACCAACTAGAAATTAAACATACACTGACAGAAATAAAAAATATTATACAGAGACCTAACAGCAGACTAGAGGAACGCAAGAATCAAGTCAAAGATTTGAAATACAAAGAAGCAAAAAACACTCAGCCGGAAAAGAAAAAAGAATCCAAAAATTTGAAGATAGTGTAAGGAGCCTCTGGGACAACCTCAAGCATACCAACATCCGAATTATGGGGGTGCCAGAAGAAGAGAGAGAGCAAGATATACTGAAAACCTATTTGAAGAAATAATGACTGAAAACTTCCCCCACCTGGTGAAAGAAAAAGACTTACAAGTCCAGGAAGTGCAGAGAACCCCAAATGAGGGGAATCCAAAGAGGATCACACCAAGACACATCATAATTAAAATGCCAAGAGAAAAAGACAAAGAGAGAATCTTGAAAGCAGCAAGAGAAAATCAGTTACCTACAAGGGAGCACCCATACGATTGGTCAGCTGATTTCTCAACAGAAACTATGCAGGCCAGAAGGGAGTGGCAAGAAATATTCAAAGTGATGAACAGCAATAACCTACAACCAAGATTACTCTACCCAGCAAAGCTATCATTCAGAGTTGAAGGTCAGATGAAGAGATTCACAGATAAGAAAAAGCTAAAGGAGTTCATCACCACCAAACCAGTATTATATGAAATGCTGAAAGGTATTCTTTAAGAAGAGGAAGAAGAAGAAAAGGGTAAAGATAAAAATTATGAACAACAAATACATATCTATCAACAAGTGAATCTAAAAATCAAGTGAATAAAAAATCTGATGAACAGAATAAACAGGTGGATATAATAGAATCAGGGGCATAGAAAGGGAGTGGACTGACAATTCTCGGGGGGAAAGGGGTGTGGGAGGTGCAGGAAGAGACTGGACAAAAAGCGTACACCTATGTATGAGGACAGTGGGGGGGAGGTAAGGACAGAGGGTGGGGTGGGAACCGGGTGGAGGGGAGTTATGGGGGAAAAAAGAGGAACAACTGTAATAATCTCAACAATAAATTTATTAAATTTAAAAAAAGAAGTTAAGTCCAAAGGAACAGTATTTATGTCCTAAGAACTTAATGCCTTTGGGACACCGCACACTTTCTTAAACCTTGGGATCACATAGGACACGGCCATTATCATTTCTTGTTCCATATTAATTTGTACACAATACTTGTTTTTTATCACAACAATGTCCAAAAACCTCAGCTTCGTAAAGATATGATGTCATCAAAAGGAATGTAGTGCGAGCTAATGCAAAAACTGCCTCAAGTTAGCAGTTTGTGCAGGGTCAGACAGATGTCACGTGTTGTGAGCTGAATTATGTCCCCCCTTCAAACCCACGTGTCAAAGCCCTAACCCGCAGTACCTCACTATGACTATGACTGTATCTGAAGACAGGGCCTTTGAAGAAATAATCAAGGTGAATGAGGTCATATGAGTGGGTCCTAATCCAATATGACCGGTGCCCTCATAGGAAGAGGAGATTAGGATACAAACATGCATGCACACAGAGGAAAGACCACGGAAGGACACAGTGGCCATCTGTAAGCCGAAGAGAGAGGCCTCAGAAGAAACATAACCTGCCAACACCTTGATTTTGAACTTCTAGCCTCCAGAACTATGAGAAGATTAATTTCTGTGTAAGCCCCTGGATGAATATTTTGTTATGGCAACCTAACAAACAAACACCCTAGGTTTCCCCTAAGATTTTAAAATCCCCCTCAGCAGCCCTGTGAGTTCTCCAACTGTGAGCACCTCAACACACAGTTGGAGAACCACAACCTGGGGACTTACATATGCCATGAGTCTGACCCCACTCAAACCACTAATGGAGATAAATGGACAGATTGCTAGGGTATAAGTCACCTAGCAAATTTCATTCAACACAAATCAACATTTCTGCCCTAATAACACACCTGATTCCTGGCTTCAGCAGATATTAATCACCAGTTGGAGGTTAGCCCAGGCCAGAGATTTAGGTAGCCAGTTGGGAGGTTGCTATGGTGGTAGAGGAGAAAGCTGGCTATGACCTGGACAGGATGGTGGCAGTGAGAATGCAGAACAGTGGGCATACTGGGATCTATTTTGTGGTGAAGTAGTTGTGACTCAGAACTTGCAGATGGATTTGTGAGTGGGAGAGCGCAGAATCAAGGATAATTCCTAGAGTTTGTTTATAATGGAGTCTATTTCTATTGTGACTGCACTCTTTCATTTCTACAGTTTTTATTGAGAGCCTGCTTACTGCCATGCTATGTCCAAGGTGCTGGGCTACCAGGGTGGGAAAAATAGGATTCTTTCTTTTGCTTAACAGTGTGGATGTTGGAGCTGGACTGCCTAGGTTCAAATCCCAGCTCTGTACTTACTAGCTGTGTGGCCTTGGGCAAGTTACTTAACCTACCTCGGCTTTCTCATCTGTAAATGGGGATAATAAAGGCATCCACCTTCTATTAGAACTGTTATAAGGATCAAATTAGATAATATATTAAAGCACTTAGAATAGCGCCTATCCAGTATAAGCATTCTATAAGTTTTAGCTTTTACAGTCCAGGGAGTTTTCATTCTAGTGGAAAGAGGCAGAAAATAAGCAAACAATATTACATCACGATAAGTTCAGTGAAGGAAATTTAAAAGGGTGATTGAGGACTTCATGAACTACTTCACATTGGGTGCTCACGAAAGGCCTTTCAGAGGAGATGACAGTTAAACTAAGACTTAAATGGCAAGAAGGAGCCAGGCGTGAGCATATCTAGGAAAAGAATATTCTAGAGGGAAACAAATGTAAATTCCCTCAGGCAAGAACAAGCGTGGCATGTGCCAGCAACAGAAAGAAGGGCAATAGGGCTGGAATTCAATGAGGGAGTGAATGAAGTTGGCGAGGCTGGCAGTTGACAGATCAGGGTAGGGAATTTGGTTTTATTTTAAGAGCCAGAGGAGCCAGGGGGATGTTTGAAGGAGGAGGATAGTGTGGTTTGACTCACATTTTAGAGACCAGCTGGATGATTGTATGAGCAGGTTTTGGGGTGGCATAGAGGACACAGAGAGACTAGTTGGGAGACTACTGAGGACTGCAGGCAAGAATGATGGCTTCAACAGGATCGCTCTCGAGACTTCACCAATCAGAAAACACTCCCTGTTTTTCACTCACTTACCTCATGGCTCCTCCCATCATTAGGCTATTCCTTTAATTTTGCTCTTTGGCCCCTGTCTCATGCGCTGTTTCACTAGTTTTTTGTAGAACAGAATGCAGGCGTTCACCAACCAGAAGGTGGGAGAGATCTATCTGGCCTTGAATTCAGAACCTAGAGACACCTATGTCACCAGAATCCTTGAGACCCCGGATAGACGCCCCTAACGATGCCCCATCTCAGCAGGAAGTAGCTACGGAAAACGGACCTTCACCCCCTGACCTTGCCTGGACTCTCAATATTTTTTAATATCACCAAAAGCCTGGAATGATAGATCCTCCCTTCCCCCAACTGGTGGGCGGAGTATGATGTATGACATAACCGGTGTCTGCCGCCGGGACATCCCCGAGACATTCAACCACCAATCAGCGCATGTCGAGTGCCCTGGGCCCAACCCCTTCCTGTTCCTCCCCTTAAAAGGCATGTTCACCGCTGCACATGTTGCTGCTCTCCCAGTCTGCAAGGCAGTCTGGCTGGGTCCTCCTTCTCCTTCTCCCCCTCCTCTAATCCTGGTTTTTCTACCCTCCTCCGTAATGAACCTCGCTTGTTAGTGTGGAATAAACTTCCTCTTTAACATGCAAAAAAAATTTAAAAAAGAATGATGGCTTCATCTGGGTGGCAGGGGACAGGTAGGAGGACAGATCTGGGATGTGCCTTAGATGTAGCATCAGCTAGACTTGGACTTTACACGCAGGTTCTGCTGGACACAGTTCTGGACAGTCCCCCCAACACCTATCTCTGTGTTTCAGTGTGCAGCACAGATTTAGGTAAAGTGGAGGACAGACTGGAGCAGGTGGAACTGGGGGCAGGGAGGCCAGGAAAAGAACTCTTGCAGTTAGTTCAATGGAATGAATGTGGAAATGTCCAGTAACTGATAAAAAGGTAACAGCTAACATTCACTGCGCTCTTCCTGTGTGGCCAGATTCTGCGTGAAGTGCTTTGTGTGCATCATCTTATTTAACTTCCACAACTAACCTCTGAGCTAAGTATCGGTATCCCCATTTATAGGGGAGGAGCTGTGAAGATGACTTGTGTAAGGGTCACACAGTGATGGAATTCAAAGCCCATTTAAAAAAAATATGCTGTTTATATATATACAAGAGGCCTGATGTACGAAGATTCGTGCAGGAATGGGCCTTCCTTCCCCTGGCTGCCAGCACCGCCTTCACTCCGGCCCAGAGCCGCCTTTCTGCTTTTGCTCCGGCCCAGAGCCGTCTTTCCGCCTTCCCACACTACCCAGAGGCCTGGAGCGGCTGGGGTGGGCGGCCACTTGGGTGCCTGCATATGCAAATTAACCCACCATCTTTGTTGGGTTAATTTGCATACTCACTCCTGATTGGCTGGTAGGCATCTTGAAGGTACGGTCAATTTGCATCTTTCTCTTTTATTAGTGTAGATATTTCAGAGAGGAAGGGAGAGGGAGAGAGAAAGAAATGTCAATAAGAGAGAAATAATCATTGATTGGCTGACTCCTGCACACCTTGTACTGGGGATCAAGCCTGTATCCTGGACTTGTGCCTTGACCAGGAATTGAACTGTGACCTCCTGGTTCCAAGGCTGATGCTCAACCACACCGGCTGGGCGCACCACTCCTTTTGGGATGTCAGGAGTGTATTAATGGAATCCATGCTGTGGGCACCCCCACAGCGCCATACCATCATCAGAAGGGGCACTCCAACCTAACAATGGATTTACAGATGCTTATCTCCTGTGCTGTATACGCTGTTTTAAGGCTCACTAATGAATTTCAATGTGATCAGCTGAAATGCGCAAAAGGCATCGTGGGTTGTCATGAGGACTCAATACGATACTCAGAAGCACCTGGCTATAGACAGGTGTTCATTAAGTATTTGTCGACTCTGAACCTGGATCAACAACGTAGAAAGGGTTGTTTAGTGAAAAGTTTTTTTCGGTACCAACAAGGCTGGTGTACTTAACTTGCCGTAGCTTCAGTCTCCTCAGTTCTGAAAAGGTTAAGAATTCCTCCTGCCTTTAAGGTTTGTTTTGAGGATAAATGAGGTTGTAGGGGAGGTGAGCACACAGCCCAGAAACACCTGGCAGCCATCACAGACATTAGAAACACCGGACCCCTCTTCCCTGTCACTGGCCTATGGGCTGAAAAGCATCCATCTCTCTGTCAGCATTTGTGGTGACGGGCTGCCCGCATACCCTCTCTGCCTATTTTATTAGCGAATATACTCCTCAAAATTGGGCATTTGAAAGGCACCTACCAATGAACTTTATACATCCAGAAATGGTACCAGCAAATTAAATGTTATTATCCTATAAATAAACAATTTTGGTTCCTTTAACTGATACTTCAAAAATCCTTACTTACACTTCTCATGATCCTTCCAAGAATTTGCCAGGAGGTGGACCTGTCAATAGAAAGGACACAAATTATTATTTCCCACCAATGCCGTCAAAACAATGGTTACTTAGAAAGCCCAAAACACTCCGCTGGAATTTTCAGAATTTAATCAACACACTCCCACCCCCACCCAACTACCTGCCCATTTTGACTTTGCCTAAAAGGACTCCTCACAGTTGATCCAGCCCAAACCACAAAGGAACATTCAAACAAATCATCAGTAAAACTGCTGTGTGGTGGTAATCGGGGTTGCTGGGCTGTGGTTGCTGGTAGTTGGGGAGGAGCAAGCAGATCCAGCAAAAGTGTTGTTTTAAACTGGTAGCTAGGAGCTCAGATAATGAGGTCACAGGGTGGTTGTGCTTTGGAACTTTCTGCTCCTTCAAGGCAGTTACCCTGAAAACCCTCCGAATTAGTCCATGGTACCGCTCCATCACTGCCCCGGAGCGAATAAACCGCTGTGGGACGTCATTTCTTCACCTGCACAAGGCGGCTGATAGCAACTCTCACTCGGTGAGTTAAGGGTGAGGTGTTACCTAGGACCGCGTCACTGAAAGTGCTTTACACATCGCAAAGCACTACTTACACAGCAGTTCCTAGTTTTCCTACGTCCAGCCATTCCCACGGAGGAGGAAAACGCGGCCCGCGGATCAAACGTCCTCCCCGTGTCCGAGGATCGGGGCGGAGCTCGCTCAGGTACCTCCATCCATCAGACCTGCTCACTTCTCCGAGAACTGCTCGCTCCCCTCAGCCCAGCGCGGTGCGGCCAGAGCCCACCTCCCAGGTTCGCACCCCGGCTCTGCCTCTCCCAGCACCCGCGGTCCCAGCGCCTGCCCGCCCGGTGCTGGGCGGCCCCGCGGGAAGGAAGGGCTGGTGGCCGCCCAGGCCCCCTGGGTGCTGAAGAGTGGCAGTTGCCCTGGGCAGCTCAGTTATCGAACACTCCCCGCCCGGCTTGTGCCCGCGCTGCGGTTGCAATCAAGGCCGGGACACCGAGGGCTCGCTCCGCGCCGGGCACCGTGCTGCTCGCTCCGGCCCGGCTCCTGGCGCGGCCCCTCGCCGCCGCGGTGTCACTGAGACGGGACGGGTCTCGCCGTCCACTCAGCAGTTCTCCGGTGTCGCTGCCCGCCACGCCCCCCCGCGCCTCCCTCCTCCACGGCCATCTCGGACCCCCCAGCCTGGACCCAGCTGTTCAGCGAGCCCGCGCCGCGCTCCAACCCGGCGCTCGGCTTCCAGAAGCGGGTGGGGGCGCCGGGGTGCCGCGCGGGGGCGGGCCGAGGGGCGGGGCGGGGCGGGCGGAACGGCCGGCGGTTGGAGTTCCGCTCCGACGCGCGCCGCCCAGCCACGTGACGGTCGGCCCCGCCCCTCGGGGTCGGGAGTTGGCAGGGGTGGGGGGTCGGGTGGGGGCGGGGTGGTAGTGTAATCACCTCTGACCGCAGCCTAACCCCTACCCCTACCAAGGGGGCGCCGGAGTCTGAGCTACCTGTTATCAGCCCATTTCGCAGACGGGGCGAACTGAGTCCTGCGGGGGGGGGGGGGGAGCGGGGAGCAGGGCCTCGGCCAAGACCTGAAAGCATTGGTCTCCTTTCCGATCCAGTGATCATATGATCCAGTGATCATATTGGAATGGAAGCCGCATGAGAGCAAGAACTTCGCTGTCTTCTCATTCACTGCTCCCTCCCCAAAGATTTTTTAAAAATATATTTTTATTGAGAGAGGAAGGGAGAGGGAGGGAGGGATAGAAACGTCAATGATGAGAGAGAATCATTGATTGGCTGCCTCCTGCACGCCCCCTACTGGGGATCAAGCCCGCAACCCCGGCATATGCCTTGACCAGAATGGAACCTCCGACCTTTCAGTCCACAGGTGGAGGCTCTATCCACTGAGCCACACCGGCTAGGGCCACCCCCAACGATCTCATAAAAATAATTGGGGGAAGGCCAGACAGAAGTGAGTGATACGATCAAGAGCATCCAGCCCTGGCCGGTGTGGCTCAATGGGTGGAGTGTTGTCCTGCATAGAAGGGCCGCCAGATGGATTCCGGTCAGGGCAGGTATCCAGGTTGTGGTGTGCTCCTTGATCTGGCGTTGCAGGAGGCAATTAACGGGATTTCCCTCTCACATCACTGTTTCAAACATCTCCCTCTTCCTTCCCCTCTCTAAAAATCAATAAACTCAGGTGAAAATTAATTTTAAAAATAAAAATAAAAGAGCACCCAGCCTATAGATGCAGACGAGTTAATTGATCCAATTTATGGGGCAGGGTAGGAGAGGAGACCAGCTAGGACACTTCAGTGGAATACAGAGGCGGAATGATGGTGGTCTGGAGTGAAGTGGTGGCAGTGGAGACAGAAAGAAGTGGAAGTTGTCCTAGTCAGTTTGGCTCAGTGGATAGAGCCTCGGCCTGCGGACTGAAGGGTCCCAGGTTTGATTCCGGTCAAGGGCACATGCCCGGGTTGCGGGCTTGATCCCCAGTAGGGGGTGTGCAGGAGGCAGCCGATCAATGATTCATTCATCATTGATGTTTCAATTTCTCTCTCTCCCTCTCCCTTCCTCTCTGAAATCAATAAAAATATATATTTAAAAACCAGTGGAAGTATTTGAGGGAGGTTTGGGAAAAATAAAAGGATTTGCTGATGGGTAGAAAGTGAGGGATGGAGAAGGAGGAATCAAAAGGAAGTTCCTGAGTTGTCGGTAGTTCTGTGCACTGACATGGGTTTGGGCTAAGCCTTACTAAGGGAATAAAGTTTTGTGGTTTATGATGCAATCTACAGATGGACATAGGAATCTGCAGCTCAGAGGACAAACGCATGGGCTGGAGATGTGAATCTGGGGTTGCAATCAAGGCCGGGACACCGAGGACTCGCTCCGGCCTGTCAGCGCGGGCACAAGCCGGGCGGGGAGTGTTCGATAACTGGGGTACTTACAGCACTAAGAATGAAAGACATCACTTATGGTGAAAAGTAAAAAGAAGAGGGCTCAGGACAGAGCCCCGGAGAATGCTAGCCAATACTTAGAATTCGGGCAGAAGAAAGGAAGAAATAAATAAAAAGAATTCAGGCAGAAGAGGACGGTCCTGCCCAGGAGAGAGAATTGGCCATTGGCCGGAGAGGCAGGACTAAAACCCAGGGGCCCAAGAAAGGACAGCGGGTCATGAAGGAGGGGCGTGGCTATGCATCAGAGAAGCTGTATGCAAACTGACAAAGCAGTTTTGGCCCAGTGTGAGGATGCAGGGACTCTCCTTCTGTCTTAAAGGGAGGATGCCAAAATTTGCAGAATTTAGATCTCCAGTCAGGGCTCTCTGATGAGCCCCAACTGCCTTCTTGCCCCCCCCTTTTTATAATCCTCACCCAAGGAGAATGTTTTTTCCCACATTTCTTTAGAGAGAGAAAGAAACATTGAGGTGACAGGGATACAGCAATTGGTTACCTCCCACCACCAGGGCTAGGGACCAAACCCGCAACTAAGGTGCGTGTCTTTATTTTATTTTATTTTTTAAATATATTTTTATTTATTTTTTACAGAGAGGAAGGGAGAGGGATAGAGAGCTAGAAACATCGATGAGAGAGAAACATCGATCAGCTGCCTCCTGCACACTCCCTACTGGGGATGTGCCTGCAACCAAGGTACATGCCCTTGACGGGAATCGAACCTGGGACCCTTGAGTCCGCAGGCCGACGCTCTTTCCACTGAGCCAAACCGGTTAGGGCAAGGTACATGTCTTTAACTGGGAATCGAACCCTCAACCCTTAGGTCCAAGGGCTGATGCTCTAACCACACTGACTGGCCGGGACCCTTCTTGCCCTCTTGGAGACATCTCAGACTAAGCAAAATTCTCAGGCCTCTATTCAACTACCCAATGTTTTTAATTTTTTATTGATTTTCCTTTTTGTATTTAGAGAGAGAGGGAGGGCAAGAGAGAAAAACATCTATGTGAGAGAGAAACACCGATCTGCTGCCTCCTGCGCACCCCCTACCGAAGACAACGCCTGCAGCATGGGCATGTGCCCTGGCTGAGTATGGAACCGTGATCTCCTGGTTCATGGGCTGATGCTCAACCAACTGAGCCACACCGTCCAGGGCCCTCCTAAAATGTTTAACCATCACGGCACATGATCTCACTCTGTACCCTGCTGACATGTTTGGAGTCATCCTGGATTCCTCCCTCTTCCAAACCCACACCATGCAATTAACTACTGCTTCCAGCTCTTTTCTCAACTTCTCCTCCTTCTCTGCACGCCCTCTGCGCCTGCCCTGGTCCAAGCCATGATCATCCCTCGCCTGGATCATTAGAAGAGTCTTCCAACGTGGTCTCCCTGCTGCCTCTCTTCATCCTCTCCCAACCCATTCTCCACACAGCAGCCAGAGAGGCCTCAGGTGCACATAATCTGAGCCCTGGTGGGTGTGGCTCAGTTGGTTAGAAAGTTGTCCAGCACACCAAAAGGTTGTGGGCAACCGATCAGTGTTTCTCTCACATGTCAATGTTTTTTTCTCTCTCTCTCTGTCTCTCTTCTATCCCTTCTCTCTCTCTCTCTCTCTCTCTCTCTCTCTCTCTCTCTCTCTCTCTCTCTCTCTCACACACACACACACACACACACACACACACACACACACAATAAAAACATATCCTCTGGTGAGGAATGTAAAAAAACAACCACATAAATCAATTCACTCCCCTGCTTAAAGCCTTCACAGTTTCCCATTATATTCTCCGGCTACTGGAGCTGTTCACCTCCTTCCCTAAATTCTGTATCTCTGCCTGGCATGCCCTGCCCCTCTGCTCCTAACTGGCTCCTTCATATCCTGTCAGTCAAGGGTGTTCCCTAGGCAGCAGGCCTTCTCTGGACATCCCCAGACCACGTTTCTCCAGCTCAGCACCCTGCTACGCGCCTTCCCAGTAGGAATGAGCTGTTTCACTGTCTCACTGCAGGAGGCAGGAAACTCCCGGAGGAAGAAATACGCACCTGTGTCTTCTCAGAGTCCAGCACGGCCCTGGCACACAGTAGGCACTAAATAAATATTTAATGAGTACGATGATTCGCCATGAGTAGATTCTCTACCTGTGAGGTTTATGGTTGCTCTCTTATAAAAATTAAAAGATTAAATAAATCATACCCTGACCAGATAATTCAGTTGCTTAGAGCATCATCACCATATGCAAAGGTTGCGGGTTCAGTCCCTGGTCAACCAACATTCTTCTGGTTGCTGCCACCCTAATGTCCAATAGGATGATAATAACTACCATGTGCCGTGTCCAGTCGATGGCAAGCACCGCACATTGTTATTTCTAACAACCCAATGAGGGGGCCCTGTATTTCCGTTTTACACATTAAAACCTCGGCTCCGTTTATTTATCATATTTGACGTTTAGTCTTGACTTGCTTCTTGTACTTTGAAATCATGGAACTCTTCAAGTTGAGTGAGATTAACTCAATCCCATTTACTTGGTGAGGCAGGTGAGCCCAGAGAAGGCAAGCCTCGCGCTCTTGGTGGAGGATCTGGGCCAGGAGCCCTGTTAACGGTAAAACCAGAGTTTACAAGTGTCAGGATAGCAAGCTACCCACTCTAGGGTTCCCCCTTCAGGCAGCAGCCTGTTGTCAGACACAGGAAGACAAATGCCGTAGGATTTCACTCCTATGTGGAATCTAAAAAACAAAACAGGCAGACCAAACCCAACGGAAACAGAGATTCATAGAGACAGAGAATAAACTGATGCTTGCCAGAGGGTGGTGGTGGGGAGGAGGGAAGGGCAAAAAAGGTGAAGAGGATTGAGAGGAACAACTTGTAGTTATCAAATAAATAAGTCACAGTGATGTAATGTACAGCACAGGGAATACAGTCGATTATAATGATTCATGTTGTACAGGGACAGATGGTTACTAGACTTATCTTCATAAAGTTTATGCATGTTCGATCCCTTTGTTGTACACCTGAAAGTAATATAATATTTTATGTC
Organism: Corynorhinus townsendii; assembly: GCA_026230045.1. Classification (NCBI taxonomy): domain Eukaryota; kingdom Metazoa; phylum Chordata; class Mammalia; order Chiroptera; family Vespertilionidae; genus Corynorhinus; species Corynorhinus townsendii. The sequence continues at coordinate 214,838,018 of JAPDVU010000003.1, forward strand.
AACTATATAATTGTTTTATTTTTTATTTTTTTAAAATATATTTTTATTGATTTTTTACAGAGAGAAAGAGAGAGAGAGATAATCAGAAACATCGATCAGCTGCCTCCTGCACTCCCCCCACTGGGGATGTGCCCGCAACCCAGGTACATGCCCTTGACCGGAATCAAACCTGGGACCCTTCGGTCCGCAGGCAGACACTCTATCCACTGAGCCAAACCGGTTTTGGCTATATAATTGTTTTAAAGCAGTGGCCTGTTGTAATCCTTGAAGTCTTACTGTTTAGCTCTTTAGTTATTAAGCACCTCAGGTATGTGAGGCCCTGTTCTTGACTCTGGAAATACAGCAGAGAACAAGAGAGACGAGGTTCCTGCCCTCATGGGGCTTACATTCCAGTGGTGGGAGAATGGCAATGAACAAGTAAATACACGAACAGGGTAATTTCAGACAGAAACAAGTGCTACCAAGGACTGTAAAATGGGCGAAGGGATACAGTGAGGGGAGAGAACAGCTACTTTAAATAAGGTTCCTGAGAAGGTGACTTTGAGCTGAAATCTGAAAAATGAAGAGCCATCCTTGAGAAGAGCCATGGAAAGACTTTCCCGCACAAATGGAACAGTGAGTGCGAAGGCCCTGAGGCCAACGCGGGCCCGGCAGTCAAGAACAGGAAGAGGTGAGGAGATGGACACAACGGAAAGGTGGCGAGGATGGTACCAGAGGAGGCTGGAGAGACAGCTGGGGCCAGTCACTTAGGGTTCTTGGCGTGTTTGGATTTTACTCCTCAAGTTTTAACCAAGAGAATAAGCATGAACCAGCTTATGCTATTAAAAGAGCACTTGTGTGGAGTAAAGAAGGTGAGTTTTTCAAACAAGGAGACCAGTCAGATGGCTGTTGCAGTGCGCTGGCAGCCTGTATTAGGATGGGAGTCGTGGAGGAATAAGGATATATTTTGGAGAACAATCAACAGTACTTATTGAGAGCATGAAGGTGGAAAAGGTTGAAGGAAAGAGTTCAAGGAAGTCTTTCACTTCTGTGGAGTGGGACACAAATTTAGAAGCATGATGCCCTGGCTTTGTAGCTCAGTTGGTTCGAGCATGGGGCAGATACAGCAAGTTTTGTGGGTTTGATCCCCGTCAGCACCCATGCAAGACTCAACCAATGACTGCATGGAAGGGCAGAGAGGCAAGTTGGTGCTTCTCTCTCTCAAATCAATCAATCAATAAAATTTTTAATGCATTTTTTATTGATTTAGAGAGAGAGGAAGGGAAAGGAATAGAGAGAAACATTGATGACAGAGAAACATCAATTGGCTGCCTCCCGCATGGTCCCAACTTGGGGTCGAGCCCACAACCCAGGCATGTGCCCTGACCAGGAATCAACCAGTGACCTCTTGGTTCATGGGTCGCACCCAACCACTGAGCCACACTGGCTGGGCAATTTCAAAAAAATTTTTATCAAAGAAATATATTTAACACATATTTAGCCTCCCCCTACTACAGTTAGATTCTCAATTAAATCAGAGCACAGCATAACATAGGGAAATAATTTAAACTAATTCTTAAATTCCAGTCCAGTGTGATCTTGGAAATTGTCTAAACACAAAGAGCCACTGTTTCCTCGTCTTTCAAAGAGTGACGGCGCCCCGGGATTTGAGATGTTTGTGAAGCTCCAGGACAGCGCCTGGAACTGGGAGCCTGAAGCAGGTTGTGGGAAATCCAAACGGAATGAGGCAGAGAGCCTCATACTTGAGGTTTTATTCAGGAGATGATGATGTAGGGCCAGTGTTGCAGGAGGTTAAACATGCGGAACATGTATAGCACTGGGCATAAGAATATTCCCGTTTCTACCCGAATTGGAACTGAGTTTCTCTGCTAGGCATCCGGTCCTGGAGCAGTACCTGACTATCGCAGGTATCAATAATTGATTAATAAAGAATGGGATCTGGGTGACGGGAAGAGGTTGTCAGAGAAATAAAAAGAACCAGCGCCGGGGATTTTCCGGTTGCTATTGTAACGCCCCCCCTCCACAAGCACCCACGGGTGAACTACAAGTCCCATAAGACCCCGCCTCAAGGGGAGGAGGGGCGCAGGCGAGGGCGGCACCGGCTGTTCCTCTTCCTTGAAGCGTGATTGGCTCGCGGCTCTGGAAGGCGACCAATGAGCGCACTCGGGAAAAGCGGCGAGGCCAATATGGCTTCCTGCACCTGGTGACGGTTGTGGGAACTGTTGGGTCTCATGGAGAAGCCGCGCGGCGTCGAGGTGAGTGAGAGAGGGCTTTTGGTGTGTGGGAAAGGGAACCCCGAGAGCCTAGCTCGGGGGACCCTGTCGTAGGCCTTCTAGCGACGCCTTGCGGTGCTGGGGGAAGGATGGATAAGCGGGCTGAGCAGGGCCAGAAAGGGTTGGTGCTGCCTTTTGGTCCGAGGTTGCTGGGGTCGACGTCTGGCGAGTAGTTCCGGGAGGAACCGCCTCCCTGGCCTCGGGGAAGGGGAACTGCCTTGGGGGTCTGAGAGCTCCCGAATCTTCGTCGTCCCTCCTGTCGCGTGGCCCCGTTCTTTAGGGATTGTGAGGCCTGTCACATCCCGGGGCGACGTGAAGGGAGATTAAGGCTTAATAAACATTCCGTGTCCAGGGTGCCCACGTGCACGCTCTCCCAGGACACGCACAACAGCCCTGGGTTACTGTTTCGCTTTTATGGTTCTAGTAGCTGCGGCTACGGTGGCGAGACTCCAGGAAGTTCACACCGCTGGGAAGTGGAGGAGGCTGGCGCCGAGCCCGGCAGGCTCCCAAACTCCACCTGTTAGCGTTTCCCACTGCTACCGGTGACCCACTCACTCTGTCATCATTGGCTTCTGGTCACCTTGTGGGGTTTTTGTTTGTTTGTTTTTGGAGACGGGAAGGCAGAGGGAGAAACATCCGTCGGCTGCCTCCTGCACGCCCCCTACTGGGCATTTGGGGATGGAGCCCGCAACCCAGGCTGGTGCCCTGACTGGGAATCCAACTGGCCACCTCCTGGGACGAGGCCCAACTAACTTAGCCTCCATGGCCAGAGCCTTGTCACCTTGTATTTGAATTCAGTTTCCTTTCTAGCACATTTGCATGTGTAGTTGGGAATATAAAGTGGAATAGCCCTTGAATCAGGGAGTCACGGTTGGATTCCGGGTCAGGGCACATGCCCGGCTTGGGGGATCAACCCTCTGTAGGAGGCGTGCAGGAGGCAGCCAGTTGTTGACTCTCTCTCATCATTGATGTTTCTCTCTCTCTCTCCCTCTCCCTTCCTCTCTCTGAAATCAGCTGTGGGGGGGGAAATATTTGAGAATAATAGCTCACACTTTGAGAGCTGTCACTAACTGCTGGAAACAGATCTAGCCTTTACCTATCTCCATCCTCATAACAGTCTTCGAAAGAAGGCTTGCTATTTATTATCTCTGGTGCACTAATGAAGCAAGGGTAAACTGACTTGCACCAAAGCACACAGCAAAGTGGCAGCGCCAGGATTCACACCTGGGCAAATCGGATTTGAAATGCCATGCTTTTAACCAGTAAAAATTGCCAGTTTTTATTGAGTACTTACTATGTGCAGGTCACTGTTCCCAGTGCTTTACATGTATTAATCCTTACTTTTCCCCTGCAGCCTATGAACTAGGTGGTATGTGTTCATTTACAGACGGGGAAACTGAAAGACTGGCTTACTGCAGATCACACAGCTAGTAAAACTCGCGACGGGCCCTGGCCAGTGCACTCAGCGATTAGAGCACCACACTGCGCACCCAAGGGTTGCTTGCTCCCACCCCGGTCGGGTGGCGGTGTGTGGGGTGGCAACCAATAGCTGTGTCTCTCGCACAATGCTGTTTCTCTCTTTCTCCTCCTCCTTCCTCCCTCCCTTCCACACTGTCTCTGAAAAGCAGTGGGGAAAATATCCTCAGGTGAGGATTAACAACAACCAAAAAACTAGAGATGGTATTTGAGCCCTGACCTAGAGTCCAAATTCTTCACACCTTTTCTACTGCATGCCAGGTAGATTCAGATGCACCGTCTCATTTACATCTCACATCCTGTGAGCCAAGTTTTTTATTGTTTCATAGATGAGAAAATTGAGGCCCAGAGAGGTTAGAGACTTGCCCCAGAGCCCCAGCTAGTTAGGATCAGAGCTAAGTCCAAAGTCGTGATCCATTCCACTGTGCTATCGCGAATGTGTCTTCTGCCTTCCAAATCCTCCTTAAGGCAGTCTGGGTCCCAAAATAACTTTTCTCTGACTTAGTTTGCTTTTGAGTTGAGGTTATTTTGATGTACATATGCTGAAGGGGGAAGAGCAAACTTTCTACTGAGTTCAGTTCCAGACCACCCCAACAAAGACAGTCGTAATCTTTTTGCTGGTGGAGGGTCTTGCCTTCAATTTGTAAAAATTGCAACATCTGTGAAGTGCAGTAAAGCAAAGTGCAATAAAATGAGGTATGCCTGTACAGTTTTCCCTCAGAATCTGTGGGGGATTGGTTCCAGGAACCCCCACAGACACCAAAATCTGCAGATGCTCAAGCCCCTTATATAAAATATCATAGTATTTGCAAGTAACCTATGCACATCCTCCCATATATCTTAAATCATCTCCTGATTACTTATAATACCTAATACAATAGAAATGCTATGTAAACAGTTATTATTCTGTATCACTTAAGGAATAATGAAAACTGTCTTCGTATATTCAGTACAGATGCAACCAGAGGCCTAACTATATAGTACATGTCAGCAACACTGTATTGATTTTTTTTTTTTTTTTACGGGAATGTGGAACCCACTGATAAGGAGGGCTGTTTATTTCTTTCCCAGAAAGTCTTCATGAGGCACCTCGCTTAGGATATTTTCATATCATTGTATTCTATTGAATCATGTTAAAATATCATCACTTACAAATCCACAGAAGGAGCTTGGTTAAGTCCTAAAACATGTTTTGTTTTGTTTTTCTGTTTTAAGCTATTCTGTTGAATTATGCCTGCAAAGTGTATGAACAAGAGTAATGATTCTGGTGTTCGCAAAGGGGTATTTGATTCTGCCTGCCATTTTGCCCAAAAATGTTGACTGACCAAAAACTGGAAAGGGAGCAGCTAGCGATCTGCAGCTGCCCTCCCTGTACACGAAGCCAACCATGATTCCTGCCTGCTTTGTGTCATTCTTTCTTGCATTAGGAGATTCCTTCTTCAGAACCAATGGAGGAAGAAGAGGAAGATGAGGACTTGGAGCTCTTTGGTGGCTATGACAGTTTCCGGGGTTATAACAGCAGTGCGGGCAGTGAGAGCAGCTCCTATCTAGAGGAGTCAAGTGAAGCAGAAAATGAAGAGCGGGAAGCAGGGGAGCTGCCCACCTCCCCCCTGCATTTGCTCAGCCCTGGGACTCCTCGCTCCTTGGATGGCAGTGGTTCCGAGCCAGGTGCCTTCAGAGTGTCCCTGAAGATGGGCGGTTACAGGAGGCTATCGCGGAAGAGGGGGGATATAGGCCATGTGCACAGAGTTGTCAGGTGTAAAGGGCTGTTTGATCTTAAGTATAAGGGATCAGATGTCCTTACACAGGACCTGAGAGAGACAGAAGCATCCCAAGTACCCCCAAGGGTCATTTCCCCCGGTCTGATTTCAAATTGTGATTTCACTCCCTCTTTCATACAACTGATTTTATTCAGCACATATTAGACGCTAGTCATTAACATGGTACTACTTTTACATTTGTGTGAATAGCTGGTGGATTTTTTTAAAAAATACATTTTTATTAATTACAAAGAGGAAGAGAGAAGGTAGAGAGAGACAGAAACATCAATGATGAGAGAGAATCATTGATCGGCTGCCTCCTGCATGCCTCCTACCGGGGATTGATCCCACAACCCAGGCATGTCAGACCCAGGACCTTTCAGTCCACAGGCCAATGCTCTATCCACTGAGCCAGGGTAGCTGGTGGATTTTTATTTTTTTATTTTTTTTTATTGATTTCAGAGAGGTAGGGAGAGGGGGAGAGAGCTAGAAACATCAATAATGAGAGAGAATCATTGATCAGCTGCCTTCTGAGGACTGAGCCTACAATCCTGGCATGTGCCCTTGACCAGGATCGAACCTGGGACCCTTCAGTCCACAGGCCGATGCTCTATCCACTGAGCCAAACCAGCGAGGGCAGCTGGTGGATTTTTAATCGTGGATGTTGAAAAGGTAGGATACCTGAAGTGTTCTGATTATTATCCAGGAAGCAACAAGAAATAGCTTATGGTTTGGAAGTGACGGTGAGGTGAGGGAAGTAGAGAATAAAGTGATCCCTGGGTAAGAGGATTAAGGTGGGTTGGGCAGAGAAGAATCCCCATGGAGCATATGGAAGCCAGCTGGCTTCAGTGAGGTGATGCTTGGACAGCTGCTGGACCCATGTCCGGTCTCCACATGTGACTGCCTGTGAAAGAGGCAGGTTAGGTGGTCTCTGAGGACACTCTGTTCCTTGGTGCCCAAACTCTTTGGAACAGTTATCTAAGACTCTTTGCCAGTTGAATCTTATTTCCTTCCTATTCATCCTGCATTCTGCCTTGGTGTGTCTTTCTCCCTTCTGTCTTCTAGGTGTTCTCTTAGAATCCCAGAATTTCAGGAATAGAAAGACCCGGTAGAGACCATCTAGCCCAGGGTTCTCTAGCTCTGCTTGGGCATTTTTAAAAGCCCCCAAGTGATTCTAATGTGAAGTTGGGGTTGAAACACTGATCTAGTTCAGTCTCTTTATAGATGAGAAAAAGATAGAAGTTAAATGATTTGGGCACTTCTTTTATACTTTTTTCCTCTGCAAACTTTCCAACACGTTTCTTTGTGGATTTTTCTCAGCCCCACTATTGACACAGAGCCAAGGGATGCCAAGCAGCTTCTCTTAGGTGAAATAGGTTCAGGATTTGCCTGGTTAATGCAGTGCCCAGGTTTTGAAGGGCCTGTCATTCTGTTTGATTTGGGGTGACATATCAGGTGAGTCATGTGCTAAGTTCTCTTCCCAGCTGTCTGTGAGATGTGTGGTATCGTGGGTACAAGGGAAGCCTTCTTCTCCAAGACGAAGAGGTTCTGCAGCGTCTCCTGTTCCAGGAGCTACTCCTCCAACTCCAAGAAAGCCAGCATCTTGGCTAGATTACAGGTGAGAGGCAGTCACTTGGGAAGACCCTTCCTGGGGCCCAGGGTGCCGAGACAGGAACAACCAACTAACTGATGGCAAGGGGCCAAGAGGGCTGGGGAGGACCTTGCTTGTATCCATCGAGGATGTAAATTGCCTAGTGTTTATTATGATCTCAAACGTGAGAGGGAGAGGAATGTATTTATGGAGCTTATTAACTTACAGGTTCCTGGAGCTGCATCACTTTGTCCCCCACTCTGGGGAGGTTCAATAAGCTTTAAAGATGCCCGTGGTCCTTGCACCACACTTTATAAATGTTCTGAAAGGAAGCTGGGAACCAGCCACAGGTTCCTCAGCCACAGTGGGTTTAGATAGTTGAAATCTCACCTCTGACTCCATGTCATAAGCAGCCACCCAGAAAGTCTTACCAATCTCTGGTTGATTACTGACATTCATAGAAGTTTCAGGAATGGAAAGATTCGGACGTGCTGTCTGACCCGTACGTTAACTGATGCGTGTGCTGAAGTCCGGAAGAAGAATGACTCACCTAGGGTGGCTCTGTGGGATGAGGGCAGCCAAGCGAGGCTGGAAGCCAATCTCAGGTGCTGGCCTTGTGCTGTTTATGGTGACTGGCTGCCATCCGCAACGCTTGTTCTCAAACTTGACTGCATGTTGAGATCACCTAGAAGGTTTTAAAAATACCGATGCTTGGGTCTTCCTCCCAAAGAGCCTGGTTTAATGGGGATGCAGTGTGGCCTGGACACGGGCTTCAAAGAGCTCCTCAGGTGACCCTACTGTGCAGGCAGGCTTGTGGCCCCTGCTCTGGTGTGTGGTGAGTCGGGGGGCCAGTTCTGCTCAGTGCTTCCTACACTCTCACCTTCATGAGACCATTCCTGTTGTTTCCCTCATTTTGTGTGTAGTCACGGCATGGAAAACCCTTCCTCAGTGAGCTGATGATATTGTTAATGGCTACAATTTGGAGGTACTTACTAAGGGCTTGGCACTCTCGGTGTAACTAGTGATCTCTAAAAAAAGAATTTTTAAAAATTCCTTTTAAAGGGCCAATAAATTTTAGTAACTTGCTGAAAGGTACACAAGTAAAATTGAGCCAGGATTTGACCCCAGGTCTGTGTGGGTTCTAAACCCACATTTCTGCTGCACTGATCTCTAGTCAATTCCCTGGGCCTCTCTGAGCAGTGCTTAAGTTACACGTTACAGAAGGGACCGGCGTCCTTCAGCTTTGGGGATGGACTCTTTGAGCACCTGATAGAAGCAGAACAGTCATGTACATCCAAAATGTCTCCTGGCTCCGTTCACAGATCCCACTGAAGCCCATTCTCTGCCATAAATCTGTAGACGCGCAGGAGCAAGTAATGGCTGAGAGTTCAAGCCACTAGGAAAAGGTTGCTGGAGGAAGCAAAAGTTTAAAAGATGGCACAGGTGTCCCTCTCTGCCTTACTGCTCTGCCGTCTGTCCCCAGTCCCTCCCCAGGGAACAAGAGTTAAGCCCTTATCCCATCCTTGCAACCCTTATTGTTATTAGTATCGCCTTGATTTACAAATGGAGAACCGAGCCCCAGAGAGCTTTCTAGGAACTGACGCATGCTAAGGTTTAAACCTAGGCCGTCTAAGTCCAGAGCTGGATTCTTAGCCAATGTCCTGCACTCGTCCTCTCCGCCCTCAGGGAAAACCGCCTACCAAGAAGGCCAAAGTCCTGCACAAAGCAGCCTGGTCTGCCAAAATTGGAGCCTTTCTCCACTCGCAGGGGACGGGGCAGCTAGCAGACGGGACACCAACAGGGCAAGACGGTAAGAGGCAGAGGACTGTGCTCGGGAAGCTGCTGGGCATGGGTAGGGGGGCCAGGACCGGGGTGGCCCACGCTGGGAGCGAGGAGAAAAGGTGGTCTGCTAGGAAGAGCCCGACCCAGGCTAACTGGTTGCACCTTCCTCACCTGGTAGGAATTGCGGAAGTCACTGCGGAAACCCCTTAGGACGCCCTAAATGGCAGGACCCCTGCTGATCATTCAAAAGCCATGAATCGGCCTCTGTTGTTTTGCATTGATTTGAGCGCTATGCTTCCTGTTTCCCTGGGCGGTGGGAAACCCGGTCTGGTTGCGAGAGGGGTGGTGCAAAAAGAAAGGGAACTTTCTGAGCGCGGAGCAGTTTCCGAGCCAGTTACATACAGGCACAGAGCAGCGCTGCTCTGCGTGGTTTGAGTCTCTGACAGAAATCGAGCTCCATGGGCATGAGGGTTGCTGCTGCAGCCAATGACAGGTCAGGGGAGGTCCGAGGAATTTAAGCTCAAGGGTCTTTGAATTTCATTTTTCTTTGGGGAAAGAAAGGTCAGACATTTCCTTCTGATGGTTTACTCCTGAGAGTCTGGCAGCTGTTGGATAAGGTCCTGATGGCCTCTAGTGGGGCAGGTATGGGGACAGGTGGCCTCGCCACGCACTTGGGACTGAGATGCTGCTGTGATGGGAAAGGGACCTGCCTCTCAGGCTCCTCAGGGGCCAGGTTCCCGGAGTGGCTGCTGCCGGAGCTCCCAGACTCCACTCTCTCCAGCTCCTCTTTATGTCTGCAGCGCTGGTCTTGGGGTTCGACTGGGGGAAGTTCCTGAAGGATCACAGTTACAAGGCCGCTCCTGTCAGCTGTTTCAAGCACGTGAGTGCCCTGGTGGGAAGGGGAGAGGTAGCAGGGAACCCAGGGGCTCACCACCCATCTCGCCTCGCAAACTGTTCCAGGCTGGACGTTGCTTTGGCACCCCAAGAGAACAGTGGTGGTGGAGGAGGGGGCCTGGGTGGTTGAAGTCCAGCTCTGTTACTCGTTTACCTTTCTGTTCACTTTGCAAAAGTCTTCCCTCCAACCCTCACGGAGGGCTCCTAGCACTGCACTTCCCCTCTGAGGGGAACTTGTTATCTACACAATGGAACTCTGTGCCAGCTTAAGTCCGAGCACCAAGCATGAGCTCCTTTTCTCCTTTCTTCCCCATCGTTCATGTTCCCCAGTGAAAGCTTGGTGCTTCTGAACTACCCTGGCCCCTTGGTCCCTGCGAGGTAGATGTGGACACCTCCGGGAGCCCCTTCTGCAGAGGCTCCCTGGCCCCTGCCATTGAGAAACGCCAGCAGGGTGAGGCCCTGGGGGCTGGGCGCGGAGTGGAGGCCCTGAAGGTGAAGCATCCGCAGGCGGTGGTTGCAGGCAAGGAGGGGGAGGCCTAGAGCCGCACTCTGGTTTTGTCTTCCAAGCCAATTTCCAAAAACACCAGGAAATGGAGGAGGCGGCCTCTCACCAGAGCAAACCCACCCCCTGGCCTCTCCTTTCTGAGCGGCTGCTGAACTCCGCAGGGTGCCCTGACAGTGAAAGGGTGGCCCTCCGCGCAGCCCCGACTCCTCTGAGCTGCTGGTGAAGGTGCCCTCTTTCCTAGTCGCCCTGAATTCTCTAGCACTCCTGGCATTGGCACCTGTACTGCAGGGCAGTTAACATCACGCTTGCATTTAACATCCGATTCATGTGCTCTGGGAAAAGCCCACTCCTGTGTGCCTGGGTAGCATTGCTAGGTTCTATGAAGAACCCGATCTCTGTGGCCAGGGAGATGGGACAGGATGCCCGATTGGCTTAAGCTAGGCTGAGAATGCAGAAAAGGTGGATTTCCCCAAAGGAGAATCAAGGTGCCATGGACAGCAAAGTGCGGATTAGTTATTGGGAAGGCACCCAAAAAGCAGTCCCTTGCTGTCAGGGGAGCACTTTAACAGGAGGAGAGGACCAGCTAGAGAGGTGGAGAAAGAACACGCTGGCAGTAATGTGTAGTGGACAGCTCTGTGAGAGCCGGTGTGGCGATGGCCGAGAGACCAGGGAGTCATGATCCTTACTGCCCAGGCTTGAGTGACAATTTAAGGAGGTGATATTTGTGCCAAGAACAGGGCTTGGCACATGGTAAGCACTAGCAACTGTCATGTGTCATGCAGGCGGGCACAGGTGTGATGTGCTCAAGATGATACAGCTAGGACCTGGTCCTGTACAGATTAGTACTCGTGGCTGCCTGACTGGATCTCTGACCGTCACCCCTGGCCACCCCATCTCCATTCCCTGACTCTGCTCTTCAAGGGCAGCAGACACATCTTGCTCATCTCTTCCTCCCTCGTCCTATGCCTGGTTTTCCCCGCCCAGTGACTGATGCCAAAAGGCAAAAGACACAATAAATTAGGAAGCCATGGGGCCAGTGCTCTTCTCTGCCAGCCCAGGCAGTTAGTCCACTGATTCCTTCGGGTTCACTCATCCCCACCCAGGTCCCACTCTATGACCAGTGGGAGGATGTGATGAAGGGGATGAAGGTGGAGGTGCTCAACAGCGACGCTGTGCTCCCCAGCCGGGTGTACTGGATCGCCTCTGTCATCCAGGCCGCAGGTAGGTGTTCCTCTGGCCAAAGCAGGAGCAGGTCTGGAGAGTGGCATCTGCAGGTGGGTGGGCAGTGCTGTAGGCAACAAAACCCCACCTGCCGGCGTTTCTGGCTCCCTTGCAACCCTACCTTGCCTGCCTTACAGGGGACCGCAGAGCTTGGTGAGTTTGGAAACTCCCATTTTTTAAAGTTTATTCCAGGGATAATCAGGCTATAGAAAATTAATTCTCCCCGTTATGCCACACTGCTTTCCAAGTAAGTGGCATGGGTTTGCTTTGGCCATGACTCTGGGCAGCAGAGACCACAGTGTCCACAAGGGGCTCTTGGAGGTGGCAGCTGGAAGTCTGGGTTAGGCCGCGGAAGGAGGAAGGCCTAAGAACATCCCTTTCCCCGTCGCACCCTCCCTCACTGCGGCTCATGTCCTCTTTCCAGGGTACCGAGTACTGCTTCGTTATGAGGGCTTTGAAAATGATGCCAGCCATGACTTCTGGTGCAACCTGGGAACTGTGGATGTCCACCCCATCGGCTGGTGTGCCATCAACAGCAAGATCCTGGTGCCCCCGCGGAGTGAGTGGATGAGGGGTTCTGTGTGCTGGTTTCTGCAGGGCCCTCAGTTAGGCAGAAGAGAGCCCACTGCCTCCTCTGTCCCGGAGGCTTCGTGGCCGCTCCAGGTTGTAGAGCCTGATTCTGTAGGATGAGGTGATCGCTGACCCCAAAGGCAGAAAGAAGTTGTCCATCTCCTCTGCTGATCTGGCGGCGGGAGGGGGGGGCTCTCTGGCGCCCTCTGTCGGTGGAAGTGTCAGCGTGTAACCAGGAATCTTCTGTCTCGCAGCCATCCACGCCAAGTTCACCGACTGGAAGGGCTACCTCATGAAACGGTTGGTGGGCTCCAGGACGCTTCCCGTGGATTTTCATATCAAGGTCTGGCACTGAGCCCTTTGGGTCTCCTAAGTGATCTCCTTCCTGCCCCTCCTGTTTTTTGTGCTTCCTGCTACTCATGGCGTATCCTTCCTGAGACCCCTTGTTTAACAATCTGTAGTAGCTCCATGTTTCCCAAGGAAGGATGGTGGTTCTTGCCTCCTCCCCACCCAGACTCTGATCCCGCTGCGTGGACCACCCTACCTTGTCTGCCGTTTGTTCTTCTGGGCCCTCACCTTTGCTCGTGGCATCTTTCAGGAGCACTCACTCAGTAGGCTTTATTAAGTGCTGTGGGAATACCACCCTGCGTTCCAGGACTCTCCTGTCTGGCGGAGGACGTGAAGTCATGCACAGGAATAATTATAAAGCAGCCTTGGTCCTGAACCAGGGAGGTGCTTCAGAACCACCTGTGTGGCATTGAATTGTAATTTAAAAAATTGTTTGTTTTTTAACCTAAAAAGCCATACACATGGTCAGAAGTCAAGGGGACAGAGTGAAGACTTAGTCTCGCCCACGCTAGAGGTCAGGTTGCTCGGGGCCCACTCACCTAGGTGGAGGGGCCGAACCTCAGGTCTCCTGACCGCGATCTCACAGGTGTGTCGTCACAACAGTGAGCAGGGGAATGCAGGGCAGGTGCTGCCATGACACGAAACTGACTTGGAACAAGTATTAAAAAAGGCTTCGTGGGAAAAAAGGCATTTGCATTTGACCTTGATCAGTAGGGTATGGTGGCATGGAAGCCGGCATTGGAAAACAAGGATGGAGCGGAAGTGGGGGCCACCTCCCCCAAGGCACCGGGCACCAGCCTTCAAGGGGTGGTTCCCAGCCCCTCAGGGAGGCATTCTCCGACATTTCCTCTAAGTAGCAATGATTTTTCCCGTCTTTGAACTCAGTGGGTGCTACTCGTTTGCTACTTATCTCTCTATCTATTGTTATCTTTTTGTATTCTCTTCCCAACCAAACTGTAAGCTTTTTCTCCTGTATTTCCCATAGTTCCTTGCACAGTTGACAGATTTGCCATTAAGATAACGGTTTACTCTTTCTCAGCTGGCCCTTAAGATGAGGCAGAGGATTGTGGTGGTGCAGGGCACTATGGATATTAAGGGGCCTCTTTTCTGCCTAAATTACAAGGACTTTGGCTCTGGTGGCAGAACAGGGTTCCATGTGAACCAGTCAGCAAGCACGTGGTTACTGTCTGTCACCTACCCAGTTGTGCAGCTGCGTGTGAAGACTGCGGGGAGGGTAGGAGGGGTGGTTTGTGGAGGAAGCTTCAACTCCAGCGTGCCCTTTGATGCCTGCAGTATGGTCAGTGCTTAGGAAAGTCTTTTGAATAAATGACCCACCAGCCAGTGTCTGGTGGGTGCCTGTGTTCATTGTGGACAAAATCATGAACTGAGCACTAACTCTGTGCCTAGTTCTGTGCTCGGGCTGAGAATGTCGACAGGTTTCTGTCCTTACAGAGCTCAGGTTCCGGCTGTGACCGTAAACACTGGCAGTAGGGTTGTTGGGTTGTGGGTGCAGAGGAAAGGAATGGATCAGGGAGGCAGCCCAGAGGGACCCCAGTCCAGGCCTCACCTGCATCTCTCCCTCGCCTAAATGGACCAGTCAGGCAGTCGGTGTTGGGGTGGTGCATTCCAGCCTTGAGTTGAAGGCTGAGGGTCTGTGGTGGAGGACTGTGTCAGCTTTTCCAGGTGATCTGGAGATACTTTCCTTTCCGGTGGGATTTGAAATAGCACAGCTCAGTCCCCCCATGCCAAGGCTGGGCTGGTTCCCCTGAGCCAGCAGTGCCCGGGGTTGAGAGCCCTGCGGAGCTCGCTGTCCCCAGTCCTCACCAAAGTTACAGCAAACACAGCATCTCCTACCCCTGTCACCCATGCCCGCCACAGGCTCTGTAGAGCAGCTGGTGGGCCTCTTGGTCACTGTCCTTCTGGGTCCGAGGGGCAGGCATTGCTACTGGGTGCTACGAAAGCCATTCAGAGGTGCGGCCCAGTGAGGCCAGAGCTGGAATTGGATAGATGGAAGCAAAGGTGACTCTGCTCAGGAGGCTTGTGTGTGCCACCAGCAGGAGGCGGCAGGAGAGGGGAGTGTGGGATACCTGTGGGTCAGAACGCAGGTCCCTGAAGGAGCACAAGGCTGGATACCGGCACCAGGTTCAAGGCTCAGCTCTGGCACGAACGACTGTGTGACTCTGGGCAAGTCACCTGACCCTCTGGGCACCTGCTTCCTTAGTCTGCAAAGGGTTTTGTCATTCCCCCCAGGTTGACTTACTGGCACTTTGGTGTGCGCGTTGACGCTGCGTGCCTTCTCAGTGTCATCCTCAGGACGTGGAGGCCAGGGTGGAATCCGGGGGACAGGAGGACTCACTTCCTGACTCAGTGTTCGGGCGGCTCCACCACTTGCCCTGTCCTCTGGTTGCTTGTAAGAAGGTGGTGGCAGGGGCCCCATGCCCACAGCCCGCCTGTGTTCTGATGTTGCAGATGGTGGAGAGCATGAAGTACCCCTTTCGGCAGGGCATGCGGCTCGAGGTGGTGGACAAGTCCCAGGTGTCTCGGACCCGCATGGCCGTGGTGGACACGGTAATTGGGGGTCGCCTACGGCTGCTGTATGAGGATGGCGACAGTGACGACGACTTCTGGTGCCATATGTGGAGCCCCCTGATCCACCCAGTGGGTTGGTCACGGCGTGTCGGCCACGGCATCAAGCTGTCAGGTTAGCAGCCCCAGGCAGCATGACCCCAGCTCTGCCACCCCAAGGCTGGGCAGGAGCACCTCTGTACCCACAGCAATGCTCTCTGGTATAGGTGCTCATCTCCGCCCTGCCGTTGGCAATACTGAGGCCCCCAGAGGTCGAGTGGCTTGACCAAGGTCACTCAGCTTGTAGGTGGTAAAACTGATTTGGAACTAGAGACCACAGGCCCCATCTTCCTCCTTGTCACATGGGAGGAGAATGGGTCTAAATAGTTCCTATAGAGCAGTGGTTCTCAACCTTTCTAAAGCCGCGACCTTTAATACAGTAAAATTACTTTCGTTGCTACTTCATAACTGTCATTTTGCTACTGCTATGAATCATAATGTAAATATCTGTGTTTTCTGATGGTCTCAGGCGACCCTGCTAGCTGTAGAGCCTAAGACCATCGGAAAACACAGATATTTACATTACGATTCATAATAGCAGCAAAATGACAGTTATGAAGTAGCAACGAAAATAATTTTATGGTTGGGGGTCACCACACCATGAGGAGCTGTATTAAAGGGTCGCGGCATTAGAAAGGTTGGGAACCACTGCTACAGGGGATGCCTGATGCTTTTGTTTTTGTTTTTTTGTTTGTTTTTGTTTTTAAATATATTTTATTGATTTTTCACAGAGAGGAAGGGAGAGGGAGAGAGAGTTAGAAACATCGATGAGAGAGAAACATCAATCAGCTGCCTCCTGCACACCCCTCACTGGGGATGTGCCCGCAACCAAGGTACATGCCCCTGACCGGAATCAAACCTGGGACCCTTCAGTCCGCAGGCCGATGCTCTAGCCACTGAGCCAAACCGGTTTCGGCTGCCTGATGCTCTTGATCTTCTAGTCTAGGCAGGGTGGGGGCTGAGATACACAGCATCTGCAGGGCAGCACCCACATTTCTGGGGAGTGTAGCGATGGTCCTGTTAGCAGCCTTCAACTCCCTTCTCTCCCTCACTCCCTCTGCCATCTCCCCAAAAGAGAGGCGCAGCGACATGGCCCATCATCCCACCTTCCGGAAAATCTACTGTGATGCTGTTCCTTACTTGTTCAAGAAGGTGAGGCACCGCTCTTGGGCCCTTTCCCCTTAACCTTGGGTCCATTCCAGGCCGTAGGACCCTGGCCCTCCCTGTTCCCTTCCCAGGCCTATGGCAGGAGCGGCCTGCCCCCTCCGCCCTGCACTTGGGCTGTCCCAGATGCCCCAGCTGTCCCATTCCTTTAAGGTTCGAGCTGTCTACACAGAAGGCGGTTGGTTTGAGGAGGGGATGAAGCTGGAGGCCATTGACCCCCTGAATCTGGGCAACATCTGCGTAGCAACCATCTGCAAGGTGAGCCTGTGGCTGGCCCTCACACCTCTAGGTGGCGGTCAGGGAGGGAGCTGGTGCAGAGCCCTGCACTCCATGCCCACCACATTCCCGGCTGGCTGCTCCTGGAGCCCCTGAGCTCTGTGAGCTCCTCACTGAGAACACAGTGGCACAAAGACAGACCTGGGCCCTTGGGCACGGATTGCTGTCCAGTGAGGAAGGTCAATAATCTCACAAGCACAGGCTTCAGAGTGCCTTAGCTGGAGCAGCGGCTCAGGGGAGCTGACGTCTGGCTCCGGTTGGAGCTATGGCCTCGTGTCCCAACCACAGCCATCTTGCCCTGGGATGGGGTGCAGCTCATGCTACTGTGTTCTCTGTGTACCCCTCTCAACCACCCCCAGGTTCTCCTGGATGGCTACCTGATGATCTGTGTGGATGGGGGGCCCTCCACTGATGGCTCAGACTGGTTCTGTTACCATGCCTCCTCCCACGCCATCTTCCCAGCCACTTTCTGCCAAAAGAATGACATTGAGCTCACACTCCCAAAAGGTAAGACTGGCCTGACCAGGCTACAGGCGCCCCTTTGGCTGTGTGCTCCCTCCTGGACTCCTCCCACTCCCCCTCCTCCCTCCGCATCTCCCTCTGCTCCTCCAGGCTACGACACACGCACTTTCAACTGGGACACCTACTTGGAGAAGACCAAGTCAAAAGCAGCTCCATCGAGACTCTTTAACATGGTGAGGAGACTGAGGACTGGGGCACCCGGGTGGCCTCGGGATTGGCCTGCCCACTGTCAGCGCATATCTGCTGCTGAGATCAGCCACTTCCGGGGAGAGGGCCCAGCTCTGACACAGGCACTGCGCCCCAATAGTCCAACGGTCCTTTCCCACAGGGACTGGTGCTTGGGCACAAAGTACAAGGGGGCCATTGGTCAGAGGGACCTTCCCCTGCAGGCACTCACCATGGAGGCAGGGAGCTGGCTGGCTAGGTCACTGCCTTTTTCTTCCTCCCAGGACTGCCCCAACCACGGCTTCAAGGTGGGCATGAAGCTGGAGGCCGTGGACCTGATGGAGCCCCGGCTCATCTGTGTGGCCACGGTGAAGCGGGTGGTGCATCGACTCCTCAGCATCCACTTTGATGGTTGGGACAACGAGTATGACCAGTGGGTGGACTGTGAGTCCCCGGACATCTACCCCGTCGGCTGGTGCGAGCTCACCGGCTACCAGCTCCAGCCACCCGTGGCCACAGGTCTGGGTTCTTGCAGCCCTAAGGGGCTCCTGACTTTCATTTTTCCTTCCTTCCAACCACGCCCCCTTCCCCATGCCCACCTCGTTCTGTGGCATGAGATCGAGAAGTCTCCTGGACCACCCTTGCTCCTGACTTCTCTGTCTCCCTTTCCCTCTGGCCTGCAGAGCTCCTTCCTTGATCTTGCCCACTCTGTCATATGCTCGTGCCCTTATGCACCCAGGTAAACTACCCAGGTCCCTCTGAGCAGCCCTGGTGACGAGGGTGGGAAGGGACAGCTGCTCTCCAGTCCCTCCCCCACCCCTTCCCCTTTCTCATGCCCAACTTTGGCTTTCCTTCTTGGGGTGTCCCGAGTGTCAGGGAGGCTATGAGGGGTGGGCAGGGGTCTTGGGATGTGCCTCTACCCTGGGTCCTCTCAGAACTCTCTCCTCACCTCTTGTCCTTTTCTTTCAACAACAGAGCCAGCCACGCCTCTGAAGGCCAAAGAGGCCACGAAGAAGAGAAAGAAGCAGTTTGGAAAGAAAAGTAAGTGGCATTCTAAAGCTGCCTAGGCCGTGTGGGACCCAGATCAGCGGGGCCTGTGGCCCTGGGAGCAGAGCTTGGGCGTTGTCACGTAGGTAGTGACGACAGTCCCTCCGTCTCCTCCCCTTCCCCTTTGGCCACACAGGCCGTCATCTGTCTTCAGTGACCAGAGCAGAGTAGGGAGCCTTCAGTCCCTGGCAGTGGTCAGGATGCCAGTAAAAGACAGGAGGTTGTGTTTGAGAGAGAGAAGGGGAGGGTCCCAGGCTGCCCATGATCACATGGATGTAACCCTAATGCTGGTTTAATTCCATTTTTATTCAAAGGGAAAAGAATCCCACCGACCAAGATGCGGCCCCTGAGACAGGGTTCCAAGAAGCCCCCGCTGGATGAAGACCCACAGGCCACAGAGAAGATCTTGGCGGGGGCCGTTCCCGATGAGAGTGAGAGCCCAGGCTGAGCTGGCGGGTGGGCAGGTGGCCTGTGGCAGGGCTCAGGGGCGGTGCCTCTCCTTCCCCACCTGGCACAGAAGGGTACAGTCAATTTTGAAGGGAATTTTCTGGGCACCGAGCAGCCCTTCTCAGACCACTGGGCAGAAGAGCTTCCGAAACACCCACCCCCAGATCCGAGCAGAGCCAAGCAGCTCAGCCTGGCCTCTCCACCTCATGTGCTTGGCAGGGTGGGTGGTGGAGGGGCAGGTGCAGCGTCTCTAGCACAGCCAGCCTGGCGAGCATGCGACCTTCTCCCCGCCTCATCCTGAGGCCCCATCTGGAGGGAGTGAGATCCCTTCCCCAGAAGTGAGATCCCGAGCCCCCACCCTTCCCAGCATTACATGCACAGCCTCTCTCTCTGTCTCTTCCCCACCCCCCTCCTCCTCTTCAGTCATCGCTGTGCGCGTGAAGGAAGAGCACGTGGAAGCGGCCACACCTGACAAGGCCCTGAGTCCAGAGCTGCCTGTTTCCATCGAGAACATCAAACAGGAGGCCGACGACTGAGCCGCCCCTGCTGCCAGCCTGGCCGCCTAGGAGGCCAGAGCAGGCTCCTCTGTTGCCACCTCCCTTCCACGCACTTCCGTTTGGAGACAGCCTTTTTGTATAAATCCGCCTGGTGCTGAGGGCCCGCCCCTGAAGGATGAGCCGGGTCTCCTTTGACCTGCCTTGTGACCTCTGCCCTCTGGCAAGGCCTAGTGACTGGGGCTGCCTGGGGTCCCCACATGGTCCGAGTGGCTCCCTCTCCAGCTACAGTTCCCAAAGCTCTCCCTTCCAGTAGCCACCCTCCACACCCCTCAGCCGCCGGATTGGGGGGCTGTTGTCCAGTTACGCTGCAAGACGAGACAGTGAAGCGTGCGTCTGTGCGCGGCCAAGCTAGGCACATAAATAAAGGCCTGCAGCTGCTCTTGAGGGGGAGGCAGTCACCTGATTGGTGGTGAGTGGTGTGATGGGTTCAAACATTTTACCAAGTGGCCTATCTTGCCTCCTGGGCTGGTGCTCTCTCCTGCCAGCACCATAGGGACAGCCATGTCTGTCAGGCAGCTGAGAAGCAGCGACCAGGATGTGGGTTTCAGTGGCTTGTGAGGTGACCTTGCCCTGTTGTCTCTGTTGGCATGAGCACCAATTCCCATTTCTAGAAGGACAGAGGTGGGGTCTGCTCCCAGGGTAGGGGGCTTGCAGGGACCTGGCGAGGGGAAGACCACACCAGCCCGTGCCCCTTGGGGAGGGTTGATGGTGGATGGGATTGGGGCGGTAGGGGCAGCAGGTGTGGGGGAGGCCCCACCGAAGAGGGAGATGACCTCCAGCATCAATCTGAACCTGCTCCAGAGGCCCGCTGGGCTGGGGCCTGTCCTTGTCACTCCCCTTCTGTTAACCAGGGTCAGGGACAGCCTCGCCAGTCACAGCTGCGACAGGAGTGTAACAGGACACACTTCCTGGTTCCCTCCACTACTGTCCGAGCCCTTAACTCCTTAACACAGGTTCCCTGCTCCTCTCAGAATTACATTCTAGTTCACCGCGTGTTTGCCCAAATTAGTCTCCTTTGAAACACTCTCCTTTCTGATCAATCCTGTCTTCATTGGCTTCCCTTTCTGGAACCTGAGGCGGAAGCTGCAGGCCTCGGCCCTTTTCTTTCCTCTGCTGTGGGTGGAGAACCGCACCGTCAGGGTCCACCTCTAGGCGCAGCTGTGCTGGCCTGGCGTCCAGCTGCCGCCTGCACGCTGGTCAGTCAGGCTGCTGTGCCTGTGCTATCTGCTTGCTCAGGGCCTGGGCTATTTTTTGTCATCCCAGAGATGGGGTGATCAGCCCACGGGGAGCCATTTCCAGTCAGTTTGGAGAGAACTTGTTCTGGTCTCCTTTGCTGAAGGCACTAGGCAGCCCCACGTGGTGCAGAAACGAGCCCCAGAAAGCAGCCTGTTGGTGCAGTCTGATTTCTCCAAAAAGCAACTAGATTTGGAGTCAGTGAAGACCAGAAACGGACAGACCTAGACCTGGGTGTGACAGGCAGTGGCATCAACCCCCAGGGACGAAGATGGCCTAGGTCAGTGGTCGGCAAACTGCGGCTCGCGAGCCACATGTGGCTCTTTGGCCCATTGAGTGTGGCTCTTCCGCAAAATACCATGTGCAGGCGTGCACATACAGTGCGATTGAAACTTCGTGGCCCATGCGCAGAAGTCGGTTTTCGGCTCTCAAAAGACATTTCAATCGTCATACTGTTGATATTTGGCTGTTGACTAATGAGTTTGCTGACCGCTGGCCTAGGTGTTCCCTCTGGCTTCTGGGGAAACTGGAATCGTATAGCATTTTGGCCTTTCGTTTCTTGAATGAAGAAGTGATGCCTACAGGTGCCATGGCTCCGAGATTCTGACGGCAGAGCTGAAGGACAAGTTTAGCTGCCACTCAGGCCCTGGATGGCCTCGCCGGCAGTGAGAGAATTAAATCCCGTGCTTGCTGAAGTCCACTTTGTCAGATTTTTGTTCCCTACAGCAGCGTGTATTCTGATATATCGCCTCATAGTAACAGTTACGAGGTGAGTTCACATGTGAAGAAACAATAAAGAGTAAATGGCACCTGTCTCCATAGCAACCATGCATATTGCCCTTATTTCTGCCAGACCCCGAGTTCCCCCCCGAGGCCTAGCCTGTGGCTTGCCCCTCGTGCCCTCTGCATGGGCCTGGTACAGTGAGTATGTGTGACGTGAAAGTGTATGTCAGGCCTGAAGGTCAATTGGATGTGTCGCAGGTGCAAGTGTTGACGTCTGGGGCATTCTTAAGGCACAGAATGACTCTGTCTCTCAACCCCCGGATGGCCTCACAGTGGGGCTGCTGGTGGGCAGCATCCTGAAGGGCCCTTCTGACTCCCTGCTCCTGCTGCAGGACACGCAGTGGCTTCCGGTGCGGATTAGACCAAGTCCAAATGCACCCCACACCTTTCCTGTCACCTGGGCCACACCCTTCCCTCTGCCCGAGGGACCGGGAAAACCGAGGGGACAGCTGTTTAGACAATCTCACACGCCAGCCCTGGTTTATACACATTTACAGCTTCTCCACAGCAGGCCTGTGAGGTACCTGACTTCATTTTACAGACAGGACAAGAAAGGCTCATTAAGGCCTAATAACTTGGTTGCTTAAATTTACTACTTAAATGATGGCAGTGGGCCCTAACCGGTTTGGCTCAGTGGATAGAGCATCAGCCTGCAAACAGAAGGGTCCCAGGTTCGATTCTGGTCAAGGGCATGTACCTTGGTTGTGGGCACATCCCCAGTGGGGGGTGTGCAGGAGGCAGCTGATCAATGTTTCTCATCGATGTTTCTAGTTCTCTATCCCTCTCCCTTCCTCTCTGTAAAAAATCAATAAAATACATATATTTTTTAAAATGATGGCAGTGGGATTAAACCATTAAACCCTGGTTGAGCAGCCATATTTCTGCTGGTACTATTCATTCCCTCACTCAAGATTAAGCATCTTGCATGTGCTGGACCCCAATGAGAGGTTAGGCTCCAAGGAGAGGCAGGCGTGTGTGGTCCAGCCTCGTGCCTCCAGCAAAGTCAGCATCCCGACCCAGAACATCCTGCCACAGCTCAGGACCCTTATCCTTCGATTCCTTTGTGTTCCTGGGAGAAAACTGCCACTTTCAACAAAATAAAAACAAAAAGCCCAGAACTCCAGGCTGGCCTTCGGTGGAACGTCTGCGTGTCAGAAAGGGTGGCTGGAAGGCATGGCTGAGGTGTTCCCATTCCTGCCACACCACCGTACGTTGTGTGTGTTGGGGGGGTCCCTTTGTGTGTGTTTTTTAAAGTATATTTTCATTGATTTCAGAGGGAGAGGGAGAGAGAAACATCAGTGATAAAAGAGAATCACTGATGGGCTGCCTCCTGCACACCCCCTACTGGGGACTGAGCCCGTAACCCGGGCATGTGCCCTTGACCGGAATCTAACCTGGGACCCTGCAGTCCACGGGCCGGAGCTCTACCCACTGAGCCAGACTGGCTAGGGCGGGGCAGGGGGGGTCCCTTTGAACTAGAGCTGGAGCCGGAGCCGTCAGGTGTGCTCCAGGAGCCCCTGGGCTGGTGCAGAGCGCGCCCCGTGCCGTTCATGAGCACAAGCCTGGCGCGAGTCCATGCACACGAGTGTCAGCCGACATCTGCTGCTGCTGTCAGCACTCGTCCGGGCCTTGCTTCTACGGCAGAGCTGCTCACCTTCAGCCTGGGGTCTTATGAGGGCTTCCTTCTCACTCCCACCTACCCCCACAAGGAACACTGCTAGGGGTTACAGTATGTCCTCCAGAGAAATGCCTCAGAATGAGACCTTATTTAGAAATAGGAACTTCACAGAGGTAATCAAGGTCAAATGAGGTCATTAGGGTGGACCCTAATCCAGTAGGTCTGTGTTCTTATATGGCAAAAAGGGGCAATCTGAGGCTCAGTGGAGAGAGCGTTGGCCTGCGGCCTGAAGGGTCCCGGGTTCGATTCCGGTCAAGGGCATGGACCTTGGTTGCGGGCACATCCCCAGTGGGGGGTGTGCAGGAGGCAGCTGATCAATGTTTCTAACTCTCTATCCCTCTCCCTTCCTCTATGTAAAAAATCAATAAAACATATATTTTAAAAAAGGAGGGGGGCAATCTGAAAAATAAAAAAAAAGAAGGGGGAACCTGGACAGGGGGTGTCGCGCGGTGATGTGAAGATGAGACACCGGGGGTTGGAGCTGTGCTCCGCAGGCAAGGACATCTGGGCCCCAAGAGGCTGGAAGGGGCAGGAAGGGCCCTCCCCTAGAGTGTCAGCGGGAGCATGGCCATGCCTTGATTTCAGACCGCTGACCTCTGGAACAGCGAGGTAATGAACAGACCGTTTGTGGCACTTGGTTCTGCAGCCCCAGCGAACTACTACACCATCTAACGGCCCCAGGCACCCCGAATCTTCCAGGGCAGGTCCTCTCTCCCCCAGCGCCTCCGTATCCTGTTCTCATTTTCCCTCTGAGGACTGGCCGTTCCCCAGAGACCCTCCCGCCCCCAGTGCCCTCACCACACAGCACGGGTCCCACGTGGAGAGGCGCCCACATCTCGCTCCCTCTTCTCTGCTGTGCTGAGAGATCTGGCTACAGCTGAACTCTCAGTGTAAATGCATTTGTCGGGACGGGGAACATAACGCCGAGGGCTGACGGACTACCCCAGCGTGGAGTCCAGCGGGTGGCCGAGAAGCAGGGGAGGCATCAGCACTGCGGGTGGCCCGCCCCAGGGACAGCCAGGCCCTCGGGGCCAGATTGGGAAATGGTTGCGTCAGCAGGGATGCAGCCTTTCAGGACTGATTTCATGAGCACGTCGGTCCACTGTGCTGTGGCCTAGCGGAGAGGCCACTGTCCCACAGGACGAAAATCGCGTGAAGCAGCGAGGCCTCGCAGACCCGCCCTGGGCCCAGCCCAGAGGTAGAGGCGGTGGGGAGGCGGGCATGGGCATGGGCATGGGCATGGGCACTCCTGAATGGAAGCAATGGGTCCTGGCCCAGATCTAGAACCACCCGAAACTGAGACCAAGAGAAGTCAGCCCTGCTGCCCTGGGCGCCTGGGAACCTGCCCCGCCCCTTCGGGCCCCGCCCCTTCAGGCCCCGCCCCTGACATGCCAACCTTGTGGGCTCCCCGCCGTCTTCCCTGCACGTGGGTTCTCCGGGCACTGGGCATCCGCTTGGCCTTCCTGGATGCCCAGCTCGGGCAGGCTTCAAAGACAGTAACGGCAGCCTTCACCCTCTGGCCGCGGGCACCGGGAGGGGCGGCACAGGTGGCCCCCACGCGCAGGTTCAGCCCAGCGAGCCACCTGCGGAGAGAGTTCGGGGAAGCCACGGTGCTGAGCTTTCCTGAGGCGGGGTCCTCGGGGATGTGGGGCAGCGGGGCCGAGCGCCTGAGAACCGACCCCAGAGAATCCTGGTTCGGCCGCTCGCCAGTTCTGTGACCCTGAGCCAGTCACTTCCAACTTCACATCCCTTCTCTGCAACAAGAGGGCAGCAGGAGCGACAAACGCTTCCACGGCCTGTAACTGTTCAGTCTACGCAGGTGACTAATTCAATGACTGCTGATGAGCGGTCACCACGAGCTGGACACGAGCACCATCAGCCCCTTACAGGAGAGGGCTGTGTGGCCCAAGTCAGGCGGCCAGGCAGGCAGAGCTGGGTGTCAGCCGGGCCTGCAGGCCTCCAGGTGACCGCTGCTTTCTCATGTAATTCTGTGAAGCGCCCACGAATATTGAGGCGGTCCGGCCCCACTGGACTGGGCAGGCCTCATTCCCACTCTATGGATGAGGGACTCGAGGCTCAGAGAAGCCACCCCAAGCTTGTGCCCTGGCAGGACCCCGCTCCCCGAAAGCTGAGGGGAAGCCGGGCAGACATGGGGCCCTGGAGAGACAGTGGGGACTTGACGGAGAGCAGCTGGTGGGTCCCGCTGGGGGTCCAGGTGGAGGTGCTCACCTGTGAAGTGGGAGCAGCTGGCAGTCACAGCGGAAGGGATTGCCACTGAGGTCGACCAGCTCCAGCTGGCTGAGGCCGGGCAGGGCAGGCAGGGTCTGCAGCTGGTTCTTCTGCAGGTGTAGGCTCTGCAGCCGGGGCCCCAGGCCTGAGAAGGCCCCCGGAGAAACCTGCAAGGAGGTGCCAGGCCCTGGTGTGAGCTCCTGTCCGGCCAAGGGGGGAGGCCCGTACCCCTCCAGCACACGGCAGGGGGACCCTCAGGTGGCCGGGCAGGAAGGCAGCACTCGGTGGAAACGTAGGTGCGTCTGATGCCAAAGCACTTGCCCTTTGCAAGTCACCTGGACCCGGTTCGCGTGCTTTCTGCTTTGCCGGCTCCACCCCCACCCCGCCTAATGGCAAAGCCTTGAGGGCTCCACCCTGCCTCCAAGTGCACCACAGCAGGTGGCCCCGAGGGCGCAGTTCCTCCCTCCTGGGCCCAGCAGTGCCCTCCCTGCGGGCCTCTGTGTGGCGTGGATTCTGATGCTCTGTCACCCACACCAAGTTCCCCGGGCAGGACAGTCTGGCTTATCTAAGGGTCCCTGTGCCCAGCCTCGGGCCTGGCACTGCCGGCCCTGCAGTGTTTGCTGAGTGTTAATGTTCCCTACCCAGGGCCAAGCTGACCCCCACCCCCACCCCCACCCCGCCGGCCCACCCCCTGCGCCCACCTGCTCCAGGCCACTGCTGTTCAGGAAGAGGTGCTGCAGCGACCGGCCCACAGGCCGGAAGGCGCCGTCCTGCAGGGCCCTGAGCGGGTTCCCCGAGAGCTGCAGCTCCCGGAGGGCAGGCAGCCCCTCCAGGGCCCCAGTGGGCACCTCTCGCAGCTGGTTCCTGTCGAGGTGCAGCTTCTCCAGCTCCGGAGCGGGGCCCAGGGCCCCGGGGGACACCTGGGTGAGGCGGTTCCCACTCAGGTAGAGCCAGCGCAAGGCCTGCGAGCCCGCCAGGTCCCCGGGCGCCAGGCGCTCCACAGCGTTGCCCTGCAGGTGCAGTGAGAAGAGGCGCGGCAGGGCGCGCAGCGCGGGCCCCGGCACCTGCAGGAAGCGGTTGCGCTCCAGGTACAGGTAGCCGAGGCGGGGGGCCCCTTCCAGGGCGGCGGCGCCCAGGCCCGAGAGCCGGTTGTCGGAGAGGTAGAGGTAGAGCAGGCTGCCCAGCCCGGCCAGGGCGCCCGCCTCCAGCGCCGCGATGCCGCAGTGCTGCAGGTGCAGCGACACCAGGCGGCCCAGGCCCGGGAAGGCCGCGCGGGGCACCGACGGGAAGTGGTTCCGCCTCAGGTCCAGGAGCTGCGTGTCGCCGGGGAAGCCGCGGGGCACGGCCTGCAGGCCTCGGCCCTCGCAGCCGCTGTGCCGGGACGCGGAGGCGCACACGCAGGCGCGCGGGCAGGGCTGGGCCGCGCCGTCCTCCTCCGCGGGGCCCGGAGGGGCGCGGGGCCGCGCGGCCGCCAGCTCCTCGTCCTCGTCCTCGTCCTCGTCCTCGTCCTCCGCCGGGTCCCCGGGGCAGCGCAGGTCCGAGGGCCGCAGGGCGTCCAGGGCCTCGCCTCGCAGACGCCGGGGCCCCCGGCACGCGCCATCGGAGCGCACGCGCGCCCGCGCCAGCCACTCGAGCAGGGGCCGGGCCTGGCAGCCGCACCACAGCGGGTTCCCCTGCAGCCTCAGCCGGCGCAGCTGCCCGGGGCCCTGCAGCGGCGGCAGCGTGTCCAGCTGGTTTCCGCGGAGGTCCAGCGTGTGCAGGCGCGGGCAGTGGGCGAAGGCCCGGGGGTCCAGGGCCTGCAGGGCGCCGTGGTCCAGCGCCAGCTCCCGCAGGCCGGGCAGGGCCAGCCCGTCCTCCTCGCCCGCGTAGGTGAAAGGGTTGTGGCCCAGCTCGAGGCGCGCCAGGCCGCGGGCCTGGGCCAACGCCGCGCCGGGGAGGGCCTGCAGCTCGTTGTGGTGCAGGCTGAGCCTGCGCAGGGCGGGCAGGCCGGCCAGGGCCTCGGGGGCCAGCACGCTGAGCGCGTTGTGGGCCAGCTGCAGCCCGCGGGTGCGCAGCAGCCCCTGGAAGGCCATGGGGGGCAGGTAGACGAGGGCGTTGTGCGCCAGGTTGAGGGTGACCAGTGCGCCCAGCGCCCCGAACGTCCCGGGCCGCAGCTCCTCCAGCAGGTTCCCCTCCAGCTCCAGGCGCCGCAGCGAGCCCAGCCCGTCCAGCGCCTCCTGGGGCAGCGCGCTCAGGCGGTTGGAGGCCAGGTTGAGGACGAGCAGGCGGCCCAGGCCGCGGAAGGCCCCCTCGGCCACCAGCTCCACCTGGCAGTGCCGCAGGTCCAGGTGGGTCAGGTAAGGCAGGTCCTGGAAGGCGGCTGGGGCGATCACCTTCAGCAGGTTGCCCTGGAGGTCCAGCCGCTGGGTCAGCTGAGGGGGGGACGGGAGAGGAGACTGAGCACCACAAGGACTCCGTGCGCCTGTGCCTCTGGCTGTTTCCTCACCTGGACACTCCCCCCCTCACCTCTCTCATTCTCCTCATCCTGCTCCCTGACACCTCCTCCAGGGAGCCTTCCTCCCCATCCACCTGGGCATCCCTAGCTCTGGCACGTTTTGCACTGAATGATCACTGCCTGTTTACTTACTTTTTAAAAAAAAATATATATTTTTTATTGATTTCCGAGAGGAAGGGGGAGAGAGAGAGAGAGAGAGAGAGAGAGAGAAACATCAATGATGAGAATTATCGATTGGCTGTCTACTGCACAGCCCACACTGGGAATGGAGCCTGCAACCTGGGCATGTGCCCTGACCAGGAATCCAGTCATGACCTCCTGGTTCATAGGTCGATGCTCAACCACTGAGCCACACCGGCTGGGCATGCCCATTTACTTTCGTCCTCACTAGTTCTTGAGTCTCTAGAGCAGACACCATATCTTCCTCTAATACAGTGGTTCTCAACCTTTCCAATGCTGCGACCCTCTAGTACAGCTCCTCATGTGTGCTGACCCCCAACCATAACATTATTTTCATTGCTCCTTCATAACTGTCATTTTGCTACTGTTATGAATCGTAATGTAAATATCTGTGTTTTCCGATGGTCTTAGGCGACCCACAGGTTGAGAACCGCTAGCAGGTCGCCTAAGACCATCAGAAAACACAGCTATTTACATTACGATTCATAACAGTAGCAAAATGACAGTTATGAAGGAGCAATGAAAATAATTTTATGGTTGGGGGTCAGCACAGCATGAGGAACTGTATTAGAGGGTCGTGGCATTAGGAAGGTTGAGAACCACTGCTCTAATATATCCCCAGCTCTCTGCCACAGGGTCTGTAATTAACTCAGTATTTCTCTATAGGTCCCCTACTTGTGCCAATCACAGGATTTTAGACAGCTGGTCTGTCTTGTTCTTGCTTACAGTCATCTTACAGAGGTGAAGGCAGGCTCAGAAAGGAAAGTGACTTTCCAGGTCTCCTCCCTGCCAGGCAGTGGCAGGGCCTCTCATGCCAGCCAGAGTCCTCCTGCCGTCCTCCCCCACCCCCTCACCCTGCTGACCTCAGGGATGGCGCTGGGCACCTCAGTGAGGTTCTGGTGCCGGCAGGCCACATGCCGCCTGGAGTTGTCACAGACGCAGGCCTGTGGGCAGCGCTGGGCGGCTGTGTGCCCAGTTGGGCCCAGCAGCAGCAGCAGCAGCAGGAAAAGCAGCAAGACCGAGGAGATGCTTTGGGGACAGGGAGAGAGAGGGGGAGCCCGTTGTTCACAGGGGCCAGGGGCCCACATCGTCCACTCGCTGAGCCCAGGCTCTGGTCTTTTGGCCTCAGGGAAGATGTCATATCCGCCCCCCCCCTCGCATCAGTGGTTGTATTGTTAGCCGTTTTACGCTGGAGGAAACTGAGGCTGAGAGCTGACCTGGCACCTTCCTTTCAGTGCTCACCGAGGCCTTGCTAAATCCTAGAATGCCTCTGGGTTCGGACTGTGCCACTGTGGGGAGGCTCCCAGGTCCACGGAGGCCCGGACCTCCCAGCCCGAGGTTGGAGGCGTAGGGAGCAGCAGCCCCGTGGTGGCAGGGAGCATAGTGACACCCACCTCGAGAAGACAGAGGGGAGGGCCTAGGTCCAGCCCGAGTTGTGGGGTAAGACTTGGGGGACCAGCAATTGTAGGGTCCGAGAGCCTTGAGGAGCCTTAATGGCTGGTCAGAGCCACCTGACGGTGAGCCAATGGCTCAGCCCTCTCCTCTCCTGGTTATTCCCTGATGTCCTTTCATTTTAGTGTCACTAGCTGGCCAGGACTGGGAAGGGAAACTGCGGGTCTGGGATTAAGGCTGAGCTTTGGGCAAGGTCTATCCACTTACCTGTCTGTCCCCCATCTGTCCCTCCACCCCACCCCCACTCATCCATCACCCACTGGGGCCTCTTCATGTCACAACGTCAGCCACTGCCTGTTGCTTCCTGGGGACAGTCGCTGCCACAGTGGGTCTCCTGCCTCCCTAATGCTCCGCTCACCACCAAAGGGAACTTTCCAACGTACAGATGGGCCCTGACACCCCCTGCTGAAAGCCCTCAGCACCTCCCAGCTGCCTGTGCTGGGAAGTCCCACTCCTGGTTCCACTGGGAATCTGCTCCAACACTTGAGGTTCAGCGTTTGCCTCCCCCTGCCCCACCATAAGCCCAGATCTCCCTCCTCACCTACAACACCTACCACACCGGCTCTTCCTTCTGTTTACAGCTCTGTCCGGGCCCTAGCAGCCTGTCCTGATCCCTGGGCTCGTTCCACCCTGGGCCTCTCCCATTTCCCCTCACTGCTTTGTCACCATCTGTTTTTCACTCTCCTTGGGGTCTCAGGGCTCAGCCCTGGCCTTGGGGCTGGTGGCACCCCAGTCTGTGGTGAGGTTCAGGGTGGACCAGGGAGGGGGGCCTGGAGGAGGGGACAGATCCCTGAGGGACAAACCCCCAGGGACTAGCCTACATTCCCACTCCCTGCCTCCTTAGAACCCATTTCAAGGTAACTCTTGGAGTCTCTGCCCAGGCAGACCCCAGAGGCCTGGAGAGGGGCGGGTTTGACTGCAGCCACTCAGCCTCTCTACGCCCCCCGCACCCCCCGCCCCGACTCCCGGGGCCCAAAGACTCACCCCTCCATGCCGTCTCAGGGCAGTCCAGCCTGGAAGGGCAGCAGCACAGGGAAAGGCTGCGTCTGTCCCTGTCTGGATGCTGGCAGGAGCCCCCTCCCCGCCAGCAGGCCTGGCAGTGGGGACAGGGCTGAATGGGAGGCATTGTGGGCAGCCCAGCAGAGGCTGAGATGGAGGGGCGGGCAGGGGCGGGAGCAGCGGCTGGAGTTACAAGGCCTCCTGCCCAGCGCCAGCTCAGGATTGCGGCCCAGGCTTGAAGGCCGGGCCTGGGCAGAGAGGGGCCTGGAGGGGCTGAGGGACCTCCAGCTATGGGGTCCTAGGTGGGGCTGTGCCTCACGGAGCCTCAGTTTCCTACTCTGTGAGGAGAAACTGTAATTAGTAACTAGCTCAGGGGGTTCCTGTGGGCATTAAAGTAGGCACCTGGCACATAGTAGGTGCTTAAGAATGGTTAACTGTCTTTTTCGTTTGTGATTATATATTTACCTACATTGTTTAATACCACACATACATTCTGCAATGTTTTTTCCCCCCAATTTGGCTAAGAATTCATTTGACAGCTGAATAGTATTTGCTGGTATAAATGTATCAACTTTACTTACCCATTAATTTCTGTTACTTCCAAGTGTTTTGCTACAATGTTGCAAAAATACAAATAATTACCTTCTTGGAAATATGTGTTTTATTTATTTATTTTGGTTAATCTCACTTGAATATTTTTTTCCATTGAGTTTTTGGGAGAGTGGAAGGTAGGGGGAGAAGGAAAGGGGAGAAAGATAGCTGGGGATCAAACCTGCAACCCTTTGGTTCGAGGGCCAATGCTGTAACCATTGAGCGGCACAGTTGCATTTTTAAAGGAAATAGTTCATCAAACATGAAATTGCATTTTTCATTATTTCAATTGACTTAATTTTTAAATATATATATTTTTTATTGATTTCAGAGAGTAAGGGAGCGGGGGAGAGATAGAAACATTAATGATAGAGAATCATTGACCGGCTGCCTCCTGTACACCCCTTACTGGGGATTGAGCCCCCCACCCAGGCATGTGCCCTTGACGGGAATCGAACCTAGGACCCTTCAGTCTATAGGCCGACACGCTATCCGCTGAGCAAAACCAGCTAGGGTACTTTTTATTTTTACTGATTTCAGAGAGCGAGGGAGAGATAGAAATATCAATGATGAGACTCATCAATCTGCTTGCCTCCTGCACACCCCCTACTGGGAATCGAGCCCAAAACCTGGGCATGTGCCCTGACCGGGAATTGGACTGACTGCATAGCTCGTAAGTCAACACTCAACCACTGAGCCACACCAGCCAAGCCTTTGTTCCTTTTTTAAGCAGAAACAGTGCCACATCATACACAACCTCTGCATGTGCTATTTCAACCTCATCAAATCCCCTATCAACTGAGTCACAGTGCACACCCTTTATGGCCGGCTTTCTTCACTCAACATTTAGTTGGTGAGATTCACCTGGTGCTCTTTTTAAAAAATATATATTTTATTGATTTTTTACAGAGAGGAAGGGAGAGAGATGGTTAGGAACATCGATGAGAGAGAAACATCAGCTGCCTCCTGCACGCCCCTACTGGGGATGTGCCCGCAACCCAGGTACATGCCCTTGACGGGAATCGAACCTGGGACCTTTCAGTCCGCAGGCTGATGCTCTATCCACTGACCCAAACCAGTTTCGGCATCCTGGTACTCTTTTTTAGTTTGTTCCTTTTCATTTTCATAGAGCATCCCAGCATTCCCTCCTGTCTGTCCTCCACAACAGTGGGTGTATATTCTCAACCCAGTCTTTGTTCCATGCTCCACATGCTGCCCTCACCTTGTGTTCCCTTTCATGGTATTTCCCATCACATAGGCAGAGGTCCCAGGTTCTAAGCTCTTCCTGTGTCCTATTTCCATGTGAAGACTACGGCTCTCAGGGGGGTGGCCATGGGTCACTTTGAATGCTTGGTGCTTCCACCCCACCCTGTCCCCTGCCTTTCCCAGACTAAGTCCTATTGTGAATGCAGAGATCAGCGCCCCTTTTACATACGGATGCCTAGACACACGTGAACTTGCTCATGTATCGCCCTGAGATTTCCTTCACGCAGCACTGCCATGGCCTCGCCTGTGGCGTGCGTGGTATGCTCCTACCTAGCTGACACGTTCTCACTGTGGACACTTCCACTGGCCCGCATCGCCTTTGATCTACTTCCCTGATAGTGGCTCCTGCCATCAGCATGTGCTGCTAGGGGACCCTCGACCACACTTCCTGGGCTTTTCCTAGCCTGGGTTTCAGAATGGAGTTGGTGGGTTAGCCCCGAGCCACAGGCTGTGTTCCCTTCAGTGGGGACAGCCTGGTTCTGAGCAGGCCCTTCACATGGGGGATCCCAGGCCAGAGCTTCTATGATCTTGCAGACCCCCAATCACGGTGCTTGTGGGCTTGCAGCCTCTGCCATCTTAGAGTTGGCTGGAGCTCGGGAGCACTGGAGCCTGGGGGCAACCCCAAAGCTGCAGCTTTCTCAGGACCCGGCGTGGTCCCAACCTGCAGCCAGTGCGGGGCGCCCACAGCGGAGCTGGTCTGAGAGCAGTGGGGCTGGGCAGTCAGAGCCCGCACTCCTGGGACCGAGAGGAAGGGCCAGCCAGGCCAGGGACCCTCGGACAGGCCCCGGCTCAGCCTCGAGCCTGTTTTTCTGCCTGTCAGTGTCTCCTGTGAGAAGTTCCGTTCGAACCTCATGACTCAGTTCTTGCATCCCTAACTCTGGAGCTTCCCTGCTCTCGTGGCCACTGTCCCCAGGAAGGGCCACAATTGTCGGTCTCCTGCACTGGCCTGGGAGCTCCCCAAAGGCAGCCTGCAGCTCCAGAGCCCAAGACAGAATCCAGCATCCCCTGGGCCCGTTGGTTGGCAAACTGCGGCTCGCAAGCCGCGGTTTGCCGCTCTGTTGACTGAGTTTGCCGACCACTGCATAAGGCATTACCCTTACCCAGAAGTTTTGACTTCAGGTTAAAGACATTAGTACATTACTAAAATGTTTTTTAAGTGTTTTTCCCTAAGGCAGTGGTCTTGCCCTGCTCCTCCCCCACCTGGCAAAGGGTCACTTGAGTGGCCCATAGCCAGCAGGAAAATCTGCCCCTCAGAAAATTTAGAGGGACCTCTTCATCCAGTGGACACGATAGTAATGCCTGCTCTCTAGGGCAGTGGTCAGCAAACTCATTAGTCAACAGAGCCAAATACCAACAGTACAATTGAAATTTCTTTTGAGAGCCACATTTTTTAAACTTAAAATTCTAACGCCACTTCTTCAAATAGACTCGCCCAGGCAGCCTGCAGCTCCAGAGCCCAAGACAGAGCCCAGCATCCCCTAGGCCAGTGGTCGGCAAATTGTGGCTCGCGAGCCACATGCGGCTCTTTGGCCCCTTGAGTGTGGCTCTCCCACAAAATACCACGGCCTGGGCGAGTCTATTTTGAAGAAGTGGTGTTAGAAGAAGTTAAAAAAATTTGGCTCTCAAAAGAAATTTCAATCGTTGTCCTGTTGATATTTGGCTCTGTTCACTAATGAGTTTGCCGACCACTGCTCTAGGGTATGAGGTGAGGAGGGTCTGCGGGCCTGCCCTTCCCCCACATGTGGCAAGGGCAGGAAAGAACCTTCAGGGAAGTGGCCTCTATCCCAGGCCCCACAGCCAAACATCCTTCAGGGGCTCCCAGCCAGGCCCCATCCTGTCAAGTGACCTCGCTGGCCAGCCGCCGGGGGTCCTGACTGCAGACGCAGAGCCTGCAGTGACGTGGCAGTGTCCAGCCCAGCCAGGCCCACAGATGGAGCAATGCCGGGACCGGTGGTGCTGTGCTCGGAGAGGGGAAGGGTGGCATGGAGCCCGGCAGGTCAAACAGGCCCTGAGGGGGAGCCTGGTCCTTGGCACCACCACTCAGCTGTCAGGGTGCTGGCATGCCCACAAGGAAGATGAATCCGGGCCGTGGTGGGAGACCTGCCCCAGGTGATGATGGAGGCTGGCACGGGGACTCCTCGGCAGGAATGACTGACTGCCCCTTCAGACTGAGGTGGGGCGCCAGGTGCTCAGGCTCTGAATGCCGTTAGGGGAAGAGCTTCTCAGTCTCCATGGTTGTCACACGACTTTATTAAGAAGCCTCAGGCACAGCCCGGACACAAAGAGCACGACGGGAACCACAGGACGGCTGAGGGGCATCGCTGGCCAGTCCAGCCCCCTGCCCACCCCGTCCTTTAAGAGCTCAGTAACGTAGCTCCGGCAGCAGTGGGCCCAGCCCGGCCCTCGCCCCCACCTCCCCGGCTGGAGAACAGGTGCAGGCCTGTCCAGGTGCCCCTCCAGGCCAGTCATTGACATCTCCTCGGAGTCCAGAGCCAACACCATCTGGCATCTTCTGCTCCAGAACCCTCTGGTGTCTGCCCACTGCTTTTTGTCTTGTCCACATGGCACAGCACAGGGTCTGGCCCTCTGCTGACCACCCTGGGGCTCCCCCTATGGCCGTCTCTGCCTCTCACGGGAGGGGTCGGCACAGCAGGGATGGACGGTGGGGACTGCGGTGGCTGCAGGGCCAGGGCTTGGTGACGGGAAGCAGAGGCCCAGGCAGTGAGAAATGCAGCCGAGTCACAGCCCAGAGGGAGGGACAGCACGTGGGCAGCAACACCCCAGGCTCTGGTGCAGCCTGAGGGCAAGGAAGGCAAAGTGGTGGGAGCAGCCACAGGTCCTGAGCCGCAGGCACAGACCAGCAGAGCGCCCTCAGGTGGCGGTGAATTTAATGGCAGAGCAGCTCGCAGCTCACAGCCCTCTCTCCTGGGCCAGCTCCCCTCCAGCGGACCAGGGCCAGCCCAGCAGGGAGACCGGAAAAGCCCAAATCCCGACAGGAAGCACACACTGGCACGCAGACCACACCGACACACATACTCGGGACCAGCACGACACACGCAACAAAGACCCTCCCTGCCTCTGGCCAGAGTCCTTCATCCGAGTCCCTTCCCACGTCACTGGTCCAGGCTGAGGGTCGAGGAGAGGCTGCCTCACGTCCAGGTCTACACCTTGTACAGCGTCTGCAGCAGGCTGTGGCGTGCGAAGGAGCAGGCCTCCAGGGCGCCGTTGGGCCTGTGGGGAAGGCACCGGTGGGTCGGGCGCGCAGGTGGCAGCAGAGCGTGGGGCCTTTCTGTGGCTAGAAATGTGCCTGACTCCGCTCTTCTAATTTCACAATGACTTTTCTTTTGTACTTTTCATAATGTATTTTATTTAGCTGGTGGATGCGAAATATTATCCTTTCAGTATGTAATTACTGTGAGATGAATGAAGTATGTGAAACTACGGATGTATTTTGCCCTGCCACGCTCTCACTGAGTCCGTGGAGCGAGCGCAGTGTTCCTCTGAGCCGCCTGGGCGTGCTGCCGTGCGGCACGCAGCGGCCACCAGGCTGGTGTGAGTTCGGCGTCGGCGCACAGCTCTCGGTTGTCCCCACCTCCGTCCCCAGTCCCTCTCTCCTCTGCAGCCAGTGGGGCGTATCTGCTGGTGTCACTGCTTTTCTAAGATCCTTGCTTGGTGCCGCCACGCTGCGTCAGACTTCAAGGCCCGTGATACTATAATGAGCTGTACTTACCTCTCCAGCCTCGTTTCACTCAATCCCACCCGAAACCCCAGACACCCGGATTCAGTTCATGGTCACGTGACTTTTCAAAGGCGATGCACACACAGGTGGGGTGGCCCCATCCCACCCCTGCCTACCCCTTTCCCCCAGGCACTGGTTCACTTGCAGTGTGGCTGGTCAGAGGCCTTGGAGACAACCTTGGTTGGTCATATGGGGAGACTGAGGCCTGAGGCCTCCGTGAGGAGAGGGGACAACCCCACCCCACCCCCATTCACAGTGGGCCCCAACAGGGTCCAGAGGCTCTTCATTACTTGACTGGCCAGCACCCACCAGCCCCAGAATCCTCCAGGCCAAGGCCAAGGTTTTCCCGGTCGGTGGCTGTGCAGGGGTCAGCATGACCAGGCCCCATGGCCTAGGCTGCTGTGGGCAAGCTCCTGACTGACTGGGTTTCCCCTCTGGAAAACGGGGCGCTACGTCCTCAGTCTCTCCAAGGAGAGGCTTTGTCCCTGAGTCCTGTGTCCTCAGCTGGGCCCAGGGAGGAGGCCTAAGGAGTGGCGGTCACACAGGAGAAGGGAGACACAAACACGAATGCCAAGAGCCTGGGAGGCACGAGGGCCTCTCACCAGCTGAGTGGCAGGCCCGGGCAGCCTCGGCGGAGCAAGGCGCCGCTGTGGACACACTCACTTGGTCATAAATGCCTGCAGCAGGGGAGCGAGGGCCTTGGGGAAGTAGTCCTGTTGCACCATGTGGTTCAGTGCCATCAGGGGACCGTACAGGTTGGCAATGGCCTTGACCTTGTCTTCACTCTGTAAGGGGAACACACGGAGCAGCAGGTGAGCTTTGAGGCCCCCTGGGGGCCCAGGGTCTCCACCATCCAGTCCCCGCTCGGAAAGCCCCACGGCCAAGGTGCTGAAGCAGAGACAAGGCCAGGACGGTGTGGGGGGCAGGCCCCTGCAGGATGGGGCGTGGAGCATGGCCAGAACACCCGCGGGTGCACCCCCTCCGCCCCTTCCACCGCTCCTTCCAGCGCACCTTGAGCAGACCCATGTGGATGAGGAGCCTGGTGAGGAAGACATTGGGGTTGAAGGAGGATGAGCTGAAGGCCTTCTTCATCAGGGCGTCTGCAAGGCAGAAGCAGCACGGGCAGAGCGCCGACCGCAGCCAAGGACTGGCCACGGGCCCAAGGGCATCAGCCCTTCCCCAAGCCAGCCCTGCCGAGGGGACAGCACCAGGGAAGGCTAGCTCTACCGGCTGTGACATCGTGGCCCTTCCCTGTCCTGGCCCCTCACGTGAAATGGGCTCGGGGACCTCACACAGCTAGGATGGAGGTGAAGTAAGGGTTCAGCCACTTTGTGGAGACGAGGGAGATGGACAGGGAGACGGGATGAGCATGGCCGAGGGCCTGCGGAGATCGCTGTGGCCACTCGCATCTGTGCTGGGCTGCTCAGGGAAACCATTTGGGTACTTGTCCTCACCAACGGGGCTGGGCTCTCAGGCAGGAGACCTGGAGACTCCCACCTGGCTCTCACCCACCTACCCAGCCTCGCTGCTCATGATCCTCCTGCCTCTATGCTGCCCTTTTCCGCGTGCTGTGCCCCTCACATGCAGGCCCTTCCTCTCATCTGCCTAGCAGGACCTGGACCACCCCAGACACACGCTGACAAGGTGGCAGGTTGATGGAGGTAACAGAACCAGGTGGGAGAGGGGAACTCATGACAGGGCTTGGGGGACCAGAGATCCCGGAAGCCTGGGAAAGATATGAAGGAAGCAGGGGAACCGCCAGGTGGAGAGGACACGTGTACAAAGGCTCAGAAGGGGGGGCAAAGGCTCTGTCCTCACAGCCCTCCTCCGAGAGCAGTGCCTCCCGGGCCCTGGGCTGTGGCCGGCCGGTCTGTGTGGCTGTCCCGGTCGGAGTCCTAAATACATGGAGCTGAGCTGACTGGGAAAGGCCGCCCCTCCCCATTTACAAACACCAGAGAGGAGTGCCTCCAGCGAGAACCCAAGAGGAACAGGTGGGAGGGGCCGAGAGCAGTTAGTGCTGGCGGGGATCCAAGTAACTGGAAACGTGCCCTGCCTGGAGCAGCAGAGGCAGGAGCCACGCAGGTCCCACACCCCACGTTACCTACTGCGTCCTGCACTGCCGTCCTCACGGTGGCTTCATCCTTGAACACAGAGGACACCTTCAGGAAGGCGGAGACCACCTTCTCTGGGTCAGAGGTGTCAGTCTGAGGACACAGAAGACAGTGACCGGTCAGCAAGGGGCCAGGGCCCCAGGTCCTGCCTGGCCCACACACATGGGCCAGACACAGAGTGAGTGAGTCCCAGAAGCAGCAATCGTCACCCCATGACTGATCCCCTTCTCATCATCTAACCTGAACAATCCCCGGCGCAGACAGCATGCCCATGCAACGAAGTGGCCTAAACTTTACCGACAACGAGAAAAGGAGAGACAACGCGAACATCCAGAAACCGGGGACTGCCTAACTGCTCCGTCTGCTGACTGGGCAAAGGGCACAGGAGCGTGACTGACAGGAAAACGATGAACCGCAGCCGATGAAAAGGTGGGCCAAACAGGTTTACATTACATAATCTCACTTATCACGAAAAAACAAAACAAAAACAATAAAGCAAGGAAACCCGCCAAGCCAGCTGTGAGCCAGCGCGTTTTTAAAAATATATATTTTTATTGATTTCAGAGAGGAAGGGAGAGAGAGATAGAAACATCAATGAGAGAGAATCACTGATCGGCTGCCTCCTGCACGCCCGATCAGAATCAAACCCAGGACCCTTCAGGCTGCAGGCCGATGCTCTATCCACTGAGCCAAACCAGCTAGAGGGAGTGAGCCCCTTTTACGGTATTTATCACGCACCCCCTTTGAGCCTCAGTGCTTTCATCCGTACAGTAAGAGTAACAGGTCTCCATTTCTAGCGGCCAAGAGCGTTAAATAAAACCATGCCCAGGTACCAGAACAGTGCCTGGCAGACAGGAGGTGCTTGATAATCACCTCAGAATGAATGAGGAAAAGAATGAATGAATGACCGAACCCACTAACCAGCCAGCAAGTGAGGCCAGAGCAAGGGCAGCCTGCCAGCAATACACATGAGATAGATGGCCACAGGAGTCCCAGGCAGCAGATTGTTTTAGAAGCAGCTGGTCCTACAGAACATGCAGAGGGAAGCCTAGGGCTGGGTGTGTGTAAGAGAACGCACTCCTTAATTCCAGTCATCTGAAGTGCAGCAGGCCCGCCCGCCTGCGTTCTGCCTTATAACAACGCCACATCCTTTACAGTCCGTGTCCAGAAGGAACCCTGGCAGCCCCTTCCCGCTGTCACCCGCCCCTCCCAGTCCCAGGCTCAGCTCGTCCCTTTTCTCTGGCAGCTCAGCTCCGGCAGGCCCGGCACGCTCACCTGCTGGGCTATCAGCACGGAGCTCTTGGGCCCCAGGCGCAGCAGCTTCTCCGGGGAGGGGAAGGCCAGGAAGGTGGAGACATCAGCAGGAGGCGGGGAGGACAGCACAGGAGCTGGGTCCTGGATGGGTGGCACAGGCAGCACTGTAAGGTCTGAACCCAGACTCCTCACCCAGAACATGAGCCAATCACAGCTCAGAGTCTGGAATTCTTCCTACCACTCATGTGCCAGAGGGCAGAGCCCAGACACTGGCTCCCAGCACTCAAGCCTCTGAGCTGGGGACCAGCCACCTCCCTCGGACTCCAAGAGCCTTTCAAGACCAAGCGGGTCCTCGCCATGACGTGACATGCCCCAGAAATGACTCAAGAGGCATGTGGGCCCTAACGTGGACCCACCAGAACTGGGTGGAGCCTGGCCCGAATAAGCACTGCTGGTGAGCACCAGCGGTGCCGAGAAGAACCAAAGCTGCCGAGTGTTGGCTGAAATGCTTCCATAAAACCAGGAACGCCAAAGTCAACAAGAGTAGGGGATCCTTGTCCAACCCAAAGTTCTCCAGAAGCTTTACTGGGGAACCTATGAGGGAGCAGGGTCAGTGAATCAGGACGCCTCCTGGACAAGGACGGGCACCACGTGCCCAGCTGGGGCATGTCCCAGCCAGCCTATGGGATGGGGCTGTCCCTCCAGGTCACCAAGATAACCCACTGATGGGTGGGAAAGTTCTCTCTCTGTTCTTATTCTTTTAGGAATATTTATGGATGCCTTACACACAGCATAGCAACATTACACATGCTGTCATTTCCAAGGAGACACATCCACACTGGGCTCAATACAAATACAGCAAAAAGAGCTCACGGCCTCTGTGTCCAAGTGGATCCCGCGCCTGCCCTGTGGCCCCGAGACGCTGTCTCCGGATTTCACGGTCAGGGAGCCCGGGCTCTAATCCTGGCAAACGATGAGGAACTCACCCCACTGTTAGGGTCCAGAATCTTCCTTGACGGTGTGGATGACTCCTCTCCCTGCCCTTCCTGATGCGGCTCTTCCTCCTCCTCCTCCTCTTCTTCCTCCTCCTCTTCATCTTCCTCCTCCTCCTCCTCTTCTCCTTCCTCTTCCTCCTCGTCCTCCTCATCCTCATCTTCACCCTCATCATCACTGCAGAGGGGAGTTGGCTAAAGCAGACCCTCCCAGCCCATGGCCCATGTTGGCTCCGAGGCCTGGCTCTGAACCCACAGACCCCAGCTGGGCATCTGCTCTCAGGGCAGGGCAAGTGGGTCACCAGGGAGCCGGTCACTCATAGCTCAGCACCCAGGGAAGCCCACGCTGAGAATCAGATCTTGTCCCTGTCAGAAGAGCCCCCAGACCCACTGAGGGTAACCGGGAAAGGAAGAGAACTGTCTCAGGGGCCCAGGGTCTGGCAGGAACACGGCCCCGGCTGAGCTGCCCAGGGCCGTGCCACCTAGATCTTGCTGACCATAAGAAGCCCCAGCTGGGGGGGGGAGGGGCCTGCCCCAAGGACAGCTGTTCTGTTTCCCCTGGACCCTGAGCCTTGAGCCCATCGAGTCCCCACGTTCTAGCGGCAGCAGAGCTGTAGCAGTGACTGAGGATGACAGCGAATGAAGCCGACTTGGAGGTTACAGGGGCGGAAGGACAGAGTGTTACCTACTGGAGGAGGCCCCCCCCATGCCTCCAGGGGGCTCTGCAAACCCAGAACCCCCACCCTCCTGCATCAGTCCCTCCCTTTCTAGTCAGTCTCTGAGCAATGCGGAGCCCAGCCCCAGCGCCACCCTGGCCTCATGCTGGCTGCCCTGCCTTACCCGTCAGCATCAGACCAGCCATCAGCCCTTCAGAACTCTCCCCAGCCCCCTGCTCTGAAGCCGACATTCCCCCAGCCCTCCTTTCTCCCTCTGCTGAACACGTAACAATAACGTGACTATTGTGGACCCCCTGCCCCACTAGAACGAAGTGGCACCTTCACTGTTGTATTTTCACACCCCTAATGCCTAGCGCAGCACCTGCTACCTAACAGAGCCTCAGCCAGTGTTTAGGAAATGAATAAAATGAACGAGTCTAACCGCCCAGAGCCCTACCTGAGGGACGCCAGCACCTGGGCCATGTGGAAGCTGTCCAGAACCTCCTGGAGCTGCTCACAGCCTTCTTCTCCCAGGGCGTTGCCTGCTCGGGGGGAGGAGGGGAGGAAACCAGGGTGAGGGTCAGACCCCCCAGCAGGCCTGTGCTGAGGCCACCGCCACTACTTACCATTGAGGTCCAGTTTCTCCAGCTCGGCCTTGTCTGCCACAGCCTCCGCCACAGACAGGGCAGCATCTCTCTTGATTTCACAAAACGACAAGTTCAGCTCCTAAAAATAAGAGGAAGGGGTAGTGGCTGGCAGAGACGTGGGCCAGGAGAACCAGGTCCCACTCGGAAGCCTCCAATTGCCCAGGGGAGGAGGGTAGGCTCCGTCCCCAGATAGCCAGACCACCACCAACAGAAATGCCACTTACCCACTGATGTGCCAGGCACCCAGGTTTATATACAGTCAACTATGGTGACCCCATTTTAACAATTAAGCAATGGCCCAGCTGGTGTGGCTCAATGGCTGAGAGTTGACCGATGAACCAGGTGGTCATGGTTTGATTCCTGGTCAGGGCACATGCCTGGGTTGTAGGCATGATCCCGTGGGGGGCGTGCAGGAGGCAGCCGATCGATGATTCTCTCTCATTGTGGATGTTTCTGTCTCTCCCGTTCCCTTCCTCTCTGAACTCAATAAAAATGTTTTTTTTGTTTTTTAAAGAAGAAACTGGCCCAAAGGGGAGAAGGCACTGGCACAACGGCACAAGGGAGGATGCAGAAGAACCCAGGCCCACGCGCCAGACCCTCTGCCGCCCCCCTGACCAAGTGGGGGAACCCTGGCCCTGGAGGCACCTTCAGCTTGGGCAGGCCCCCGCGGACGGCATCTGCAATGGCAACGGCGCCCTTGGAGCGCACCAGGCAGTCTCCGAAGTTGATCACCTCCACCTGCCGCAAGGTCTTCAGGGTCTGCAGGAGGAAGTGAGGGCCAGGGTGAGGATGCAGCCGCCCCGAGGCCCCGAGCCAACGCCACAGCCGGTCACCCGCCTCACCTTGGCCATGGCCACAGCGCCCTTCTCAGTGAAGGTGTTGTCGTTCAGGTTGATGACCCGCAGCAGGGGGTTGATGGCGAAAGCCTGGGCCAGGGCAGTGATGCCAGGGTGATTGATCCCGTTCTGGGGCATGTGGACCTCCTTCAGAGTCCCTATGACCTTCAAGGGGCAGGAAGGAGAGGGCAGAGAGGTGGACCTTTGAGCGCCAGCTGCAGGCCCATGCCAGTGACAACCAGCAGGCGGGAGGGCCGCACTACACGGACATGGGGAGGAGCTGCTGTGAATGTTCTGGGCAGATCAGACCTCCAAGCGTGCTTTTGGACATGGCTGCATCTGAGCCTCTCCACAAGCTCACGAGGGAGACCTACCTGGGATCAGGATCACCACAAACAGAGAAGACTAGGGATCAGAGAGGCTGAGTGACTTGCCCAGGGTCACACAGCTCTAACACAAGCTTCTTAGTAAGATGTCCTCCACACTGTGCGAACCTTGGACTCTGGCTTGGCAGTCAACCATGGCCCTTCTGTGCATAACGCAGCTCCACTGGGCCTTTCTTTCTTGGGCCCTCCTGCCCTACTTGTATCCCATGTGCCACGCCCTCTTTGGGGGTTAGGAGGGTCTCCCCTGATGCACCTGGCCCTTTTGTAACCAAACCTTTTGGCACTTCATTCTCCCTGCCAGAACACTTCTGTCTCTTTATTTCTTGGTATTTTCTTGGTAGGCTGACCATTATGCATTCCACAGCTCTTATTCTGATGCCTCCTCCCCAGGAAGGTTTCCTGGGTCCCCCAGCACAGTCCAGTGCTCTCCCTCTGTGCCCCAGAGCCCTGTCCTTCCGCTGTCATGGTGTTCACCAGCCACTTACATTCCTGACTAAAGTGAGGTCATACGTTAGCCATGTTAATGATGAAAATCATGTGATTTCCCCATCCATGTGCTAAGGCTCCCTGTTGTATCCAGGCTAGTGGGATTCCATTGGCCGGGTTAAGAACCCCGTAACAGGGCCCCGGAGGACACCTGATGACAGCCCAGCACACCCGCCATGTACCCGCTCCCAGCACTGCGTGCAGTGGCTGAGGGAGAGGGTGCAGAGAAGGCGCCATCCTTTGCGAGGATGGTAACCTGCTCCTCCAGCTCCAGAGGGGAAGGCTCCCCCGCGGCCAGGGGGCCAGTCAGACACAGGCCCTTCTCCCCCGCCATGTCCACTCTGACTTGAGGCAGCAAGCTTCGGCAGGGAGACCCCTCAGGGCAGGACTGTGGGGGACACTATTCTGGCCTGAGTACCATTAATGCTGATAGAATATTGTTGGCCAGAGAAAACGTTTAAATTAAGAGGAGGGACACAGACCCCGTGGAGGCAGGTCTGCTCCTCTCACGGAGCTCACCACCAAGGACTCAGCAGTGTCCTGGGGGAGGAGGTGGGGCACCTGGGCCACCGCTCCTTCCCACTTCCCTGTCTCAAGGGCCAGTCTGTGCCCTGCCCAGTAGAGGCCAGAGACGCTGACCCCACCGCTCCAGCATCACCACGCCTGCTTCTGCGCCTGGCCGATGCCGCTGACTCTCAGAGCAGCCTCACAATCTTCTCAGGCAGCACTCCAGGGCGCCGCTGCCAGTTCACCAAGCGCCTTGCTTAGGTCTCAGCTCTGTCCCAGAGCTGGGAGGCACTCCCAGGACATGCAGAACCCACTCACCCCAAAAGCTTCTGCCAAGGCAGTGGCTCCGTCGTTCTCGAGACGGTTTCTGCCAGCCACGAAGACCTTCAGGGCCAGCGGCTTGCCTTGGGCACTGGACTTTCGGTAACACTCAGTCAGAGCTGCCGCCAGGATCTGTGGGGGAAAAGGTAAGAGGCCCAGGCCTAGGCAGGAGGCCCTTCTCCCAGTAGGGCAGCAATGTCACTGAGTGGGTCTTCAATGTCCATGCCACCCACTGGTGGT
Source organism: Corynorhinus townsendii (assembly GCA_026230045.1). Lineage (NCBI taxonomy): Eukaryota > Metazoa > Chordata > Mammalia > Chiroptera > Vespertilionidae > Corynorhinus > Corynorhinus townsendii. The sequence continues at coordinate 214,882,321 of JAPDVU010000003.1, forward strand.
GGATACAGGGACAGAGAACTGCTCAAGCCCTGGCCGGGTAGCTCAGTTGGTTGGAGCATCGTCTCAAAACACCAAGGTTTGTGGGTTCATCCCTGGTCGGGGCACGTTCAAGAGACACCCAACGAATGCATAAATAAGTTGAACAACAAATCAATTCTCTCTCTCTCACAATTTTTTAAAAAGAAAAAGAACTGCTCAAAAACTGAAGGGTCACCTTTCACGTGCCCAGCACCATATGATTTACAAAGAGCTTTTACATCTATTGCTTCATGTGCGGGTCCCACCACCCTGGGGGTTTAGCCTCATGGTAGAGATGGGTGACCAAGGCCCAGAGGGAAGGGAGAGACCAACACCAAGTGGCCAACTTGCAGCCAGGTCCGGGGAAGGGGTTTCACAATTAACCCGCTTTATGTCACAAGCCCTCTCTCAGGCGGGGACCATCAGGAGTCCCTTTCCAGCTGAAGCTACGCAGGCTCAGGGAAGGACAGAAACGTTCCTATGGTTGCTAGGCAAGTGGCAGACTCTGGACAGGACCCAAATCTTCCAGTGTCTCTTCCATGCTCCCCAAGATCTAAGGGGAGCCGGCCCAGGAGACCATGGCCCCACTAAGCCTGTCTGAGACACGCCAGTGTCCAGGCGGCCACACAAAGCAGGGTCTCCGCTGCTGGGAGCAAAAACCTAACCCCCGTCTCTCCTGTCCTTGGGGTGGTGCCTGGAGCGGCTTCTAAGCCTCCGTTCCCTGAGCAGAGTGAGGTGACGGGTGGAAAATGGAAGCATTTTACAAAGATGAGTCTGGCTCCCCCAATACATCCCTCTCTAAGCAGGGTTGGGCCTGATTTCTGTGCCGACTCAAATCTATTTAGGTCGTAACGCACCCCAAGCTTATTTCCCAATCAGGCTGCGGGGAGGGCCGGCCGGGACAGCAAGGGAGCGTGGCCCTTGCTCCCGTCCCAGGGGGCAGGGCACCAGGCACCCTCTGCAGGGGAGGCCGCTCTGGCTCCTCAGCCTGGAACACTGCAAGCATCACACAGGTTCTTCCTGCCGCTCTGACAGGGCCACGTGGCTGAACAGTCACATCCCACACTATCAGGTGCACTTGACCCAGGATCTCTAAGCCCAGGTCTACTCATCTGAAAAGACAGGGACAGCATCACCCCCGTCGCTGTGGGCAGGAGAGGTAAGGTTATGCACATAACACATCCTCAAAGGGAAGGTCCCGACCGCGGTCAATTCCTGCATCCCAGCCCTTTTCTACTTTAGGTCAGAACGTGAAGGGGTGGCACTTAGTCCTTCTAGAATCTGGGCCTGAAGGAGCCAGAAAGGAGCAAGAAGAGACTAAACAGCCTCCTCCCTCTGGGCAGGTTCCAGGAAGAAAAGAGGAGCAAGAAGAGACTAAACAGCCTCCTCCCTCTGGGCAGGTTCCAGGAAGAAAAGAGGAGCCTTTCTACACTGACCAGCGGGCTGACCAGCCAGATGGGGGAGCATCGGGACCCCCAGGAACAAAGGCGAGTTGCGCGGTCTCTTTCTGGGCTCCCTCCCCACATGCACAGCCAGGCCTCCCGAGGCTCTGCCAACTGTTCTGAGGGCACAGCAGGCCTAGGGACACCCAGACCCGTGCGTTTTGCAGAGCCAGCAAGTCGGAGCACGTATGCAATACTGCCCGTGTTGCCAAGCAACACAAGAATTGGGATGGTTGCCTGGCAACCCCATCCTCACAAACTCCATCTCCTCACCCCACTGGCCACAGGCTGCCACCTTTGAGGCCTTTCTCCTTTGAAGAGAAAAACAGCACAACCAACCCAGATGGTGGGTGTCCAGGGCACACTGCAGGTGGAGGCAAGTGTAGTAGGGGACTGGGCAGGGAGGGGCGAGTGAAGGGCAGTGGGGACGTGAAGGAGGGGCCCCTGCACCCACCTTGCCACCACCGATGCCCATGCCACAGTTGTTGAGCTTGAGCTCGTGCAGGGTGAAGCAGGCGGAACTCTTCAGCAGGGCCTCAAAGCCCCGAACTCCATCAGGCCCGAACGCATTGTCACTTAGGTCCAACTCCACCAGCTGGGCCCCGGCCGTGATGAGTCCCTCCCCTAGTGAGATCTGGGCACAGAGGGCGCTCATGTCAGTGTCCCACCAGGTGCTGCTTCTGTGCCAGGGGGCACTCAGGCTGGTGAGAACCGGCAGGGGGCCCCCAGGTCTGCTGGGGAGTGGGCCTTGGTGCATGTCAGGTGGTCAGGGAAGGCTCCCTGTAGAAGGTAACATTTGAACTGAGTCTGGATGAGAATCAGCTGCTCAAACATGAGATTCCAGGCAGCAGTGAAAACAGGAGCAGAGACATAAGCACAAAGCAGCACGTGTGTGCCTGGGGCAACAGCTGGTAGAGTCCAGAGAGGCTGAGGCTAGAAGGGAATCAGGTTTTGCTAGAAAGAAAGTGAGGCGTCAGATCAGGCAAGAGCCTTGAAGGCCAGGCCAAGAATTGTGAACTTGAGACTGAGAGCAACGGGCTTCGAGGTGGGTGAGGGATGTGGAAGGAACAGCCCCCAGACCTGAGGAGGGCAGAGTGAGGGGCAGACGGAGGCTGGAGGCAAGTGCCCACCCAGCCATCTAGGGCCCCGAGGAGGAGACTGCTGTCCAGTGTGTTGGGAGACGGAGGAGAAGACACCGAAGCCTCTGCCCAGGACCAGATGTGGCAAACAGATCCTGGGAACCTCCTAGCCATGGGGTACCTGCAGTGCCCCAGGAGAAATGGGGGCAGAGAGGAGGCTCTAAGATGGGGGCAGAATGAGGCTGGGCAAAGATCAGGGAATGGGGGAGGGGAGGCAATGCCTAAACTGGTCTCTGGCTGCCCCACCCACAGGAGGAGGCCCAGCCCTAAGAATCTGCCCCAACTGACCTCTTTGCCCTCAAGCAGTCAGAGCTGCTCAAACCCTCTGAGCCTGCTCCACCTTCCCTGTATTTCACGCAGGGCAGACGCTGCGCTCGCCTGCCTTCTGTGTCAGCATCTCAGTCACCCACAGGACATATCTTAGCCTCCAGAAAGGTGTTAGAGAAAGGCCTGGGAACGGCCAGAGGGGTCCTGTGCCAGAGGGGAGGGATGCCGCGGCCCGTTCACTTACCAGGGCTGGTGGGATCTCGGACCGCAGCCGCCCGGTGAACATGTCGCTCCAGTGGCATCGCTTTGAAAGGAGGAAGAAGAGTTAGCTGAGACTCACCTCGTGGACTTACACTACAAGCACTACAAGACTTCTTCATTTGGGCTTTGTCGGCGAAAAGGTGGACCAGCTCTGGCCAAAGCTGGTGGGACCTGGAGACCCGCAAGGGCCAGGGGAGCTCAGCAGAAAGGTTAGGAAAACCCCCGATCTGCCCAACCCTCTGGCTTCTGGCGGGGGGAGGAGGGGGGGACATCAGGGTGAGAGAAAGGAGATGCTCCGGGCCCCATGCTGGACAGTGTGGGACCAGGACCAAGATGGCCAAGTGCTCCTTTCCAATACAGTTTCCCACACGGGCTGGGGGGCAGCGACGTGGAACATGACTGGGTGGTGGAGGAACAGAAAAGTTAACAATGGGGCATCCAGCAGCAAGGAAGCTACTCTTTCTGAGTCCCTTTTCAGCCCTCCTGCCACCTCAGGAGGCGAGCTCACCTTGAGGCTGGCGGGTCTTGCCCACCTCCCCACTTCTTACTCGTCTGCCTTCTGAGCAAAGGAGCAGACCTCAAGGCTCAGGGCCTTTGGGTGGCCTTGTGGGTTGCGACACCTGTGGGTTGTATGTGTGAAGTGTCCCCATTTACAGAAGGATAACACGTCCCCATTAATAGAAGGGATCGGGTGTGCTTTTCAATCACTTCAAAGCGAGCTGATTTCCAGGAAATGCTAGGTAAGTGGCACAGAAGTGGTGGCCACAGCACTGGTCTTATGCTGGCCAGCAGTTTAGTGGCCATGCATGGGTACAACGCTCCCCTCCCACTCTGGCCGCTGTGTCCATCTAAAATAGCACTGGCATCTCCGGCCTTTCCTGACCACACCTGGGAATGAGGAGGCCTGGCCTGGGCTCTGATTCTGACTTAACGGACGCCAGGATCAGACCCCAGGCCAACAACCCCCATCTCTGACTCTGAACAAGGCTTCAAGTGGCAGCGGAGCAGTTAGGAGGCTGGGCTAGTATCTGGGCTCCAGTCCCGGCCCCTTCCTGAGAGGTGTGACTGTGGGCCACACTTTTCTCCTGTCACAACCTAACTTGTGCACATGTCACAACAGGGGAGGTAACATTTCCCATCAGCATGTGCCCAGAGCACAAAGGGCATCCAGGGCAGCTCCCCCGCCCCTGCTGCAACCCTGGGCTCCCTCCTGCACAGAAACAGGCCCGCCATGCTGGGGCGGGGTGACTCGAGGCACTGGACCTGCACAGGGGACAAGATGCACGCAGCGCTGCCCTGGCCGCGCTCTCATGCAATGAGCCTGCTTCTGGCCATCACAACCACCTCTCAGGGAGGAAAAGCTTTTCATGAAGGAGCCCAGGCTCACTGAGTTTAGTGCAAGGCCCCTAACGCAAGGAGGTGGTGGTGCTGGGGCTTGAAGCCAGGCCCTTGGGTGCCAAAGCTCAGCTCCTGCAGCCTCCAGGCCCAGGCCCAGGCCCAGGCTGCATCTGCTCCGTTCCCTTCCTGCACAGGCCACCGGTCACCAGGAAGGGCTAAACTCTTCTGTAGGAAAATGTCTGACTTCTGCTCAAGGAAGGGCCTCCCGGGCAGGAGAACAGACACAAGCACTGCCTGGCTGCTCACCTGGCCGTGACCTTCCTGAGCAAACAAGCACCAGGGGCCACTTCATAAACCAGCCCAGCCCTCATTAGACAAGTCCACTCCACTTCGTGGCCCCAGCCCTGTGTGCCTCCCTTTCCCAAAGCCCAGGGGACGAGCGCTGGATGCAGGAGTGCGAAATGCACTCGGCCACTCAGCAGCAGGATCCCAGGCCATTACTCAGCCCCTGAGCCTCCGTTCCCTTGACTTACGGAACGGACATTCTTTATTACCTGGGTGGCTGTGAGGATTCAGTGACCCGTGTGGCGGAGGCCAGCACGAGCCCAGCCTTGTATGAACTAAGAGCCGTTCCGCCTGTAAAGCAGGGCCCTTTCCCTCCGGACTCTTTGGGGGCTTTACTACACTCATACATGCCGATCCCGGCAAACAAGAGCACGCGGCAACATCTTCCCGATGATTTGAACGTGGTAACCCACTTTTCCCAAAGAGCATCTTGAAGTACTGGCGTTCAGTGGCACCCACTTTGGGACGCACTAGGAGGGTCACCACTTGGATCCAGCCCATATGAGGCCGCCAATCAGCTGTGAGGAGGGCAGTCAGCCGGCCACCGAGGCATCCAAGCTAAGGCCGGGCCATTTCTGCCCAACACGAGACTCCCCTATAGGGCAGGGCAGCCTTTGCTTGGAGCAGACTGAGTGTTTGTGAGAGCAGCGAGGTTCTCAAGCCGGTTCTGTGCTCTTCCCTCCTCACAGGCGCCCGAGCTGCCGTGCAGGTGAAGGCTCGCCCTGTCCAGTTCTGCTCCTCCCCCTTCATCTTCACACGAGTAGCCCAATAAACCCGCTACACTCCCAATGCCATCTCTGTGTCGCCATTGGAGGACCCGAATGGACACATCATGCAGGGGCAAGGCCCTGGCCAGTGCCGAGTGCTCTGGGGAAGCCAGAGGCAGGAGCTGGTCTTGGGCCTGGGAAGGTCTGTGGCCGTGTGAGTGGAAGGTCATCCCCAGCTAGTCCCCTTGGGGCAGCTCGTCCCCCTGCAGGGCTCACCTTCAACTCCGACTTCTTCTCCAAGGCCTTGGCGATCACCCTGGCTGCTTCCACACCCACCGTGTTGCCCTCCAGGCGCAGAGCCTCTAAGCCATCGAAGTCTTCAATCTCTTTAATCACGTCCTTGGCTGCCCAAGACCAAAGAAGAGAATCTTAGACTTCTGGAATCACAATCAGCCGAGGCAGGAGAGAGCCCAGACACTACCTTGCCACTCAAGTTCCTACAGCTATGAGTGCCTACCACGTGCCAGGCCCTGGCTCACAAAGAACAATCACACAGGCTCACAGTCTAGCAGGGGACACAGCTACCCCGACCATTTTTCTGTAACGAGAGTTAACACAAGGCATGTGTGAAAAGGTCTGGGAGCAAGGGAAAGACCAACTGGCTGCTTGAGGCAAAGGAAGAGCTTGGGACACCTAGCAGGTGGTGTGCACGGAGCCTCCCAGGACAGGGAGGGCACCACGCCAAGTGGGAAAACGCACCCAAGTCAGAGGGCCAGCAGGTACAACGGCACGAAGGCTTCCGAGTGTTCCGTTATTCATGTTTGGGGTGTTCGTTGCTGTGCTGTTTTATGATGATGAAAAATTCCAAACCACCGAAATGTCCATCAACAGCAGAGAGGTTGATAGATAAATTCATTGGCGTACACTTACACTAATGTCATTGTGAGTGGTGACACAGGCATCTTAGAAAATATTCACGTTAGATGGTAAGTAAAAATGAGGTTATTCCATGGTATTTGGGCTGAGAACACCTTAAAAACTTCATTTGTATTCTCTCTTGTATGTGCATATGAGCACACAAACAAACATACACACTCGCACAGCAAGGTCCAGAAAAATAGAAACCAAATGTTAAAGCAGTTATGTCTAGGTGGTGGGATTATAAGTGATTCGGGTTATAAAGTAGCTTTTAAAGTATCTGTAATATGATCCTAATTGGTTTTTTTTTTTTTAAGAAAAAGGAGCCCTAACTGGTTTGGCTCAGTGGATAGAGCATCAGCCTGCAGACTCAAGGGTCCTAGGTTTGAGTCCGATCAAGGGCATGTACCTTGGTTTTAGGCACATCCAAGGGGGTGTGCAGGAGGCAGCTGATTGATGTTTCTCTCTCATCGATGTTTCTAACTCTCTATTCCTCTCCCTTCCTCTCTCTAAAAAAAAAAAAAAAAATCAATAAAATATATTTTAAAAAAAAGGAACTCAGCCATGTTTAGGAAAAACACACGCACAACAAACGACTGAAAAAATGTACAAAAATTAACAGTAGTTGTATCCCTGGGCTGTGTGATAATTAAGTTATAGCTTTTTTCCTTCTTCCAATGTTTCTGTATTCTATAATGTGCATGTATTAACTTTACAATCTGAACAAAACACACTAGTTACATGAAACAAATAGTGGAGAACAGATGGAGATATATATATGGGAGATAAAAAGTTTGAACTTGACCTTCCAGGTTACAAAGCCCACAGAGGGTGTTTTTTCTTTGTTGTTGTTTTTTTAAAATATATTTTATTGATTTTATACAGAGAGGAAGGGAAAGGGAGACGGATGGAGAGTTAGAAACATCGATGAGAGAGAAACATCGACCAGCTGCCTCCTGCACACTCCCTACTGGGGATGTGCCTGCAACCAAGGTACATGCCCTTGACCAGAATCGAACCTGGGACCCTTCAGTCCGCAGGCCGACGCTCCAGGTGTCCTCAAACTGCGGCCCGCGGGCCAAATGCGGCCCGCCGAGGACATTGATCCAGCCCGCCAGGTGCCGCTGCCTGTCCTGCTTAGCAGCCAACTCATCCCGGGCCCGCAGTGCACATAGGAATTTGTTCATAGTTTGTTTTTTTTTAAACTATAGTCCAGCCCTCCAGCGGTCTGAGGGACAGTGAACTGGCCCCCTGTTTAAAAAGTCTGAGGACCCCTGCTCTATCCACTGAGCCAAACCAGTTAGGGCCCACAGAGGGTCTTGAGAAAGGTTTTAACTTGCGACCTCTAAGGGGGTCCTTTTGAAGCTGTCCAAGCTAGGGACCTCTGTACACCCCTGCCTCCCTCGGTCTGCCCTTCCTCTCCCCTCTGCTGCACTTCCTGAGAAGCCCTTGCTAAGCTCCCAACAGGGTCAAATCTTCACAGGCAGCACAGCCCCATCTCCTATGGAGCCTGCTACAGTGTTACACCCGTCTACATGACCGTGCTCATTATGGTGACTTTGTTAATACTGTCTTCCCACTGGGTCATGAGGAAAGGGGCTCGCTCTGCCTCTGCTCACTACCTCATACGGATAAGCACTTAACACACTAACGTTTTTGTGTGTTTTTAAATATATTTTATTGATTTTTTACAGAGAGGAAGGGAGAAGGATAAAGAGTTAGAAACATCGATAAGAGAGAAACATCGATCAGCTGCCTCCTGCACACTCCCCACTGGGTATGTGCCCGCAACCAAGGTACATGCCCTTGACGGGAATCGAACCTGGGACCCTTGAGTCGGCAGGCCAACGCTCTATCCACTGAGCCAAACCGGTTAGGGCAAAACACTAACGTTTTACACACACTGGCTCCTACATTCCCCACATCATCTAATGAGGTGGTTACTGTTACATCTGTTTTATGTGAATTTATTAAGACATGGAGAGGGGAAGTAAATGCCTACCAAGGTCACACAGCTAGAAAACGAATGACTCAGCCTTCATTTTCCACTTCTCGACAGGGAGGCTGGACAGGTATGGGCCTCCACTTACAAAAGAGGAAGCTGAGGCTTCAAGGAATGAAGCAACATAGCTCAGGAGCTCAGGGAAACTAGCAGGGCTACACTTCAGACTGCTTTTCCAAACCCTGACCTACGTGTTCCTCCCTTTACCCTTGCCTCTGTGTACAGCCGTGGACTTCAAGCAGAAGCTCCTTAACCCCTCCCCTTCCTGCCCCCTTCTCCTGGGTGACTGCTCCGGAGCTAGCACCCTGCGCACGGGCTGAGTGACCTGTTCCAAAGGGGAGCGCCCCTTAACACCCAGGGACTGGCCAGGTCAACAAGGGGCGAGGAGGGCTGCTCAAGGCATGTTTATAAGTCCTCGACAGAAAGGCAGCAGAGATGCCAGGGCCCCAAGGGAAGACAACCTCTGCTGCCCAAGTGACCTAAGTACAGAAACAGGTGCTGTACTTCCCACAGACCAACCTCAGAAGGAAACGCACCAAAATGGGAAGCGCAGGGACAGGAGGCGGTGGGGGCCGCATGTGACTTGCCCCTCACTTGGTTTCCAAGCCAAATGGAGTTACGCCTAACTTAAAACCAGATCAGAAATGGGCCCCCACCGTCCCTAAATAACCGGCTGTCACATGGCTGTGTGGCAGGGATTTCTCTTCTCAGCCTCACAAAGTAACCAGCTCCAGGTTTAATTACTCTGCCACATAAAGCAGAAAGGCCTTTCGTTGGTCCTTAAATGACATCCTGGGGAGAAAAGGGCCTGACCTAATCATCAGACACATGGCCTCCTCGCACCAGGCCCCTGCCCACCCCTGTCCGCACTGGCTCACTCTCAGCCAAGACAGAGCCCTTTCTGGGTTCAAGATGAGGCCGCCAGGCTCCTCGGCACAGCATTCCCAGGCCCCTGCCCTGGGCTCCCTGTGGGACTCTGACTTTTCTCCCAAGCCCAACCTGGCGCTGTGTCTCAGTGTCTAGCTCACGTGTTTCTCCCAGCCTGCAGTGCTCTCTCTCCTTAAATCTTCCTTCCAGGACAGTCCAAATACCACCTCTTCCACAGAGACTTCCTGGACCCTCTTGCACTCAGTGGTCCCTTTCCCCTACATGCTTCCCTGAGCCTTCCATTCAGGTCTCAGAGTATATGTCACCTTCTGCCTCCTGTTCGTTACTTGAGTACCTCATTCCCGGTCCAAATTATGAGCTCCTTGGAGGCTACGGCTGTAAGCTGGGCATCCTTAGTGACCTTCTAATTGGGAGGCAGCATGTGCAGCCTGTGCTGGGCAAGTGGCTGGCTATCTGCACAGATGTCAGGGCCACAGAAAGCTGAGTGCTAATCCAGCTGCACTACTTAGAGCTGTGCACCTCAGGTAATCATACCACCTCCCTGAGCCTCAATGGAGATGAAACCTACTTCAAGGGCTTTTGTGAGGATAAACTGAGATGCTATTTGTAAGGCACTTAAGACTCTGCCTGACACTGTGTTCAATGAATAGCGTTTAATAGCAAATCCACGTTGACCGCACTGAGCTGAATGTCCACGGAGAAGCAGAGGAACAGGATGCAGCCGGGCCTCTCTCAACATCCTGGCTCCACTTACCAGCTGTATGACCTTGGGCAAGTTATTTAAGTTTCCAAAGTCCCTTTTCCTTATTTATAAAATAGCAACATTTGTATCTCAGGGTGATGCAAGAATCAAAAGTAACAAAAACACAGGGAGGAGCTCCGTAAATTTTAAGAGCCTATAGCATGTGAGGAGCGTGCAGCACCATGCTCCCAGCAAACCAAAGGCTAAAGCAGTCTCTGACATGGCGGAGGGGCAAGCCTGCCTCACTCACTCCGGACCAGTTTCCTGGTTGGGCCCAAAGCACCAACATAGGTGCCTTCACTTCCAGACACCAGGGGATTCAGGGACGGTCAGTGCCAGGCATGCCTTGGCCAGGGATGGAAAGACAGGGTCTGCACTGATTCCTAGTTCTCTCCCATCCTCGTGCCTGCACACAGGCAGGGACGGCCAGCCTCCCTCGGGGAGATTCAGACCTCCGGACCTCCCGAGAGGAACCAGACTGTTGTTTTAATGCAGCGCCAGGAGGGAGGGCCTCAGCTCTGGGGAAGGTGACAGGTATTCCCAGACCATCTTGGGATCATGGGGATAAGGTGGGGGTGGATCTGAAGTACGAAGTTAGCAACTATACCTTGGGACTGCCACAAACTGTGGTCTCTCACTGCCTCTGTCCCCCCGAGAGATAAAGGGGCTCTCCCCACCTGCCAGCCTGAGCCGTCATGGCAGGGAAGCCTGCGCATGCTCAAGGGCAAGTCATCTTTGAGCCTCACTGTTAGATGGGCCCAGTGACATCTCTCAGAGCTGCAGGGACAAAATGTGACATTGTCGCTTAATGAGCCTGACCACCAGTAAGAGTGAGCACTATTCCCACTCCCTTTCCCTCCCGGCTCAGCCCCTGCCCCCCACGGGAACTCACCATCTTCTGCAGTGTTGAGTTTGAGGCTCTTGCCCTTGAAACTCAGCTGTCCCCCGGCCACCTGGGTTTTGGCTAGCGTCTCGGCCAACTTGGCAATGTCTTCAGAGGCCATGCTGGACACACTGGTGGGCTCCCCCAGAAACCTGCAAACTGAGGTGACCAAAGTTTCATTGAGAGAGAGGAGGCTCATTTCCAGAGACCATCACAGAGCTGCTTCTGCACATGAAGTGCACTCACTAGTCATTTATAAGCAAGCTATGTTAGCAAATCAATTCAAGGCCTAAGTCTACACAAGTCCTGTAGGATGTGATTAGTTTTGTGTTTTAAATAAAATCTTTAAATGGTAGAAAACAATCCAATTTGGGAGAACGGTACTTTGTAATAAGATGGAGAATGGCTACGATGCAAGAATCAAAAGTAACCACATCAGGTTCACTGGTTAGTCGGTGGCAAACCACTGAGAAGCAACATCAAATTTATGGCAGCCAAGCCTTTTTCTTTTACACGATGACAAAGAATGCCATTTTACTGCCCTCTTCAGTGGCGGCGGGTGGCTGACATCACTATGCCCTATAAACATGTATTTTTTTTTGGGGGGAGAGGAGGGAGAAACCCAAACAAACATACCTTATCTCTATGTTTAAAGTAATGATAGCTACAATGAACGAGAAGGTAACTGAGACCCATGTTATGGAGAGAATGTTTTCCTATTTAATGTTTGTAATTATTTTCTCTTATTTTTTATGTTACTCTTTACTTTTTATTTAATGCATTGTGGTGACACTGGTTAACAAAATTATACAGGTTTCAGGTGCACAGTTCTACAACACATCACCTGTACACTGTGTGTGTTCATCACCCCAAGTCAAGTTTCCTTCCACCAACTCCTTGTAAAGAGTCTGCCCCCTCACCCCTCCTGTAATTATTTTCATTACAATGTAATTTGTTGCTAAAGCTAATGTTATTGCAAAACTCGAGTTTCTGTATAATTTTAAAACTGTACCTGAATACTTGGAATAAAATTTTATAACTTGTTTTAAAATCTTTCAAATGAAATCTTTAAATCAGTTTAACAAAAAAAATTTTTGTTAGAAAATTAAAATGTGCCCTGGCTGGTGTAGTGTCGTTGGCCCTCACACTGAAGGTTTGCAGGTTCGAGTCCCAGTCAAGGCCATGTACCTCTGTTGCGGGTTTGATTCCTGGCCCCAGGCTCCGGTCTGGGCGCATTCTTGGGGGCAACCAATCTATGTCTCTCTCTCATCCCTGTTTCTCTCTCTCCCCGCCCCCTTCCTCCCTAAAAAAAAATAAATGGGAAAAATACATTCTTATATGAGGATTAACCAAAATAATAATAATAATAGCCCTAGCTGGTTTGGCTCAGTGGACAGAGCGTCAGCCTGCGGGTTTGATTCTGGTCAAGGGCACATGCCCGGGTTTTGGGCTTGATCCCCAGTAGGGGGCATGCAGGAGGTAGCCGATCGATGATTCTCTCTCATCATTGTTTCCATCTCTCTCCCTCTCCTTTCCTCTCTGAAATCAATAAAAAAAATATTAAAAAATTAATAACAACAACAATGATAAATGCTACATATAAAAGAGAGACAGAGGGAAGGGAGGGAGGAACTGGTTGGGGAGAACCCAAATGCCCCAGCTGGGACACCTAGCAAAGCCCTGTGAGTTGCCCAGTTGCTGGGCCCCCAGTGAGAGGCAGTTAAGTCCCAGACCCATGTCTGTAAGGAGTCTGCCTCAGGCACACACCTGCCTGATCATCTTGGCTACTTTCTGTTTGAGGGTCCCATTCCTCAAACAGGACATAGAAGGCTACAGGATCCAGGTCATCCATCCCAGAGAATGCCCCACCACCCACGCTGGCATGACTCTGGGGGTGGGGCACAGGGGTCAGCCCACTGCACATCTGGTTTCAACCTTGGCCAGGAGACTAGGCAGCCCACAGTGGTCAGACCTCAGGGGTTCCTAGGACACCAGAGGTCTCTACATCACAACAGCCAAGCCACCATCACAATAGACCAGGGGCAGAGTTGCTGGAAAAAGGAGCTACCAACCCGGAGTCCAGCAGACTCAGAAAGGACCACTCCATTTCTCCAAAGAGGAAATGGCAGGTAATCAGGGGAGATCAAGGCAGACTAATCCGGGGGACAGAATTAAGACGTCCACAGAGACTGCTTCCATCCAGACGGCTTCCTCCCCCAATCTACTCACCATCAAGATACCGCTGTGATAGCTCCCCTTCTCACTCCCCCAGGCTTCCTCTGGGCCTGAACAGCCAGCTTCCCACCCCTTCTCCTGATCTTAGCCCTTATCACCCTGGTCTGTCTTTTTTTTCAGAGAGAGGAAAGGAAAGAGAAACATCGATTTATTATTTCACTTATTTATGCTTTCATTGGCTGGTTGTTATTATGTGCCCTGACCTGAGATCGAACCCACAACCTTGGAGTATTGGGATGATGCTCTAACCAACTGAGCTACCCGGCCAGGGCCTGTCTGTTTTTATCAATAAGCATGAATTATTCTTCTGGGTAAGGAGGCATCCGTCCACTCATTCATTCTACGTTTATGAGTACTGCTGTGTGCTGGACACTGTTCCTGGTACCAGCAGTGAATGAGGAAACAAAAACCCTGCACTGTTGAAACACATGTTCTAAACAAGATACTCAGTATCTTACACAAGATACTCAGTATCTGAAGGAAAATAAACAGAAAAGGAGGCGGGTAAAGAATTTTTGGGGTGTGTGTGTGTGTGTGTGTGCCCACGCAATTTCAAGTAGAATGGTTAGAGAACTTATTAGGAAAGAAAGACGCAGGAAGAACGTTCTTGCAAATGCAACTGCTCTTGTGGGGGAACTTCAAGGAGGCCAGTGGGGCTGGAGTACAGAGAAAGGAGGAAAGAACTGAGGAAAGAAAATGAACCAAGGCCCAAGTCACCAAGGTCATTTTAAGAACTGTGGCTTTTATTCTGAGTGGCAAGGAGAGCCACCGGAAGGGGTCTAGCAGAGGAGAGCGGTGATCTGACATGATCACAGCGGTCTGAAACGGAATAAAAATTAGCCTGAAACTCCACCACCTCTGGCAGTTCTGGGAGGGAACAATTCGAGGCTAGAAAAATGGTGGTGAGGCCTCCAAAGGTAACAGGCACACAGAACTTTCCAGCTAGAGAAGAGCCCACCCTTCAGTCTAGCGTGTACACACACACACACACACACACACACACACGCGATCGACTGGTTCTTAGTCACTAGGCTAAGAACCCGAAGCATAGAGAGGTGCATTAATTTGTCCAAAGTCTGCAAAGGAGCAGCAGCAGAGCAAAGACAAACGGTAAATACACCAACAGTCCTCTCCGTTCTCGGAAGGGGCGGCACACATTTTTTGATGCACATCCATCGCCCCAGTGAGGCGCCAGAGGTGACTCACGCCAGCGCGGGCCCTCGGCGGCGGGCGTGGGTCTAGGGGAGGCGACGAGCGCGGGCCGGAATGACAGGCGGGCGGCGCGGGAGCCCCACCCGGGATCCCGGGAGGACGCGCACCGCCCCCAGGTGACACCGACGCTAACAGGAAACGTCGGGGCGGCCAGGCGAGCCGGACGCCCTCTCTAAGCCTCAGTTTCCCCACTCGTGAGAGGGGCGAGCACCTCACTCCCAGCCCCTCCGCGCTTGGCCACGGAAGGCGCAGGGGAGAACACGCTCAGGAGGCCCCACACCTTCCACGTCCAGTTCCAGGGACGCGCCAACCCCCACCCCACCCCACCCCACCCCACCCCAGGCAGGTGACGGGAAAGGAAGGGGACCCGACTCTACCGTAAACAGCCGGCGCCGCCGCGCGGGCGGACCCGAGCAGGCGCGTACTCCGCCGGAGCGAGGACTGACTTTAGGATCCGGGAGCGCAGGTCGGCGTCGCCGCCTCCGAGTCCTGCGGTCCCGATGCCCAGCCCACCGTCCGTCAGTTCTCCTGACGGTTCTCCCCACTCGCGTCTCGACACCACCTGCTCGCCGCACGGCGGAGGATGATGGCGGAGGAGGAGGATTTTGAAAGCCGGCAGTTTCTTTCCTTTGATTTGATTTGTTCGAGGCCCTGACGGCTTCCCCTGCCCCCACGCGTGTGGCGTATGGGGAGTGGTAGTCCAGTTCTCCCGCTTGGGGCGCGACAGAGAGCGGCCGCGAACTACCAATCCCGTGATGCAACGCGCCCAGAGCGCCGCCGCCGGCCCCCTCTCCGCCCTCCCTTTTCAGCTTCTGGCTCTTTTTGCGGGAGACCACAGGGCGGCGTTAAGACTTGAGCGCCCCGGAAAACTACAATTCCCTTTATGCTTTGCGGCCTAGCATCCCCGCCCTTCCGGAAAGGTGCAAATTCACTTAACAAAGCCTTGTAGCGGAAGGAACGCTGCTGGATCAGTTCAGCAAGCAGTAGGTATTTCCTTGGAAGGAAAGCCGCGCCTTTTTTTTTTTTTTTGTCCCATGAACTTGAAAGGACATTGGAAGTTTTCCACGTAAATAGCCTCAAATTACTTGATAATTAAAAAGGGGAAATAGTGACCCTATTGTCTCAAGAAGATCCTGGGAAAGGATCTGGGGCGTTCATCTAAGGCGTCCCTTGAGATAAACTTGAACCGTGCAGGAACCGGGACATTCAAGTAGTTGCTGATGGAGAGACTGCTCTGCATCAGCAGGACCAGAGTGGCAGGCTTAGGACCAACAAAGACCAAAGGCCTTAATTGAAATTTTAAGCGTACGCAAATTAATTCAATTAACTGCGGGAGGAATTACACCACGTGAAACATATGCGGTTGCAAATCACACAGCTTTTTATTACATACACAAATTCCTGAGCGGCTGCAGGTACAAACTTAGTTAGGGATCCCCGTGGTGTTGTCCTCTGTGGTCCGGCAGCTGGGCTGGGCTGGGCTGGTCCGGAGCAGGGGGGCCGGTGTTTTTCTCCCAAGAGCTCGATCACGTCTCAGTTGAGTTGGGGATTACTGGCCGTTCTTCTGTCATCTGGCAGGGAGAGGAGCGTGGAGCGGCGTCGCTTGTCAGACCGACAAAGGGATGGGCCTTTGTAATGTCCCGACTAGACTAGACGAGCATTGTTGGCTGGCAGGGGTCCACATTTCAGGCTTGTTCGTACCCGTAGCAGCCGAGGTGGCTATCAATGATTTAGGTCAATGCACACATGTTAATCTCAAACACAGCGAGGGGGCTAAGGAGAGTAATCACTCAGGCAAGTGTTTATCTTGACACAAGTCACTCTGAGTCAGTTCCAATCCTTATCTCTGGGGTACACACGCTTCAGGGCAATGGGGAATGTATCTTTAATATCAGACTTTTCAGTTTTAAGGGAAGTTAACACAAACATTTTTAACTTTTCTCACATTCTTTAAGCATTTTTAAACATGTCTATATTTTACTACAACACCTATGGTAGAGACACTCTGTGAGATTACACTACCTTAACCCAAGTGGTCCACCTGAACACTGATAACAGGACAAACTGACATCATCGTACACCTCCCGATGTGATGCACTGAGAACGCAGGCAGCATCACCGTCCAGTGAGCAACGCATACCATTCATCTAATAATGAGGGAACATCAGACAATCCCAGCATGTTCCAGAATAACTAGTCTGGCCCTGACTGGTTTGGCTCGGTGGATAGAGCGTCGGCCTGCGGACTGAAGGGTCCCGGGTTCAATTCCGGTCAAGGGCATGTACCTTGGCTGTGGGCACATCCCCAGTGGGAGGTGTGCAGGAGGCAGCTGATCGATGTTTCTAACTCTCTCTCCCTCTCCCTTTGTGTAAGAAATCAATAAAATATTTTTAAAAAAACACACAAAAAACAGAATAACTAGTTTGTACTCTTCCAAAAACCGTCTGTCATGAATGAAATAGACAAAGAGGCTGAGGAATTGTTGCAGATGAAGGGAGACTAACAAAACAGGACAACTAAATGCAATTCATGTACTATAAAGGGTAACATTGAGCCCGGCTAGCATGGCTCAGTGGTTGAGCATGAATCTATGAACCAAGAGGTCATGGTGGATTCCAGGTCAGGACACATGCCCCCCTGCCCTTGATCCCCAGTAGGGGCCCCAGTAGGGGTTGTGCAGGAGAGCCAATCCATTATTCTCTCTCATCATTGATGTTTCTCTCTCTCTCCCTCTCCCTTCCTCTCTGAAATCAATAAAAATATTTTTTAAAAAGGTAATATTGAGCCCTAACTGGTTTGGCTCAGTGGATAGAGCGTCGGCCTGCGGACACAAGGGTCCCAGGTTCGATTCCGGTCAAGGGCATGTACCTTGGTTGCGGGCACATCCCCAGCAGGGGGTGTGCAGGAGGTAGCTGATCGATGTTTCTCTGTTTCTAACTCTCTCTTCCTCTTCCTGTCTCTTCTGTGAAAAAGCAATAAAATATTTTTTTTTTAAAAAAAAGGTAATATTGAGACAATGAGCAGAAGCTGAAAAGGGAGGGCGAAGAGGGGACCAGTGGCAGTGCTCTGGGCACGTTGCATCACGGGACTGAAAGATAATAGTATGGTATCAACATTAAATTTATTGATTTTTATTGCTGTACTGGGTTATGTAAGAGATGCCCTTGCTCTTGGAAAATACCTGCTGAAATTATTAGGAGCATGAGGTCTGCAACTTACTCTCAAATGATTCAAACTTTCCTGTAAGCCTCCATGATGTAAAGCAAAGGAGCAATTACCATTAGTTTATACGGGAAAATGTTAGGGTCCCCAGACTCCGAAATAACCTGCCCAATGCAATCCAATCACGTACAAATCTAAGCTAGCACAAGCGGAGAGTAAAAGCAAGAATGATGTGATATGCAGCCTCTAGGAAAAGAAGTAACGCACGGACAATGCAGTTTCACTTACTACGGCACTCTGCGAGTATGACAGCTCACTGCAAAACCAAACGGAGCTCACCACAAACACTAACGCTACTTTTGGTTTTCATCCATTTTCTGACATCTTTCTGATTTCCTTCCGTTATGAAAAAGAGATAGTCATCCCTCAATATCCATGGTGGATGGGTCCCAGGACCCCACCTGGGTGCCAAAATCGGCAGATGCTCAAGTCCCTTATATAAAATAGTGTAGTATTTGCATATAACCTAAGCACATCCTCCTGTATACTTTAACCAGCTCTAGATTACTTGTAATACCTAAAACAATGTAAATGCTCTGTAAACAGTGGCCACACTATATTGTTTAGGGACCAAGGACAGGAAAGAAAGGCTACCTGTTTGGTAAAGATGTAACCACTGTAAGGCCTAACTACACGGTACAGCAGCATAACTCCCTCCCAGATATATTCCAGCTTGTTGATTGAACCTGAGGATGCAGAACCCACAGGGACAGTGGGCTGACTCTACAGTGTATGTCTTTCATAAAAAGGAGTGGCATAGTGAACTTGCAAAAGCGGGGATACCTACATACAGAGGGAGAGAGAGAAAGAGAAAGAGGGGGAGAGAGAGAGAGCGCGCGCAAATGTGGCAAAATGTTAACAGTAAGTGAATATGAGAATTCTTTGAATATTTTGGCTTTTCTGTAGGTGTGAATTTTCTGAAGTATCAATGCGCAAGTAGCTTTTCCGTTTTTCTTTTCATAAAAACGGCTCTCACCATTATAGAAATAACACATGTTCATCATCAGCACTTCAGCCAATATAGAGCAGGATACAGGGAGAAGCAAACGTTACCCCAGAAACTCTAGCACCCAGAGATAACCACCGTCAACACATGCAGCTGTCTTTTCCGAGGTTACCCCGCACAAGCTGGCCCACACACGTGCCTTTGCTCTACCTGCAGTTCCATTACCTACAGGGTGGGGCAAAAGGAGGTTTACAGTTTTAATAATACGAGAATAAACTGTTTCCTGTACTCACAACCATAAACCTGCGCTTACAAGCCAGATCCTTACCCACACAGTTAATTGAATCTTTGTAACCACCAGGGCGGTGGACCCCGTGACCAGCCATCCCAGCTCACAGATGAGAAAACGGAAGCTCCCTCCCGGTGCACACAACATGTGGGTCGTCCTTCTATCCTCTTTTTCATTCTTTGCCCACAAGGCTCCTTCCTATCAAATGCCCCTCCTTCAGGAGGCTTCCCTACACCGCTCCAGCCACGAGGAGTCGCTTGCCGCTGGCCCCCACAGCTGGAAACCCCCACGGCACTTGGTCGGTGGGCTTTTTCACAGCCAGAGTCAATGGCATTCTTGGCAGCGTCCTCCTCAACCTGGGGGAGCCTCTGGGATAGGTACTTTTTCCGTCTTGGCAACACCCTCTGGGGCCAGGCCTGTCCTAGGTGCTTCAGGTTTCCGCATTTGAATGGGATTCCCGTCAGAGGCATTGGATGTTTCCTTAACATGAAGCATCAGCCCCACCTGGTTTGGCTCAGCAGATGGAGCGTGTCCTGTGGGCCCAAGGGTCCCCGGGTCGATTCCAGTCAAAGGGCATGTGCTTTGGCTGCAGGCTCCTCCCTGACCTGGGCCCTGGTCGGGGCTGTGCAGGAGGCAACGAATGGATGTGTTTCTCTCACGTCGGTGTTTCTCTCTGTCTCTCCCTACCTCTTCCACTCTCCCTAAAAATCAATGGAAAAATATCCTTGGGTGAGGATGAAAAAAAAAAATAATAAAATGAATCCTCATCTGAGAAGGCTGAGATGTTCCCATTTAGGCCTGATGGCATTCGCATGCTGACTCCAGCTAGGCTCGATCGAGGCTGAGGTTATCTTGGGGGGATCCCCAGGCTCCCTTTTCCAGGTTACTTCTGGAGCCTTTCCAGGCCCTCAGACACACACCTCCCAAAGAGAAGAGGAACATACTAGGCGATCTCCCCTTTCTCATCCAGCTGGGGTGGGGGGGTGGTCAGGGAGGTAACGGGGGGGGGGGGGGGTGACGGGAGTCGCCTGGAGAGTAGGTATTTTGCTTGAAGATGTTCACATTCTAAGCTAAAAATCACGAACCCAGCCTGACAGATTCTGTTTGCTACCCTGAATCTAGCTTCCATCTCAAACCCCTTTAAGATGGAGACTGGGGTTTAAAAATAAGAAGGGAAAGGGGTTTGCCCACGGGTGTAGAGTGAGTCAGAAGTGTCCAGAACCATCAGTGTTTCCAAGCAACCCATTTGTCAGCTTCTCTCCTTCCTTCCCTTTCTCCAGCTCTCTCTCCTTTGTTAGCACATGAGAGCTGGTCTTTCAGTTTGCCTGGCTCTAGAAGTGGAATCACAGCCTTTGGCAGGCAGATAAAGCTATCTTAGCTACCCCTTTCCTCTTTAAAATAGATGAAGACCTGCAGCCCAGAGAGGTCAAGTAACCTGCCCAAGTTACACAGAAATTTAGACAAGAGCCAGAAGCCAGATCTCTAGGCTTCTTTTCAAATTCTCCCCGCCCCCCAACACACACACACACGTCATTTTGTGAGTGTGAGGTGGGAATAAGCGGAGAGGGAATGTTCCAGACCTTTCTCTGTGTGTTGTACAGTGTGTTTTGTTTTCTATTTTAATGTTTTGAAGAGGAAAGCAAGCGGCCTCTGATTAGGTTTGGCTTATTTTAACCGAGTGTTTTAAATTCCATTCTGGTGCCTGGAATCAAACTTAATTGCCAATTGTAAATGATATAAATAATATTTACCCTGGTTTCCTGAAGAGCTACCAAGGCTGCAGACTTGCCATTTAGTCATATCAAAAACAAATGCCTTCAGCATGCCAAACAGTGAGGAGGAATGTGGAGAGGAATTCCTAACATCCAATGAGTGTTGCCCTTGGGCCTAGGAGAGCGATGTGTGGGCCTGGCCTACCCACATGCAGGGGAGCCTGCCCCTCATTCCCAGGGGACCCCTCCTGGTGGGAGGGGGTCTCTACGTAGTTTATAAAAGACAACGCAACCCCCATTCCCCCTTGGGTTCCAGCCCCATCAGAACATTCTCTCTTTTTAACCTCGATAAACACCCATAATTAAAATAATTCACTAAGTCTATTAATAGTTACGGAGCATCTACTCTGTGCCAGGCACTGTTCCAGCTGCTGAGCAGACAGTGATGAATGAAGAAGAAAAGGGTGGTGTCTGCAGAGGAGCTTAAATTCCGAACTGACATTTGTGAAGGGTTTCCTAGTACCAGATGCTTTGGGTAGATTCTTTTCCCCTTTAATAAGTATCTTGTTCCAAAACAGCAATTAAAAAAACCAAAACTGCTGGAAATGAAGACAATTGGTATACTAGTAAATGCAAAAGAGCATAAAGAAGGAAAGTTCAAAATTGTTTTTTTAATTTTGTATACTTTTGAAGGTTTGCGCTTTAAAAAAATATATTTTTATTGATATCAGAGAGGGAGGGAGAGGGAAAGAGAGATGGAAACATCAATGATGAGAGAGAATCATTGCCTGCCTCCTGCACGCCACCTACTGGGGATGGAGCCTGAAACCCAGGCCTGTGCCCCTGACTGGAATCGAACCCGAGACCCTTCAGTTCGCAGGCCGACACTCTATCAACTGAGCCAAACCAGCGAGGCCTGTTTTGTTTTTAACATAAATGTTATGTGGATTGCTGGATGGATGGATGAATAGAAGGATAAATATGTGACACAGCAAATAAAACAAAAGATTCACTATCGCGGCATAATTTAGGGCAGTGGTCGGCAAACTGCGGCTCGCGAGCCACATGCGGCTCTTTGGCCCCTTGAGTGTGGCTCTTCCACAAAATACCACAGCCCGGGCGAGTCTATTTTGAAGAAGTGGCGTTAGAAGAAGTTTAAAAAATTTGGCTCTCCAAAGAAATTTCAATTGTTGTCCTGTTGATATTCGGCTCTGTTGACTAATGAGTTTGCCGACCACTGATTTAGGGCATTCAAATATAGTTCTCTCCGCTTTCTGCATGCTTGAACATTTTTATAATAACATGTAGGGGACAAATGTGACCATGTTTTATTGCTTGCATTTCATCCTCTGTATTATAGGCTGGCCTGTAGGCGCCTGGGTCCTGCCCTCTCTCTTTGTTAAGTCACCTTTGAGAATCTGAATTCTATGGGCTGTTTCCCAGAAGAATGTATTTATTTATTTTCTAGTCAAGCACACATTTACCAGTGCTTTGCATGCTTCATCCTCATGGTGACGCTATCGGGGAAAGTACCCTTACTATCCCCAACCTAAGCCTGAAATTGTGCCTACATCCTCGGGGGCCCCAGGGTGAGAATCCGTGCTGGCGGACTGGGGCCTGGAACTCGGCCAGAGCTGTGGGCACATGGGGCTTCTCTGCACTCCCAGGAGCCAGCGAAGAAGTGAATGTTTGTCAAGTGAGTGAAGAAAGTAGACATGGCTGCAGCTAAGGTTGCCATGTGCTCAGGCCCTGCCCAGGACACAGCGAGGCGTCTCTGGGAGCCGGGGGTGGCAGGCCCGGGCCTGGAGCAGGAGGTGCTCACTGGAGAAGGGGTAACCTGTCTGTTCCTCCAAGGCCAGAGCGTGACTGTCTGGCTCCCATTCTCCTGCAGCCCACTCACGGGACAGGCCCTCGTGATGCATTCGGATGGAAGACGTCCACGTCTCGGTGGGTGCCGGGGCCAGGCCTTTCCGGTGGACAAGCCTGGGATGGAACGGTCTCTCTGCCTCTTTCGGAGCCGTGAGATCTCAAGCAAGTCACTTCCTACTTGCTGTTTCCTCACCTGAAAAGCCTACCTTATGGGGGCTTGGGGAGGGTAAAGAGCCGACCTGTGCAGAGTGTGGCTCACGGTAAACAAGTGGTGGCTGTGACTGTTGTGTCCGCTTTAACGTGGGGGCGGGGGACACTGCTGCCCAGGGGACATAGGGAGTTGGGTTTCCCAGAAAATCACCTGCCGTGCCAGCCTTGACGCCTTTCCCTCCCAAGCGCCACCACCCATGGACGGGGTCTTGCAAAGGCCCATTCACCAGCTCAGACAGTTGAACTAGTTGGTGCCAAACGAAGAGTCAGCGGGGCCGGTGTCCCGCTGAATTCCCCTAGCAGGATGCGTGCCTGGAGGCTCACGGCGGGTCTCCCTCCTTGGGAGCCTCCCCTTCCCTTCTGGGTCTTCTAAGCAGGCTCGGCTCCCTGCAGGAAAGACCCCCCGCAGAGAACACCCACCACGCGAGGGCCGACGCCCCTCTGAGCCTCAGGGCCTCGCCCAGGACGTTCACACCGCGGCTGGGGCCTTTGGAAGCCTTCAGGGAGCGCTCCTGGAACCCCAGGCGCCTTTCACACACCCGGGGAGGGCGGAGGCGTGAGCCGGCCCAGCAACCGCCCAGAAATGCAGAATTGCCCGAAGAACAAGCCTTGGTAGAGGAGGACACTTAGAGAAAGTAAAGATGAATTCCAGGCTTGAGCTTTCCAGGGGAAGCGGGACGTCCCCGCCCCCAGGGCCCCCAGGTGCGCCCCGCGCCGCCCTCCCCCCCCTCCCGGCGCCTGGCTGGGGAGCCGCGCTAGGACCCGAGGAGGAAGCGCCGCGGATCGGACGGGCCTCCACCCGGTGCTGCCCCAGCGGCGGCCGAGCGGCTGCTGATGGAAGTGCAGCGCCGGGGCCGCATGCACGGAGCTGCCGGGGCGGCGGCGCCGCGAGCAGGATGCGGCCGCCCGTAATTAAATAGCACTTACTCTTATTATTACTAATAATAATAACGTAATCATACCTCTAGTCATAGCATACCACTTATCGGGCTCGGCGCAGGCCCGCGGGGAGCGCAGCCGGAGAGGTGAGTGCAGGGGCGCCCGCGCCCCGGGGCGAGGCCGGGCCGAGCGTCCGGGCGGCCGGCGGGAGGGCGCCGGGCCGGGCGCGGGGCGGGGGCGCGGGGCCGGGGGACGGCGAGAGAGCCCGGTCCGGCCGGAGCTGCGCGGGGCCACCTGGAAAGTGCATTTGGCGGAACTAAAGCAATGGCCCCCCACCCCCATTTCCTCCTTTTGGGGGCTCCCCCTCCCGGTCCCGGTGCCCTGCCCCAAAGTTTCAAAGTTATTGGGCGGCCGGGGGCACCTGCCGCTGGGTGATGGGGGCGCCCCTGAAGCTCGGGGGGGTGGGGGTGCCTGGGAATTTTCTTTAGGGGGTGCTCTCGGCGATCGGAGCTTTGGGGTGCGCGGATGCTTGGCCCATGCCCGCGAAGGGGCCCAGCCTTTTGTGTGCGCCTTGGCCCCGCAGCGCCGGGAGCTGGAGGGACCACAGCGAGAGCCGTGGACTGCGCCCGCCGACGGGCCGCCCAAGCCGGCTGCGGCGGCCACGCGAGCCCGGGGATTCCGGGCCTGCAGCCCGGCGGGGGTGGGGGGGAAGGGGGCGGAAGGAAAGGGGGGCGCGGTCGGGGCGGTGGGCATTTCCGGTCGCGGGGCCGGCCCCGGGGCCCCAAGTCCTGGGAGGAGCGGGGCGCACGGGGGCTGCGAGAGGCGCCCCAGCGTCTGGGGTCGTGGGCACCCCTGGGAGAGGAGTCCCCCGGAACTGCCGACCCCCAGCCTCGGACCCATCCCATCCTCAGTGGCCTCGGACCGCCCGGGCCTGCTCCCTCGTTTTACCCATTTCCCGGTAAAAGCCGCCTGCAGGTTTGGGGCTCACAGACACAAAGCCGGTTTCCCAGGGGAAATCAGGTAGGAGGGGTCCCTGACAGACCCTGGTGGCTGTGTGACAAATGGCATTAGTGGGGAACAGTAGAGTCGGGGTGCAGGATGGGAGCTGAAGGGGGGGCGGGCAGGAGTAGGGGGCTGGGGTCCAACTTCTTCCCATTTTTCTCAGAGCCTGGAATCCATCAAGTCTCAGGAAAGTAGCAGAACGCAGACCCTTGAATTTTCACAAGAATTCCGTAATTACAGTCCATTGAGCAATGGTGGGAAGCAAAATTCCAGCGGAATCTCCAGTTGTGCTGCCATGACTGCCCCTCCTCACTCCCCACACACAAGCAAACCCACAGCGTTGTCCTTCTCCACTTCCCCTTCCCAGAGGGACCCAGTTGGAGCAGGTTTGAGGCGCGGAAGGAGAGACCTGTGTCCAGGAGGGATGAGATCTGAGGATGGGAGAGAGATGTGTGGCCCCTGAGCTGGAGTGGCGTTTGTGTTCCATGGATGCAGGGAATTCTCAGCTCTTGGCTTTTTGCTTCTGGTGGACAGTTAAGAATGTGGGTTTGGGTCCATCCGGCGTTGCTCAGTGGTTAGCGTCCACCTATGAACCAGGAGGTCAGGGTTCTGATTCCCAGTCCAGGCACATGCTCCAGGGGGGGTGGGGGTGGGGCTGGGGGGTGGGGTGGGAGGCAGCTGATCAATGCTTCTCTCTCATCATGGATGTTAAAAAAAAAAAAAAAGAATGTGGGTTTGGATGGCTACGGAGCTCTGGGATGAGCTAGTCTCGAGTCTCAGGTTTAGGAGAGCTGAGGCGTCAGTAGGTTTGGATGTGAGCGTCCGCAAATAGTATCCGCGTAACGAGCACTTCCAGTTCGGATCGGAAGGGCTTCCCCGTGTGCTGGCTCCTCTGCCCTCCACGGCCGCCATGTCAAGGGCGACATTTTTCAATCCTCGCTTTTCAGTTGAGAAACCTGACGCTTCGAGAATAGGATGTCTCGCTCTGTAACTTCCCTGCCCGGTTTTCTGATTCCAAGTCCTCGCCCTTTCCCAGAG
Organism: Corynorhinus townsendii; assembly: GCA_026230045.1. Classification (NCBI taxonomy): domain Eukaryota; kingdom Metazoa; phylum Chordata; class Mammalia; order Chiroptera; family Vespertilionidae; genus Corynorhinus; species Corynorhinus townsendii. The sequence goes on from JAPDVU010000003.1 coordinate 214,907,885, forward strand.
TCCCGGGCTCCCTTGGCAAGGGGCTTTTCAAGCGCCTCTTGTGACCGTGGGGAAGTGCTACGGGGCAGGCTTGGGGTTGAATTTGCGAACCAAGGAGGGAACAAGGAAGCGCTCAGTCCTGGGGTCAAGCAGGCGCCGTGGAGAGAAGCGCGAGCTCTTGGGTAACCTGGAAATTGGGGAAGCCTTCCTCCAGGAAGTGGGGGAGGCTTGGCTGCGGGGAGAAGGCTGTAACGCCTGGGCTCCCCACCCTTGCCTCGGCGCTGGGAGGTTGACATGCTTCCTCTCTGATTCTTTCTGGCTCCGGGAGGGGTGGGGTTACTAGTCTCCATTTCACGGTGGAAGACACTGAGAAACACAGGATGTATGTGGCTGGCCCAAGAGCGCCCCCCTGGATTTGAACCCAGACCTGCGAGACCGTTGACAACACAATGGCTGACGTAGGTGACACCATGTTAGCGGGCCACCTCCGTCTTAGCTTTGCAGACAAGAACAGAGACCAGGACCGTCTGAACTGGCAAATGCAACAGGGGGTGGAGGCTTACGCGAAAAGGTCAGCGGGCTCCCCCAGGCCAGGGAGCTTTATTAAAAGGGTCCCATGTCCCAGGGCCTCACAGGGTTGGCCCAGTAAATGTCCTCCCGGAGAGTTCTGGAAGTGAGACTGGGGAAGGCAGGATGGCCATGGAAGGAGGGTCGGGCCCCGAGCGTGGAGATCCAAGTTCAGTTCCTCCGTGCCTGCCGGGTGCCTGGCGCGGCACCATGGAGGAGCTTGCAGCTGGGGCAGGGAAAAGCTATGGATTTGATTAACTCGAGCTGCCCACGGACAGGAACTGGGTCTGACTCACTCTGTGCCCCAGGCCTCCGTGGAGGTGCCAGGAGGACGCTTGCAGCCATTGTGTTGTCAAAGTGAAGCATGTCCCACCGGAAAGGAGGACAAGGAGGACGAAGGACGGCTTGTTTTGTCTGGAGGTGGAAGTTCGTCCTAGAAGGACCTTTTGAATATTTGGAAGATGTCTTGAGAAAGGCCCTAACGAGGGCGCTCTGAGGAGATGCGCTGAGACGGATAAGGGCAGGGCCACGTATAGAAGGAACGGGCAGATCCTCTGCTGCAGCCACCGTATAGGTGGCAGGCCCTGGCCAGTGTGGCTCAGCTGGGGGGAGCGTTGTCCTGCACACCAAAGGCTGCGGGTTCGACCCCCAGTTGGGGCGCATGCCGGAGGCAGCCGGTCGATGTTCATTTCTCACATCGATGTTTCTCTCTATTCCTCCCCCTCTCTCTGAATGTCAATAAAATGTATCCTAGTTTGTGACAGGTATGAGTTCAGGTTCAAGTCTGGCGCTGCCACGGAGCGCCCTTGGGTTCTCCGGGCCTAAGTTTTCCTTCCTGGAAACGACCCCTGAGATTTGATGGTGTTTGATGGTAACTTGTGCCTAGGCCTCAGGACAGGAGACGCAAATGAGAGGAACTAGAGGAGTGTGTCCATTTTTATTAATTTACAAACACCGATCCAGCAGTTACCTAGTGGCCAGGCCCTGTGTGAGTGCTTTTTCCGAGATTAGATTATTTCATTTTTCTAGTAGCCCTATAGGTGGGCACCATAATTGTCCCCATTTTATTTATTTATTATTTTTAATTGATCTTAGAGGAAGGGAGGGAGAGAGAAACATCAATGTGAGAGAGGAAAATAATTCAGCTGCCTCCTGGGCCCTGACCGGAAATCAAACACGCCACCTTTTGGTGTACAGGGTGACGCTCCAACCAACTGAGCCACACCGGCCAGGGAAATTATCCCCATTTTACAGATGGAGAAACGGTGGCACAGAGAGACTGACCTAGTGTAAGAGGTAGAGCTAGAGAGCAAACCCAGGGAGCCTGGCTCTTGAGCGAGCCCAGTGTGGGCCTCGGTATGGCTGGGAGGAAGGGCGGGAGGGGGCCGGCGGGGCCAGCGGCGGTGGTCTTCAGACGGCAGAAGGTGGAGGGGTCCCCTGAGAAAGTGGGGCTGCAGTATGAAGCGGGAGCCTCAGCCTGGGCTGATGAAGTGACAGCTCCGTGTCAGCTCCCAGGGGCCTCCACGGAAGCCAGTTCTTTTCATCACGTTTAATGGCCCATAGACCACGGGCTCATTTTCCTTTCTCTGTCATCACCAGCTACAGGGCTGCCTTCCACCTCACTCATTTCCCCTGCTCGTCTGCCTTCTCTGCGAGCGCCCCGATGGCGTCTGCAGGTGCGTTAGCGCTGTTTCCCCGTCAGGCTGCGGAGGCCCAGAGGAAGGGGCAGCGCATTCCTGATTCAGAACCCATCTACAGCCGACTTCCGGTCCGCAGCAACTCCTGAGCCCCGTGTCAGCCCCGGGACACCAGCTTGATGGTGATGGTGGCAGTCGCCACAGCGGCCACCATTTAGCGCTGCTCGGTGCCAGCACAGTGCTTGGCACTTTGTATCTTATTGAAACCTCTTAACTCGTTGAGGCAGGAGTGGGTGTCAACAGCCCCATTTTGCAGACGCGAAGACAAAGACTCCAAGATTGCATGCTGTGGGGGAGCGGGGGGTCAGAGGGAGCCAGGCACAGTCGGCTCCCGCGTCTCAGGTCTTAGCTGCCGTGCAGGGGTGACGCCTGATTTTGGTCTCCGTGGAGCTCTTATCTGTCTGGAAACCCTAATTATCCCACGTTTGTATCACGCTTTTGCCCACAGTCTCTCATTAATTCTCATGACAGTCCTTTAAGGTTAGAGATGTCCCCCTTCTTCAGAAGGAGAAAACTGAGGGTCAGCCACGCTCCAGCTCCTCCTACCCTGTCCACACTGCGACTCGGAAAAGGGACAGCGTGTGAGAGTCGTGTCTTCCGAAGTGCGGGGGTCAGCCAGCGGGCGGCCGCTGAGCGCTTCCTGCGAGGGCCGCGGGGGAGCTGGCCGCGGTGACCCTGCTGGGGTTTTCCGAGGTCCGTCGGCTCTTGTTCCCCGCAGCACTCCCTGCCATTCCCCGCCCCTCCGCAGGCAGAGGAGTGCAGGACAGGGAGTCCAAGGTCCTGAGGTTCACTCCCAGCCCCAGCACGTGATCTGGGGCATGAGCATTTCGCCAGGCTTGGCCTCAGTCTCCTGGTCTGTGAAATGGCCTTGCTGGTTCAGTCCTGTCCGCCTGGGGTTTGCTGTGAGCCTCAAATGAGGGAACATTGAAAGCTATAAAGACCACCCAGTGTCCTTATAGGGCATACTAGTAGTTGTGGTGGTGGTTCCGTGAGCGTGTAATAACTTCCAGAATGTTTCTGAATGGGCTCCACATCCCTCTCGATCCAGGCCTGGACCACTGCAGTCGCCTCCCAGCTCATTTTCCAGCTTCCCCTCTTGGCATCCATCCTCAGGGCAGCAGCCAAAGGCATCTTCTCAAGATTTAAGTGAACCCTGTCAGTCCTCTGCTGAGCACCTGCCAGTGGCTTCCTGGCCCATGCGGAGCACGGCCCGTCTCCAGCGGGGCCTGCCCCTCGCACCTTGCTTCCTACCTGGCTTGCCTTCGCTCCAGTGCTGACACACGGGCCTCTGTCTTTTCCTCGCACATCCTAAGCTCGTCCCCGCCTCAGGGCCGCTGCCTCTGCTGTATCCTCGGCCGGTGCCCTCTTACCCACCTCCCATGTCCTCATGCTGGCTCCTTCTTTTGTCTCTTAAGCGCCACCTCCTCAGAAGGGCCTTCTCTAAGCTCCCAGCCCTCCCCATCACTCCCTGCCATTTCCTATTTTAGTTTCTTTGTAACTCTTAGCTGTATCTTAACTTGTGCGTCTGACACTGACCTGTTTCTTTGTCTTCCCACGCCTGGAACACAAGCTCCACAAGGCCAAGGACTTGGTTAGCCTCGCCCCGGCATCTGGCAGTGTCCCTTGCACCTGCAGCTGCTCTGTGGATACGTGTCGGTCTGTGGATACGTGTTGGTCTGCGGATACGTGTTGGTCTGTGGATACGTGTTGGTCTGTGGATGTGAGTTGATCTGCGGATACGTGTTGGTCTGTGGATGTGTGTTGATCTGTGGGTACGTGTCGATCTGTGGGTACGTGTCGTCGGTCTGTGGGTACGTGTCGGTCTGTGGGTACGTGTTGGTCTGCGGGTACGTGTCGGTCTGTGGATACGTGTCGGTCTGTGGATACGTGTTGGTCTGCGGATACGTGTTGGTCTGCGGATGTGAGTTGATCTGCGGATACGTGTTGGTCTGCGGATACGTGTTGGTCTGCGGATACGTGTTGATCTGTGGATGTGTGTTGATCTGTGGATGTGTGTTGATCTGTGGGTACGTGTTGATCTGTGGATGTGTGTTAATCTGTGGGTACGTGTTAATCTGTGGGTACGTGTCGATCTGTGGGTACGTGTCGGTCTGTGGGTATGTGTCGGTCTGTGGATACGTGTTGGTCTGCGGATACGTGTTGGTCTGCGGATACGTGTTGATCTGCGGATGTGCAGATGTGTGTTGGTCTGTGGATGTGTGTTGGTCTGTGGATGTGTGTTGGTCTGCGGATACGTGTTGGTCTGCGGATACGTGTTGGTCTGCGGATACGTGTTGGTCTGCGGATACGTGTTGATCTGCGGATACGTGTTGATCTGCGGATGTGTGTTGATCTGCGGATGTGTGTTGATCTGCGGATGTGTGTTGATCTGTGGATGTGTGTTGATCTGTGGATGTGTGTAGATCTGTGGATACCTGTTGATCTGTGGACATGTGTTGATCTGTGGATGTGTGTAGATCTGTGGATACCTGTTGATCTGCGGATGTGTGTTGATCTGTGGATGTGTGTAGATCTGTGGATACCTGTTGATCTGTGGACATGTGTTGAATAAATGAGCGATAGCAGCAGGGTGTTCCGGAACAACCCTTGCCAAAAACAAGTGGCCTCGACAGAAACTGCTAAGAAATCGGTGTGGGCTTTAGGCTAATTTTGTGAGTTGCCAGGGGCTCTCTCGGCATCCAGCCCGGCAGAAACACCCATTTCCCAACCCCTCTGTGGGGGCACACTTCGTAAATCTGCACATTGTCTTGCCAAGGGCATATCATTAGCTCCATATTGCAGAGGACAAAAGCTTAGGCTCAGGGAGGTGCCCCAAAGCCAGTGTGGGACAGCGTTGGGAGGGGAACCCAGGTCTGCACCTGCACATGGCTCCTTGCGCCGACCCCACCTGCCTCCCCATCTTCAGGCCGTGAAGTAGGCAGAGCAGCCCGTGACACGCTCATGCTCCGTGTCCCAGGCGGTACAGCCGCCGGGATTTCTGGGCTCCCATGAGCAGGAGTGGCGACTTCTCAATTGCTCAAAAGAAGGAAACACTCCACAATGTTAACGGTCACTCTGAGTTACGGGACTTGGAGTATTTTCTGTTTTGCTTTGTTATACTTGCCCATAGTTCCCAAGGGTTGTACAATGAGCTTCTGTTACTTTTCTGTTTTTTTGAAAAAAAAGAGAGTTCTTGTTGAAACATCTCACTTGAGCACCACAGCTGGTGGGTGGGGATGAGCAGGAGCCTGGCCCCCGACGCGAGATGTGGCTTCCGGCCCCTCCTGTGCAGTTTGGCCCCAGGTTGTTGGGAGCCTGAGCGATGACGCTAGTTAAAGCTCCCTGTAACCGGAGCACAGAGCACGCGGGCCGGAGGAGTAACTGTGCTGCTGCTGACTCGGAGTTTGGTTTATGGGGGGCGGGCCTGGGGGCAGTTTCCTGAACTTTGGTTTCTGTTGAGGTGGCCAGTTTCAAGTAAACAGAGTGCAAGTTGCTGAGGCCCGGTTGGGGGCATTCCAGTCCATGTTCGTTCCTTCACGGGCTCCTGGGGGCGCCTGGGGGCGTGCGGGTCCCGCCAGCTTTCTCCCTTGGCAGCCACGTGGCCGTGGGCAAGTTACAGACCTGCCAAGCCTCACTTTTTAATTTTATTTTTAATATATTTTATTGATTTTTTACAGAGAGGAAGGGAGAGGTATAGAGTTAGAAACATTGATGAGAGAGAAACATCGATCAGCTGCCTCTTGCATACCCCCTACTGGGGATGTGCCCGCAACCAAGGTACATGCCCTTGACCGGAATCAAACCTGGGATCCTTCAGTCCATAGGCCGACGCTCTAACCACTGAGCCAAACCAGTTAGGGCTAATTTTATTTTTAAATATACTTTTTTTTTTTAAGTAGACTTTTTATTGATTTTAGCGAGGAAGGGAGAGGGAGAGAGAGAGACAGAAACATCAATGATGAGAGAGAATCATTGATTGGCTGCCTCCTGCACGCTCCCCACTGGGGATCGAGCCCGCAACCCAGGCATGTGCCCTTGATCAGAATCGAACCTGGGACCTTTCAGTTTGCAGGCCGATGCTCTAGCCACTATATTTAGGCTAGGGCTAAATATACTTTTATTGATTTCAGAGAAGGGAGAGAGAGAGAGGGAGAGAGAGAAACATCAATGACGGGAGAGAATCATTGATCTGCTGCTTCCTGCACGCCCCACACTGGGGATCGAACCCACAAACTGGGCATGTGCCCTGACCGGGAATCGAACCATGACCACAGAGCACACTGGCCAGGCTCACTTTTTATTTTATGATTTTATTTTTTCAAGCCTTGCCTTTCTGTGGAAAGTGGGGATAATAACACCTTCTTGTGAGATTATTGGAGGGATAAAAACATGATTCCTTCGAACAGAGCTTTTAAGTCACCGCTGCCCCACTGACCCGTCAGGCAGCCTGGGGAGCCTCCGCAGATGCCGCTTTTAAATGCATTCAACTCAAGCCCTAGCCAGTGTGGCTCCGTGGATAGAGCATCGGCCTGCAGACTGAAGGGTCCCAGGTTCGATTCCCGGTCAGGGCACATGCCCAGGTTGCGGGCTCGGTTCCCAATAGGGGGCGTGCAGGAGGCAGCCAGTCAGTGATTCTCTCTCATCATTGATATTTCTATCTCTCGCTCCCTCTCCTTTCCTCTCTGAAAGCAATAAAAATATGTTTTCAAAAAATGCATTAAACTTGCAATGCACAGGCTGGCAGAGGAAACCAAGCCTGTGGGCCTGTGGCCATGCGCTGTATCAGTGCACTGGAAAGCAAGACCCAGCGGTGAGAACATAACCATCATAGCTTCACCGTTGTGACGAGGGTGAGCGATAGTCTGTTATGTCTGCAGTAGCTGAAATGTGACGGGAAAGCAGTGATTTCTAGCACTGAGACTATAACGGTGGATTGCCCACATCCATAACTGAAGGGCATGCTAAGTATCAGGTAGAGGTTCGTGAAAAAAGCTTGTAAATGGCCCTAGCCGGCATTCCCAGTGGTTAGAGCATCGACCTGGGCACTGAAGGGTGGCAGGTTCGATGCAGGTCAAGGACACATACCTGGGTTGCCGGTTTGACCCCTGGCCCCAGTTAGGGTCAGTGCCGGAGGCAACCAATCGATGTGTTTCCCTCACATTATTGTTTCTCTCTCTCCCCTACACCCTCCTCCTTTCTACTTGCTCTGAAAAACAATGGGGGAAAATATTCTCGGGTGAGGATTAAAAAACAAAACAAACAAACTTGTAAATGGACCCCCGAATTGTCTCCTGGACCCCAGGGTCAAACCCCTACCATAGAAGGTGCGTGACGCTCAGTGGATAATCTCCAAAAATGAGCCGGAAGCCCTTCCTGGCCTTCTTGGAGCCGAGGGTCCAGGGATGGCCTGGCAGGGCCCATAGCACCGTGGGGTAGGGATGGGTGCAGACCTAGTGCTGACGGGTGAGGTCGGGATGGCGGGAAGAAACCTTTCCAGGTCTCCGAGTAAGCCACTGAGGCTGGTGAGTCAGGAGACAGCCAGGGATCTTGCAGATGACATAACGTCAGGGAGCGTGTGCGTGTGCGTGTGCGTGTGTGTGTGTGTGGTCTGCATCTACACTGGCTGCTACTTTTTCAAGAAACCTGGGACAGGTGGGTGCCAGGCAGTGGCGTGTGGGCTGAGACTGGCGACGTCCTGTGGGCATGGGGATGGGGAGGAACACCGTCGGATCGGGAGGTGACTGGGTGGCCTCCAGAGTCCGACTGCCAGGGTTCAAACCCCAGCTTACTAACTGTCAGGTCAGTTCACCTCCTGGAACCTTGCTTTCCTCATCTGTAAAATGGGGATGATGATATGTATCTTCTTAGGGATGTGGTAAGGGTTGAGTATTACATTTAAAGCTCTTAGAATGGTGGTCGGCAAACTGCGGCGTGCGAGCCGCAGTTTGCCGCTCTGTTGACTAATGAGTTTGCCAACCACTGGGATAGGGGCTTAATCACAAGGAACAACAACAGCCTGTAATTATTGGAATTGAGAGTCTAGGTCAGTGGTCGGCAAACTCATTAGTCAACAGAGCGGCAAACCGCGGCTTGCGAGCCGCAGTTTGCCGACCACTGCCCTAGAACAATGTCTGGTAGGAGGAAGTGCTTGATAACTGAGGACTGAAATCAACCTCTACACTGTTATTCTGGGGTTCGTGTGGCTCCCCTTCCCCACAGCGGGTTCTGGGCCTGTTCCTCTGGCTCCCAGAGGTGAGCCGGGGCAGCCTATGCCTTCAGGGAGTTCACAGTTGGGAGAGAGCTGGGGACCCAGCACCTGCGGCCAGTTAACCAGGACAAGTGCAGTGGTTGTGGCGAGCTCGGGGCTGTGCTGGGGCCGTCGGGGAAGGCAGGCTTCCTGTGGGGGACCCACTGGGCCGCCGGGGAAGGCAGGCTTCCCGTGGGGGACCCACTGTGCCGTCTGGGAAGGCAGGCTTCCCGTGGGGGACCCACTGTGCCGCCGGGGAAGGCAGGCTTCCCGTGGGGGACCCACTGGGCCGTCGGGGAAGGCAGGCTTCCCGTGGGGCACCCACTGGGCTGAGCTTTAGTGAAGCACTGGGCCCCGGTCAGGGTGGGAAGGCAGCGAGGCCATGAAGGGCGTTCCAGACAGACGGGCAGCTTGAATGGGACGCTGCCGGAGTGTCAGAGTCAGGCTGGGCCGGGCTGGAGGGACGCCGTGCCTACGGTGCTGTGCGCCCGGGACTTGCCCTGCGAGTAGGTGTCATGGAAGGTTTTGTTTGTTTAACTTTTTATTCACAGGAAATGGCAAAAATAGCACAGAGTTCCGTACCCAGCTTTCCCGGATGGTAATATATAGTTGTCTTATCTTATCAGACCCAGAAAACTGGCATTGCTACATTACTAGGCGACAGAGTGTATTTGGTTTTCAACTTTTAAAAAAACCTGCATTCTTGTGTGTGTGTGTGTGTGTGTGTGTGTGTGTGTGTGTGTGTCACGTGCTCGCGCGCGCATACACCGGAAGGGTGTTGAGCAGGGGCGTGGCACTGACGTGTGTTAGACAGATATCCTTGACCTCCAACCCATGGCAGCAGCTTGGAGGGGCCTCCCTGGAGGCTGCTGGCAGGAGATGCTGAGGGCCTGAGCGGCAGCCCCGCTGCGAGGGGCGGGCGGAGCTGCGGCGGCAGAAACGTTTCACAGGAAAAGGGGGAAGACTGAACAGGATGGCGGTCGCAGCTGTGACTAGAGTTGGGGGTTAATGCAAGAGAAACAGGGTTAGGGAGAACCTGCTGAGTTAAGGTTGGGATGTTTTGCCCGGCCAGTGTGGCTCAGTGGTTGCGTGTCGACCTATGAACCAGGAAGGTCACAGTTCGAGTCCCAGTCGGGGCACATGCCTGGGTTGTGGACTCGATCCCCAGTGTGGGGTGTGCAGGAGGCAGCCATCAATCATCCTCTGTCGTCATTGATGTTTCTATCTCTCTCTTCCCTCTCCCTTCCTCTCCGAAATCAATAATAAAAATATACACTGAGTGGCCAGATTATTATGACCTCTGAATGCATAATAATCTGGCACTCAGTGTGTGTATACATATATATATATATATATATATACACACACACACATATATATTTTAGAGGCCCGGTGCATGAATTCGTGCATGGGTGGGTCCAGCCAGCCTGGCCAGGGGGAGGGGACATGGGCAGTTGGCCGGCCTGCCTGCTGGTCGAACTCCTGATCGTGATCGAGGGGACAATTTGCATATTAGCCTTTTATTCTATAGGATATACACTGAGTGGCCAGATTATTATGCGTTCAGAGATCATAATAATCTGGCCACTCGGTGTATTTTTAAAAAGATTGGGATGTTATGAGTTTGAGGATCAAGCAACCCAGTGGGGGTGGACCAGGGAAGACTTTCTGGATACAGAGGCCTCTGAGCTGGACCTTGAAGGACGAATGGAGTTGGCTAGGTGTGTGTGGGGGGAGGGCAGGGGGGGCATTCTAGGTAGAGAGCCTAGGATTGGGAAAGGCATGGAAGTCACTGGACATCCAGGTAGCTCTACCCAGAAAGCCAGAGAGAGGAATCTGAAATATGGGGGAGGGGGGGGGCCTGGTGGGCGGGACAGATTTGTGAGTCATCGCGGTGACTCGGGTCACCAAGTGCAAGGGCTCACCTGGGGAGAGCATGTGGCTTGAGAACAAGAGTGTCGTCCCCATGGAAGCCCGGGTGCCTTGGTCTGGAGCCCTGGGCAGGGGAAGAGGAGCCCCTAAGGGACGGAGCGGGAATGAGGGGAGAGGTGGCTGTGAGGAGGGCCGGGCAGGGGCAGCGCGGGGGCCAGGAAAGGCGGTGAAACCTGCCCCTCTGCTGGAGGGACGCAGCAGTGAGGAGGGCCCTGGGGTGGAGGGCCCTTGGCCGGCGGCTGCGGAGCAGTGGGAGTGGGTGGCGTGAGTGGGGAGTGGCGTGGGAGCTGAGGCTACGGAGACAGTGTGGACAGCTCTTTCGCTGCATGTGACCAAGAGCGGAGGAGAGGTTGTGCAGCAGACAGCGGGGGCTCCGCGCCAGGGAGGGAATTACTTTGAGCCCAATGACAGCCTGAGGGGTCCCCGGGGGGTGGGGGAGGCGGGACCGCTTGCTTAGTGGGTGACAGGAAGGGTGATGGTGATGGGTGGGGGCTCTGGAGCCAGGCTGCGGGGTTTGAATCCCAGCTCCCCCTGTGAACGAGCTGTGTGACCTTGGGCAGGTCTCTTGAACTTCTCCGTGCCTCTGTTTCCTCCTCTGCACAAAGGGAGTATTATGGCAGCCCCTCCTCCGGGCGGTGCGGGGAGGAAGGGTGAAGGAAGGAACTGCGTGTAAAACTATCGTGACAACCCCCTGACAACCCCCGGCACGTGGTTGCCACTCAGCAACTGTTGGTGTTATTATCTGATTGCTAACGCCTCAGGGTCAGTTCTTATCTACAGAAAGTCTGAGTTGGGTGAGTTGCTACTCCTTCACCTATTTGTCTTACCACCACGCACTGTATGAATACGGTGCACATAGGGCTGCGTGGAGGGGCTACTGGGGGGGGCCTGAAAAGAGAGGGGCCTGGGTTTCCATCCTGCCTCTGCTGTACGCCAGCTCCTGACCGGGGCTCCCTGAGCTCCAGCTCCTCGGTTAAACGGGGGCAGAATGACCCCTGCCTCGCTGTGCTGTTGAAAGATTCCGTAAGACCCTTAGTCCAGTGCCCGGCCCAGTGCGTGGCGCTACATTGTATCCCTAGTCAGGGGCATCATGTTGCTTTTTCTGTCTCTTCTCTCCAGACTGAGTTTGATGGTTAAACAAGGTTCTTTCCCTTGAACTTGAGGGTGTCCCGTGCGGTCTTGCAGCCCAAGCCATGCTGTGGCAAAGGGCAGGGGCCTCCATGCAGCCCCGTGGCCATCGAGGGCACTCGACAAACTCCACGTCCGGGGGGACTCGGGCGTGGAGGGCAGGAGCTGCGTGGCTTGGCTCAGTCTTTGGAGGCCCTGAGACGGGTTACTGCCCTCCGTACCTCCCCTCTGCTCCTGAGAAAAGGGATGAGGGAGGGCGAGTCCCTGGTGGGGGACGGATGGCCCCGACCCCTGCTGACCGACTGATGTACCGTTCTCTCCCCCAGAGACTGATGGAGAGGCAGCGACGGAAGGCGGACATCGAGAAGGGGCTGCAGTTCATCCAGTGAGTGCGCAGCGGGCGGGCTGAGCAGGGGGTGCTCCGAAGGCGACGCCGAAGCGGCAGGCTCTGTCCAGTCTCCTCTTCCTGCTCACGGAGCCTTTGCCGTCCGGGTCCCGTGTGCCTGGGGTGTGGGGAGGTGGGGTGTGCTGGGAAGGGGCTGGCATGGCAGGGGCTCGGGGGCTGGATCTGCGAACCCCACACGTGAGCCACGAACCCCACGCGCACCCGCGCTCCCTGGCCCTGGCTACCCTTCGGTCTGGCCCCGTGTGCCTTTCCCCTGCCGTCCGCCTGTGCTGGGTGATGCTCTCGCTTGCCCTGCGCATCGCAGAGTAAGTCAGTGGTTCCCACTGATGAGCATGTCCTTCGCCCGCGTCACTGTTCCCGTCCTCACCACGGCCCGGGAAAGGAGGCGGTCTTGTCTCCAGTTTGCAGATGGGAAAGCTGAGGTTCGGAGATCAGGAGCTTGTTTAGGGGCTCACAGGACTCGAAGAGCCCTAGGGGTTGCAGGCGCGGAGTCCGCCTGGCATTGGTGGGTCCTGCGTTTAGGGAAGGGACGGGGGGAAGGGGACAGGGGACTGCTGGCGCTGCTGGGCCCGCAGTTGCAGGTCTGGTGCGGGGGGCACGGTCATTCCCAGAGGCCCGGTCTCATAGGCAGAGGACAGCCGCTCGCCTGGAGCACCTGCTCCTGAGGAAGCCCGGCTGCCGGGCCTGGGGCAGACACGAGCCTTCCTGCCTCCCTCTCACGGGAGATGGAAGGCCAGCGCGGTGAGGATTTAGCGAGAAAAGCGTGCTGCTCCCTCACCCTAAGCCCTGAGCTGAGGACTGAGCTGGAGGAGCCACTCCAGGCATGACCTCTGGCCCCTGGCCCTCCATGCGGCCGGATCCCTGCTCACCAGACCTCGCGTTCCTCTCCTTTTCCTGCCAGGTCGACACTACCCCTGAAGCAAGAGGAGTATGAGGTGAGTGCCGGCGGCCGGGCTGGGGGCGGTGAAGGGGCGTGGGGGCCGGCGGCCGGGCTGGGCGGGATGGAGAAGGCCCCTGAGCCCCTGTGCCCTCCCCCCCGGCAGGCCTTTCTGCTCAAGCTGGTGCAGAACCTGTTTGCTGAGGGCAATGACCTGTTCCGGGAGAAGGACCACAAGCAGGCCCTGGTGCAGTACATGGAGGGGCTGAACGTGGCCGACTACGCCGCCTCCGACCAGGTGGACCTGCCCCGGGAGCTGCTGTGCAAGCTGCATGTCAACAGGGCCGCCTGCTACTTCACCATGGTGAGCCTGGCGCCGCCCTCCTCCCCCGCCCCGCCCTGACCGCCACGCCCCCGCCACCCATTGAGCCACCCAGTGAGCCAGGCCCGTTCCCTGGGAGCCTCTGCGAGGCCGCCTTGCATACTCCTGTCTGACCCTCACCTCACCCCCTAGGCTCTCTGCCCGGTTGCACCGCAGCTCACCTGGAGCTTTTAAAGTCCTGATACACCATAACAATTTTTAAGTGATGCTGGTTGTCCAGCCCTAGCCGGGGCGCTCAGTGGTTAGAGCACTGTCCCCATACACCAGTGTTGCAGATTCGATCCCCGGTCAGGGCATATACAAGAGTCAACCAATGAGTGCGTGACTCAGTGGAACAACAAATCGGTGTTTCTCTCTCTCCCTCCCTTTCTCTAAAATCAATCAATAGCCGAAACCGGTTTGGCTCAGTGGATAGAGCATCAGCCTGTGGACTGAGGGGTCCCGGGTTCGATTCTGGTCAAGGGCATGTACCTTGGTTGCGGGCACATCCCCAGTGGGGGGTGTAGGAGGCAGCTGATCGATGTTTCTCTCTCATCGATGTTTCTAGCTCTCTATCCCTCTCCCTTCCTCTCTGTAAAAAAAAATCAATAAAATATATTTTTAAAAATAATAAAATAAAATCAATCAATAAAAGTTTTAGATAAAGAAACAATTTTTAGCCCTAACCGGTTTGGCTCAGTGGATAGAGCGTCGGCCTGTGGACTGAGGGGTCCTGGGTTCGATTCTGGTCAAGGGCATGGACCTTGGTTGCGGGCACATCCCCAGGAGGGGGTGTGCAGGAGGCAGCTGATCAATGTTTCTAACTCTCTATCCCTCTCTTTTCCTCTCTGTAAAAATCAATAAAATATATTTTTTGAAAAAAGAAACAATTTTTAAAATGCTACTGCCACTCTAGCTGGTTTGCTCAATGGTTAGATTGTCAGCCTGCAGACTGAAGAGTCCCGGGTTTGAGACCAGTCAAGGGCACATGCCCAGGCTGTGGGCTCGATCCCCAGTAGTGGGGGGGGGGCGTGCAGAAGGCAGCCAATGAATGATTCTCATCACTGATGTTTCTATCTCTGTCTCTCCCTCTCCCTTCCTCTCTGAGATCAATGAAACATATATTTAAATAAATAAATAAATAAAATAAAATGGTGCTGGTGCCTAAGCCCAACCCCAGGTGGCTTATGTTAGAATCTAGGGAGGCGAGGGCCTGGGCATTGGCAGGAGTCTGTGGGCAGTCAGAGCTGAGAACCCTTCTTCTCATCCCCCTGCCTCTTTCTGCAAACCTCTGGCCTCTTCCCCTCCCTCCTGGGCTCCTTGCCTCCCATCACACCCTCACTTCTTTCTCCGCACTTCCGTCTCCTCTCCTCAGAGCGCCAGCCTCCCCCTCGTGCCTGCCCTGCTCGCCCGCTGACTCAGGCACACGCCAGACCCTGTGGAGGCTGTGCTGTGGGCTCTGTGGAGGCTCAGTGACACCTGTAACTCACAGTGGACTGTTCTGGATAAACGGGCCCGCCAGGTGCCTGCTCACACTCTTCAGTACGCTGGCTGCCTTCCTGAGCTCACTTCCTCTTGAAGGCGCCTTTATTATTCTTGTTGTAAAAGACTTAATGGATTTTTAGAGAGCGAGGAAGGGAGAGGGAGAGAGAGAAACATAGATGTGAGAGCAGAACATTGATCGGCTGCCTCCTACATGCCCCCTACTGGAGATCAAGCCCGCAACCGGGCATGTGCCCTAATCAGGAATCGAACCAGCAACGTTTTGGTGCACAGGACGATGCCCAACCAACGGCGCCACACCGGCCAGGGCTCAGTCCATGGTGTTCTGAACTGAAGGCAGACACAGAATAGACGTGTCTGAGTAACTGGGCTCATCACTGTAGCATGAAGGCCGCTCCTTCCAGTGTCCTGACAATGCCTATTGGCTGCCCCTGCAGCTGGACACAGGGCTGCCCTTGACCGGAGTGTGAACACCAGAGCTGTTTCCTGGAGCTCTGGAGCCTCTCCCTGAGCCGGGTCCTCCAGCATCCTGTCTCTGCAGGGAAGGGAGGCTAGTCTTCGGGGGGAAGCGGCAAAGGCTTGGGGGGGAGAGGGTAATGGGTTAACAGAGCGCCTGCTCCTCTCCGGCAGGGCCTGTATGAGAAGGCGCTGGAGGACAGCGAGAAGGCGCTGAGCCTGGACAGCGAGAACATCCGGGCGCTGTTCCGCAAGGCGCGCGCCCTCAACGAGCTGGGACGCCACAAGGAGGCCTATGAGTGCAGCAGCCGCTGCTCGCTCGCCCTGCCCCACGTGAGTGTGGCTCTGCATCCACGCCAGGGGCCAGGCACCAGCCCTCTGCACTGGCTCTCACTGGGGCCAAGCCGACCCATCTTTCTGAGCCTCAGTTTCCTCTGTTACATGGAGCTGCAGATACTTTTGTTAGCACTGAGCTCTGTGCCAGGTGTTGCTAAAGATACATTGTGTTAACTCAGTTGCAGCAAACAACCCTTTGAGGTGGATACAGTTATCCCCATTTTAAAGATGCGGACAGAGAGGGAAGGAACTTCCCCAGCGTCACTGCTCGGGGCGGCAGAGCTGAGATTTGAACCCAGGCATTCTGATCATAGAGTCAGTGAGACACTTAGAGTACAGGGTTGCAGTGAGACTAAAAGGGGTGCCACCTGTGTGGGGTCCTAATGCCCAGGCTGTCATTTGGTCGGGAGGAGACAATGGGAAATGGCCAATAGAGAGCATTGCTTGCACCAGCCCCTGCATGCTGGGCACATCACCCCCTCCCCATTTATCCATCCACTTAGCAAGTATTTACTGAGTGCCCACACGGTGCCCAATCTGTGCCTTTCAGGGCTCAGCGTCTACTGGGAGACAAATGGAAATATCCCAGTTTAGGCCTGGCTCCACCATTCACCCCTGGCATGGCTTTAGACAAAGCACTTCCCCTCTCTGCGTATCAGCTCCACATTTATAATGTGTCCATCCTACTTTATCCCTGAAATAATGCGTGTGAGAGGACTTGGGGGCGGGTCAATGCTTCCTGGGAAGGGCTGGGAGGACTCCCTGAGGAGGCGGGGCTTGGGTGGGGCTGGAAGAAGCAAGAGAGATTTGCGTGAGCAGAGCAGAGAGGAAGTCACTGCACGATGGTCAGAGGATCTCGGTGCAGGTCGCTGGCCTGGCTTCGGGTCCTAATCTTGGGTCTGCCACCTGCTGGCTCTATGACCTTGGACGCATGGCGTAGCCTCTCTGAGCCTTGGTTTGCACCCCTACAAAATGGGGGTGATGACATACCAGGCATCATAGGGCTGTGCTGAGGACGGAATCAGAAAACCAGACAAGGCCATTAGAGAGTCACACAAGTCACATAGCGAGAGCGTGGGGGTGTCCTCATCTGGGTACTTTCCTTAGACAAGTTACCACCCTCGCTGGGCTGGACAGCGGGTAAAGCCACCTGCCCTCCACGGAATCGTAGCTATGACAACTAGATGACATGGACCTGCTGTGAATGCTGGAAAATGCTGTGTGGATGGGGACAACTGTCCAAAGAAAGGTTCTCACTGTGAACTAAACTGAATTGGGGGAGCAGGAATAATAAACAAAAAGTAGAACAACAGTGAATGTTTTCTGAGCACTTACTGTGTCCGGCAACGGGACAATATTAACACAAACAAAAATTATTCCATTGCTCTCCCTACAAGAGAAAAACAGCAGCACGGGTGTCTGGTCCGAGCCCCGCCACGCTCTCGCCATGTGACTTGGGCAGCCAGCGGCCCCTCCCGGGGGCTTGCTTCCTTGTCCGCAGGGTGGGCTGCCAGCGGCCCCCTCGCAGGCGGCACCAGGTGTCGCAGCCCAGCCGGGTGAGCTGGGCGGACAAACGGCTCCACCCCAGGTCTTGTCTCCCCAGGATGAAAGCGTCACTCAGCTGGGTCAGGAGCTGGCTCAGAAGCTGGGGCTGCGAGTTCGGAAGGCGTATAAGAGGCCGCAGGTAGGTGGGCTCGGGGTGCTGGGGGGCCGGCAGGGGTGGAGGTGGGGAGATTGGAAGAGGGGGACCAGGCGCCTTGGGGAGAAGTAGGTGAGGGTGGCCAGAGCCAGGCCAGGCCGGAAGGGAGTGGCAGCAGGTGGTCTTCCGTCTCTCTGGCCGAAAGCCCTGGAACGACTTTCAGAATCGTTAGGGCCAGGAACGAGCAGCCAAAGCTTGAGGTCAGCTGACGCCCGCTGTGAGGGCCGCGCCTGCCCTGCCTGGGCCTCCGCGCCGGGGCCTTCAGCCTCGTTCCTCCAATAACTCCTGATGGCGCATATTTGAAATGTGGTGTCTGTTTGGTGCACTTGGCACCTCCTGTGTGCCAGGAAGCGGCACGTAGGAAGGGTCCGGCTCTTGAGTCTTGCTGTGACCTTGAGCAAGTCAGTTCTCTCTCCACCTGGAACGTGAGATAACTGTGCCACCTCAGAGGATCTAAACGAGAGGGTGAGATGGCACCTGGTGCCGGGCCTGGCACACAGTAGGAGTGTGTGCTTGGACGTCCTCTCTCCAGCTCATGGCTGCAGAAAAAAGACACCCAAATATGACCCCGAGAGAGTGCAGGTGACTCCTAGCAGCCCTGGGGGCAGGGAGCTTGGGAGGGGACCGCCGACCCGGACCGCCTGGGTGATGGGACCCCGAGCATCTCTCCCGGATCTTCATCTCTTCCCCTCCCCAATCTCTGGCAGGAATTGGAAACCTTTTCTCTGCTCAGTAACGGCACTGCGGCTGGTGTGGCAGACCAGGTAGGGCGGGCCAGGGCCCCAAGCCTCCCCCCACCTCCAGGAGTAGCCTGTCGTGGTTCATCCATCACAGAGCTTTGAACCCACTCCCTGGGGTGTCTGCGACCTCAGGCAGCAGGTGCCGGGGCATCAGACTGAGGGGTTGGGCTCAGTCTATCTTCATCCCCACTGCTGAGCCAGGCGCCTGCTCTGGGAAGAGGGGTGACTGCAGCCTGGGCCTGGGCCTGGGCCAGGGTTGTGAGGACAGCTCTGGGGTGCACAGTGTGGGGAAAGGCGGTGCTACTGGTGGTGGGAGGGGACTCTCAGGGATAGCCCATGGCCCCTTGAGAAAGGAAACTGTGGCAGCAGGAGGGAAGGAAAGGAGGCTGGGGCCAGCCACGCGGGCCTCCTCAGGTGGGTGTGGCAGGGCTCAGCACACGCATGCCTCCCCCACTACTCACCACACACGGACTGCTTGGCGGACTTGGAGGCTTTCTGCAAGATGAGGGACAGGCGATAAGAGGACCGATGGAGCCTATGTCCTGCCTCATTATCCACAAGGAGAGATTGAGGCACAGAGTGGGCAGGGCACTTGGCCGGGGTCACACAGCAAGGCAGCAGCAGGCCTCCCTCCAGGGCGCTATAGCGCTGTCATCCATCCACTCAACACAGCCCAGGGAGCCCCTCCTAAGCCCTGGCCCTCTGTGCCCGGTGCGGGGGGCGTGGCTTTGCCCTCGGGGGCCTCGCAGGCTGCGGGGAGGCAGTCGTGATCTCACCTGGTTTGTAACGTCATGGTGTGTAACCAGAAATGATTAGCCTCGCACATACTGAGTGTTCAGAAATAGAATGAATGAACGTATTAGTCTGTTCGGGCTGCTGAAGCCGAGTGCAGCCTGGGTGATTTACAAATGAGTTACCGTCAGTGCTGGAGACTGGGGTGTGCAAGATCAGGGCGCTGGCAGAGCCGACGGTGCAGGACCCAGGGGGCCGGGGAGGATGTGCCGGGCCGAGGAAGGACGGCCACGGCCAGAGGGGAGGAGCCATGCACGGGACCGAATGTGGGGGCTGCGGGTGAGAGCCCAGTTCACCGGGCCAACTGGGAGCGCTTGGGTTCAACATTTTAGGTTACACGTTTACCAAACCCGTGAAGCCCTCCCTGTAGGTCCGGCACGTTCCAAGCTCGGTGCACGTGTCAAAGGGTTTCTCCTAAAGCCCCTGTGTGTGTGTGTGTGTGTGTGTGTGTGTGTGTGTGTGTGTGTGTGACTGTGTTACCCACTTTATACATAAGGAAGCGGGCCAGAGCGGGCAAGGCCCTCGGCAGGGCCAGAGCTAGCTCTGCTGGGCTTCCTCAACAGTGGGTCCCACCTGCCCACTCAGCCGGGGCGGGGCCTGGGGCGGACACTCTGGTGATTTGGGGAGTGGCCCTTGGGTGCCTTCTTGACCATCCTGTCCAGTCCCGTGGTTAATAGCAGCAGCAGTCCCTTGGGCCCAGGTGACACCCCGAGCGCTGGGCACCGTAGCCTCCCAGCCCGGGTCTGCCTGACCCGCTGTGTCCTTCCTCCCACAGGGAACTTCCAATGGACTGGGGTCCATAGATGACATCGAGACAGGTAGTGTCCCTCATTCAAGGGGACAGGGTGGAGATGGGGCCCAGGGAAGGGCTCAGCCAGCCACAGCCAAGCCTGCAGACAAGGGCTCCTGGGGACTCCCTGCCCTGGGGACTCCCTGAAACATGAGAGCAAATAGTGGGTTCAGGAAGAGTCCCCACAGGGAGGGGAAAACACCTCTCCAGCCTGGGGGGCACCTCAAAGTGAGGGGTGCTGGTCCCATGTTCTCCACTCCAGCCCTCCGACCCGGCGTCCGCCTCTGTCAGAGTCCTCTGCCTTTGTTCCCACTGGCTTCCCAGAAGGTCACTTTAAAAGTGACCCTCAGAGAAGGACTGCTTGCCCTTGGGAATTCAGGCACTGCTCCAGGCCCGTCAGGGACATATTGTGGGGCTCAAGGACCCTCCCCCACTTCCTTGACTATGACTCAGCCACTGGGTCAGGCCAGCGGGAGGGCAGGGTTAGGGTATACGAGCTGGGGCAAGGAGGAAGGGTGTTGGGTGAGGACCCCAGGGCCCTGGGACACGGCCCCCACTCCCACCAAGCAGGACCTCCTGCAGCTACTGAGCCACCCCCACCCCACAGACTGCTACGTGGACCTGCGAGGCTCCCCGGCCCTCCTCCCCACCACCCCCACGATGCCCCTGTTCCCCCACGTGCTCGACCTGCTGGCGCCCCTGGACAGCAGCAGCAGGGCGCTGCCCAGCACCGAGGGCCTGGACGACTTCTCCGACGGGGACGTCTTTGGTCCGGAGCTGGACACGCTGCTGGACTCTCTGGTGAGCCCCGCTCTTCTCTCCTGAACCCCCTCCTGCCTGGGGCCCCGCCGCAGTCATCCTCACGTCCCACAGCGGGTGGAGAGATGGCCCCAGCCCTGTCACAGGTGGGGGAACAGGCCTTGGGGGCAGAAACGCGAAGCTGCAGCATGGGGGGCGCGGGAGCGGTTCCTGGTTCCCCCTAGGGGTCAGGCAGGGCTGAGGCTGGAAGGCTGGCCTGTCCCAGTGCCGACTGTGCCAGGCCTGGGCAGGTGCGTTCTCTGACCCCCGGCTCTCCACCCTGCAGTCCCTGGTCCAGGGCGGCCTGCCTGGCAGCGGTGTGCCCAGCGAGTTGCCCCAGCTGATACCCGTGTTCCCCGGCGGGACCCCGCTGCTGCCACCGGTGGTGGGTGGGTCCATCCCCGTGTCCAGCCCCCTGCCCCCCGCCTCCTTTGGCCTCGTCATGGACCCCTCCAAGAAGCTGGCTGCCTCTGTGCTGGATGCCCTTGAGCCCCCGGGCTCCGCCTTGGACTCCCTGGATCTGCTGCCCTACTCAGAGACCCGACTGGACGCCTTGGACAGCTTCGGGTCAACGCGTGGCTCCCTGGACAAGCCCAGCCCCTTCCTGGGTGAGGCCTGGGTGGCAGTCACCCCTCACCCCCCTGACAGTTTGCAAGGTGCCGTTACGGCCCCAGTCTCGGGAGAGTGGAGTAGGGATCACAGCTGTTGGCCAAAGCCCGGGTCCTGTCACCCGCCAGGCCCAGGGCCATGTCCCCTGCGGCTCTCGGCTCAGTGTCGGGCCAGTATCGTGTTCAGAATCGAACAGCAGAGCTGGGACAGGCTAGGACTCCAGACCTGTGGTGTGGTGCTCTCTGTCCAGCCTCCCAGGGACTGGGGTCGCTAGGCCGGTGGGTTCAAGGCCATGGGCTCCTTCAGTGCCACACAGCTGGGTGCCAGGAACCCAGACAGGCAACAGGCCCACGTCGGCCCTTCCAGGTACGGCTTTCCACAGACGTGGCCCAGAGCTCCCGGCTGAGGGGAACTCATGGGCTGCTGGGGCGCAGAGGGGCTTCCCTCACCTCAGGGCCAAGCGGGGCTCCCAGGGGAGGTAATGGCGCCTCCTGCAGGAAGCTTCTGCCAGCAGAGGGAGCTTCCACACAGGCCGCGTGATGGAGGGACGGACGGAGGGACGTCTCCCACGGCCGAGGAGCAGGGGAGGAGGGCGGGCAGGGCAGGGCCTGGAAGACCTGAGCTGGTCTTGGAGGACCTTCAGCCGAGCTGAGGCGCTGCGGCTGTCTCCTGGGCCCGTGGGGGTGCGGCAGGTATGGGGACGTGAGCAGGCTGGGATGCTTCCCGGTCCCTGGGGGTAGAGTTAGGGCCGTGGTCGGCAAACTGCGGCTCGCGAGCCACAAGCGGCTCTTTGGCCCCTGGAGTGTGGTTCTTCCACAAAGTACCACGGCCTGGGCGAGTCTATTTTGAAGAAGTGGCGTTAGAAGAAGTTTAAGTTTAAAAAACTTGGCTCTCCAAAGAAATTTCAGTCCTTGTGCTGTTGATATTTGGCTCTGTTGACTAGTAAGTTTGCTGACCACTGGGTTAGGGGATGAGCATGCATAGGAGAAGGTGTGTAGCCTGGGAGGCTTCTCTGGGTTAGAAACATGGAGAAAGTCCTCGGAGGGCCCCCACACCCTTCAGAGCAGGGCCGTGACCCCCGTCTTCTCCTTGCCCAGAGGACACCAACTCACAGGACCAGCGTCCCCCCAGCGGTACTCAGAAACCAGCCCCCTCGGTGAGTGACGTGGTGAGGATGCGTGACCAGGCATTGCATGCACCCAGGGGTGCAAGGCGAGTGGCTGTGGGCTCCAGAGTGGGGGTGAGCCCTCTGCCTGGGACAAGGGCTGCACGTGGTGCGCTGCCCCCCCCCCGCCCCCCCGGAGGGGCCCAGGAGCAGATGGCCTCTCAGCCCTTCCCAACTGAGCCGCGTGCTGGGAGGGTGAGCAAAGGGCCAGGTCTGGCAGAGGAGGACATGGAGGCTCAGGGGGGCTGAGTGACTTCTCCAGTGTCAGTAACATCCCTGGTTTCGGGACTCAGCCAGGCTCTGCGGGTGGGCGTGCACTTGACCAGGAGGTAGGCAGCCTGGCCTCCTGCCTCAGCTGCACACTAGCTGTGTGGCCCCAGGGAAGTCCCTAACTTCCCCTCGTCTTGTGGGGCTTGGGAAATGGAGGCTGGGGTGTGCACAGCCCCCCTGGGTCCACTCCTCTTGCTCTGCTTTCCTGCTGGGCTTGTGTCCAAGGGGGGGGCTCTAGGGCGAAATCACCGTTACCCCCTGAGGCTTCTCCAGTCCCGATGTTCTGGATTCTTGGATCATAGAAGGAGCTCCCGGGCTGGGAGGGCAGAGGCAGAGGGAGGGTCCTGGGCTACAGTTCTGCTCTTGGATGGGGCGGAAGGGTCATAGAGCCCCCCACTTCTGGTGCCCAGGCTGGCCCTGGTGGCTCCAGCCCTCGTCCAGTGCCCAAGATGCCCACCTTCCTCTTGTCACAGCCAGAGCCCTCCATGCCCAACACCGCCTTGCTCATCAAGAACCCCTTGGCTGCCACCCACGAGTTCAAGCAGGCCTGCCAGCTCTGCTACCCCAAAACAGGTAACGCGCACCCTCACCTCGCCCCTCTGCTCAGAGGTGCTGTGGACCGCGAGCGTGGACACCCAGAATGACAGGTCCTCATGTGCCAGTCAGAGATGAGGGCGGGCACAGGAGCAGACAGGGAGACAGTGTGGGGGCTGGGGCTTTCACAAGTGCTGGGAAGGCTGAAGGGCATGAGGGGCGCCTGCAGCCCGGAGGCTGGGACCTGGCTGTGGCGGACCCCGCCCGCCGCGGGAACGCAGCTGCGCCCCTCCACGCTCCCCTGAGTGCCTCTCACGGGGTGACTGCAAACCTTGCCCAGCACCCAGGTGGCAAAGGAGTTTGGGAGAGGACACTAGCTGGGTGGCCCCAGGGGAGTCCCTAGACCCCAAATCCGAGGGAGGCGGTGGAACTCGTTCAGAGATGCCCAGGATTGGGAGATAATTTTCGGCTCACCAGAGTCTCAGGATTCTAGACTCTCAGGCCTGGGGTTTCCTCTGCCAGAATCCCACGGCCCCAAAGTTCTAGGCGATGTAGGGTCCCAGGTTAGAAATCTCAGCAGGCTACATCCTTCCCTTCAGGGTGCTGGGGTTGGCAGGGCCTTCGGGGTCATCCAGTTACTGTCCTCCACCTGCTGCAAGACCCCCCTGGCCCCCCCCCAATCCATGTTGCCCCTGCCTGAGTCATCCCACAGAGCTCCATGGGCCTGTGGGGATGAGAGCAGAAGCCATCTTGGCGGATGGCTGTGTCCATGAGGAAGTTTTTCCTTGGCTGCCTCCCCGACCCCCACGCCCGCTGCCCCTGAACTGAGGAAGCCACAGGCCCGGGAGCCGGTGCACCCCTGGTGCTGGCAGCCAGATCACCTGGGGCCCCCACTGGGGCCGTCTCCTGTTGGTCTCTCTAAGGAGATCACCCCACTCCAAAGTCCGGGGACAGGAGGCCCTTGGCCAGCAGATTTTAAAGGGCCAGGAAGAGAAAGGAGCAGGGGAGGGAGGATGAATCCGGGCGATGCCATTCAGACAGGAAAAGAAGGGGGGGCGTTGTGGAGGTCTGCTCTCTGCTGGGCACTGTCTTCATAATTCATCTAAGGAAACACGGAAATGCTCAGGCTCACCAGAGGGCCAGGGGGGCGGGGTGCTGAGAAGGGGCTCCTTGAAGGGCTTCCCCCCACCCAGGGCCCAGAGAGCAGATGGCATGGAGGTGGGGGTGGCGGAGGCCCAGGTGAAGGAGGTAGGTTTGTAGACGGGGCGGGGGGCAGGGGGTGGCTGCGATTCCCACTGGTTGGGCCCGTCAGCCATCAGCCTTCAGTTCTGCTCCCGGAGTCACCGTCCCCATCCCCCTGCCCCCACCCACAGGCCCCAGGGCTGGCGACTACACCTACCGCGAGGGCCTCGAGCACAAGTGCAAGCGGGACATCCTGCTCGGCCGGCTCCGGAGCTCCGAGGACCAGACCTGGAAGCGGATCCGGCCCCGGCCCACCAAGACCAGCTTCGTGGGCTCCTACTACCTGTGCAAAGGTGGGTGGCCTGCGACGGGCGGCTGCTCCACGCCAGGCTGCTGCTCTGCTCCTCACAGGCAGGCAGGTGGGCAGAGCAGGTGTGGCCCGAGGATGGCCCCCACGTCGGAGAGAGCGGAGCGCCCGGACCAGCTCTGCAGATGGGCAGGAGCATTGGGGGGTTTCATTCAAGCTGGTGGCCGCGCGCTCGCGTGCGAGGGCCGCACAGTTGGTGGAGAGCGAGCCTGCTCTGCGGCAGGGCCCACCGGCTGCGGGAAGGTGCGGAAGGGATCCGTGTACAGCATTGAGGACTGGCACATAGTAAGGCTCCTTAGATGTTAGCTCTTATTTATTTATTTTTTTTGTTAATCTTCACCTGAGGCTATTTTTCCATCGATCTTTTAGGGAGAGTGGGAGAGAGAGGGAAAGACGGAGAGAAACATCGATGTGAGAGAAACACATCCATGGGTTGCCTCCTACACGAGCCCCGACCAGGGCCCGGGCTGGGGAGGAGCCTGCAACCAAAGTGCGTGCCCTTGACTGGAATCGAACCCAGGACCCTTTGGTCCGCAGGCCAGTGCTCTATCCACTGAGCCAAACTGGCCAGGACAATAAATGTTAGCTTTTAAAAAGTATTCTGGCCCTGACCGGTTTGGCTCAGTGGATAGAGTGTCGGCCTGCAGACCGAAGGGTCCTGGGTTCGATTCCGGTCAAGGGCATGTACCTTGGTTGCGGGCACATCCCCAGTGTGGGGAGTGCAGGAGGCAGCTGATCGATGTTTCTAACTCTCTATCCCTCTCCCTTCCTCTCTGTAAAAAGTCAAGAAAACGTGTGTGAAAAAATAAAAAGTAGAAAAAGTATTCTGTTGCCATTGCCCTCACTCCTGGCTCATGTCAACTTGGTTGAAATGGAATAGACAGTTCTGCACTTTATATGCGTCCTTCTCTTCCTCAGCCAAGCGTCTTGGTGCGTCTACATAGCAAACATGGCAGCCCCAGCGTTGTTAAGCGCTTTACGTTGTCACCGTTTTTGTTGTTGTTGTCACCGTTTTGTGCCCACCGTCACGCACCCTCAAACTCGGGGCGGTGCCTGATGATAGCCGTGTTTTGCAGATGAAGATGTGAGTCCCCACCCCCACCCACCCAGGTGCAGAGCTAAGAGGATGCCGCCCCGCCCCAGTCCTCCTGGCGGGCAGGGCACCCCCCACGTGTCGGAGATGAGCCCCGGCCCCGCCAGGGGGCCGCTGCACCCCCGGGCCGCAGCCGTGGTCCGGGGGCGCGGGGGGCCGCCTTCCCGCCTGGCAGAACGTGTGTCCTGTTGCCTCTCTGCAGACATGATTCACAAGCAGGACTGTAAGTACGGGGATAACTGCACCTTCGCCTACCATCAGGAGGAGATCGACGTGTGGACCGAGGAGCGGAAGGGCACCCTCAACCGCGACCTGCTCTTCGACCCGCTGGGGGGCGTCAAGCGCGGCAGCCTCACCATCGCCAAGCTCCTTAAGGAGCACCAGGGCATCTTCACCTTCCTCTGCGAGGTACCTGCCCGCCGGCCCCACCCCGCCCGCCCGCCACCCCCACAGGCGGAGGCACAGTCAGGGCTGGGCGGGCTCCCTGGCGCATGCCACCGGCATGGCAGCCCCGGAGCATGTGGTTTGGGAGGCCTGACCCTAGAGGCCGTAGGTCCTCAGACTGTTAGACAGTTAGGCTCAGAGGCTCTCCCATGCGAGGGCCCCCATCCTGTCCAGCCCCTCACCGAGTGCAGCGAAAACTGAGGCCAGAAGTGATCACACCTGCTCTTCCCTTCCTTCCGGCTGCCGTGGGCCAGGCTAGGCCGGGTGCTGTAGGTTCTCATTCCACCCTCCTCACCGCCGTGCCCGGTTGTGCTGACTTCAGTGCCCGCTTCTCTGTGTGTGGCCAGCCTGTATCCTCTCCTGGGGGTATCCTCAAACCCTCTGAGGCCCAGCTGTGATCAGGCCAGCCCCACAGGCTGCTGTTCATTCCCTCCCCAGAGCTGTCCCAGAAGGCCCTGCTGGGTCCTGCCTCCCCACCCAGCCATGGCCTGTGAGGGTCCACATCTGTGGAGTGAGAGCGCTGGCCCTGGCTGCTGGCGGGGTTTGGTGCAGCTCAGCCCCACCCCGGTCCATCGCACAGCCAGCCCTCCCCCCGACTCGGAGCAGGCAGGCAGACGCAGAGAGCAGGCAGCCCGGGTGTCCGCTCCCCGTCGGACGGCTGCGTGTACTTTACAGAGCACCTGCAGCTCAGTTACATCCTTTCTGAGCTTCACAGGGAACCTGTGGGACAGACCCTGTGTGGTTATCCCCAGTTCCCAGTTAAGGAAGCTGAGGAATCCCAACCCAACGGAGGGCGGGAGCAGAGAGCCAGGGCCCAGGTTACCTGTGAGCGAGAGTCAGAGAGGCGGGGTCCACAGACCCTGGGACTCCCTTCCTCCCTTCCCAGACTCAGGTGCTCAGAACAGGGCTTCCAGGGACCCATCTGACCGCCCCGCCCCCCCCGGGTGGTCGTGCTGGGTTCCAGCCCAGGCCCTCCCCGGGCAGATCTGCTTTGACAGCAAACCCCGGATCATCAGCAAAGGCACAAAGGACTCGCCGTCCGTCTGCTCCAACCTGGCTGCCAAGCACAGCTTCTATAACAACAAGTGAGTGTGACCCACAGCCCAGCCCGGGGACGGGGGTGCGTGGAGAGGCTCCCGGGGGCGGCTCAGAGGCCTGGGGAGCAGCTGAGGTCAGAGGGTGGACGGAGGGTGTCAAGGCAAGGGGCAGAATTTGGGACTCAGAGCCAGCACCCACCTGGAAAGGACAGACAGACCACCTCTAGGGAGCATCTCTATTCCAAGCACCCTTTTGGGTGCCAGAACGGTCCCCTAGTCCCGTGAGGGCAGAGACGCTGTCTGGGTCGTACGGGTGAGAACGCTGAGCCTCTGAGGCAGGTCACTCATCAGGCAAGGGGGAGGCCACACCTCTGACTCCCGTCTGGTGCCCCCCACTCTCGTGACATCAGCGTCGGCAGAGTGGGAGGGGCTGGGTGAGCCAGGCACCCACGTTTGCTCCCTCTGACCCCCTTGGCTCTGCCCCATCGGGGATGATGGAGCTCAGGCCCTGGAGTCCCAGCTGGTCGGGGAGTGGCCTGTCCTGTGTCCTCTGGCCCCCCTAACCCTTGATTTCCTCAGGGAACAGTCAGTGATTCCGAATCTCCTCAGGTTGCTGGGAGGGTGATTAGCATCACTGACCTGAGGAGGCGCTTTATTATTCCTCTGTGTGCAAGCCCAGTTCTGGAGGATCGGGCTGGGGAACCCGAGGGAAATGCCCCTTCTCCACCCATGGGCACTCCCTTCTCCCAGCCCCGTAGCAGTAGGGAGCTGTTGTCCTGCTCCTGCTGGCAGCTCTGCCCTTGAGCTTGCCCCACACTGAGGGGGAGGGGCGGGCACACAGCTGGACTCTAACCAGGGCTGCCTGAGTGCGGGACCCCCACCTGCGGCCCCCTGTGCCGTTGCTTGTAGATACGGTCAGCAGGGCAGGAGGCACCCAGGGAGGAGCCCCTCCCCTCAGGCCCAGCAGAAGGGGGCTGCAGCCTGCATTTCCCCCCCCCGCCCCGCCCCGCCCCCAGGTGCCTGGTGCACATCGTCCGCTCCACCTCCCTCAAGTACTCCAAGATCCGCCAGTTCCAGGAGCACTTCCAGTTCGACGTGTGCCGCCACGAGGTGCGCTACGGCTGCCTGCGGGAAGACAGCTGCCACTTCGCCCACAGCTTCATCGAGCTCAAAGTCTGGCTGCTGCAGCAGTACTCAGGTGGGCCGGGCCGGGCAGGGTCCCACCGAGGGGGGCGGGCAGGTGGGCGAGGGGGGCTGCCCCGGGAGGAGCCCGTGCTTCCTAAACATCACAGAGGCTCTGCGCTCAGGCAGCGGCCCGGCTCAGAGGATCCGGGCTTCTCCCTCGCCGGGCACTGCCAGGGGAGCAGGCAGAGGCAGGTGGGCCTTGGGTGGCACCAGCACCTCACAGATCGCTGCCTCCCCTTGCCGACTGAGCTCCTTCAAGGACACCGTGTCCGCTCTCGCCCTCCCCAGGCATGACCCACGAAGACATCGTCCAGGAATCCAAGAAATACTGGCAGCAGATGGAGGCGCACGCGGGGAAGGCCAGCAGCAGCTTGGTAAGGCCCTGGCCTTGGGGCGCACATAATTTCAGATTTACCAGAAAATTATAAGCATCGTACAGAGAATATGTATACCCTTTCCTGGGTTCCCCAGATGTTAACATTTTACCACATCCCGCGCTTTGTCCCGTGAGCGTGTGTGTGTGTGTGTGTGAGCGTGTGTGTGTACCTACACGTATACATTTATATACAGAATGCACACACTTTTTTTCTGAGCTATCGGAGAATAAGTTGTAGACATGATGCCCCATTTCCCCTAAATTCTTAAGTGTGTATCCCCTAAAAATGCAGCCGCCCTCTTCCGTAATAACCACAGGACAGTTACCAGCGCTGCAAAGCGAACATCGGTGTACCTGGGCAGAGCCTGGCGTGCTGTGTTCAGATTTTGCGAGGCCTTCCCAACCTCGAGTACCACGCAGCATTCCCATTGTGCCTCTTCCGTGTCCTTTAACCCAGAGCCACCACTCAGTCTCTGTCTTTCATGACCTTGACATTCGGGAAGAGCCGGTTGCTTTGTGAAAGGCCCGCCCACCCGGGATTGTCCGATGGTTCCTCACACCTCAGGGTGATGTTATGTTCTCCCCGGGTCACTCCCCGGGTGGCACATCGTCCGATTTGTCCTTTTACTGGGGAGGACGTGATAATGCGGTGCCCCCACCGTGCCGGTTTCTCTGCTGTGAGGTTATGCTTTCCCCCTTTGTAGCTCATAGCTGTCTCCGGGAGATACTTGAGACCATGTCACTGTCCTGGTGCTCCTCACACTTTCACCCACGGGTTGTGTCGCCTCCCTCCCTCTTGAGCTTCACCCTGGTCTCGAAGATGGCACTGTGGCATCATGGCTTTTGCAGACATGGGCACAGAGGCTCGGCATGCTCAGACCTGCCCAGGGGCACACTTAGTGGAGTCAAGTCCAGCTTCTCTGACGTCTGGTCTGGAGCACCTCCTGCTCTGTCCCACCCTGCATCATGCCCTTCACCCTGAGGGCTCCTCTGTGCTATCCCCATCCTCACGCCTGCCCCAGGAGGCAGGGATCCTTGTAATGTAGGGGACAGCGGGGAGAGAAGGGGTGGCCTCAGGGCACAGGAGACGGTGACTGTGATATGACGCCCCTGTGCCATCCACACATGAGGGACAACCCCCTCACTGCAGGCCCACCTGAGGCCAGCCTGGGTGTGGCAGAGAGCAGGGCAGGCTGGTCGGTCAACAGAGCTGCCAGCCCCTCGGGCCTTCCCTCTCTCTTCTTAGCCCCCTTGTTGCTGGTCCTTTTCCTTTCTCTCCCCTATTCCTGGTGCTCCCTTCCCCTGTCCCTCTCCCTGGCCGGGCACCAGTGAGGGGCTAAGCCTGGACCTGCAGCAGCATCTTCTAGAGAGAAGACTGTCCTTGCCACCACCTGTCCTTCTGACCCCTTCATCCTGCCCAGAGCAGCTGCCAGGGTCCCCAGGAACGGGGGCAGGCCTGGCTGCTCAAGGTACCATGACAGCTTTCCACCCCCTCTGGCTGCCAGGCCCCACCCTCCCCACCAAGATGCCTCACTCAGGCCTGGCTCCGGAACAGGGCTTCTGTGCCAGGCCCAGTCATGTGGGCATGGGCATCTTGTTTGTTTGCCATCATAGGGTGGGGCCAGTGGCACTGTGGGACCGAGAGTGAGATGCCAGGGTATCTGGCCAGTGCCTGTGGCACAGCTGTGTCATCCCGCAAAGAAGCACGAGCACCTGCCTCACGCCAGGTCCCTGTCCTCGGCCGCTTACCTGTGGGTGGCTTAGTAACCTCGCTGAGCCTCTGGTTCTCCATCCAAGGGGAATGACCCACCTACCCCCAGGCTGCAGCGAGGGGGAGGCTGGCTGTCGTGAGAGTGAACAGGTGTGGCACTTCACTCGCCAGCGGCCGAGCCACAGGGCCCCTCCCGGCCCCACTCACCTCACCTGTGGAAAGGTGAGACTCCAGCGGGCACGTAGAAATCAGTGCGGCCGCCGATGAAGGTCCTGTGCGCTCTAGTGCAGGCCGTGGCCCAGTGACAAAGGAGGGGGTTTATGTCATCATCGGGACGATGATGTCATCCTGGGGCTGAGCCAGGGCTCAGTCAGCACCCACCAGGGACAGAACCCCTTCCTGTCCCAGGGCAGCCCCTGGACTGGGCAGTGCCAGGGACAAGTGCACCTATGGCAGGGGACTCGAACCTGCAGCCTAGAGGAGAGTGCTGCCTGGAGGGGTGGCCCCGTGTCAGATTCCAGGGAGGCTGCGAGGCTCTAGCTGACGGAGGGACAGCGAGGTTGCAGGGAGTGAGGCTGAGTGGGCATCTTCTCATCGCCTGCCCCACCCTGGCCCAGGGGTGCTCAAGAGCAGGAACTCCTGCCTGTGAGAGAAAGGCTGCGGCATGAACGCATGGGGCCTTGGAGAGTCCGGGGCTGCCCAGTGGTCTGTCCCACCGCCCATTGCAGGCCCCTCCATCCCCACCCGCTGCAGGGGGCTGGCCACCTCCTGGGCCCTGCTCTCCAGCAGGCCCGGCCCTCGGAACCGGATGAGTCCATCAACATGGGGTAGCTTAGGTACTGTGGGAGCTCGGAGGGTGGGCAGCTGCCTCTTAGGAGAGCTCTAGGAAGGCTTCCTGAAGGAGGTGCTTGAGCTGAGTCTTCAAAGCTTCTAGACCAAACCTGTGAAGAACAGACAAAGGGCATTCCAGGAAGAGGGAGCAGCATGTGCAAAGGCAGGGAGGTATGAGGTCACATGCTGTGCCCAGAGAAATGCCAGCAGCCGCACAGACCAGGCTGGTGTGGACTAGCCAGCTGAGGCGGAGAGCACTGGGTCAGGAGTCAGGATTCCCATTCCAGGCCTCACTCCCACATGGAGAGGCTGTGGGCCTGCAGCTGGGGGTCACTTCCTGCCAGTAAGTGGTAATGGACCGGCCCATCCCAAGGCTCCGGGCTGTCCTAATGCCCCTGGAGGGACCTTCATGAGGGACCTCAGGCCTGAGCCCTGCTGCCTGTGGCTTCACAGCCCCTCTGCCCACAGGGCGCCCCGCGGACACATGGGCCCAGCACCTTTGACCTGCAGATGAAGTTTGTGTGTGGCCAGTGCTGGAGGAATGGGCAGGTGGTGGAGCCTGACAAAGACCTCAAGTACTGCAGTGCCAAGGCCCGGCACTGGTGAGTGGGCGTGGGCTGGGCGGGGCCCTGGATACAGGTGAGTGGGCACAGGCTGGGCGGGGGCACGGGCTGGGTGGGGCGTGGCTGGGTGAGGGCACGGGCACTGATGAGTGGGCGCAGGCTAGGCGGGGGCACTGGCACTGATGAGTGGGCGCGGGCTGGGTGAGGGCCACCCGAGTACTACAAGTGAGGAGGCCACGGATCTCTGCGGAGGCCACACAGCCAGAGGCTCTGCCCACGCCCTCCCCGACGGCCCCCGCTCTGCCCTACAGCTGGACCAAGGAGCGGCGGGTCCTGCTGGTGATGTCCAAGGCCAAGAGGAAATGGGTGTCAGTGAGGCCACTGCCGTCCATTCGCAACTTCCCACAGCAATATGACGTGAGCACTGGTGGGGAGGGTGGCGATGGGGCCTCGGATGGGTGCCGTGGGGCCCCGGAGGGCTTGCCCTCTGGTGGGGCAGTGACGCCATCCGGCGGTACTCAGCAGGACCTCCCCTTGCCTCCCACAGCTCTGCATCCACGCGCAGAACGGCCGCAAGTGCCAGTACGTGGGGAACTGCTCCTTCGCACACAGCCCAGAGGAGAGGGACATGTGGACGTTCATGAAGGAGAACAAGAGTGAGTGGCAGATCGGGCAAGGCGTGGCCTGGCCCTGTGTCCCCTCGTTGCCGGACACCCCGACTCTCCAGCAGGCCTGAGAGCACCTTTGCCACCGGGCCCTTCTCCAGGTGTACCAGGCCACATGGTCTCTGGGCTTCCCTTCTGGGTTGACCAGGCAGCCCAGCAGCAGGGCCTGAGATGCCCCCACTTCTCCAGCAGGGGTCACAGGGCAGCATGGATGGAGCATCCTCCCCATGCACTCTGTCCCCTGTGTCCCTCCAGTTCTGGACATGCAGCAGACCTACGACATGTGGCTGAAGAAGCACAACCCAGGGAAGCCGGGGGAAGGGACCCCCATCAGCTCCCGGGAAGGGGAGAAGCAGATCCAGATGCCCACGGACTACGCCGACATCATGGTAATGCCCACGCATGCTTGGGCAGCGGGGAGGGGCCCAGCCTCCGGCCGAGGTGTGAGGAGCGGGCACCCATGGTGGCTGTGCCCCCAGATGGGCTACCACTGCTGGCTCTGCGGCAAGAACAGCAACAGCAAGAAGCAGTGGCAGCAGCACATCCAGTCCGAGAAGCACAAGGAGAAGGTCTTCACGTCCGACAGCGATGCCAGCGGCTGGGCCTACCGCTTCCCCATGGGCGAGTTCCGGCTCTGCGACAGGTGCTGGCGGGGCGGGGGTGGGGAGGGCGGGCATGCCGTGGCCCCGGGAAACAGAGGCCGTGGCTAGCTCCGGCTCTTCTGGGTCTGGAGATGGCACTCAAGGGATGGTGTGTCCAGAAACAGCTGCTCCTGGACGGGAGGAGCCTGGCGCTGGGCAGGGCAGGGTTGGAGGGGTGAGGTGGGCGGGCCTGGCCAGACCCTACTTCGCAGCCCTGGGTCCCTAGAAAAGGCTGGGATGTGTCAGCAGGCAGCAGCACTGAAGCCACCCGGGGTGGAGCTTGTCTTGGGGGAGGCTAAGCTGCTGGCCCAGGTCCAGCAGCCCGTGGTGGACAGGGCATAGGGCGTGGGCAGTGAGCCTCCTGCTGCCAACAGGCTCCAGAAGGGCAAGGCCTGCCCGGACGGGGACAAGTGCCGCTGCGCCCACGGGCAGGAGGAGCTCAACGAGTGGCTGGACCGGCGCGAGGTGCTGAAGCAGAAGCTGGCCAAGGCCCGCAAGGACATGCTTCTGTGTCCACGGGACGACGACTTTGGCAAATACAACTTCCTGCTGCAAGAGGACAGCACTGCTGGTGCCGCCCCAGAAGCCCCTGCTGCTGCCACGGTCCCCGGGGAGTAGGCCAGGTCTTGCTTGTGGGTGAAGTCCTAGGGTCAGGGGTGTGGATGGGAGCAGAGGGCCTGGCGGAAGGGCCGGGGCAGCCTGGGGGTGGGGGGGACGCCCTCATCAGGCAGCCCCTGGCCCTGGAGGCCCTACCCATCCCATCTGCTCCCACTACCCAGTGTGCAAGCCAGGTGCACGTGCTGTGGCTCAAGGGGTCCCAGGGTCCTCATCCTGCTGAAGCCCTGGGCAGCTCCCTCCCCCCAGCCCCAGTGCCCCTGGTTGGACCCCTCCAGCTTCAGCTACAGCTTTAACTTCTGTCTGCTCCTACAGGGGGCCCGAAGCTCGGGGCTGGGGAGCCTGGGGTCCCCACTTGAATCTGCAGCAGGAGGGTCCTCTCTACCCACCTTCATTCCACCCCCACCTCCCTGGGGACAGATCAGGACACAACAGAGGGTAGGAGGCCCCAATTAGCTTTAAAATGCAGCCCCAGAATGGAGCTGGGACACGGTATTGGTCACTTACCCTCTGGGGCCTCAGTTTTCCCTCCGGTTGGAAGAGTGGGAGGCACTGGGCTAGATGGGGTCTGGCCCTTTAGTGAGGCCGCCAGCCCAGCCCCTCTCATTCTTGAGCCATTGAATGTAGATCATAGATCCTCAGAGCCTTTGGTGATGACCCAGCCAAAAGCCCCCATTCTGCAGATAGGAAAACTGAGGCCTAAAGCGGAGGCGTGATCTACACAGGGTCTCCATCCCATGGCATGAGGTAGACCTGGGGTGCAAACTGGTCAGGAGACTCAGGGCCCGGCATTAGGTATGTGACCGCCTCTGGATCAGTGTGCAGCTGGGGTCCCAGGCAGCGCCACCCAGGGGCTGGGGAAGGAAGCTCAGGGGTTTGGTCTGGGCGCATGGAGGAGGGGAAGTCCTCTCCTGAGGATGGTTGTGGGGAGCGTCCAGCAGACGTCTCTTCCCACACCACTCGGGGACAGGTGGGAGGGGCAGGGAATGAGGTACTAAGGTGAGGGAATGCCGAGAGAAGGGAGACATGACCCTGGGGCATCATGGGCCATTCTAGGACCAGACACAGCCCCTCTTTTTGGGGGACCCAGCATGGTCCTTTCCTCCTTCTCCCTTAGACCCAGAAATACAATTATGACTGTCTGTCCTGGCCCCTCCCTGCTCCCTGGCCCTCCCAGCTGCCTAGGACCCCAGTTGATCCCCCAGTCCCTGCCCCCACCCACCAAGCCCCTCGCCTGTCCTCATGTAGTCCAATGTCTATGTGCACCCTCTGGTCTCCATCCCACCCCCTGTGTGCAGGCCCCGTCTCCCCTGGTTCCCTAGACATTCCAGAATGCCCCACACCATTGGCACAGAAGTGGGGCCCCCCCCCCCAGAAGGAACCAGGGACCAAGGCTGGGGTCGGGGGTGAGACGGAGAGTAGAGAGCATGCCTTCCTTCTCCTCAAGCAAGGATCAACAGTGTGTGATGAAAGGACGGCGGGCATCGGGCTCAGAGAAGCCTGTTTCTCTTGCCACCACTGCCCACCCTCTCCCCGATAATTGTGGCATGCATCCCTCCCTCCCCCCGCCCCCTCCCCCGCAGCCAGCACTGCAGAGTGTGGGTGCTGGTGGTGTGGCTGGAGGGCAGGAGAGACCACACCCAGTGTGGGGGCCGTGGCCATGAATGTCAATGACACTTGTTTTCCCTGATCCGTGGTGTTGCAGTCTGTTGTCACCAGCCTTGTTTTTAGTGTGTATATATGTCGCCCCGTGATGCATATATACACAGGTATTAAATATATCGCTCTATATAATATTATATATGTGTGTGGTATCCAACAAATCACTTCTATTGAGGGCTAAAGATAAAGAATTTGGCCAGAAAATGCAGCCACCCTGGTGTAATGTGGAGAGGTTTTCAAGGTCGTCAGGCCATTTCCGGGGATTCAGGGACTAGGGCCAGGGCCAGAGGTGACTGGGCAGCAGGCAGAGGGGGCTCTGCCGGGGCCCAGCTCTGCCTGCAGCTTCCAGCGCCCCCTCCTGGGGAGAGAGCAGGAGTGCGCAAGGACAGCAGAGGATTGGTGTTCACCTCTCACCCAAGGGAAAAGGATTAGAGTCCAGATTTTTCTTCAACCCGTGTTCGTCCCAGGGCCTCCGGATCTGGGCCTTCCTGGCCTGGCCGAGCTGGATCCCTAGCAGGAGGCAGGAAGGGGTGGGGAGGGAAACAGGAGTGCACTTGGCATGATGAGGGCGATGATTCCAGTTGTGATCCTGACGGGGAGGCTCAGAGAGGGGAACCAGGGCCTGTGCCCACCGCCATCAGGCAGGGACCAGAGGTCATGCAACGTGGCGATGGGGCAGGCGCCCTTGATGTGAGTGACCCTTTGGGGTGGGGCAGAGAGGGGTGCTGCATTTCTCAGCTGGGCAGGAATCAATGCAATGGTCCTTTTAAAATGTGTATTAAAATTTTAAGAATACCACACTTTAATATTAAATATGCATAAGGTCTAGTATCTTGATAATAATGTAGATGTTTTAATAACAATTTTTGTCCTTCTTAAAATAAAATGAAAGAAACTTGCTTCTTTTAGCCTTTGTTCCAGAAAATAAACGTGTGCATTTTGACCTCTGTCCCCCAGGTGTCGCTCCTGTTCCTCCCTGCCTGGCACTTGTGCCTTGGGCAGAGCTGGCTGGTGCTGGGCGGGCCTCAGCCAGACATTCCAAGGGGTGCAGGGCAGGTCTGTCCCTGTGTAAACAGGGCAACTCAGCTGACCCTGGCTCGGGCAGCCTGGGCTGACGGGGACAAGCTGTGCTCTGCATAAGTGGCCCCAGTAGCCACCCTTTGCTGGCTCTTCTGCAGCCTGCCGCTGTGGCGCTCCCGCGAGCTGTCCAGCAGTACCCACGCCTCCCTGCGTTCTCCATGTGCACTGTGCTGGGGTCCAGAGGTCTAGCTCTGTGCCCTTTCTGGGTGTGGCTTTTCCAGAAAGGTGAGGGGCCATGTCATGCTTTGGAATATGATCCTGACTGCAACGCAGAGTCCTCTGGGCCCAGTCACGTGGGCTTCCTCATCTTTAAAAGGAGAGTGTGTATTAGGCCAGGAATTCTTAAGGAGGGACATCTATATCTGCTGGAGGTACTTTTTCAAATCTCGGATTGGGTGTGGTTACAGGTGATGGAGGGGGGACCTGGTGGGAGAGGCTGCAAATGATCATGATCAACAGTACAACCCCAGTTGGTTTGGCCCAGTGGGTAGCGCATTGACTTGCGGACTGAACAGTCCCAGGTTCGATTCTGGTCAAGGGCACATGCCCGGGTTGTGGGCTTGATCCCCAGTAGGGGATGTGCAGGAGGCAACCGATCAGTGATTCTCTCTCATCATTGATGTTTCTCTCTCTCCCTCTCCCTTCCTCTCTGAAATCAATAAAAATATTTTTAAATAAATATACGACAGTACAGAGGCGTCAGGAGCAGGGGTCCAAGACCTAGGACTTCTCCGAGAATAGGGAACCACTTGGGCCTGGTCTACGGTAGGGGCTCCGAGGCTTGAAAAATGACCAGAGAGGAAGAGCAGCAGCCAGTCTGACCGAGGACCTTGCACCAGGCTCTGTGGATGCAGCTCGTCTGTTCACCACCACCCTGCATGGTCAGCACAGGTTCCAAGGGCCTTCAGGAAGGAGGTAGCAAAAAGACCCAGAACCACCGGGAACGGGCTGACCAGCAGAGGTCCCTTCAGCTCCGACATCGGGGGTTCTCAGCATCCCTGGCCACGCCCCGAAAAACCCGAGTGGCGTGACACGGTACTGCTCCCAGAAGAAAAGTGCAGCCCCGTCCTGGCCTACATCACGACCTCCCTTGAACTCAGGAAATCAGAGTGAAATAAGGAAGTGGACTAAGCTCTTAAATTCTCCTAAATTCCCGTCTGGTCCTTGTTTAGCTCAGGTTTGTAGGCGTGAACTGAGCACCCACACCATCTCGGATCCTGGGGCTGCACGTTACTAAAGATGGCTTCCTGAATCCATCACCTGCCAGGGAGACACACCTGCAGGGATGAATGTAGGATGATGTGACAGGCTCAGTTGTGGGACAGACACTCCAAGTACCAGCCAAGGCACCTCATCCAGGCCGAGGGAACCCGGAGGGCTTCCTGGAGGAGGTGACACTGGAATTGAGGCTTTAAAAAATTATATCATTGTAATCAATGTGCACTTACTGTTCTGTATCTTGCTTTTTTCTCTCAATTGTATTTCACAGGTGCATCCCCATGCCCCAGTGTAACCTAGATATTTACGGTCAGTGGCTGGCACCTCATCAAGGTGCCAGGGCTGGCTTCAGCAACCCCCAGTTATTGAATGCAGGCTCGTTTCTGGTCTTCAGTCCTG
This sequence comes from Corynorhinus townsendii, assembly GCA_026230045.1. Lineage (NCBI taxonomy): Eukaryota > Metazoa > Chordata > Mammalia > Chiroptera > Vespertilionidae > Corynorhinus > Corynorhinus townsendii. The sequence continues at coordinate 214,945,840 of JAPDVU010000003.1, forward strand.
TGATGAGGGACCGCGGTGACGACCACCGCCACCAGGGCGGGCTCCTCCTCCTTTCTGCCTTTGGGGAAACTGCTTTCGAGGAGAGATGACTGTCAGGGACCTGGGGGTGCAGATGGGTGCAGATGAGAGCTCTGCCAGAAACTTGCATCCACGTATACCCCGACCAGGGGAGCTATCTCAGCAAGACCTCTGAGCCAGGAAACCCAAGAAGTGCAGACAGCCCTGGCCGGTTTGGCTCAGTGGAGTGTCAACCTGCGGACTGAAGGGTCCCGGGTTTGATTCCAGTCAAGGGCACATACCCAGGTTTCAGGCTCCATCCCCAGGAGGCAGCCGATCAATGATTCTCTCTCATCATTGATGTTTCTATCTCTCCCTCTCCCTTAGTCTCTGAAATTAATAAAAATATATACACTGAGTGGCCAGATTATGATGATCTCTGAACACATAATAATCTGGCCACTCAATGTATATTCTATATAATAAAAGGCTAATATGCAAATTGTCCCCTCAACCAGGAGTTTGACCAGCAGGCAGGCTGGCCAACCACCCATGTCCCCTCCGCCTGGCCAGGCTGGCTGGACCCCGCCCATGCACGAATTCATGCACCGGGCCTTTAATGAAAATATATACACTGAGTGGCCAGATTATTATGCGTTCAGAGATCATCATAATCTGGCCACTCTATTATTTAAAAAGTGCAGACAATCCCAGCACACCTTCCATGTGGCTCCTCTGAATGTCCCCAGGCTTGTATATGGCCTCCCCTCCATACCTCTGCCCTCCCTAACATCTTTTTTGTTGTTATTCATCTTTACCCGAGGATATTTTTCCATTGATTTTTAGAGAGTGTGGAAGGGAGGGGGAGAGACAGAGAAACATTGATGTGAGACAGACACATCGATTGGTTGCCTCCCGCATGCACCAGACCGGGGCTGAGGATCAAACCTGCAACCAAGGGATGTGCCCTTGACCAGGAATTGAACCCAGGACCCTTCAGTCCATGAGCTGACGTTCTCTCCACTGAACCAAACTGGCTAGGGTGTCCCTAACATTTTGATTCGGCAACCTGCTGATGTGGCCTGTGTGAGACCATAGGTGATGCTGCTGGCTGGACACCCTGGGTGCAGAGTGGGGGTGCCAGGTGGACTGACTCAGTGGCATGAAAATTCCTTAAGGGCAGGGACTTGCCTGGCTGGGTTTGTTATTTGACTTTGAATTCCTCATAAGAGCTAGGCTGGGCCAGGTATGCAGTAAGCACTCATTACTACATTGAAGGGGTCTGCAGAGAGCTCGCAAGAACAGATCTCTCTGAGAATGAAATGTCATGCAGCAGGTGGGTGTTTTGAGACATGTAGGGTACGTCCTATTGCCTCTGAAATCACGCTCCGTGGGCACTTACCCACTCCAACTTTGTGGCAAGCCTACCTGGCACGTGACAGGGCTCTCAGGCCAAGGAATGGTTACTGTACCAGCTCGGCCTCAGTCTGCCCCAGCCTACAAGTGCAGGCGGCCCGCACACCAGGCCACCGCGTCCTCGCCCCGGGCTCACAGAGGCAAAGGGCACTGGAAGGCTAAACACAAAATTAAATTTGTTATGAAGAAGGGGAGTGGGGAGGAGGGACAGGGATAGATATGGCATGTTTAAAGGATACCTTTATCAAAAGTTTCGAGCTTTGAGCCTTATACGGTTTTATTAAATTTAAAAATGGACATTAATTTTCATTAATTTGGGGAAAGAACATGGTTTGGGGAGGGCTCTAAGGAAGGGAGGGAGGGTGATTAGAAGATAAGATGAGGGCTGTTTGGAAGCGGCCAGGAAAGGTTCCTGGAGCGTGTGATTCTGTGCGAAATGGGATTTGGGGGAGCAGTGGAGGACTGCATAGAGATCAGCTACAGTAAAGGAAGCAACTGCTCACTGCATCCAACTGGAGTGTCAGAGCCACAGCCGAAGGTCACAATGTTCAGTAGCTTTGGCCCGGCCTGGGGACCACAGAGGCCAGTACCCTGGTGAGAGAGCCAGGGAGAGGACTATAGCAAAGAGCCAGTTGTCACCAAGGTTCCTAGGATGGGCTGGGAAGCAGGACACCATCCAGGACGAGCCCGAGCCAGGTCTGCAGAGCTGACCCCTCCCACCTGCCCCTTCTTCCCTCTCCGGAAGACCAGAGGGACCAGACTACGGGTTTTGTCACTTCCCTTAGGATAACAGACTTCAGGCTCTGCAGATGGTAGAAAGCCCCAATTATGCATGCCACATGCACACGCATGCACCTAGCAGGGCACATGTGGATCAGCTTCAAAACCCACAAACCGCCCCGGGAGGCTCACAAGCCTGCAGGTGACTGCATGATGTGCCTTCATGCGCCTGTAAGTGCCAATGCAGAGTTTATCCTTTGTGCTGAGCTGCCTGCAGTGCTGAGTCTCACGTCCCAGCTGAGCTGGTTTCCAGGGCAGGCCCTGCCATCCACTGCACCAGGGCGCCTCTGCCCAGTGTGCCTGACGGTGCGGTGCTCCTCGCTGTGGGCATGGAGCTGGCCCCCGGGTTCTCACCTGGCAGGCCCTGGTCACGGCTCCCAGCCTGCGGGGAGAACTTCCCTGAGCAAAGTTAGGTAACAGCACGGTCTCCCTGTCAGAGGATTGGCGCCGCGGCTCCACGTGTCGCAGCTGGCACAAGGCCAGGCTGCCTTGCCAGGCAGCGGGAAGGGAAGGCCTGGCTGCAGCCAGGGCTGGCAGGTGGCCAATCTGGGGGGTGGATGGGCGGGCCAGGGTCCATGCTGCCCATTGGCTGCCTCTGGCTCCCGCCCCGCCCCCCTCCAGAGCCTGTGGCTCCCAGGCCAGCTTCTGCCTCTCCAGCTGCTTCTAAACTCCTAGAGCAAGCTCCTCCTGCCGGGCCATGTCGAGCTGCGACCGGATCGGGGTGGCCCCTGCCATGGACATGCCTGAGGTCCTCAAGTCCCTGCTGGAGCACACTCTGCCTTGGCCAGAGAAGAGGACAGGTAGGAACGGAGGTGGCCGGCGTTGGCTGGCCGCCCAGGTGCTCAAGGGGTTGGGGGCAGCCACAGACACAGTGGCAGGACAGGCATCGCCAACCTGGTGAAGGTCCCCAGCAGGGTCTATTGACCCTTGGTCCCTTCCTGAGGAGGAGGAAGGGCTGGGGTGCAGAGAGAGACACGGTGGGGGCGGGGGGGAACACTGCAACTCGGGGACTGCCCCTCCGCCTGCTAGCTTGCGGAAGCCACCAGTGTGTGGCCACTGACAGGTGCTGTGCTCACATGGGCCAAGAACAGGACCGGAGGGCCCTGTGAGAGAATGCACTGGATGCAATTGCCTATGACACTCCCTGCCTCTGCAGGCTGGGGTGGCAGAGACTGTGGGCTTGGGCAGCCTCCTGCCTGGAGGGCAGGCTGCTTCCACGCGCTGCTTCAGCTCCTGCTCGCTGGAGGGCTGAGCCCGTGGATGGGAGGGAAGCTGTTATGTAACAGGACCACAGGCTCCGAGCCCGCGTTCCTAGGATACCACAGGCAAACACGGGACGAGGGAGCCGGCAGAGGAGGGCGTGGACGGAGGGGCAGAGCCCGCAGCCAGCACCAGTGTCCCCCAAGTCCTGCCTGAGAAAACACGGCTAGCTTTGGGGGCCACCTGCTCAGGCGAATCCCCTGATAAATGTTTCTCCCACTCTTCTGTTCTAAGCTGTGCGGGGGTCACACCAGGTCCCCACTGCTCCAACAGCCCGGGCGCCTTTACAGGAGCCCAGCTGCCTTCTGCTGCCTGAGTCTGACTTAGGAGCCCTGGGGTCCCCTCAGGCGACCTTTCTCAGGCCGCTTTCTCATCCTGCTGTGCTGGCAACTGATGTGGCTCATCACCAGGTAGCCTGGATGTCCCCACGGGACCTCATCCCCAGGACCCCCAGCCCACTCCCAAACTCGGGAGCCTAAGGACAGACAGAGAAGCCCAGGCCCTCTCCCACCCCTCGGGGAGCGGGCTCAGGGAAGGAGGGGTGGCAGGCTCTGCTCGGAGGAGACACTGCCCGAGGAAAGAAAGGTGGGTCCCAGAGCTCAGGGCCGGGTCTCTGTGGCCTCTCACAGAACTCGAGGCCCCAGCTCCTCAGAACACACCTGTGGTTTCTGCTGGGGCGGCCTGGGCCCCCCTCGGAGGTGGGCACCACGGGAGTCCCTGTGCCCTCCTTGCACTCAGGACCCCTGCTGCTCACCAGGAGAAGCGCATCTCCTCAGGACACCCTCAACTCAGCCTGGCGGAGGAGTCACAGCTGACTTTTTCTTGCCACCTCTGAAGGGCCGTGTGGGTAGGTGAGGCTGAAGGCCTTCCAGAAGCTAGAGATGGGGCTCTGGCTTCTCGGTCCGGGCACCAGGCATGGCTTGCAGGGGCAGCTCCCAGCAGGGCAGGGAAGGGCTCTGGGGGCAACTCGGGGGCTGCTCCTCCTCCGATGAGGATAGCAAGGCCTTTGAAGGGTGGCAGCAGCTGCAGGCCGCCGGTTCCCAGCTGGTCCGCAGAGCCCTGTGACAGCCGGAAAACCCCCATCACTCACTGTGGATGAGCGAAGTCAGGGCCCAGCACTACAGGGACTTGCCAGAGGTCCTGGCCAGAGCCCTGCCAAGTGCTGGCAAGCCCCCTGGCTGAGGACCAGTTGTCTGCATAAGCTGGGTGGGGCAAGGGGTGTGGACCAGTGTCTCAGGCCGCCTCCTGTCACTTCTCCATGTGCTGTCTCTGCTGTCTCACTGAGGGCCAGAAGTGTGAGGCCCCGTGGGACCGACAGATGCCAAGGGGTAGGTAAAATGAGGGGTCAGTGCACCCACCAGGACCTCGCCCGCATTATTGCCCCAACGTGGAATCACCTCTTCCAAAGCTCCAGCTCTCCAAATCTTATAAAAATAAATCGACCTGAAAGGCCATGTACCTTGGTGAAAAGGGAGTGCCCACGCCACGCCGCGCTAGTTTCTAGCCGTCATGGAGCTAGCACCCTAAGTTGTTGGCGAAGCTGCGTCTTTCCCTGGGTCCCCTCCTCTGGCCTGGACCTCCGTCAGAGGAAGGCAGCTGAGCTGCCGGTTGCCCCGGAAACAGTTGCCCTCAGGATCGGTTGCCCTTTGCCGTGATGTAGAAGGGCAGGTTTCTCGTGGGGGGCTCCTCGCTTTCTGCAGCCCCCCGACTGCTTCCACACACACTTAGGTCGCGTGCAGAGCAGAGCTTGGGTCCAGAGTGAAGGCGCTTCAGGGGCAGGGGGTGGCGTGGGAGAAATTCCAGGTGCGCTCTCACGCGGCTGCGCTCCCTACAGCCTCCCGCTTTCTAGTTCAAAGACGCTCCCTGGGGCGGCCTTGGGGTTTCTCCCTCTCCCGCGTGCCTCCCACCCCATCCTGCACAGACAGACCCCACCCCTTCCTGGTCCCTAGGGAAGCAGCTTTAGTCTAGCAGAGCTGGCCGGGCTCCAGCCGCCCTTGGCTACAGGTTTCGATGGCCACCTGGCCGCCCCACACGCTGGGCCACCCGTTTGACCAACTTCCCTGTGGGCAGAGAGAGCCACGTCCAGCAAAAGGGTGGTCTGTACCCCAAGCCCTGACTCAGTTTCCGCTCTGTCTCCGAGCCCTTCCTGTTTCCACTCCTGCCCGTTCTCCCCAGGACCGTCTTCCACGATTCTGTTCCAGACTGCTCACTCGCTCTTTCTCCTCCAGCTTCTGGAAGGACCCCGCTTCTCTAAACGGTGCTGTCCGCTCTCCACACCCCTCCTTTTCCTCACCCTACAGGGCCTTGGCTGTGCTCAGAGGCTGGTCCCCCAGCTTTCCGCCAGCTTTGGTCCCTCGGGCCTTCCAGGGAGCCATGTAGCCTGAAACACACCCACAGGTTGAACAAGGCCTCCACTTGGAGCTGGCCAGGCAGCGTCCCCACCTCAGGGAGCTCCTACTAGCATCACTAGTGGGCCCCCTAGTAGGGTGTCCTAGACATACCTCTCTCCCCCCACCCCCAGTCTGTAAAAGTGGGGAAAGGAGTACCCGCTCCCCTGGCTTGTGGCCAGGATCATGTTATCGCACGTGAAAGTGTTTGCAAACTGTGAAGTGCCACGCGGTTTTCTCCGGGAAAGGCAAAGGGCAGCTGGGCCTGGCACTACGCTCCTTCCATCAACATCACATTTGCAATCTGACCCTCGTGTCCTTCTTTCTACCCTCCTCCCTGTGAATAGTCTCCTTAAAACCAACGAATGTGGCAAGTTTGTGCTGTCTCCTTGGAAACGTGTGCTGAGGCTCTTGGGGACATGGTGCCATCGGCCCTGCTGGACCAGCCAGGGAAAGGGCTGAATGAGAACAGGCCGGAAGTCAGGGGCACTTCCCGGGACAGAGACGGTGCAGAGGAGGAGCCTGGGTAGCTTCCTCTTGGAGGATGGAGCTCAATGGCCTGAGTGTGGACTCCCCGCAGCCGGGCTGACCGAGGTTAGCCTCAGTAAGGTCCACGTGGTCGCCTCCACTCGCGGCCTGGTTACCTGACGTTTTCTTTCGGGGAAGAGGAGGTGGAGGAAGCCTTAGGGGCTGGAAACCTTAGCTCCCTTCATCCTTACTACTACCTTCTGAATGCTGAGGAAATGCATCACAGGTTGGCCAGCCTCTCTCCTTGCTCCAGCCTTAGGGACCCAACTGCCTTCTCTACCTGTCCCCTGTCCCTATTCTGAGAAACGCAATCTCACCGGGGCCAGGAACTGACAGCGGTGTCCAGAAGCCCCCCTTCCAGATGGCTTTGCATCTTGACGGGGCCTGACCCCAGGCCAGGCTGCTCCAGGAATGCATCCTGAATCCAAGGCCACTGCTCCTGGGTGTCATGCTAAGTGCTCTGACCTCACTGCTTTTGAAATGCCTTTGCCAGGGAGGTGCCATGATCAATTCTACAGATGGGGAGACTAAGGCTCAGAGATGGGAAGGCCACGGTCGTAAGGGGTTCCAACCCCTCTCCGCCTGCTTCCAGGCTCGACCCTCCCACAGGACCCCAGGGTCTCTGAAACGGAGACTCGGGGCAGCACCTCTTCGGTCCTCCTTTGCTTTTTCACCATTTGCTTATCCAACATTTGCTACACGGGTGGCATGGAGTGCATGAGACGTGCACGGCCCCTGGCGCTCGCCTGGCAGCTGCACTCCCTGGGAAAGGCCAGTCAGCAATCGGGAGTCAGGGCCGTCTCCGAGGGGGTCACATGTAAACCAGGGCCTGGAAAGCGAGGAAGAGCCAGCTGCGCCAAGAGCTCTCAGGCTGAGGGAACAGCACCCGCCAAGGCCCTTTCCGGGGGCGGGAAAGACACGTATCTGAGCCATAAGAGGCCACTGTGGCTGCAGACAGTGAGCAAGCGGGGAGAGAAGGAAGAGGTGAGGTTGAAGGGTCCTGGAACAGGGAGAGCCTGCAGGACCCTAAAGGTCATAAAGCTAGTGAGGCTGGCATCTCCCTGTCTGCAAGGCCCCCCCCACCCCTATTCTCAGGGAAGTGGCCGGGGGACAGGAGCGAGGAAAAGATGGAATTGCACTAAGAGTTAACTTCAGTCGAGCGTTTGCCATGCAGTGTGCCTCAATCGCCGCCGTTACTTCGGACACTCAGGCACAGAGAGGCTAAGTAACCTGCCTGGGGTCACACTGTGAGGAAGCGGTCACACCAGGAATCAGACCCCAGTGGCCGGCTCTGGAGCCCACACCCTGCCATTGCACCACCAGCACGGCTCGTACAGGAGAATCCCTGGCCGTCAGGCAGTGGCTGTTGAGCTAGACGGCGGAGACTGGAGCTGAGGGCTTCGCTCTGCAAATGGCCCTCTTGGGGCAGCTCTCCATCTGTAATCAATCTGAAGCCTGGGAGTGGGCAAATGCAAGCCAAACAGGAAATCCGTGCTCTTCAGAGTGCTGAAGAGATGGACAAGAGTTAGTGAAGGGCCTTCACCCACCACTTCTGCCCTAGGACACACTGAGACCAAGGTACAGACCACAGCCACAGGTATGTGGGCTCGAAAGCAGGCAGCTGTTGGTAAGGCTAGTGCTGGGGGACTTGCCACGTTATCCCAAGTTCGACTGTGAAACACAATCGCTGTTATTTCATGCGAGTAACGTTCCAAACGTATAGGACTGGGCTCTGAAAGGTTTTGTTAACCAGCACCAGCAACAAATGAGCCAGCAAATATTTACTGAGTTACTACCTGGAACAAAGCTCTGTGCTCGCCTGCACTGGGTATTGGCAAGGCACACAGATAACCGGGCTTTGTTCGAGCTCAGCGGGGGCCTTACTATTGCCCTGTTCTCACACACACAAGACGTACAGCCCACATTTCAGTAAGTCGAAAGATGGAATGGTCCTGTCCTACTAGACACTGAAGACGGGGCGAGAGAGAGCATTATGGGGCTCCCACGCTGGGGTTTTAGCTCCTCTAAACTCTGAGTTTAAATGATACTCCAGACTGGTGTCAGGGCTTAATGAAAGGCACTTGTTCTGCATCTGCTCAATTGAATTCCGTTTTAAACTTGGGTTGGTTAGCAGGCTTCTGGAACGTGAAAGAGTAGAATTTAAAGTCAGCCCAGCTCAAGGACGCTTCAGCATAGACTCCGGAGGCCAACCTTAACAGCACAGCCTTGTCCCCACACCCCAAATAATTCTACCCCAGGCCCAACGGGAGCCGAGTGGAGGCGGAAGGGTGGAAGCACCCCCACTCCGTGCCACACTGTTCCAGCCGAGCACTGGTCATTGCTTCTCACACTTAATGCTCATAGCCACGCTGCGAGGTAAGCATACCATCTCTGTCTCCAGGAGAAAACGACGACTTAGGCAGGAAAAGCCACGTGGCTGGTCAGCACCCCAGGGGAGATGTTATTTTATTATTATTTCTTTTAATTTTTTTTTTAATTTCAGAGAGTAAGGGAGAGGGAGAGAGAGAGAAACATCAATGATGAGAGACCATCATTGACCAGCTGCCTCCTGCACGCACCCTACTGGGGATCGAGCCCAAAACCCAGGCACGTGCCCTTGACCGGAATCGAACCTGGCACCCTGCAGTCCGCAGGCCGACGCTCTATCCACTGAGCCAAACGGCTAGGGCCCAAGGGGAGATTTTACCTAGTTCGGCCCCAGGACCACGCTTTCCTCAAGAAGTGGCTGCACTGAAAACCTATTACTAAAGAACACCGAGGTACCACTTCACGCCTTTAAAGCCTTAACCACGTAATCACATGTTCTTTTTACAGAGCTGATTTCTCTGGAAGGGCTCACAAACACTGTGGAAATTAGCTAATTACATCGCACAACGTTTATTTCTCCCCTAAGAGGAGGGGCAAGGTTGCACCTCATTGACAGGAACCGGAGGTAGAGGGGGGCGGCTATGGCTCTTGTCGGGTCAGCTGGAGAATGAAGACTAGAACAGAATGGCTCCCGCCTCCAGGATGGTGCTGCTGAAGGCTGCCAGCCGGCAATGTAGCTAACCTCCCAGCTTGCAAGTAGGCACGAGAGAGAACATGTTTGCGGTGTTCCTGCAGTGTTTGTGACACACCATTTACCCTGTGGTGATCCAGGGGGGAAAAAGCCTCTCTGGGGAGTGTCAGTACATGAACAGAGAACCAAATCAAAACCAACTTTCGAAGCCTTAACCTGCTTGCCTTGCTTCTCGCCAGTGCCTCGCAGATAACTGGGCTGGGTAGGTTAGCTGCTCCAGGCTGGATGATGAGTGGAGTAGGCATTTTCCCCTTTGGATAATTGTAGCTTTAGCAATATCTAAATCTTTATCCTGAACACATCCCACTCCTGTTGTAAACAAATGCTGTAACTTTCCACTGTTATCTTATAAATCCGCCCTACTACCTTGAGAATTACTTTGCCCCTTCCACAATGTCACATCAGCCATGAAAATACACATTTGACTGTAACTCAGTGAAGTCTCTTTTCCACCAAAGTAGCTATTTAAAAAAAAAAAAAAAAGCTTCATATATTGTTTCAATCGATCTCCCTTAGATACTTCTTTAAAATGTTTCTAAAAACCTCTAGGTCAGTTTCACCTAAAGATACCTTAGCCTGGTACAGAATTCCCACTCACCCTGCAACCCAACCGATTTAGTGTTGCCACTAAAGTGAGAGGGACATGGGCCGGGCCGTGTGCTAGCCTCCGGGATAATGGGTCCACCAGGCAGTGGATTTGTACCTGATAGTTTTACTTTTCAGTTTTATAAAAATTATGAAAACTACCATTTGTTGCAGGTTTCCAATGGTGCATTTTACATACATTGGCCTACAGACAACCCCACAAGGTGGATCCATTTGACACATAAGGAAAGGAAGCCACTGGCTGGAGGTTATCAAGTCAGACAGTGACTGAAGCCTAACGAGGTTGGCAGTGAACTTGAGTTCTGGAGTCAGACTCCATCGCCCTGCCCCGACCACCGCCTTTCCAGCCTGTTCGGGAGCCCGGTTCCCTGTTCCATCTCAGCTCCCAGCAGCGTTCTCATTGCATCAGCTGGACAGCGTCCAGCGAGCTGGGCGCTGCGGCCACGCCCCTCCCCGTGAACCCCGGGCTCCGTCCTCCCGTTCCCAGCGCCCCGCCTTTGGCAGATACAGGATAAACAAGCCGAAGTCCGGCCCTCTGGGAGTCCAGGCAGGCCGAGTCTTGTATTGTTTGGGTTCAAGGCAGAGGAGGATTTGTTAATAACGAGGGACCAAGTTGTGGGCGCCGCTTAGGAGCAGCTTCCTGCAGGGTCGCCACGTTTGTGTGCCCCTCACACGTTTCATTGCCTAAGGAACTCCCAGGGAGTGTTTGCACTTTCATAGAGGTGGTTAGTCCCCTATGCAGAGGAGCCTGTTTTCTGTTTGTCCCTGAGCTAAGGATGGAAAGGTCCTGGAGAGGAACAGACGTTCAGGGCTCAATGTTTAGGGCTTTAGAGAGCAGCTAGTCCACCCCCTTGAACGAGGGAACAGGCTCAAGGGAGGCAACTGGACTTTCCCAAGGTCACGGCTAGTACAAAAGCTAGTGGGAAGGACAACAGACTGTACCCCAGCCCTTGGCTCAGAGCTGGGCCCTTCTCTCCCCCTCACTTCACCCCACCCCGCCCCGCCCCGGCCTCAGGAATGCTCCCGCCACGCTACTGTTTATCTGGCCGCCACGCCCGCACCAGAAACAGGGATCCGTGAGGAACCCGACACCCCCTTCAGCGGCGGCCAAGCCTGCTCCTGCTCAGGCCACCCCTAGGGGAAGGGCAAGCCACCACCCCCGCTCTGCCCTCAGCCAACCTCTGGGTCGCGGAGGAGGAGGCGTGCAAGCTCGACTCCGTGTCCCGGCCCCACGACCCCGGGCAGTACCCGGTACAAAAGGCCCGCCCCGCCCCGTCCCACCCCTACCCTCCCCGCAACAGGCCGCACGTGCTGCGCCTCGTGCACGGACTCGGGCCCCGCCCCCGCCCTCCATTGGCTGCTCCTCGACTTCCTCCTCTCTCCTCCTCCCCAAGCGACCGGACTCGGCTGGGGCTCCACGTGACCTGCGGAGGCCGGGCCTTGCGGCCCGAACAGGCTTTGTGATAGGTTCTCCCGGCCGCTCCCAGCCCCGCCTCCCTTCAGTGTCGAGTCCCGAAGGCGACGAGATTGGGATGAGAGGGAAAAGAGAGCGGTCACGATGGTCTGGGAGGAGAGTGGGGGTTATGAAGAGGAAGGCGAAGGTGAAACCTCTGGTAGAAGGGAAGGAGCTACCGCCGAAGAAGGCCTACGGCACAGACTCCAGCCAGCGCCAATCAGGTGACCTGGGAGGGCGGGGCGGGGCCTCAGGCGTAGCTCCTCACCTGGCCCCGCACGTGTCTCACTTACCCCGTCAGCCTAACCAATCACGGCTCAGAAGGCTGCTCCCGCCCTCCGCGCTGGGTGGGCCAATCCAAGGCCACGATCTGGGGACGTTGGCCTGGCCTCATGAATAATGAATATCCCAGAGCTAGTCCACTGGCGGGGTAGGGATGGAGGGAGGCGGGGGAGCTGTTGGGCGCCTGCGCAGTAGCTGCCCGTGTTGGCAGCTGCGGCGGGTCGCACGGCTCCGGCCTTTCTCGGGGGGCGGGCGGGGGAGGCGAGGCGCGCGAGCGGTGCGCGGAGCACGATGTCCGACACGGGCGGCGGGAAGAAGCCGCCTGTGGAGCCGCAGGCGGGGCCAGGCCCAGGTCCGGGGCGTGCAGCTGGGGAAAGGGGCCTGCCGGGCTCCTTCCCGCTGGTCCTGAGGAAGCTGATGGAGAACCCCCCGCGCGAGGCGCGCCTCGGTGAGGGCGGGGGTCCGCGCGTGCCCGGGGGCGGGGTCTTGCAGGGGCGGGGCCTTATGGGGGCGGGGCCGGGGAGGTCGGAGGTCTGGGCGCAGTGGTCCCGCTGTGGGGCTCGGGGCCAGGGATGACGGAGGGCCTGGTGGGCGAGGCAAGAAGGTTGGGAGCAGGTCGGGGAAATTGAGAGAGGTTGGGTCAGATGGGCGTTGGCGGAAAAATGGGTCCGGAAGGAGAAGAGGGGTGGTGGTGAGGAGGTTCTTGGGGGCAGCCTGAGCTCGTGCGAGGTGCCGGGGTTACTGAGCAGGCTGAAGCGGGTCGCAGCAGCCCCTTAGGTGACGCTCCAGGGCGCCTTCTCGGGGACAGCTTCATCCGAACCACTTGGGATGCTTGTTTAGAATGCCGGTTCCTGGGCGCCACCCATCACCCACCGAATCTGCAGCTCCTGGGCCAGGAGTCTGCATATTCAGGAGTACCCCACCTCCGTGATTCCAAAGTCCACTAAAGTTTGAGGAGTGCTGATTTACATGGCAGGTTGTCTTCAGCATGTGGCTTTGCCCCCTCCTGGGAGGAGGACCTGTCTTCCTCCCCACTCCTAGGCGCACACTGGAGGTTTTCTGGAAGTGTGTCTCAGGGTTGCTGCTGAGGTGGGGGAGGGGTGCCAGGAGAAGGGATGCCAAGGCACCTTCTAAGGTGGAGAGGGGGGCGAGGCAGGTGAGGGGTGAAGATCAGAATAAGGCCCTTCACCTGGTTTTTGGGATTGACCCTAGACTTGGGGCCACAGTGCCAGAGCTGAGCTTCATCCTGTTCCCTAGGCCTCCTGTTCCCTAGGCCACACGGGTCCCTGGGGCCTATGTGGAAAGCAGGTTTGGCCTTGTTTTTCTGGCCTGGGAACCTGAGGTCCAGGGAGCAGCAGAGCACCACCTATTGCGGTTTTAGGTGGAGGTTTCAACCTGAGACCTTTGAATTTCCAAGACCATCAGTGTAGTTTAGGGATTTGAGATGGACTAGGCCTTCTGTGAATTACCTGTCTTGGGGAATTAATTTTCTTTTTTAAAATGCCATCTCTCTTTCCCTGGTGTGTTCTGAGGCTTCCATTCCTATGGCTTGTCTCCATTGGGTTATAAATAGCTTCAGCATATCAGGTGAGACCAGGTATTCTCCTCCCGGTTGGGGACTTCATGTGCACCGACCCTTTTGTTTTGAAGGCAATGCTTTGTTCCAGTTCTGGGGCTGAGACAAGCTGCTGGGACAGGTATACACGTCTGTTAGGTTCTTGTTCAAGATTGCCAAACAAGAGCCATCCATAACAGTGATCCTTCTTTACGTTAGCAGAATGCTCACAAGCACTTTGACAGGATTCCTGTTTTATTTAGTCTTCCACTGCAGTCCTGTAGAGTATTATCCCCACTTCCCAGATAAGGGAAGTTGAAGCTCAGAAAGGAAGGGGGATACTTCTTCAAGGTCACATAGCTAGGCCTTATAACTCTCAGTCTGGTGCTTTTTACTGTATCACTGGCAACCACTAATGCCAATCCCTGTGACCTGAGTGATGGGCCTAATTCTTTATCATCTCTTACAATTAAAACTCCATTTTCAAAAAATATTGGTTTAAAATATCTTTAATTGCTTAGGCCAGGCGAAACCTAGAATTACTGTTAACTTGTCCTTCAGTGTGACTGTTTTTCTGTCTCCTTCCTTCTCCTGTCTCCTTTGATCCCCATGACCCTACCCAACGTGGATCTGAACAGAATGTAGGTCAAGATCTCCGGGAGCAGAACAGCGAGGCCATCTGGCCCACCCAGCCCACCAAAGCTTGCTTTCTTCCCATTTGGTTTTCAACCAAAACCTGGTACAGAAAACAGTTGCAAGCATTCAGGTTAATTTGTCTTAGAAGCCATTACCAAATTCTGTTCGTCAAAACCTCCACCTTCTTAACCCACTGGCGTGTCCATTTTTATTGGACCAATAGGCTTTTTGGCCGGCTAAGGTCTCTGAGTCCATGCATGACTGGCTTATTTCCACCATAATTATATTTGATTTCTCTTCAGATTCCAGAGTTCAAAGTTGTCTCCCTCGATTTGAAAACCCAGTATGAACTTGTCATGATTTTATCTCTCACTTCCCCAATTATCCTCCTTGTCACTTTGATTTCCTTTCAACCTTGTCACATTTCTCTCTTGTCTTTTTTTCCTAATTTGCTCTTTCTTTAATATCCACACAGGTAACTTTTTGACTGAGACAATTTAGGTGAGATTCAGTCCTTGCTAATTTATTAGTTTTGCTTTGAATAGGATCAAGCTTTCTTCTTAAGTTCTGCCTTCTCCTTCCCAGAAAACTTGCCTTCAGTCTTCTCTGCTTACTCAGGGATAAACTTCTCTTGAAATTGTTGCTCTGAAAGGTTCTGAAAAGACAGCTCCAGCATTCTTCATTCAGTATGCAAATTTTCCCATAGGCCATGGTCAGCCTGCTCCTGTGTTGGGCCTGAAATCTAGAAATGAATCAGACACAGAATCAATGAGCTCACTGTAGTAATGAATACTTGCCATTTGCCAGGAACTATATAAGAAACTTGCATATGTTATCTCTAGTCTACACCAAAGAGAAAGCTTTATTCTTATATACAACTAGGGGCCCAGTGCACAAATTCATGCACCTTGAAAGGACTTCATGTGCTCTATGGGGGCTGCGAGGCTGCGGAGGGCACAGGGGGAGGTCTCAGCCCATTCTCTGTGCCCCTGCCTGGCACCTCCTGCCGTGGCTCCTGGTCCCCTGTCTGCCAGCAGCCCTGCTCCTGCTGCCACCACTCCCATGTGCTGATGACACTGGCCCTGCTCACACCCGCTGACAGCGCGTGTGATTGGGTCTGGCGCTGCCATTAGCAGGTACGAGTGGCGGTTGCTGCCCCAGTCGCCCCTCAGGAGCAGGGGGAAGTGGAGAAGACGTCAGGGGTGATTGGGGCTGGCAGCTGCTGCTTGCACCCACTGATGGCGCCAAGCAATAGGTGAGTGGTGGCTCTGGCGCCGGCTGTGAGTGTGAGTGGCGGCTGCCGGCCCTGATCACCCCTCAGGAGCAGGGAGAGGTGGAGAAGCCCCGAGGGGTGATCGGGGCCAGCAGCCACCACTCGTACCCACTGACAGTGCCGAGTGATCGGGGCTGGCGCTGGGCGCTGGCAGCGGGTGCGAGCGGCAGCTCCAGCACCAGCATTGGGTGTAATTGGGGCCGGTGCCGGCAGCAGGTGCGAGCACCAGGTGGGACCGTGGCACATGGGAGCAAAGAATTTTCAGTAGCCACCAGAGGCTCGCCCTGATGACAGCAACCAGCGCCTCACCTTGGTCTGGCACCCCCGCTCATCTGCTCCACCATCCCACCGTGGCCGACGCCCGCCATGTTCCACACTCTGCCTCCTGCTGCCAATGCCCACCATGGGCCACACGCACCCGCAGGTGGTCAGTGCATGTCAGAGTGACCA
The DNA here is from genome assembly GCA_026230045.1 of Corynorhinus townsendii. NCBI lineage: Eukaryota > Metazoa > Chordata > Mammalia > Chiroptera > Vespertilionidae > Corynorhinus > Corynorhinus townsendii. The sequence continues at coordinate 214,961,542 of JAPDVU010000003.1, forward strand.
GTTGTTCAGTTGTTCTGCAATTTGGTCTATTTGCGTATTGGAGTTTTATATATACAGATGGATGGCACAGAGGCTGGGAGAGGTTAAATACGTAGCTAAAGTAACTCACCACAGGAACTGGTTGGCAGAACTGGGTTTCGAGCCCTGGGCTGAGTTGCTATGGAGAAGCATAGCTGGTAGGGACAGGACAGGAGAAAACACAAGTTCTTGGCCTGAGGAATCACCCTTTCCTACCGCAGGGATAAGATATCAGGAAGACTCAGAAATCCCATTTCCTCCCTGTAGCCTCTCTTTTCCGTATGCTAATTCCACAGCCCATTCTGAATTAACCACATTAAGCCTTAGAGCTTGTGATGAGCATTCTGGGAAGCCCAAGCGTGGATAAGGATATGCGCCATCTCTAAAGGAGACCAGTGGGCCTGAGTCAATCACCAGGCTATAATGAGAACACAGTGGGCTCTTGAAATGCATGGGATGGATCAGGACGCGAGAGCTGGGCCAGCCCTGTGAGACCCACTGCTCCCCTCTTGGGATTGAATTACCCTCTTGTGTGGTGTCTCATCACAGATTTTGTGTCTGCAGATAAGGAAAAGGGGAAGGAAAAGCTGGAGGAAGACGAGGCTGCAGCAGCCAGCACCATGGCCGTTTCAGCCTCCCTCATGCCACCTATCTGGGACAAGACCATCCCGTATGATGGCGAGTCCTTCCATCTGGAGTACATGGACCTGGACGAGTTCCTGCTGGAGAATGGCATCCCTGCCAGCCCCACCCACCTGGCCCAGAACCTGCTGCTGCCTGTGGCAGAGCTAGAAGGAAAGGAATCGGCCAGCTCTTCCACAGCATCCCCACCATCCTCTTCCAACGCCATCTTTCAGCCCTCTGAAACTGTGTCCAGCACAGGTTGGTGACGAGCCTTTGGGCAGGGCCGCCTGTCCTATCTAAGGAAGTCCATTTCCCACTGAAGCTTCTTGTGTCTACACACCCAGTGAGCCCTTCTCTCAGGGAGGTCCTGGTGGGCCTGCAGTGTGGAGAAACCCTCTGCTCCCCACCCTTCTGCACAGTCCCCAAGTCTAAAGAAAAAATAGCAGTCACATCGGTTTTGTCGGAACCTTTCTGTTGGTTGGTGTGCTGCAAGACACAGGACAGCGGAGCAAGACCTTCCAGTCTGAGGTTTTGCAGGATAGAAATCCCATTCTGTGTTTTATCAGAGCAGCTCTTTACCCCCACTCTCTGCCCATGCACTTAGCCACAGGTTATTGGGAAGCTTGGGCAATAATAATAATAATACCAGCTAACACTTATTTAGCACTTACTCTGTGCCAGGCATTAATATGTAATCCTCACAACACCCTTATCAAATTGGTAATATTCTCTGTGTGTTATAGGTGAGAAACTGAGAAGGGAAGTAACTCGCCCCAGGTCACACAGCTGCTAGGTAGTAGAGGCAGCACTTGAACCCAGGATGTCTGACTCTGTAACCACGTACTGCTTAGGAACAGGCACAAAGAAGGCGTCATCTTCAGGGTTTCTCCTTAGTCCTCTTGTCCTTTTTCTGTTTTACCTCTGGGGGTTGGGTATTTGGTTCTCATGCCCCTGGGCCATGAACCCTCCAGAGGACCAATGACCCCTGTTTCAGGAGTCTCTGCAAAGCTTTCTTGAGGCTCAGTTAGAGGCATGTAGGCTGCTGGCTCCTGGGAGGACCCCAGGCGCTGGTATGGAACCCAGGGAACCCACACCCAAAGAGTTCTCATGCTCTGTTTTTTACATTACTGTTTTATTTTAATCATCACTGGGGATATGTTTTTATTGATTTTTTTAGAGAGAGAGAAGGCAGAGGGGAGAGAGAGAGAGAAACATTGATGTCAGAGAGAAACGTTGTTTGGTTGCCTCCCATACATGCCCTGAGCGGGAATTGAGCCCACAACCTTTTGATGTACAGGACAGTGCTCCAACCAACCGAGTAGTGCTCATGCTCTATTTTATTTTGTTTTAATTTTACTTTTTATTATGGACAAATTTTCAAATACAAAAGTAAAGGACTACTCTAACGAACATCCATGTAACCATCACTCAGCTTCCATAATTCTTAATTTATAACCGATCTTTGTTTTCTGTAACCTCTTCCATTCCCCTCACTTAATTATTTACGATCAAATCCTAGATGTGATTTCAGCCATAAATATTTTAAGTATATAAAATACAAGGGTTCTTTTTAAAAAGTAACAAAAACAACAACAACAAAGTAACAAAAACGCCAGTTTTACATCTGAACTTGACAACACAGTCATCAGCATTCTAATTTTGAAAGAGTTGTCTCATAAATGCTATTGTTCTGCAGTTTGTTTGAATCAGGATCCAAACAAGACCCACACATTCCATTTAGTTATGCCTCTTAAATCTCTGGTAATCTATAGGGTCCCCTCTCCTTTTTATTTTTCCTTTGCAATTCGTTGAAGAAATGGAATCATTTATCCTGTAGAGTTTAGCACATGCTATTTTTTTCTGACTGTATCCCCGTGGTCCTGTTTATCATGTGTTTCCCCCTGTAAACGGGTTAGAAGCTTCACCTGATTTCAGCCAAATTCTCGTTGAAGGCAGATCATTTTTGGGCCGGTTTCATGTGTGGGTAGGGAGCGAAGTTGAAAATGAGCCCCCATCTTGTACCTTGGACCACCTATGTAACGTTTTCCTTTGATTTTGTTTTTAAGTAAATATTCTTAAATATGGTGCACAAAAGTGCCCACCTCGTAAGTATACTTCTCAATGAATCTTCACAAAGTGAACCTTGTTACCCATGTGACTCCCACCCAAACCAGGAAATAGAATATTGTTGTTGTTCCCACAGTGCCTTGGGACCCCTCAGTCGTTACTCCCAGAGGTGACACTACCTTTATGTCCATCACTGAAGATTCCTTTTCCTTGTTACTGAACCTTCTGTAACTGGAATTGTATATCGCGTCCTCTTTTTTGTTTTCAGCTGTTTTACGTTGATTACATTTATACTTGCTTATATTTACAGTTTTCTGTAGCTAGCTTTATAGTACACACATAAATTATCTGGGCACCAAAATCTCCTTACACTAACAACATAGGTTTACAGAACACACTTATGGAATACTCCTGTGACAGAAAAGCCACACTACAGTTAAGAAACGAAGGCAGAATTTCCCCTCTTAATTTTTCAGTTCCTTCTGTAGGAAAGACATAAGTAGTGTGCATTCTTTTGTTTAGCTTCTTTCCTCAGCTTTGTTTATGAGAACCATTCATGTTGTTGCCTATAGCATAGTTCGTTCATTTTCATTGCCAAATGGTGTTCCGTTGTATGACGATACCACAGGTTTCCATTCTACAGTGATGGGCATTTGAGGTGCTTCTGGTTTGGGGTTATGCATAGCAATGCCATGAACATTTGTATACATGTCATTTGGTAAATATATGTGTACATTCGAATAGTCATTTACCTAGGAGTAGAGTGGCTGGGTCATTGAACATATGCATATATTCAGCTTTTATAGATACTACCAAGTCGTGTACAGTGTCGTTGTAGCCGTTAATAACTCTCACCAGTGGGGTATGGGGGTTCTAGGTGTCAGCTTATGGTACCTTGAACAATTAGGCCAAAGGTCTGTGCCTTTTTTTGTTCTATTTTTTTTAAATATGTTTTTATTGATTTCAGAGATGGCAAGAGAGAGAGACACATCAGTGATGAGAGAAAATCATTGATCAGCTGCCTCCTGCACACATCCCACTGGGGATCAAGCCCGCAACCCAGGCATGTGCCCTTACTGGGATTCGAACCATGACCTCCTGGTTCATAGGTCAACCACTGACCCACACTGGCTGGGCAGTCTGTGTTGTTGTTTTTTTTAATAACTTTATCTCTAACAATCTTTGAATTCTGAAAGTGCCTTAAATCCGATGTCCGCTATAAAATGGCAGCCAGGTAGGACAGAGAAGAATGATTCGGAATCAGCCAGAATGAGACTAAATTTTAGTTCAGTCTCTTATCTTCTGTGTGAGCCTGGGAAAACCATGCCCTTTCTCTGAGCCCTGGTTTCCTCATCTGTAAAATACGGTGAACATCCATTTTGCTTTCCGAGTTGTCGTAAGACTAAATGAGCACTGCGATGATATGTCTCCAGGGAGTCCATTGTGGAAGCTGTTTCATTCAGTCTGTCCCCAACCCATTACGGTTCACGGAGGTTCAGCTGTTTCTCATTACTTCAGAGCTTGAAACCACAGGGAGTTAAGGAGGAGAATGATTTCATGTTTTGCTTAATATTTCAAGGGGCTGGGGGGGGCTGAAAACCCTGTCTTTTTCAAGGGCCTCTGTTTCCTTTTGAATATTTTATTCCTAAAGGGAAGTACTTTTTCTATGTTTGTGTTATTGATTTGAATCACATATGCCAGTCTAGCTTGGGGGTTGGTCCCTCCAAGTAGCAGTGGCTGTGCAACACTGAGCTTCAAGCAGGTATCTGGGTATGTGACATGGGTCTTTGCTGCCCAGTGGCTGCTTGAGGACCACCTGCCTCTGTCTTTCAGAATCCTCCCTGGAAAAGGAAAGGGAGACACCCAGTCCCATCGACCCCAGCTGTGTGGAGGTGGATGTGAACTTCAATCCTGACCCTGCCGACCTGGTCCTTTCCAGTGTGCCAGGCGGGGAGCTCTTCAACCCTCGGAAGCACAAGTTTGCAGAGGAGGACCTGAAGCCCCAGCCTATGATCAAAAAGGCCAAGAAGGTCTTTGTGCCTGATGAGCAGAAGGTAATCTGGTGTCTGTATAAGGGAAGGTACAGCATTGGTTCAAGAGCCGAGGGCTGCCCTTCCTCACGTTTGATTTTATCTGGAGATTCCTCCCACCTTCTGGACACCATTGAGAAAGGCATGAGTTCAGAGCACAGAGCCATATCCTTCCTGCAGCAGCTGGTAGAAAGAAAGGGAGTCAAGTCGCATTTGGCCCCAGCGTGACCCCCTGTAGCTTCTCTGTTTCCTTACTGGCGGGGGCTGTGTGGATGTTCTTGCTTCCCTGGCTGTAGCCCAGCCTTTGGGCAAGAGCTCACTGGGCCACAGGATCTGGGCTGAACAAGCCCTCACTTTGAAGGACAAAAGACAGCTGTATTGTTACCACCCCAGGACAAGCAAACAGCTTTCAAGCTGATGGTTTTATAGGAGTTGGGGTGAGCAGGGAGAGGACGGTTCTGTAGTTTTCCATCCTCTCCTACGGAAAATTCACAGGAAGGGCTTTTCATCCAAGCTCTGGAGTGAGGCAGAGCTGTGTCCGGGCCCCACTTTGCCTCCTAGAACTACCTGGGCCCCAGGTTCCTCATTTGTAAAATGGGAACAACTGTACCTGCCTCTCAGGAGGTTTCTGAGGCTTTCCTGATGATGATGAAAACGTAAACCTTTATGTGGTCCTTACTGCACTAGGCACTTTGCACATACTAACTCATTTAACCCTCCAACAACTCTATGAGGTAGTCATTGTTGTCCCCATTGTAAAGATGAGGGACCGGAGACGTTGAGAGGCTAAGGAACTCACATGGTTCCACTGCTAGTAAGGGACAGAGCCAAGACTGGAACTCAGGAGGCTGGACCTTAGCCATAACCATCATGACGGTGGGCAGCAAGGTGTGGATAGTGCTTTATGCCGGAGCAGCACAGAGCGGGCTCCCAGTAAGCGGAGTCCCCTTCCCCCCACCGCTCCTCCCAGAGGGCTTTGTTTCCCATCCTGGGGAAAGGAGAGGGCCCTTGCTGTCCTTGGCACATGCATCTTCTCCCCTGGGTCCCCGCTTTCGTTCTGACTGCACCAGATGAGTGATAAGAGGAATCTGGGGTGTGGAGTGCTGGCAGGAGGAGAGAGGCTCTTAAACCAATGCTGTCCTTTCCCCTTGTGGGGAAAGAGGGAAGACTAACAGAGGACACTTCCCACAGGATGAAAAGTACTGGACAAGACGCAAGAAGAACAATGTGGCTGCCAAACGGTCCCGGGACGCACGGCGCCTGAAGGAGAACCAGATCACCATCCGGGCGGCCTTTCTGGAGAAGGAGAACACGGCCCTGCGGACGGAGGTGGCTGAGCTACGTAAGGAGGTGGGCAAGTGCAAGACCATCGTGTCCAAGTATGAGACCAAGTACGGGCCCTTGTAACTCATGCCCTCGCCCAGGCTGCGCTGCCTGCACCCAGCCTCTGCCTGAGGACTCCCTGAAACCCCACACACATGTGGAGACTAGTGACTCCTCGCGGGCCAATGGCGGTGCACCTGCTCCAGGAGTGGTCATGTTCAAGCTTCATTATCACATGGCCAGCGCACGTGGCAACTTCCCTAGGGGGCCAGCCTCCTCACTGGTGAGGCCACGAGGGAATCGACGTAGACGGGTGCATCAGCCTTAGTTTCTATTCTTGGATGTCCCAATTGAATCAGAAGGGGACCTCTGGAGTACAGCTCTCCTTTCCCAGGGCGCTCAGGCCGTCCTGACTCTCCCTCCGTCTCCACCCTGGGCCATTGAGGCCAGTCTCCGCAGAATGAGTCCATCGCTGTCACGTCTTCTCAGGTAGCAGGGTGTGTTTCCAGGTGGACTGTGTGTGGTCCACCTCACTCTCCCCAGAAAGTTTGAGAGAAGCATCCGTTTGCATCTCCCTCAGCAGTAGAAAGGCAGGCCTGCTCCTCCATAGTGTCTGCATGGGTACCAGGCCACCAGAGCGGGGTCTCTGCAGCCTGGGATGGGGTTTGGGTCTGGAGCCTGCAGCAGAAGTGCACCCAACCATTCTTAGCTCCCACACCCCTTTACTCTGTGGCTCCGAGGCCTGGGAGCCAGGGAGGAGGCGCTGGCAGTCGGTTGTCTGTGTTGCGTCTGCTGTGAAGGAGACTCCCAGGTCGGCCAGACTCTGAGCCCTAATCACAGTGCTGAGAGGGGCCTTTGCATCTCCTCTCCTCCAGGTCACTGTGGATACCACCTGAATCTTGTTTGTCCTACTAGACTGGGCCTCTAGGCCTGTTTCTCTTCACCCAGTGATCAATCTCAGATCTTGGATTTAAAAGGAAAACCCCCCTCATCTACGAAGCTTAATTTCCTGGAGGCAGGGTGCACCTTCTGCATGGTGTTCAGAAAACCAGCCTCCACAGCCCCTTGCACTGCGGGCAGGGAGCTGGGCCACGTGTCTCCATTTTGTCTCGCTCTGCTCTCCGGTGTGGGCCAGGCCAGAGGAAAGCACAAGAGGGCTTCCCGGTTCTTGATTCAAGGTCCATCCCCTGTGCAAGCTGCCTAGAGCCACCTGCTGGGCAGGACAGCCAGCCAGGGTCACAGCACAACCCATGGAACCGCCGGTTCTCCGGACATTGATCACTAGAGTCCCCTCAGCCTGGGTCCCTGAAGATGTGGGCACCCACCCAAGCCTGGCCATGCTATGTGGAGGGGTCCTTGCAGCTGTGGCTTCGCTACCTCACAGCTGTTTTCTCTTGTGTCTGGCTGGACTCCTTTTTGCTCCACCCGGAAGATGCGTTGAGGAAATCTGTGGAATGCTCTGTTCATTGTGGCCAGCCAGGGCACCTGCAGATAGGTGCGTTTATTGGCTCAGGGCCAGGCAGCCTGTGGTTAAGAGGGGTCAGAGGTGACGGGTACACTTTGTCATGTTTACCACTGGCTTTATTTAAAGTGGTAGCTTCAAGACCCGGGCTCTGACCCCTAAAGACTTTATATAACATGTTAGGACCTGGGGGCGCCATCCACTGGCCGTGGACCGCACCCAGGGGAACGCCATGGTCCTCCGGAGACCTACATACCCGCCTCTCCTGGGGACTTGACAAGGGTGCCTGAGGCCAAGGGAGGTCACGGACTCCCTCCAGGCCCCTGACTTGTATTTTGTGGTTCTATAAAAACCATGTTCACACTTTCCACTCTATTGTAACCACAACAGGGCAGTTGCATCCGGCATGTCAGTGTCCTGCCCTGGGCAGCTCGCCCGCCCGGGCACTCTCCCTCTGGTCTGGCGACCCACCAAGAGGGCAGTTCTCATTTTGTTATTAGTAGAAGAGCTTCCAGTGTAAAAGCTCTTCATTTTCTTTGGCCAGAAAGTGTATGGTTTGTGTTTTTATTTTTATTTTTTTTTTAAAGAATGGAGACTTAATTTCTGAATGGTGTCCATGTTCTGACCCCCATGGGTGGGATAATGGCCTGACATCTCCTCTTTTCCCACCTTTTGCCTGTTCAGTCCTCCCCTCCACCCCCCCCAGGCAGTGGGCGGCTGCTTCCTTCCCCAAGTGCTTACTTGGAAAGAATGTGGCTGCTGGCCTCTTCTCTAAGAGCCCCTTGGAGCCGGGCCTCGCAGAGACAGGAAGGAGATGTCCACGAAGGTGGGCACGTTGGGGAAAAGGAGTGCTCAGGGAAGCGAGTCTCCTTCCCAGGCCCAAGAATCGAGTCGTTGCAGGAGAAGGTTGGTGCCTGCTAGTTTCCAACATGGAATTGGGAGTCTCCTTGACTCCCTCCTGGCCCCTCTCCATCTTGGGGCTGACAGCCAAAGACTGAGGCTCCTTTGCTCAAATCTTGGACATCTCCTAAAAAGCACTGGAGGCCAGAGGAGCCAAAGTAAATGGCTTTCCACGGGTTTGTGATGGGCTGGGAAGCACCATCCCTTCCTGAGCGCCCTGTCTTCAGTTTCCTGGCAGCTTTGTTGCAACCTCAGAACAGACAAATCATGAATGAGCTAGAATGTTACAAGAATGTAATAAATGTATATTTAGATAGAGAAATATATCTATTGAGAGAACTTTCACAGTGGGCAGCAGCCTTGTGGAGGACCTGGGTAACTATTACCCTTGGCCAAAGGTAGGGGTTTGCCTGTCTGGGTCCTGAGGTTGGAGAAGGCACTTAGCAGTGAACCTTGGTAAGTGTCACCCTGCTGGGTGGCTGCAGTCCTCCATCCTGAGGCTGGGTGGCAGGCCTGGGAGCCCGCAGAAGAGGGCCCCTTTGTACTGGGCAGCTCCCTACCCAGGCCCTGCGAGCTCTGCTTCATGTAACACAAAGGGCCAAGAGCTCCTTTAACATCTGTTAATTAAGTGCAATAAATTTTTCTAGAAAATGGCAAAGATGACTTCCAGGTGGATATTGCTATTTTGTGGTGTTGGGGATGCCAGATCACCACTTGGTTTTATTTTTCTAAGTGCATGTGAAGTGACAGAGTGCGTGGGCTCTGCGTCCTCGATTCCAGCGAGCCCCTTTTTGTTACCTGTGTGGGGAAGGAGGCAAGGAGGAAAGTCCTTCCTCCCCGCTGGCACCGGCAGAAGCAGACCACAGCCCGTTGGCCTTATGTGCGTATGTGCGTGCGAGTGTGTCACTGCTGGTGGGCCGGAGTGATGTGGCGGGGAGGGAAGCCGGGAATGTAACCTTTTCAAAACAAAATTAAATATTTTGAGATGAGAATTGTGGGGCTGTCTTTTCTGTCCTCCCTCTGTGTCTCCTCTGTGTGTATGTTGGCCTAGGAGTTTGAGGGTTATCCCCGGCACCCCTGCATCACTAGCCAGGCACCCTTGACCAAGTCACCTAACCACTCTGTGCCTCAGTTTCCTCACCTGCCAGGTGGAAGTAATTCCTGCTTACCTCACAGTTTGCCGAGAAAGGACAACATCAGACCAAAGCATTTTGAACAATAAAGTGCCGTACCACTGGTAGGAAGCGAGGGATCCGCTCATGAAAAGTGTTCCCAAACGGAACGATTGATGGCAACTACGGAAAATACACACAAAAACACAGACACCAGAAGCGTTGGGTCTCGGTGAGATTCCGGAGGTTTTCCTTCTCCTTTTGCCAGGTTTCTGTGAGTGGCGTGTGAACTCCACAATTGGAAAACCAGTTTATATGGGCGTGCAGCCACGTGGAGGGCTCCTGCGCTGTTGTACTGATTCACTCAGCATTGGTGTCCCCAGTCCCCTGCTAAGGGCTGGCCGGGCCCCCACAGGCTTTCCTTAAGGGGCGGGGCTGAATAGGGTACATCACCTGTGGCAGTGCCCCTGCCAGTCCCCCTCCCCTCTTCCAGCTCCACCATCTCCTCAGTGCTGCTCGCTCTGCTGCCTCCGAGTGTGGACCCAACTGTCTTCCTCCTCAGCAAGGTCTGGAAGGGCTGCCTGCTCCAGCCAAGGCTGCTCTGTCCTGCCCGCCGCCTCCTGCCCCCTGACTCCACGCTGCATGGTGTTGGTGCTCAGGCTCCCTGTTGCTTGAGGGGCCAGGAACCACTTGTAATCCTAAGGAGGAAGGCCTATGTTTGGAGTTTGGAGACGGGCTGGCAATGTGGACTTTTATTTTTATCTTTTAATCCTCATCTGAGGATACGCTTTTTACTGATTTTAGAGGAAGAGAGAGGGAAACATCGATGTGTGAGGGAAACATCGGTCAGCTGCCTCCCGCACACACCTCTATCGGGGATCAAACCCACAACCTGGGTATGTGCCCTGACTGGGAATCGAACCCACAACCAGCCAGGACAGGATGGACTCTTAAATGGCCATTACACAAACACTGAGGCTCAGAAATCAGAGTAATATGCCCCAAATCACAGCTGCAGGACTAAAATTTATACCCAGAGTGGGTTTCAAATCTCCAAATTGCAATTCCCAAAACCGTAACAGCAGGCAGACTTCGCAGCCTGGGGTCAGGGTAGTGTCTCACATTCCACCTCCTTACAGCTCACAGAGCCTCCACCTCGGCCTCCCTCTCAGTCTCGCTCCAGAACCTTGGGCACCTATTACATCCTTATCTGAAGAATGGGACACGGGCTCACAGGTGCTCAGCACATGCGGCTGCCGCGTGGCCATGATGTAGATGGTCCTGACCTAGCTGGAGATGAGCCCTGCGGACCCAGCAGCTGCGGGTCCAGCAGACGGTGGGATGCCGCCAGGTTCCAACCAGATGTGTGGCTGGTTTTAGGCAAGTCCCTCCACCTCCCTGAGCTGTTTATCTTTCCAATGTGGGCGTGATGCTCCAATATGTGAGTACCTGACACAATTCAGCTCCTCCTACCTCCCAGCTCCCTGGAGGACAGATTTCCCAAAGCTAAGCACAGGCCCCCTTCCTGGAGTGCTCCCATCTACCAGACAGCCCTCCTACACCTCCCGAGGCCGGGCAGCTCCTGACGTCAGCAGCTGGTCCGGGAAAGCTGCCAGCCAGAGAGAGGGGCGAGCAGCAAAGGAAATCAGAAACAGGTTTCGGGTGGGTGCCCCCAGCCAGCCCCTCCTGCACTCCCGTCAGCTTCTCACTTCAGCGAATCCTCCCAACCATGCAGGCTGACACCTGGACCCAGGGGAGCAGGAGCCTCTTATTTTAAGCAGTTACTCTGTCAGCAGGAGCTGGGGCTGCACAGCGCGCCATGCTCAGCCTCCCCCCCCCCTCCCCCCCCCCCCCCCCCCGGCTCTGAGTCTGCCGGTGTCTCCAAGCTCGGGAGGGGCATCCACTAGGGCCTGATTCCAATCTGGACTCAGGGGCAGAAGAGTGAGCTGGTCCCTGGTGCTGCTCCGAGGCCCATGCTGGCCCCATGTGGGCTGCAGGGAAGGCTGAGGAAGAGGGGATCTCAGCCGGTCCTCAGAGCCTGAGCTGGTGCACGCTCCCCACCGCTCTTCTGTCCCAGTCCCTCAGCACCCGAGGACGGGCATCTCCATTTTATAGAGGAAACTGAGGCTTCATAAGGTCTTAGGTGAATGCCCAAGATCTCACAGCTGCTAAACATCAGAGCTGAGATCCTAACGCAGGCCTGATGGCTCCTAAGCCCAAGCTCTTTCTGCATCTCAGCGATCTCCTGACCAGGGTGCTGGTGCTGCCTGGACCTGGCCCCCACCCTCCACCTGCCTTTGGCCAGCAGAGGTCAGCCAGCCAAAACAGCCAGATCAGTGCCGGTCTGACATCTTCCATGGGCTGCCCGAGCCACCCTGGCCACCCTGGCCAGCAGCAGCAAGGCCCGGCCCAGAAGCGGGCAGTGGGCAGGAAAAGACTGACATTTGCCCCACATGCTGGGCCAGGACCTGCGCGGTAACTGCGTTTGCCAAACGCAGGCTCAGAGGAGAAGTGTCTTCCCCAAGGCCACACTGCTTCCCCACCCACCTCCTTCCAACCTCTCCCTTGGTCCCACACAGCCCCGGACCCATCTCTCTCTTTCCCTCCCTCAGGCCTTTCTTCTCCTCTTGGGTGCCAGGGTCAGCGGCTTTGGACAACGAAGACCTTACACGTTATCACATCGCCCTGGATGCTTTGGCTCGGTGGATAGAGTGTCAGCCTGGGGACCGAAGGGTCTCGGGTTCAATTCGAGTCAAGGGCACGTACCATGGTTGCAGGCTCCTCCCAGGCTGCTCGGGGCTGGTGCAGGAGGCAACCAACCGATGTGCTTCTCTGGCATCGATGTTTCTCCCTGTCTTTCCCTCTCTCTTCCACTCTCCCTAAAAATCAATGGAAAAATACCCTCAGGTGAGGATTAACAAAAAGAACATAAAAATAAATAAAATAGAAATTAAAAAAAAAAAGAAGTTACATCCAGGTCCTCCTCCCTGACTGGATGGGGAAGAGACCCAGAGAGGAAAAGGAGCTACTACCCAAGGTCACACAGCAAAATAAGACTCGCGCTAAGGGAGCCTGCACCCCCACACGTGCCATCTCCCTGGAATCACACTGAAGCCAGGTGGCCCTTCACTCAGGGAGGGCATTGGCTGCTCCTACTCCTACTGGACCATTAACCGTTTGCAGAAACTTGAGCTCACCTTTTGGAAGCAGAAATCAGCCTCATCCTAGGCCTCATCTTCAACTTGCTGTGTGACTTTCTGCAAGCCGCATCCCTCTCTGAGCCCCTTCTTCTTCAGCAGTGCCATGGCGATTGGGTTCCCTCTCCCGCCTGTCCACCAGGGTTGCTGGGCAGTGCACAGGAGATGCTGAATAGAAGCCCCTTATGAACTGCAAGGGAATGAGACAATGTCCCAGCCCAGCACATCTAGAACCCAAAATGTGATGAAAGATACCCCCACACACCCCACCCTTCCCCCGACGTCCCACACAAATCAGACTTGCCCGTGCCGGCAACCTTACTATTAGAACAGCGGGCTGGGAGGTAAAGAGTGAGGTAAGTAGGGACAGGACACGGGGCCGAAAACCAGCGGCGCCAGGCCCCTCAGGGCTGTTCCACTGGTCTGAGTGCAGGGCTGCTTTGACCCCTGCGTGTGGCGGGGCTGGGCCATGCCCCCAACCCCACAACTCCATCTGAGAAACTTCTGCACTGAGCTCACATCTAACCCTAGAGCCTTGCCGAGGCCCCTCGTGTGAGCCCCAGGCGTGTGACCAGAGCAAGGGGAGGAGCCCACAGCTGAGGTGTCCTGAGCCAGGAGCCAGTGCCCTGCCCACCAGTGACTCACTGTACTGCTGCTTCTTTTTTTAAATTTATTTCTGAGAGGGAGAGAGAGATAGACACATCAATGATGAGGGAGAATCTTTGGTCGGCTGCCTCCCCCACACCCCACACTGGAGACTGAGCCCGGCAGCCAGGACATGTGCCCCGACAGGGATTTGAACCGACACCTCCTGATTCATAGGTCGACGCTCAGCCACTGAGCCACGCCGGCCAGGCTTGCTGTGTTTCTCCTTGCGCTGGGCCTCGTTTCCCCATTTATCCTCCTCACAGCAGCCATTTAAAGTTTAAACCATCCACCCTGGCTGGTTTGGCTCAGTGGATAGAGTGTTGGCCTATGGATCGAAGGGTTCCAGGTTGCGGGCTTGATCCCCAGTAGAGGGCGTGCAAGAGAGAGTCAATCAATGATTCTCCCTCATATTGATGTTTCTATCTCTCCCTCTTCCTTCCTCTCTGAAATCAATAAAAATATATTTAAAATAAAGTTTAAACCATAGTCTGTGGCTCTCCTCACACTCAGAAATAAATCCAAACTCCTCACTGCAGCCCAAAACGCCCTGTGAGACCTGACCACCACCCTGGTCCACTTCCCCCTCCCTCTACACCCCAGCATCCAGGTCTAGTCACGTTGACCCCTTTGCTCCTCTTGGGTCACACCCAACTCCTCACCTCAGAGCCATCGTACTTGCTGTTCCGCCTGCCTAGAGTGATGTCCCCTGAATCTTCTCAGCCTAGCCCCATCCTCAGTGCCTGGCCCACCCAGTGCTTGACAGGTAGCAGCTGCTCACTCAATACCTGCTAAACTCAGGGATAGAGGACAGGCCCAGGGCTGGTGTGACAGGAGTGCCATATCACCACCAGGTGGTGCTGTAGACACGTCCCTGGGCAGTGACCTCGGATCCAGCCTCCAGACTGTCCTCTCAGCAAAGCCTACCAGAGCTGGGCCAGGCGTTGCTGTGGGGCACCAGCTGACTCACCGCCCTTCCCTCCTCCGCCCCCCTCCCCCCCCTCCCCCCCCCTGCACACACACCGCCTTTCCCCCAGTGGCCACTGGCAAACATGGGTCCGGGGGCGCCACAGAAGCCTGGGAGGAAGGGAGGCTGGCTGCCTCCCATGGCCTGTACTTCGAGGCTCTTTCTGGGGAGTGGATGTGGAGGCTTGAGGAGGTGTGGCAGGGGGACTGGGATGAGGGCCTCTGGGAAGGCCTTGGACTTGGAGTCTGTGCAGTGAGCCTGAGTTTGCATCCCACCTCCTCCAGTCCCCCTCACGCCTTTGACAAGCCTGGTCCTGGCTCTGAGCTCCAGTTTGTTTCCTCATCGCGACAGGGGACAAAAATGTGAGCAAGAACTGAAACCCCGCGTGGCCGCTCTGTTAGAATGAGGCTGAGGAGCTTTTTTTTTGGGGGGGGGGTTCCCGGTGGTGGGTGGTGTGAGCAGGTGGGAAGTGTGTGGGTTGGGGGAAAGACAAGGGGACAGGAAACCAGCAGCCCCCAGGGCCTCAGCCTTCTGCTCCATCCAACCGGCTTCCCCAGGCCTCCCCTGCCCTGAGGCCTGTGACCTGAAGGGAGTCTATGAGTGTCCCCTGGTATACACGTGTGTATGTCTGTGTTTGAATGACTGTGTGTGTCCATGGGTGAGGACAGGCTGCCTGTCACCTTGGCAGAGGAGGATGGGGGATTCCAGGGAAGAGGGGCCCTTAGGGCACCCCACTTCTGTTCCAGCCCCCAGCACCTGGCAGCTGCATCCTCTCTCTCCATCTTCGCCCCAGAGCACCCTGTGCTTCCTGATTCTCCACCAGGCCTCCCTCGTTCTCACACCGGGCCTGTGACCTTCCTGAGGGTCAGGGGGCCAGGGATTAAGTTGGAGGAGCCAGTCCCCAGCCTCCCCACGTCCTCCCATGGAGAGTCAGCCTGGCTCTTTCCCTTCTCAAGAGATATAATTATTGAGCACTTACTGTGTGCCAGAAGCTTTATACACCTGTTCGTTATGTCCTCCTCACAGCAGCCCTTTGAAGTATCTTTGCACTCATTTTACAGGCGAGAAAACCGGTTCGGAGAGATGAAGTGACTTGTGAGATTGGCACCTGCTCTGGCGAACTTTCTATTGACACAACTGGGGTGTGGGAATGAGGGGTACCCAGGCTCCCTCTTTTCTGGTTCCTAACCTCCTGGTACAAGCCATCTGTTTAGCCACCTGGCTCTTGTTCTTTTGCCTCAAGTGACCCCTGGAGGATGAGGGGGGTATTGGTGGTAGTGGCAGAAGACAAAGCGACTGCTGAGGGTTAGGGTTCCCGAGCTGATTCGGCCTCTCCCCACACAGCCACCCCTGTCTAGCCACGAGGTTTTCTCTTCAAGTCTTTCTCCCAGACCAGCTGAGCCAGCTATCTCCCAACTCCTGATAGGTACTCCCAGATACTGCCTGAAGAGCCCATCCTTCCAGGCCCAGCTGCAAGGTCGCTTCTTCCTGGAGGCCCTCCGGGATGTCCCATCGATTGGCCTCTCCCGCAGCATTGCCCCTTGTCTCTCTGGACTTCTGAGTCACTGGGGGCAGAGGCCATGTCCTAAGTCCCAGGACCGAGAGCAGAGCCGCCAGGGTGAAGATTCAGCAGAGCCGCCAGGGTGAAGATTATGGATAATGCTAATGCTAATAAGATCTACTATTGGTTAAATGTTCACTAAGTGCCCAGCCACTAAGTGCTTTTCGGGCATTTTGTCAAGCAGTCTTTCCCACAACCGTCCATATGCTTTCTGTTATTATCCTCATTTTACAGGTGAGGAAACTGAGGCACAGAGAGGTGAAGTGACTCACCCAAGGTCACACAGCCAAGAAATGCCACAGGCAGGCTTGCAACTGAGTCTATCTGGGTCCAGAGTCTGTGCTGCACCGAAGTGAACTCTCAAGACATAGAGATTCTAAGGGCTTGTCCTCCCTGGGTGCTGTGGGCCGTGGGGGTGCCTAGACCACCAACTCTAGGCTGGGCTGAGTGTTAGTAAGGCAGGTCACTCTCAGCTCTCACAGGGCTGCAGGCCAGAGCGCCCTGGATTCCGGCCACCACACAATCACTCTTCCCCTTCGAGCTTTCATTTCTCCACTTGCCGAAAGAGGGTCTGGCTCTGGCCCAGCCTCCCCGGGCAGTTGTGAGGCTACAGGAGACAAGGCTGCCATTTTCAAATGGATTTTTCCAGGAGAACCTCATTTTCAGCCACAATCTTATCTAGAAGGCCAACATATGAAACTGATAAATCAGCATACATTTCTTTTTTTTTTAAATCTCACCCAATGTTATTTTTTCCATTGATTTTTTTTTAAGAGAGTGAAGAGGAGGGGAGAGAGAAGAAGGGGGAGAGAGAGAGAGAGACATCTATGTGAGACACATTGATTGGTTACTTCCGGAATGTGCCCTGACTAGGCCAGGGATTGAGCCTGTACGTGCCCTTGACAGGGAATGCAACCCATGACCCTTTGGTCTGTGGGCCAATGCTCTACCCACTGAGCAACCGGCTAGGGCAGCATACGTTTCTAAGCTCAGGGTGCTGACAGGTCCTTAGCCCAAAGTCACTTAAGAGGGTGTGTCACAATTGTGATGGACACCTGTCCTGCCCAGGGTGTGGGTGAGGGCTGTGTGCAGCTGGGAGCTACCCCAGCACCCAGTCTACTTCTGAAGCTTATCTGAGCTGCATGGCATCAAGAAACCAAGTTTTGGTGACAGCTCCAAGGCTCAGCCTGGGCTTCTAGGCGCCTCCAGAGCCATCTGATGCCCCCCAGCCCTGGCTGTGGGACTTTCAGCAAGTCTCTCACCCTCTTTGGGCTTCGGGGGGCACAGTTCACCTCCAGGAGCCCGTCTGTGGACCTCAGCAGGTCTGGATTTGGTGATGGAGAGTTGGCTAATAACCTAGCTCCTCACGGCCCCTCAGAAGCCTGGTCAGTGTGGGTCAGGCAACAGAGTATGTGTGGAGAGAACCTTCCAGAACTGCCCTGGGTGCTCAGCTGGGGTGTGGGAAACAGGGTAAGCAGAATGAGGTGGGGTGTGAAGGGGAGGGGGCAGGGAGCTGACCAAGCCCTGAGAGTTTAAAAATAAATCCTGCCCGAGCGCTGTCAGCTACAGCCAGCCAGGGCTCTCAGGGCCTGGTGACATCACCGGGCACAGGCTGTCCCTGGCAGGGGCTGGGGGTGGCAGAGGGGACATAGTAGGGGGGAGGCGGGAGGGGCCCTGATGTGCCCTTTCTGCACTTGGGAGCTATTTGTGTTTGGGGAGAGCCAGTCTGAGTTGTCCTGGGCCAGAGGGGCTGCCCAGGTCCCTCCTCCCCCAGCACTTTCCATTTTGCCTCTGAGAACACTGAGGGCCAGGGAGTCTTGTCTAAGGCCTCTTTTAAAAAAATATATATATTTTATTGATTGTTTACAGAGAGGAAGGGAGAGGGAGAGAGAGTTAGAAACATCGATGAGAGAGAAACATCGATCAGCTGCCTCCTGCACAACCCGCACTGGGGATGTGCCCACAACCAAGGCACATGCCCTTGACAGGAATCGAACCTGGGACCCCTGAGTCCACAGGCCGACGCTCTATCCACTGAGCCAAACCGGTTAGGGCTGTCTGAGGCCTCTTAGACACAAACTGTGGCAGCTGAAGAACTCAAACCAGAAGTCCTGGCTCTCAAGTACTGGTTCTTGAAGCTTGGTGGCACGGGGTCGGGGACCATTTGGGAGAAGGCTCACCTGCTGGAGGGCAGAGGGGAGGCATCAAATGAACCATGGCTGGCACTGCGCTGGACACTGGTCAGAACAAGCTCCTCCTGCCCACCCATTGCCTCCGCTCCTCACTCTGACCCTGAGGAAGGTCTGGCAGGGACTAATGCTGTCCCCATTTTATAGATGAGGAAACGGAGACCCAGGGAGACAACATCACCTACTCCAGGCCTCACCGCCAGCAGCACATCATGCCCAGCTGGGATGGGGTCCGGGCTCCCCTGGCAGTCAGTCCCAGCTTGAGCTGCTGATAGAAAGAGACCTAAGGTGGAGCCAAGGGGATGCAGGGGGGTGGGGGAAGGTGGGGCTGCCACGGGTTTACAGGGAAGGGGTAGGAAGGAGGCCCTGTGGCCTCTGCAGTCCGGTGCCCCTGTTCCTTAGGCCGCCCTGCCACTCCTCTTCCTCCTCCTGGGCCTTGGCCATGCCCTCAGGACAAAGCCCAGCTCCTGGCCTGGCCAAGGCTCTCCCTGCACACCCGGCCTCTTCTCTCGTCACAGACGTGCCACACGCTAAGCCTCAGCCTCACCAGCTGCTCCCAGTTCCCTCCCGCATCTGCTATTTCCGACCTGAGCTGCTGAACAAGCTGTTCCTGCCGCCTGAATGCCCCTCCTGCATCTTCCTGGGGAACTCCTGTTCATCCTCCCAGGTCGGCTCTGGGCCCTCCGGCCTCCTCAGACCACGGTTGTGCTTGTGAATAGGATGGCTGTCTGCCGCCCATCCCGCTTCCTGGACCCACCACTCTTCGGGGGGCAAAAACTATATTGTACTTCTCTCTGTGCCAGTGTCTAGCTAGTGGACGAAGGGATGAAAATAAGGTTCTGACCCTGCTCCTGTCTCACCAGGGAGTTTGTCCAAGTCACATCCCCTCTGGGAGGCTCGTGAAGTGGGGACAAGTCCCACTTTGCAGGGTTGCTGGCGAATGGTGGGACCTACTGCATCGCCGAGTAGGCATTAAAGGGCTTTACCATGGCCCTGGCTGGTTTGGCTCAGTGGACAGAGGTCAGCCTGTGGACTGAAGGGTCCTGGGTTGGATTCCGGTCAAGGGCATATGTCCAAGTTGCAGGCTCGATCCCCAGTAGGGGGCGTGCAGGAGGCAACTGGTCAATGATTCTCTCTCATCATTGATGTTTCTCTCTCTCTCCCTCTCCCTTCCTCTCTGTAATCAATAAAAAAAAAAAATTTTTTTTAAAGGGCTTTTTTTTTTTTTTTTACCATGGCAGTGTTGCTCTGAGGCCACAATTCACACATTCACAATTCACACATTCTCTAGCTAAGTCCCTTGTCTACCTTCCCCCCAGGCCCTCGCTTGCTCTGCCCTAACCTCTTCCCTCTGCCCTGTCTTTCCATCCCACCCCATGGAATCAAAGCAGGGCGGTCCCAGCCTGCCTCCCTCCTGCTGCCTGTTAGCTCCCCAACCCTCAGAAAGCCCAGGATTCCCCTAGGCAGCCTGTTTCGGGTGCAGAGTCCTGGCCTCATTCCCACGAGGCCCCTTCAGAGGGGCCTGGTGTGGAACCCGGGAATCAGCATTGGTAAGCAGCCTCCCAGTCACCACAATCCTGCTTTAGGAACCTCCTGGTGTGGGGTGGGGGGCAACGTAGAAGCCCAAGATGATGCCCTGACCAGGGAGGAGGGAGGGAGGGCGAGCCAGTGCAGCCAGGGTGGGACTGGGGGCTGGGGATGACCTCAGCTGCCTGCAATCCTTCCTCCTTTCCCAAGACCAAGGTGAGCCAGGCCTTGGTAAGGGGCTTCCTGGGTCCACGGGCCAAAGGCGGGCCCCACCCTGGCATCTGCTGCATCAGGTGTCCGTGCAGGATCAGGGCCGTCTGCTGGGAGACAGACGCGGATATAAATAACCACGAGGCCAGGCGGATGAAGGCCAGGCGAGGGAGAGGCAGGGACCGCCCCGCAGCGGGGCATCAAAGGCGCTCGGCGACCAGCCGGGCCGCGGGCCCCGAGCTCCCTCGGGTCCCCAATGACCTTCGGGGAGGAAGCGGGGGCTCCGGGCCTCGAGGCCGGGCAGCAGGCTGACCTGCTTCATCCGGGCCGTCAGCGGGAGGTGTGACGGCCCCCGGCGAGGAGGGACTGGGAGCTGGAAGGTGCCCAGGCCGGAGGCCGCGGGCGCTCGGCCCGCGCCGCCCCGCGCCGCCCCGCGCCGCCCCGCGCCGCCCCGCGCCGCCCCGCGCCGCCCCGCGCCGCCCCGCGCCGCCCCGCGCCGCCCCGCGCCGCCCCGCGCGCTCCGACTCCGCCCACCAAGGAGTCCACCTCCACCTCGTGCTCCGGGATCCGCGGGCGCGGAGGGGGCTGTTCTGAGTCCCGAGGACGGAACAGCCGGGCTTATTCCTAGGGGCACCCCCATTGGTTCCCTCCCCTCCGTGGGCTGACGCCCCGCCCCCGGAGCCGCCCGTTACGTAATCCTGCCCCCCTCCTGCCTCCGCTGCAATGGGGGATGGATAAGGAAGGGAGAGGCTGGGCCCCTCACTTGGCGCAGCCTACCCTGGCCCAGCACCCCCACCTCTGCTTAGCGCCCAAGGGGAAACTGAGGCCGCTGTCCAACCAGGGCGTGGCCGCGGGGATGGGGGGGTACAGCCCTCGATGGGGGGTACAGCCCTAGGATCTCCAGGGCAACCCGGCTACACCTGGGGCCACGCTTCCTTTTCTGAACCAAGTTTCCCTCCCTGGCTGCGACGTCGCTGGAGGTGCCTGCTGGGAAACCCTCCACAGCCGCTCCCCACCCCACTGTGCTGGGCCACTAAGTCTCTAGAATTCTAAAGTCGGGCGTTGAGCCCAGAGATGACTGAGCCCTCCATGTACCCTCTGGGTGACCTTGGGTAAACTTGGCCTCTCTGAGCCTGTGTCCCCGCCTATTAAATGGGGCTACGATGGGTCCTCTTTCTAGTGTTGTAGGGAGAATCCAAGGCTGTCAGCACCTGCTGGGTACTTAGCGAGGAAGCTGAACTGTCCCAACCCTCCCCTCCCACAACCAGGCCCTGGAACAGTGCCAGAGCTGGGCCTGGCTCTAGGCTGGTAGGTGGTGCCCCTCTCGACCAGTCAGCTCCCTGTGGGCCTTGGCCTTTGCCCAGGGAGCACGTGGTGCAGGCCTGCCCTGTGGCCAGGCGGGGGGCCAGCTGGTCCTATGGGCTGCCCTGCGGTCGGTGCAGCCAGGGGCTCTGCCTGGCTGCCCTTGGCACAAAGCGTCTGGGAGGTCCCCTGCAGTGCCCCCCAAGGTCTTACTCTCTGAAGTAGCCCACCCAATTCCTGTTTTGAGCAGCTCCTAAGAGCAGATTTAGAAGGAGGGAGCATCTGCCCAGCCTGTTCTGCTCCGCTGAGAAACCAAGGCGGCCTCAATCTCTGCGTCTGCCCATGGGGATAACACTGCCCTCTCCCTCCCCTGTGGCTCAGCCTCCCTCCCTGCTCCCACTGACCTGAGCCTGAACTGGGGGCCCAGCCGGCTTGGTGCTGATTTTACCCTCAAACGGCAGCCTGAGGTGACTTGGTGGCCTTTTACAGGTGAGGAAACCAAGAGGCGGAGTCACGCCAACGGCCGGGTGACCAGCTGCCTCGGTTTGCCCAGGACTGAGGGGTTTCAGTGGGAAAACTGGGGGTCACCCTACCTCAAGGCCACACATCTTACAAGTGACAGTGTCTGAGTCCAAAGTCTGGCAGGCAGGCTCCAGAGGCCACGCTCAGCAACACCGAAGTGTATTGCCCTCGATCAGTATTCCCACCCCCCCCCACCCCCCCCCCCCCCCCCGCCCTGGCCCTCGCTGGGCTCCTCAGCTCAGGCATCTGGATCCAGTTTGGACCCCGCCAGGAGTGTCCTGTGAGAAGCAAGGGAGGTCCCTGGGCTCAGCGCTTCCCTGGTTCCGGCCAGGCGGAGGGAACCCCCAGGGTCCACCCATCAGCCCCTTACCCTTCTGCCTGCAGGGGAGGCTGGGTTCCCAAGGGGGAGCCACTCGCCCCTACTACCCGCTGTGTCCCTCTGCTTCTTGGAGCTCAGTTTCCCTCACCTACGAAGTGAGGCTCATGAAACCTGCCTTCTGGGTGCTGGGAGCACTCAGGACGATGTAGGCACAGCGGCACCCAGGGGCCCTCAGTACATAATCGTCGTTGTTGCTTATTAACGTGCTGGTTACAGCAAGCGGCTCCATCAAAAGCTTCCTCGTGAGGGAACTGTCCTAAAGGGTTCCCACATTCAAGACCAAAGAAGCAGAGGCCGTGGTGTTTTTTTTTCCAGGTAAAGATCTGAGTTTCAGAGAGATAGGGACCTGCCCAAGGTCACAGCAGTCAGGGTCAGGGCCAGCGCCGGCAGGGTTCTGCCCTCTCCCAGAACTTACTTCAACTAAGGACAGTTGGTGGTGGGCTGGGGAAATGAAGGCACAGGGTAGGGAGAGATTGTCGAGGTGCCCACAGAGTGCCAGGTCCCCCGCCTCCCTCCCAGACAGGCTGGTCCTCTCCTAGCCCAAGGTGGCAGGATCCGGTACAGGAAAAAGTCCTTTGCTTAGCCCAGCCTGCTCTCCCCCCTAGTTGGCCGGCTGCCCGTACCCGCTGCCAGCCACTGTTCCCTGTCAGCCAGCCAAGGCATGGAGCTGTCCAGGACATTGTGTTCAGAAAGAGGGCCAAGTGGTCCCCCTCCTGACTGGTGGCCCCTGACCTCCCGTCCTGTCCCTCCGGGCCTCAGGCCAACCTGGCCTGGCCCTGGCCCTGGCATGAAAAGGAGGCCACAGCTGCCCTCTCAGAGGCCAGGACAGTGCCAATGCCCTCTCCCCAGAAGACAAGGAAACCCTGGGAGACCGGCCCACAAGGCGCCTCTCGGGAGAAGCCAGCGGGCTCCTGAGATGCATGTTCTCCCGCCCTTGGTAGTTTTGCTCTGCCTATCTCCAAATCCAGCTGAGCCAAGGTGAGAGGCCGCTCAGGCAGAGAACCAACTGTGTGTGCCCCGGGGAGCTGGGCACAGCCTTATCTCCCCACTGAAGGAAGTTGAGGCTGGGATTCGTGCAAAGCCACGCACCCAAGCTGAGACCCCACGGAGTGGGAGCAGGACAGGGGCTGAGGGACAGTGACAATGGGGAGGGGGCAGTTTCAGAGAGGCAGGGGGACAGGAGACCCTCCTGGTCTTAGTTTAACTGCCCAGACACACCTTCCTTCCCCCCAGGGAGAGGAGAGCCCCACTCATGTGTTTCCCTGAGGACATTTGGCTTTTCCTGTTGGTCGGACGGATTGTTCACCTTGTCCTCTAGAACATGAGCCGGGGGAGGACAGGGCTCGCTCCCCGCTGCGGCCCTCCCAGTGCCAAACAGGCTCTCACACAGGGTAGGAGGTCCATCCACACTTACCGAATGAACGGTTACAGTTTGGCTGCAACCGTTCAGTAGTTTGGACATGTCTGGCTTCTTTCTTTTTGAAGTAGCGTTATTGAAGCATACAGTGAGCTGCACGTCCTTAAAGATTATAATTTGATACGTTTTGACATATACTCCCATGACCGTCATCACCACAATCAAGATAATGAATATATCCATCACCCCCAAAGGTTTCCTGGTTCCCCTAGGCCCGTGGTCGGCAAACTGCGGCTCGCGAGCCACATGCGGCTCTTTGGCCCCTGGAGTGTGGCTCTTCCACAAAATACCACGGCCTGGGCGAGTCTGTTCTGAAGAAGTAGCGTTAGAATAAGTTTAAGTTTAAAAAATTTGGCTCTCCAAAGAAATTTCAATCGTTGTACTGTTGATATTTGGCTCTGTTGACTAATGAGTTTGCCGACCACTGCCCTAGGCAATGCTACACTGCTTTCTGTTGCTACATGACTAGCTTGCATTTTGTAGAATTTTGTGTAAATGGATTCAAACAGAACCCATTGTTGGATTGTTTGTTTTTGGGTCTGGCTTTCAGCATTACTGTGTTGAGAGTCCTCCATGTTGTTGCATGTATTACTTGTTCATTTCCTTTTATGGCTGAGTAATGTTCCATAGTGTGACTGTAGAGGGGTTGCTTCAGCCATTCAGGCCTCGAAAGACATTTGGTTTGTCTCCAGTTTGGGGCTAGCAAATAAAGCTGCTGTGAACATCTGTGTACGAGGTTTTCTGTGGACATATATTTGCTTTTCCTATGGGTAAATACTTAGGAACAGTCTGAATTACATTGCAGGTGTATGTTTAACATATTTTAATTAAAAGATTTGTGTAAAAATATATATTTTGATTGATTCTAGAGAGAGGAAGGGAGAGGGAGTGAAAGTGAAAAACAATGATTGGCTGCCCCCCCCCCCCATTGAACCCCAAACCTGAGCATGTGCCCTGACCAGTAAGTGAACCCACAACCTCCTTCTGGGGTACTGGATAACACTCTAACTAACCGAGCCACACTGGCCAGAGCTTAACTCTTAAAGAAGCTTCCAGATTATTTTCTAAAGTGGCTGGACCATTTATACTCCCACCAGAAGTGCATGGAAGTTACTCATTCCTCTATATCTTCAAAAATATATATTTCTGTACCTTTTAAAATATATCTGTATTTTTTATTGATTTCAGAGAGGAAGGGAGAGGGAGATAGAAACATCAATGGTGAGAGAGAATCATTGCTCGGGCTGCTTCCTGCACGCCCCCTACTGGGGATGGAGCCCACAACCCAAGCATGTGCCCTGACCAGGAATTGAAGCCTGGCCTCCTGTTTCACAGGTTGGCGCTCAGCCACTGAACCACGTGGCCGGGCAACGTCTCTACATCTTCACTAACACTTGGTGTGGTCCAGTCTTCTCCATCTTAGCTGTTTTATAGGTGTGGTTCCTTGTGACTTTAGTTTGCATTTTCCTAACGACTAAAGATGTCCAGCATCTTTTCATGTGTTTATCTGCCATTAGTCTTCTTGTTTGTTAAATGTCATTTCTGTATTGGGCTTATTTCTTTTCATTGAGTTCTGGAAGTTCTTCGTACATTCTGGATATAAGCCTTTTTATCAGATATATAATTTGCAAGTATTTTTCCCCAGTCTGTGACTTGGTTTTCACCTCTTAACAGCATCTAAGGGAGGTGTTTGTTTGTTTTTTCTTTTGATAAAGTCCCAGTTTACCAGCTATGTTTCTCTTATGGATCATTCTTTTGGAGTCATAGCTAAGAAATCTTTGCCTCCCGTGAGAACACACAGATCCCTCTTTCAGAGGTTGAATACTTTATTTTGACATCTCTGCCTTCTGGATAAATCTGTGGCTTCTTGAAGGGGTTATCTACCCTTGCGATGCCTGTGGCTTCCCCACCTCACTCCTCTGAGTCTAGTTTCCTGCCCACTCCCAGCGGACCCCCAGAGCCCGCGGAGTCTGGGTGTCGTCTTGTTGCCCTGCCTAAAAGACTTGGCCTGTGTGCTGTGCCATCACGCCTCACACTCGAGCTTCCACCGGCCCTCTGAGGAGCCTTCCTGGGCTGGGTCGGAGCCTCCTCCGGGCACGTAGGGTCCCTTGGGCTTGCTTCTGACAGGGACCTGAGCATAAGGATCCGGGTTTGTCTTCTGCCACTAGAAGCACCCCCACTTCTGAAGCAGGCTCATGCCCAGGGCCCAGCTCAGGGCCTGGCACAAGGAGGGGCCCCACAAAGATTTGCTGATGGAAGGTTTGTTGAACACTCTTAATCTCTCCGCCCCTCACCACCGATGAGACAACCTGGAGGTGAGAAACTTAACTTTCATGTTTACGATAAAATCCCCGCCCGGCCGGTGTGGTGCAATGGCTGAGTGTCGTCCTCTGAACCAAGAGGTCACGGTTTGATTCCCTGTCAGGGCACATGCCTGGGTTACAGGCTCAATCCCCAGTAGGGGGCATACAGAAGGCAGCTGATCAATGATTCCCATCATTGATGTTTCTATCCCGCTCTCTCTCTCCCTTCCTCTCTCTGAAATCAATAAAAACATATTAAAAAAAAGAAAAGATGCCCTAACCGGTTTGGGTCAGTGGATAGAGCATTGGCCTGCAGACTCAAGGGTCCTGGGTTCGATTCTGGTCAAGGGCATTTACCTTGGTTGTGGGCACATCCCTAGTGGGGAGTGTGCAGGAGGCAGCTGATCGATATTTCTCTCTCATTGATGTTTCTAACTCTCTATCCCTCTCCCTTTCTCTCTGCAAAAAAGTAATAAAATATATTACAAAAAAAAAAAAAAAAGGAAAAGATAAAATCCCAACTCGCCACCTGGGCTACAGGGCCCATGGGGCGGCCCTGAGGACTTCCACAACCTCATCTGTGCTACTCGCCTCCTGCCTCTGGCTAGCCTTTCACTCCCTGAGCGCGCCATGCTGGCTTCTGCCTTGCCTGCCTATGGAAGTGGCTGGCCCCTCTGCTGCGGTCTCCGCTCATTCTCATAGAATTCAGAGCACAGGTTGAAAGCCCCCTCCTTGGGGCGGCCCTCTGCCCCCATCTGCCCAGGTTAAAGGGACTGCCTGGTCCTAGCTGCCATTGCCAGTTGCGATGGTCTTAAGGGCACACCCTCACTAACACTTTCCCACTTGTTTGTGGGTAACAGAACATCATTTCCAGGGAGCAGGGATTTGTCTGCTGTCTGCCCTTACTTTCCTCATACCCAGCACAGTGCCCGGTGCTGACAGGGGCTCCCTGTTGAATGCTGAATATAGTAAATCCGGGCCGAGCAGCTGAAGGACCCAGATGGCCCTGCAGCCGGGCCAGGCTTCTCCTCCTGCCTGGACTTACGCAGCCCTGCCACCGCTCACAGTATTCTGACCAGGCCCTGGTGCGTGGGGAGCTGTCAGTACCCGCGTGGTCCTGCGCAGGGCTGCACCCATCACTCTTTTCTCCCCTCCAGGCTCCTCCCCAGGCCTTGGGAGCCAGTAGGGCAGGAAGAGGTGCTGGCCCAGGGACTAGCCCAGTGGCCTAGCTAGATAGCGGCCAAGGCCTAGCCCCACTGTCCCTCTTACAAATGGGATGGATGTCAAGAGGGGAGAGAGGTGTTTGAACTTACGCAGAAAGTCGACAGTGTGAGGACGGACAGCACACTTCTCTTGCTGGCAGTGAAATTCCCTAAATTAAAAAAGCAGCAGATCAGCAGGTGCCTCTTGTCCAGGGACTTGGAGGCTTCCTGGCTGGTCCCAGCCTGTCCTTAGCCCTGCCTGGCAGGACTTGGCCAAACTAGCCGGGCCCAGGAAAAGGTGGAGGGAGGGTGCGAGTGTGCCCTCCACCCACTGAATCACTCGGGGGAGGATGGCAGTGGTGGAGACCAGACAGTGGCATCCCTTGGCTTACGGGCAGGCACTGAGGCAGGCAGACAGTGAGGAATAGAGCAGGTCTCCTGCCCCCATGACTCACCCTCACCCGCCCATCTGCCTCTCCAGGGAAAGACTCCCAGGAGGTTTTGGTACACACAGGGAGGGCCCATCCCATTCCAAGGCCGCAGACTGGGCCCCTGGAGAGGAGGAGTGTCGATCAGAGATCAGCCTCCTTTCCAGGGCGCTGCTTGCAGGGAACAAGCAGCCTCCCAGGGCGGCAGAGCAGAGTGGGAGCCAGCCGATGCTCTGCGGCTTGGAGATGGCTTTCTCCTCCGCCCGGCCTGGCCTTGCTGCTGGCAGGGTTGGGTTTCGGCCTGTTTGCTGATGTGAGGACACATCCGGGACTGGGTGGCCATTGGCATTTGCAGATGGACAATAATGACCCTGATGATGGAAATGCTACTTGTTGTGTACTCCGGGCCAGCCACTGTGCTCAGCATTTCCCACTTATTATTTCATTTAATTCCACAAGCAAAGTAAATTATAGCTATTATCCCCATTTTAGAGGTGAAAGGAATGAGGTGACAGAGTAGGGGAAGTGGTTTGCTTGAGGTCACCCAGCTAGGGAGTGGTCAGGGTGGGACTCAAGCCTGAGTCTTCTGAGAAAGCAGAGTTCACACTCTTCCCTGAAGGGCATCCTCCTGACAGGTTCCTTGGGGAGGGAGGGGCCTTGGCCTTGCTTTCTCCTTCCTGGCCAACTCCTACTCTTTCTTCACCTCCTGATTCTAGACTCTCAGGCCCCCTGTGCACACCTGGCCTGTAACTGCTGTCCCACCTGTGCTTCTAGGGCAGATAAAGCACTTATGCTAGGTGCTTTATTTATATTAACACTAGAGGCCTGGTGCACAAATTCGTGCATGGGTGGGGTCCAGCTGGCCCGCCCCCATGGGGGCCCATCAGGCCTGGCCGGTGGGGGGGAGGGGCTGCAGGTGGTTGGCCAGCTGGCCCTGCCCCCAATCGGGGTGTTGGGGGGTCCATCGGGGGCCAAGCCGGCTGGTGGGGAGGGGCGCCAATCAGGGCCCCGATCAGGCTGGTTGGCTACTGCAGTGCACATCATAGCCACTGGTTGTTCTGGTCATTCCACTGTTCCGGTCGCTGGGCTTTTATATATATCTATAGACCAGTGGTCAGCAAACTCCTTAGTCAACAGAGCCAAATATCAACAGTATGATTGAAATTTCTTTTGAGAGCCAAATTTCTTAAACTTAAACTTCTTCTAATGCCACTTCTTCAAAATAGACTCACCCAGGCCGTGGTATTTTGTGGAAGAGCCACACTCAAGGGGCCAAAGAGCCGCATTTGGCTTGCGAGCCGCAGTTTGCCAACCACTGACATAAACAGGAATGCATGCAAAGGGCCCTGGGGCCCACAGGTGGGCCAGCATCCTGGACACAGGGATATAGGCTGGGCTTCTCTCTGGCAGGACAGGAAAGTGAGATCCCTGAGAGTGGCCTTAGGTCTGGTAGGCACCCTGGACCAGGGCCTCCCTCTGCTTGACACACTGTAGCGGGACTGGCCCATGGAGGGGCTGGACATCAAGGGGAAGGACTCTATGCAGAGGTTGTGTGTTTGGCCTGAGAGGTTCTAGGCCCAAGTCACGTGCTTGGGAGGGGAGGCACCAGTTTGGGCCTGTTTGGAGAGGGGAGGCTTGAGGAGACCCCTGTCTCACAGATGCCCAGTGCTGCTTGCTCATTGTCCAGCCTAGAGGCTGCAGTCAGCTCTTCCATGCCTGCCCCAGTGGCACTTTTCCATTGCTGTTATGGTTTATACATGAAAACAGCCACACACAGGTCAACATCTCAGCTTCCCCACTTCCTGTGTGAATTTAGTGAGTAATCTAACTTGCAGCTGACTTTCAATGGTTGTGGAGATAGTGAGGGTGAGATGAGATTAGATTCAAGAAATACCTGGCTGCCCTCTTCAACCCAGGGGCCTTTGGGGCTGGTGTGAATCCCTGCTGGGAAGAAGGAGGTTGTCTGTACCCTCCCCAACCACGGGCAGCATCAATGGGGCCCTGAGAGGGAGAGGTGGCTGAGCCCCAGCCCCAGGCTCAGGTGGGCCCTCTCACCCCTAAAGCAGCTCCAGCTCCAGCTCCAGAATTACCCAGCAAAAGAGCCAAGAGTCCAAGCACCAGGCTTGGGGACAGAACCTGACTCAGGTGGGCTCTGCTCATCTTTGCCCACTCTTAATGGTCTGTCTGGAGCCGGCAAATGCTAGAGCTAGAGCTGGCTTGATCCCTCCTTCGGCCTCCAAGGAAGAGGCTGTTACTCAGAGCCACAGACAGGCACCATCCTGTTCTCAAGGCTCTGCTTCCAGGCCTGGCTCCACCATCTGAGTGAGGGAGCTGGGGTACTTCCCACCCTCCTCTCTCCGATGTGGGAAAGGACCCACGGGAGTGGGCACCCTGTGGTGTCCTGTGCTGACGGGGCAGGTGGTAAAAAAGGAGCCTGTGACACTTATGCCCACCCAGGGATCAAGTGAGGATGAGCAATTGTTTCTCGAAACTAAAGGGGCTGGGTCACGCGCACTCTCTCCATCCCAAATCGGGGACCAGAAACAAAACAAGCCAGGAGCAAGCAGAAGACTGTTATATATCATGCTTTTAATACAAACTTAAAAAATCTGGAACAATATAAACTGTACAGGTTTGATCAATCTTTTTGTTTTGTTTTTAAACTAAATCTCTAAACACACCAATGTCCCATTCCAAAATATTGCACAACATTCTGAATACAAAACGCTGATTGTATTCCTCCTTCACTAAAGAAAACAAGTTCATTGCCCTGCTCCCCAAGCCCCTCTCCACATTGCCTCAATGCCCCCTTCCCCTCCCTAAGGGTCACACTAGAGAATCTAGAGCTCACTGCATTGAGAAAAAGACATCATTCTGGACTAAAAGTTTACACTCTTTACAAGATGATCCACCTTTTGATTTGTTCCTGGAAAGAGGGGTAGATAGAGGATGGGGAAAGGGGAGAAAAAGGTTTTATTCTCCTCTTTTTTATTTTAAAGTTTGTTTTTCCTGAAAAAATATCTTTGTTTCTCTCCTCTTTTTAAGAAAAAATCTGGAAAAGAAAAAAATTACATTTTACGTTAGAAATATACATATATTATATATACCTCTTACAGTTTACAAATGTAGCAAATTATTCAATACAAACGGACACCAAAAAATGTAAAAAATAAAAAAAAAGTTTTCCTACCAAACCAGGTAAATTAGTGCAGATTTCTGTTTGTTTTCTTAAAATTAAAAAAAAAAAAAATTGAAGCAAAAATGCCTAGATTTGAGACAAGACAGACTGAACTGGGCCCAAGAGCCCAGCACTGGAGTCATGCTCCTAAACACACATTTTTCTTCGTATTTCAAGACACTAAGGGGTTGGTCTCGCTCTCTCCCTGCATGTGGCGAGAAAACAAGCCGACCAGGTATGGTGGGTACCTGTGTGCGTGAGTTTGGGAGGCGGGA
The DNA here is from genome assembly GCA_026230045.1 of Corynorhinus townsendii. NCBI lineage: Eukaryota > Metazoa > Chordata > Mammalia > Chiroptera > Vespertilionidae > Corynorhinus > Corynorhinus townsendii. The sequence goes on from JAPDVU010000003.1 coordinate 214,992,380, forward strand.
GCGGCGAGGGGGCATAAGGCAGCATCCAGCCTTTCCCAGGGAGCAGCAACCTGCCTGGGCCTGTCACCTGCGTGGGAGCCAGGGCTAGGGAGAGAGGGTGGCCCAGATTGGGCTGGCCCCTGAGAAGTCTGAGGGGACAGATGGTGCTGGGCTGAGGAGCCAGGGCACTGCCCTGCTGAGGGAGGTAGAGCTGGTGCCCAGTGCGGGGAAGGCTGGCAGTGTCTATCTGGGCTGGACCCACTATCAGAGCAGTTGCCCACTTGGGTCGCTGGGGAGGATGGGGTGGGGTGCCGAGGGCTTTGGAACTTTTTGGTGATGGGGGCCCTGATGCCATGTGCCCCACTTGCCAAAGCATCATGGCATGGAAGCTGGCCCACTATGGTTGGGTTGGAGAAACAACTCGTCTGGCAGAGGTGGGGAGCAAATGCTCTTCTATATCCAAACACCCCAGCTTCAGTGGCTAAGCCTGGCCTGCCCAGACCACTCCTCTGGCATCAAGGCCCAGTGCGGTTAGGTTGGGCAGTGAGAAGGGATGGCAAGAGGTACCAAGATGTTCTCAAGCAGGCAGGGGCAGAAGTGCACTACATGTACAGCCAAAGGACCCAAAAGTCTCAGTTTAAGGCTCAGGACTGCCCACTACAGGCACTGACCCAGAACTCCCACCCCAGGGTGCTCAGGTGAGCAGCTCCCACCCTGGGCTAAGGTCACAGGACAGGTGGGTCCAGGGACTTCTCTTAGGCTGGGTATTCCTCACACAGCTACTTCCCCCGCCGTGTTCTTTTTTTTTTTTGGTCAAAAACAAAAGTGCAGATCCCTCTGCAGTCTGGAAACCAGTTCCTCCTGCAGTGCTTTCCCCTGGGAGTGTCTCAGGCTCAGCCAGGCTCACACCACCATGTGACCACCCTACAGAAGGACTGACACCTGCTCTGGCCCATTCCCCCACCTCAAACATAAATAAGCATTTGCTACAACCCAGAATCACATGGGGGGGGTTCACATGGCTTGGAATTCTTTAAAGTAGGACAGCAAACCACCGCACACGCATGCACACACTCACCCCCACACTGGCCCCACCTCCCCACTCACACCTCACAGGCCCACGGAAGAAAAGGCTGCCTGAGAGGCCACACATGTCAACAGCTGTGTCTCCAGGGCCACTGTGTAGTCTGGGACGCCAGGTGGGAATGGTGGAGTGGGGGCCATAGGACAGAGATGAAAGGGATTCCAATAGAGGGCTAACCTCCCTGGAGTTAGACATCAGCTCTGGGGGGAGGATGTCAATCGGCCAGCCAGCAGCTCCCTGTGACCCATGCCTGAGGAGTGGGGGCTGGGGTCTGACCTATTCGGGTGGCAGGACACAAGGCCTGCTGAGGTCGGATGGCTTTGAGTGAGAAGATAGCCGGGTGGAGGATACAATGACAGGGGACAGCCTCTCCCTGTTCTGAGGGCCAGGCCCCAACTGTGGCTCTTGTGAGCTTGAACACACCAATCCTAAACCAGGTGTGTGAAGGAGGGAGGGAGGGAGGGAGGAAAAAAGGGAAGGAGCAGCAATTCACATCAGGACCATTCTTAGCACAGGAAGCCACTAATTAAAGATGTTATATAGAAAACTACATGTAAGGAAAAAAACACACAGAAAAAACAAACCCCAAACCAACCAAATAAATCATAGGCAGGCAGGAAAACAGCAAGGAGGTTGAGTTAAACACGATTCAGGTGCTTCGGGAGCCCCCTCCCAATCCATGCCTCAGCTGCCTCTTTTCTCTAGAAGTGAGAGGGAGAAGATTGGGAATATTTTTGTATATTTTTCTTTTCCTCTTTTTTTGGCCTTTCCTTTCTTTTCTGTGGTCTTGGGTGCTCCTGGCCCCGCAGGCAGGGGTGGTCAGTTGGCCAGCACGACGGGCTGGAACGGCTGGCTGGGATACTGCATGGTGTTCAGGTTGTAGCTGAGGCCTTCCACGAAGGGCGTCTTCTCCAGGAAGAGGCTGTTGGCACCACCTCCAAACACCTGGGTCATGTCGAAGCTGCTGCTGTTGCAGGTGCTGGCCCCGCTGCCCTGGCCATCAGCCCCATCACAGAAGAGGCTGGGCGAGCCACCACCATTGTACACGAACTCCTTGGCATTGGGTGAGAGCTGGGACTGAGGGGCCGGGTTGGGGGCGATGAAGTTCAGTGAGTGCATAGACAGGGAGAGGCTCTTGTGCTTCAGCAGGTGGTTGGTGGGAGAGCGGGCCAGGCGAGGCTGCTGCGGTGGGGGCTGCTGGCCACTTGCCCCACTGTTGGCCACACCCCCACCACTGGCTGCCCCTCCCCCCTTCTTCATCTTGGTGGAGCCAAACTTGGTGGCAGCGAAGGAGGCAGTGGTAAAAGTGATGGGCTGGGCAGAGCGTGGAATGAAGGTGGGGCTGGGAGACTGGCCAAAGGATGGCGATGGGGAGTTGGACAGGGAGCTGTCCTGGCTGCCAATGGGCACAAATACCTGAGCATCAGGGTTGAAGCTGCTCTTGATCTCTTTGTCCAGCTCTGGGGCAACGCAGCCCTCACTGTCATCCAGGTACAGCACCTTCACAGCCCCCTTCTCACCAATCTGGTAGGACACCTCGAAAGGGTCGATCCAGACGCTCAGCTCCTCAGGCACGTTGGCCCGCACATCCTCCACTGCCAGGCCGCTCCGCTTGGCGGCCAGCTCCACCACCGGGTCCACCAGCTCCCCGATGTGGACGCAGCGAAAGCCGGAGCCCTTCAGCGGCTTGTCAGGGTACCAGTGGCCTTCGTATTTCTTTTTCAAGAGCCGCTCCAGCTCCTCCCCAAACAGGTCTGCCCGGCGCCGCGGCAGCTTGTTGTACAAGTAGGAGATGATGAAGTTCAGGGCCACTTTGATCTCCAGCTGCATGGTGCTTCCCTAAGCAGGCGAGCAGCGCAGGGCACGTGCACACGCCCGGGGCAGTGGCAGGCGACGGAAGGTGGGCGGCCTCGGGCTCCAGAAGGCCCTGGGAAACAAGAGGGGGCATCGTGAGGAGATACACAGAGAGCCCGGGGAGGAGCCATGGCAAAGGACAGACAGAAAAACACCAACTTCAGGTCACAGACGTAAGGTCCCATTTCTGCCCCACCGGTGACTAGTTTTATTTGTGTGACTGGGCAAGTCACTTCTGCTGAGCCTTAGTTTCATCAGCAACATGAGGTTAGCATGAAGATTAAGTTAGTTCAAGGATGTAAACTGCCTCACACGGTACCTGGTTGTTGGTAGGTATTTCATAAAATTAGCTATTCTTTTTTTTTAAAGTAATTCCAAAGAAAACAGGGTGCTGTAGTTTCCAGTATTTTGAGAATTCAGACCACTGGATGACTGGCACCAAAAGAAATCCAGCCCTTAATTTAGCTGGAGAAGGGAAGGCTCCCGCTAACGTTCTCTGCAGTGTCTTGGTGAAACTGTGCTCCCAAGTTGTCACAGGCCAGGGTCTAAGCTCACAGTCTCTAGTTTTCCTCCTTAAGTGGGAAGGGATGCAGGTCACTGAATAAGAAATAGCACTGCCAACGTTTCACTGGGGGCTTGGACGCCAGTCACACCCAATTTGTCACCCTGTGCTCCCTGGGTGTGTATGTGCTCTGGCTCTGTGTTCGCAGAACTGATTTCGGAATTTCACAGTGTAACCGAGGCAAGCACCGCCACCCAGAGAGCCTCCAAGGATAGAGATGAGAGCATGAGCCCCAGGAAAAAGTCAAGACCTGTCAAAACCAGAGGCCTGGGCCAACGACAGAACTGCTGACACATGCTGGCAGCTGCCCTGGGGCCGCAGAGGAAAGGAGAGAGGAGGGTCCTGCTGGCCAACCGATCTTTACCAGCAGCACTGGCGTGGTCTCAGGGAATCTCTGCAGTTTCTGGCTAGAGCAAATATGTCAAACTCAAGGCCGGCGGGCCGCATGTTTGACATGCTTGGGCTAGAGGGTAAGTGAGGAGGAGGGCAGAGAGAAGGAATTTTCCATCACCCTGCAGCTTCCAGCTGGGGATCCATCATCACTCAAGTCTCCCAGGGACAGTGTGACCACCTGTCCTTGGCACGGGATCAGATTTATCAAGTGTTTGGAGATCCCTGGAGAGGAGGCAGCCCAAGATAAACACTCAGATTGTTATTTTGGGAGTCTCTCATAGCCAGATTGCACAGAGGTCAAACAGGTTTATTCCCAAGTTTTGGGCCAGCCTGGCGTCTCAGGAAGATGACCTGTGAGGTCCTAAGACCCAGTGAGCTTCATCTCCTCACTTTCTCCAAATCGACAGCTCCAGGCTCACGCTGTGGGTGAACTGAACTGAAAAGGCCACCCCCCTTCCGGGCCAACCAGGCCAGAACATGTTCCTAGCCAGACCTCTGGGTGAGACTGTCCTGCTAAGCTCAGCGCAGAGACATGATCCATGATCCGTCAAGGGCATCTTATGTCCTGTGACTGACCAGCTGGAATTTGATAAAAATCCCTTCTAGGTCCAGCACAGAGTACCCAGAGACTAATTCTAGGCTTGAGGAACTCGAGTTTTCTGAACATCTGCCTCAACTACATGCCTTGTAGTTCTCAGCCCTTGGCCGTAACTCACTTCCCTGTAATTTTCAGACCTGGGCCATGGCTCCCAGGGGCATTTTTAGGATTGAATCCTCAAGCACAGCTCTCTGAGGCAAGTTTCCGAGAAGACGCACTGGCTCAATGTGGAGCATCAGACACACTAGCCAGGTCTAGTCCGGCCCTCATTTCTGGTCTGAGGAGGCCGAGGGTCAGGTGGGGCACCATCAGAGGTGCCATGAGCATGTCTCTCCCAAGCCCTCCCCAGGGATGCTCAGGATTCAGGAGACCCTTCTCTCCTCTCAATCCCGGCCTCCAACGAAGACTTAATCTCCAAGTTGCTCCAAAAGTCTATTCATGGTCACCACAGATGGATCCAGGGTCCTTTTAGCTTTCAGAGAAGTAGAAGAACGGTAGAAGGTTAAGAGCCTGTCTGTTTGTGAGGATTGAGTTCATCACCAGATGCAAAGCTAGCCACCGGGAACTCGGGCCTCCACTCAAGGACAGCGGTATGTAAGGGCCACCGTGGTAGCCCATGAGAGGTGTCCAAACACAGAGGAGAATGAAAAATTGTGAGGAAAGTTGGTCCTGGTTCCCAAGAACAAGCCTGAAGTTAAAGACAGTGTTTGCAGAAAAGTAAAACGGACCTGAATCCAGCATATGCCACTTCTCAAGGCACACACAGCCTCCTGGCATGCCCCCAACACCTTTCTAGCCCTCTCTAACTTGGGAGCATATTTGCCGTTCAAGTTAGCCTCCCCCAAACAGTTCAGCCTCAAAATGGGAGCATTTCAAATGCAGGCCGAAGTCACTGGGATATAAGCCTCCCATCTCAGTATACAATAGAACCGCTGTCATCAGCCCTGCCCAGCTCACCAGTTTCTGCAGCGTAAGCAACTGAAGCAGCACACCAATTTGTACCTCAGTGATGCTGTCGCACAAATGAGGAAGTATATATAATGCCACCTTTGCCTCTTTAGTTGGAGAACAGGCCAAGCCAGATGGCTGTGGGGTGGAACCTTACAAAAATGCCAGACAACCAGAATGAGATTGTCTGCTCTATCAGCTCAGGCTCTAATTTTGACTTCAGGAAGCTTACGGACACAGGATTAAAGCACTGGTGCTGTCTTGTATTTAACTAAAGATAGAAATGACCACTCGGATGAGTCTGTCCATTTTTTTTAGGCAATGGACAAATTCTAGAGCTTATATATAAAATATTCATAGAATGTGGTAAGCTTAGAAAGCTTAGAAATAACTACCCTTCAATAAAAGGAACAAGTAGATTTGGGTTAAGCAGCAGGAAAGGACGCTAAGAACGTTTCCAACCTTGAGTCAGGGGCAAAAGGTCAGAAAGGTGGCAAATGGGGGGGGGGGGGGCGGCTATGTTTAACAGTAGCAAATCTACACTTTGTCAATATACCAAAAAGTTGCAAATGTGAAAATAAATTCTAAATATCTTATTTAGAATCTCATTCCCCTTCATTAGTTTACTTTCAGCAACAAAGTTAATCCTGCGCTGACTTGTGTTTTAAAGAAAAGTGTGTAAAGGACAAAAATGGGGTGGGAAGGATGGCTGCAGACAATGATAGGATGATTGAGATTCCAGAGGAAACGTCTAGCAAAGGAAGAATTTTAAGAAGATAAAGCTATGTTTTAAAGGAGAAAGGAGAGATGATGGCAGGGGAACCCACCAGGCTCCCAAACCATGAGAACCCATAAAAATATTGAGGCACCTGAAGCTTAAACATCCAAATCGTCTTACAACCAAGCACAACTGGATTCAAGTGAGTGTGGACAGGAGTCAGGGGGAAGGGATCCTCAATTTTGACAAGGCCAGTAGGTGTCATAAACTGGGTGCCTGGGAGTCAGAACTGAGCTCCAGGGGGACAGCCCCCCCCCCGTTGGGCGGGTGTGGTTGAAAGGTTCCAGGACTTGCGCCACCCCGCCCAGACTCTCACACCGTCTCCCCCAAACACAGGCTGGCACAGCCCGAGTCTGACTGCCAGGCTCCTTCCGCCCAGGAGGGCCTTTTCTAGGGCATCCAGGTTCCTCCGAAGCCAGGAAGACTTGACTGAACCCCACTGTCTAAGTGGAGAGGCCGGCGGCAAAGTTGCGCTCTGCACTCTGGGAACTGTAGTCCCCACAAACCTCACGCTCTGGGCGGAAGCAAGTGACCTACTTTCTCGGCACACTACACCTCCCTGCGTACTTTGAGAAGGCGCGGCCGGCAATCCACGCATGCCCAGGAAAGGGAGCTGGCCGAGGGTCGGAGGACCATGGAAAAGTTTCCGACGCACATGCGCCCTGTGGCGGATGGCCCCATCCCCCGCCCACGGCCTAATACATTTTATATAAATTCTACTCACAAGGCCTGCTCGCCGTATTTTATCACCCTACCATAGCCATGCCTTGGTTTCTCGCGAGGCTGAACTTTCTCTCCCTTTCTCTCCACCACCTCCCATGACTGCTGAATTAAGGATCTGCCTCAAATGAGTTTTTCCTGGCTGAGGGCGGTGGACGCGAATAGATAAGGTCACATGCCCACCCCCCTACCCCTGCGGCGTAATCTGTATTCCTGGGGCTCGGTGGTCTCCGTCTGGAGTTGCTGTGCGTACAGGACACTCAAAAAGAAAGGAGCCTTTTCACTGAACGCCCAGCGGGCTCGGCTCCAGCATCCCAACAGCCAAGAAAGTAAGGGCAGGAATTAAAAGCCACTTCTCCGCTCCTCTCTAGGCCAAAGAAATTCCCAGATAAACTGCGGGGAGGCGCCAGGCCGACAATCTGACAGCCGATGCCAGCAGGGCCCACACCTCACGCCTCTTCTAATCCAAGTCCCGGTGAGGAAAATGGGAAAAGGGTCCCGGGCAGGGGAGGACAAACCCTGCATCTGACACCGAACATCACCTTCCAGTACTTAAAATGGTTTGCCTCCCCGCCCACTGCAAGGCCGGCTCCGTGACCAGACTTAGCAGAGTCTCAGCCAAGCTCCCCTACAGCGCGCTAACCCGCTCTAATCCTTCCTTCCACACCACCTTGTTTCCCACTCTGCTTAAGAGGGGGATGGGGACAGGTGCCCAGGAAAGCACCAGGGGTGTTTTTCTGCTGGAAAATCTAAGATGAGGGACCCACTCCTGGGGTAGGGGCGGGAGGGAGGAGAAAAGGGTTAGTATACTGCGCAGGCCCCCAAGACCCTCTCGGCTGGCCCCCAAGTCGAAGCCTGCTGTATGGGGTTCTGGTTCTCGGGGGGGGGGGGGGCACAGGGCCTGCCAGTTGCCCTTCCTCTCTCTGCTCCCTCCTTCCCCTCCCTCTCTAGTCAAGGGCACAGTCCATCCTCTGGACAGGAGGGAAGGAGCTTAGGAGCAGGCTCTTCCTCCCGGGCACCTCACCAAGATCAACCAGAATCCACACACTGTTACTGCTCTATAGGTACTATTTTTGGCCCAGTTTCCCCTAAAAACACTAAAGAGGATAAAGAGCTTAGGCCCAAATGGTGAATTCTGGCTCAGCGGCCAGAGGACAGTCAGCAGTGACCGGTTCAAAAGGGGACTGTCCACTCTTCATCCCTCAGGCTTCCCCCGGCCAGATATAAACCCTGTTAATTACTGCCCCCCCCCCCCCCCCGCCTTCCCCGCACAAGGGGAAAGCAGAAAAACAAGGCCTGCATTCCCTTCCTTCCTCTGATTTACTCCATGGTGATTAGAGTTATGTGTTTTGGAGGAACAAGAAAAATCTAGCCAGTCTCCAGGATATTAAGAACTGAGGGAGGTGGGCAGGGAAGAATGCACCCCACCCAGGAGGGAGCCACACTAGGAAGAGGGAGAGAAGGGGGCTCTGGGGTACCCCAGGATGAGAGCGAGCGTGAGGAGGGGAAATGGAGCACCGGGGAAAGGGGGTTCTCGAGGGAGGGTGGAAGGCGAAAGGAAAATGCTGCCTAGGTGTGGGGAGGGGGCGCGACAGCAACGTGGAGCGTCCAGCAAAGCGAAGAGCGGCAGTGGGTGGGGAAGCTATCGGGACTGTTGGGTCTCAGGGCCCCCCCAGCACTCACGGGTGTCCGCGGCGGCGGGGCGGGCTGCCGACCCGGCGGCTTCTCCCTCCAGAGTGGTCCTGGGCGCGGGACGGAGATCGCTCTCCCTTGTGTTCACGGGCGCCGCCGGGCCGGGCCGGGCCGATGTGTCCTTTCCTTCGTTGAGGGTTGGGGGGCGAGTTGGAGGGGTTATGGGCTATGACTCTCAATAATAATTCTTTCAGCTTTCTGGAGGTCGGGCTCAGCGGTGGGGGACGGGGGACGGGGGACGGAGGGCGGGAGGGCCGGCCGGCGGCGACGGCAAGGGGATGGCGGACCGGAGGGTGGCTTGCGTCGCGGGGTGGAGGACTGTCCGGCGGGCGGTCCTGCCCTTCTGGCCCCGCGTCTCCCAAGCCACTCCCTCCCCTCCGCCGACGACCCGCACCTTCCCGCGCCCCGGCCCGAAGTGAGCAAAGTCAATGAAAAGTTTCACCCTTAGCAACCCTGCGCACGGATCCGGCTTCCCCACCCCTGCGTGATGCGTCCCTCCGCCCTGCGGGGGCGGGGCCGGCGCCGGCCGGGACTACTTCCGAGCCGGCGGGCGGCTTAACCCCTGGCGCTGCGGCTCGCGGCGCGCTCGCGGGCACCTGGCGCCCGTCTCCTTCCCCTCGTGGCCGACCCCTGCTCGGCGCTCAGATCCCCGCTCAAACGTCAGCAAGGCCGCCTGCCCTGCCCATTGCGGCGCCGCCTCGTAGTTATCTTCCTCAGGCCCCAAACCACTCAAATCGTACTCGTGTAGGCTGTGTCCCCGGGTGGACAGCGAGTTCCTGGAGGGCAGGGTCCTGGACTGGGACCGAACTGCCCACTTAGGGTGTGTTGGAAGGGATATTGCGGGCAACACGGCTGTGTCTTCGACCCTACAGTTGCCCCCAGGCCACCTCGGCGAGTCCCTCCAGCTCTGGGCGACCGGCCGCCCCGCTGCACTCGCCCGTCACGAGCGGCGGTGGTGATGGGAGGGGGGAGGGGACGACCCGAGCTCTGGAAACGCTTCGGACCTTTATCACCGGGTTAGCCCGACTCTCCGAGCGCCTCGCGCGCCCTCAGAGAACGCCCGTAACGTCTACAGGAGGGCGAGGGGGAACCGGGGCGGGCCGCTGAGCGGGAGAAGGGGGAGGCGAGGGAGAAACCGGACGGCCAGGAAAAGGAACCGCCTCTGGCGCCCCGTTACCTCGCGGCGGGGCACGGCCCCTCTGCGGACGCCCCCGCTCTCTCTCCCCGGCTGGGGACCCCCATGCGGGCCCCTAGAAAGCCACATTTCTTCGGTATCAGCCCGCCGGCGGGGTCTGCGCCGGCCAGGGGCGCCGGGCTCGCCGATCCCGGATGTGGAGCGCCAGGCCCGCGCGCTCTGGCCTCCAGCCCGGGCCCTGGCCACGCGGGCTCTGGGTCACTTTGTGACTTCGTGGGACGCGGAGTGAGGGGTAGGGAGGCCTGTGCCCTGTCAGCTGGCTCCCAGGAGCTTGCGCGTTGTCGTGTCCCCTGTTCCTCCCTTTCATTGCCCATTCCCCAGTTCTCTCCCACCCCGACCTTTATTCTCGTTACTGACAGTTCCAGCCCAGCGGCAGCCGCCAAACGCACGTGGGGGGGTGAGATCCAAAAATTTCCAGCTGCGAACAGTTGGCGAACTTTTTCCTTGATCATGCTTTTTGGCAAGGGCAGAGAGCAACAGTAGCGTGTGGGTTCAAATGAGCTTTCCTTGACTGCAGCAAAGGAACCCTGAACTGAAGGGCAAACTCCACGGTGGAGCAGGGAAGTGCGAGGGAGCGGCTGTGTTGGAAGGGAGCCCCCATCCCCCACACCGAGCGCTTCAGCTCTTGGGGCCCCTCCAGGGACTACTTGCCTCGTGCGTCAGCGAGGCTGAGCGTCACATACACGCCCCCTCCGCCGGCCCCCCTCCTCCCCTCCTCCCCTCCCCTCCCCTCCCCTCCTTTCCCCTCCCACTCCACCTCACTCCTTTCCCCTCCCTTCTCTACCCCTTTTCTCTCCTCCCTCCCTCTCCCCTTTCCTCCCCCCGCAGCCCGTTCCACTCCGGAGAGGCCCCGCCCACCCACGGGGTTCTAGAGAACCGAGTAGCTAAAAATATAACTGGTGTGTTAGCAACAGCCTCCCCATTGGTCAGGTGAGGTAGAGGCGGCATCTGATTGGATTTTCGAGCCAACCGCTGTCACGAAGGTTAGAGACCCAGAGCCCAGAAACACAGCCCTGGGGAGAGCGCCCATTTGAGCAGTGGGGATCGCGAGGGATGCTGGTATTTGTAGTTATTAGAGGCAGCAATGGAAAAGGGTTTGAATCCCAGTTCTGCCACCAACCATACTATCTTGGTTTAACGGCAACAAATTTCTTTACATCATCAAACCTGTTTTCCCATCCTTAAAATGTAGATCGTATATAAAGCCTGGCTCAAATAGTTGCTATTCTTAAAGGTAACCATTCTGGCCAAGTTACACTGTGTTCAGTTCAGTGAGTGTGCACTTCCCAGTAAGAAACCTTACAAGACAAAATGATGAGAAAGGTGAGGGTGAGCTGAAAGGAATTCTCCAAGGGCAGTGGTCTGCAAACTCATTAGTCAACAGAGCCAAATATCAACAGTACAACGATTGAAATTTCTTTGGAGAGCCAAATTTTTTCAACTTAAACTTCTCCTAACGCCACTTCTTCAAAATAGACTCGCTCAGGCTGTGGTATTTTGTGGAAGAGCCACACTCAAGGGGCCAAAAGCCACATGTGGCTCGAGAGCCGCAGTTTGCCGACCACGGTCCAAGGGTATCTCAGGAAGGGGGTGGGGGCGTCCATATAAGCAGATAAAGGATAGAAGACTCTACCATTCAGTGCAGGCTGAGCGAGGGCACTCACCTCTGGAAGGAAGGCTTTAAATTCGTGTTCATGCTTTTATTTGACTCCTGCACAGCTAGCTGGAAAACAGCAGCCCTGAGCAACATCACTGAAAACAAACCCACACATCCAGCCTCCTTCGCAAATGGGACCCTGGATAAAGGGTTAGCATGTAAATAGGGGAAAAAAAAACAGGGAAAAAAGGTAGTCACTCTTCCTAACTGCTGACGTTTCCATTCACGATGTGGTGAGGAGGATGGTTTTTCTCTTCCCAGCATGATTTCATCTTGCCAGGGCTTGTGAGCTGAATCCCTAACTCAAGCATTCCAGTCCCTTCCCGTTTTGAATAATCATTCCCTGAAAAGCACACAACCGTGTTTTTAAACAGCGAGCTTCAGAAGCAAGCATGTGCAGCGGGGAGAGGCGGGGCAGCTCCCCTCTAAGAGTAATGCCAGTTTTGTTGCTGTGACAAGTCAGGCTGGTCGTTAGTGCCAATTAACTCTCAGGGGTGAGTCACTTTCATATACACATGCCAAGGTGAGAAATTTTGCAGTTTTTCTTTTCAGTTATCCAAGAAAACGGTTCCTCAGCTTGATTCTTCAGTTCCACTGCCCCAGCAGGGCAGGAGCAAAGAAAGCCACAGCTGAAACTAGCTTTGGAGGAGCGATTGGATGCAGGGCAAATGACTTGCTGTTCATTCATCACAACCAATGTGAGTGAATTCTGGTAAACAAGTGACCCCCCCCCGCCCCTTTTTAAATCCTTACCTGATGATATTTTTCCATTGATTTTGAGAGAGGAAGAGGGAAAGACAGAAATATCGATCTGAGAGAAACACACTGATTGGTTGCCTCCTGCACATGCCCCAACCAGGGCCCTGGCCAGGGAGGAGCCTGCAACCAAGGTATGTGCCCTTGACCTGAATCAAACCCGGGACCCCTTCAGTCCTCAGGCAGCGGCTCTATCCACTAAGCCAAACCGCCTAGGGCAACAACCCTACCTTTTGCTAAGACTCTGAAACTGCAGTATTTTATTTTTAAAAATGTATTATTGATTTCAGAGGAGAGTTAGAAACATCAATGATCAGAATCATTATTGGGTGCCTCCTGCACGCCCCCTACTGGGGATTGAGCCTACACCAGGGGCATGTGCCCTTGAAGGGACTAGAACCCGGGAGCCCTGAGTCCACAGGCCTACTGAGCCAAACCTGCTAGGGCTGAAAAGTAACTGCATTTTGGTCTTGGTGGTGGCAAATGGGCATTTGGGATAGAGTTGATGAGGAACTGAAAAACTGGGAAAAAGATGGGCATTGGAATCCTTTTTTTTTTTGGCAGGAAAATTCCAACCAAGGCAAAGAATCTTTTACCTTTACATAGGAGCTTCAAACTACTATTAAACAGCTGCACGTCTCAACAGAGTGAATCTCTCTGAAATGTAGTCAGTTCAGTTTGATTCCCTGAGAAGTTAATTTTCTTAACTTAAAAGCTGGTAATTGGCAGGCCAAATGTCCACATCTGGTGCATGTACTGGCCTGGCACAGACCAACACATTCAAAAAATTTAAGTGAGTTGACATTTAAAAATTGGAAGATTGCGCGAAGATTTTAATTAGCCACTTGTCCTTGATCAAAAGATCTGGCAACACTGGGCCTTCAACCTGGCAATTGGACTTGAATGGCAGTCCTCTCTCCCCTTTAAAACAGGGCCTGTGCCCTTGATTCTCCCAAGGCCCCTGTCACTCCCTAGTCTCCCAGACAGGGAGGCCAAAGGTCACATAACATTTATCATCATGCTTGGGTCATTTTTCTTACACCCCCGCCCCCCTTTCAATCCATTATTCACCCAGACTCCTGAGTTTGTGACCCCTTTCCCAGCTCAGTGTAACTAACTGTTTGAGTGGCTGCCTGTTGTGCGCTCTATAGTGGAGGGAGAGGCAAAAGGAGCTCAAAGGTCTATGATCGAATTCATTGTTTTTAAATCTGGGTCATGACACATTATTGGGGTAATGAAATCACTTGGGTTTAATGGATTTCGGCCAGAATCTTTAGGAAAAAATGAAAATACTGGAATGTAATACACACAGTAAATATTATTTCATTAAATTTTTGTTAAATGTATGTACTAGGCATGAAGAGTCCAAGTGAGAGATTGTTGTGGGGTATAGAGTGTCTGGAAGTATCCATGACATGTTAGGAGCTTAGCAGGAGGAGGTACCAAGTTGGCTGGCTGATGTGAAGGTAGCTGGCTTAGGTCAAAGGAAAACAGCGCGCCAAAGACAACAGGGAGTGTGCAAGCAACGTCCCTTCAGCTGCCTCATGAGGAGCACAGATAAAAGTAGAGGAAAACCTAGGGGGTAGGGAAGAGAGGGAACCATTTGGAGGACCTTCAGTGCCAGGACTTAAATGTTTCTCTGTGGAGAAGCGGAGACCCACTATAAAAGAACCACCACGTACTAGTATGTAAAGCTTTCCCAGTAAAGGTCAGGCTCGTACAAGGTCGAATTTAATCCTATGACCCCAAAAGGTAGGCACCATTATCCTTAGTTGATAAGAAAAAAGCACAGAGCCCTAACCGGTTTGGCTCAGTGGATGGGGCGTCGGCCTGTGGACTGAAGGGTCCCAGGTTCGGTTCCGGTCAAGGGCATGTACCTTGGTTGCGGGCACATCCCCAGTGGGGAGTGTGCAGGAGGCAGCTGAATCAATGTTTCTCTCTCATCGATATTTCTAACTCTCTATACCTCTCCTTGCCTCTCTGTAAAAAAAATCAATAATATATATATTTTTTTAAAAAAAAGAAAAAAAGCACAGAAAGGCTAAATGACTCACTAAAGGTCAATAGCATAGCAGAAATCAAGGTCTGATTATAAAGCCCACACACTTCTCACACTTTTTTTCTGGGGGTGGACTAGATTCACTCTTTTTGGAGCAAGAACAGTGTAATAAATGCAATGTTTAAATATCTGTACTGTGTACTTGAGAAACTGGAAGCAAGACACCCATCCTTTCTAGAACCTGGAACTGAATATTTAATAAAAGTTGAAGACCATTCTGACTTTTTGTGGCCATACACAGATCATTATTCTCTTCACAGAACTGTGTACTGTTAGAGGTTAAAATTCAGCTTGTAAGCCATGTTTTCCCACAGAGAATTTGGTACTATCATTATGCTATTTTTCACAATTGAAAAAAGTTTCTTAAGTCCAAGGTAGACAAAAATTAATTAAAATCAAACCACTGCCTGGTCAGTGTGGCTCAGTGGTTGAGCATCGAACCATGAACCAGGAGGTCATAGTTCAATTCCCCGTCAGGGCATGTGCCTGGGTTGCGGGCTCAATCCTTAGTAGGGGGCGGTGCATGAGGCAGCCAATCGATGATTCTCTCTCATCACTGGTGTTTCTATCTTTCTCTTCCCCTTCCACTCTCTGAAATCAATAAAAACATTTAAAAAGAAAATCAAAACCATTTACTTTATCTCAGGTATTTTTAACTCATTCATTGTATTGTTCTCTTGGTATCTGAAACAAAACAAGAATAGGATTATGAAATTAGGTGAAAGAGGAGTAGAGTTCAGAAGAATTCACTGGGCTAAGGTTGAACTTGCCCCACTGGTGATCAGTGTGGAGTGGGTATGCCCTCTGATATCCTACTGGGCATTAATCTTGTTTCCTTGCAAGACCTTTTACAGGCATTCACAGAGACTGACAGAGCACTTAAGGTGGTGTTTTGTTGAAATTAAGGAGTAGCTTTGGAAATATTTGTAGATGCAAGATATTATGTGGACCAGGGTGGTTAATAAGCCAAACATTTTGACTCACATATTAAAACTAAAATTACTATAGAACCAATGACACGTTATAATTATAACCTGAAAATTATCTGTTCCTTGCCACTTTACATGCTGTAACAGCCCACACCTGCTGTTTTAGAACTGCTTAGAGGGCTCCCCAAACACATCATCCCAGGTTGTCTTGCCCCACCCACAAAGGCCCTCCTCTGCCCAACCCCCCTTTCCCTGTAGGTCCCAACATGTTTCAAAGCTCAATTTACTATCTGGGTTCTTCAATTATTTATTCAATATGGAGCACCTGCTATCCGTGGCGCAGACCAAGAGTTGGTTCCTGCCACCAAAGAACACAGCCTAGTAGCAGTCAGTAATTACCAAATGCTGTAAACAAAATGCCTATGGTGCCATGTAGGAGTATAAGGTGAACTGACTTAGATTGGGGGTCCAGAGAGGCATCTTTGAGGAAATACGTAGCTGAGGTCTGAAGGATGAGGCGGAGTTAGCTGAGCAAGACTGAGCGAGCATTGGAGAGCGATTAACAGCACCGAGGAGGGAAGGAGAGCAGCAGCTTCAGGGGCCGAAAGGAGCCCCGTGGCTGGAGTGCAGGGAACAGGCGAGGTGGCAAGGGACGAGATGGGAAGCCTTAAAGATTGTCTTCAGCCCTGTGACCATGACCTTGCCCTAGGTTTCCTGAGGTGCCCCCAAGCCGTGCTAAGAACCCTTCCTTTGTGCATGCCGGGGTTGTACTGGAACTGTTTCTGGCAGGCTCCTTTATTAAATTCTTGAAGGCAGAGATTATCTTGATTTTGGACACTCACTATATCACAAATAAGAGTTTTTTTGTTAATCCAAAACAAAGAAGTCAGGAGACTCATTTCTTTCCTTGACTTTGCCACCAAGTTGTAGCACAACCTTGGGTTAAGGCCCTGGATCCTCTGGATGTGCAACCTTTTCCAAATCATGGTGTCCAAAGGCCTACTTGACTAGATGTTGCAAATTATGAATGTGCCTCCTCAGGGTAACTTGCTTATCATCTCTAGTGGGGACAAAGTACAGACAGTTGAGTTAGGGTCAAGTATGTCTGAATTTGCCCTTAGTCTGTTATTATTTTTATGTTCATTTTAAAAAATCCTTAATGTGAGTATATATGCACTTTATGAAACAAATCAACTAAGTTCAGTTCTCCTAACTCATCAATTTGAACACATTTTGTCACATTCCCTTCCCCATCATTGGAAGCTATCCAGTTCGAAATTAAAGTTGGACAGGAAGAAAAAATAGTTTCTAAAAATGACTGGTTCACCTATAATGAAAGGCATGAATAGTTTTGAATTTCTTCAAGTCGTAGTAAGATCATGAGGTGCTCAGCTCAATGAATCCCAATACTTCTATTCTGAATCACAAATTCCTGGGTGACTAAAATAAATGCCTAGAGTTAAACTTAAATTGGATAGTGATCAACTACCAGAAAATAAACACCTACTTTATTAATACAATAGCAACAGAAAGGGTTTCCAATTTCTTAGAACATGAACCAGCACCACCTGGTCGGTGTTACAAGATTAAACGCCCACATTGATTGTTCGGAGAGCTCCCTACCACACTGCTGATGTTTCATCACAGACAACTACCATCGGAGCTGCTCTAAGAGTTTTATAGTCAAAACATCACCGAAATGATAATATTTCTGTTTTAGAAGCGCGTGGTGTAGAGAGAACTTGTCGATGTGGAAAGAGTCTTGCTTCTTGAATTCAAGAAAAACCATGAGCTAATCTATCATTTTTTCTGCTTTAGTCTGCCAGAGCACCCTGTGAAGAATCCTTTTCCATTCCTACCACCTTATCTGGGTGAGAGGAGAGGGAAGGGTGGAGAGGTGCCAGTGTACTAACAGGCGATCCGGGCGATGTTCTGCACTCTGCTCCCTTTCTGTTGGCAGTAGTAGGCGTCTTTTCTGGCAGCTGCAGCGGCTTGATGAGGGGAGAAAGAGGTCACCCACCAATCACCTCTTCTTGAAGCCGTATTTTTTTCGTTCATAGAAGAGATCTGTCTTAGAGCTCCCCAAATTGACAATCTTTGGGCAACCATCTCTCTGGAAAACAGAAGAATAGAGAAGTTATTAGAAGTCCTTGAGCCTATATTGAGAGGGATTTAACATAAAAATAACTTTTGGATTAGTGGTTCAGCCATTCCTTTTGCTATTTTAGTTATCCTAATCGATCAACTGTCAAGAACTTACTAAGCACCTAGAATGTGCCAAGGCCTATCTACCCTCAATCCACTTCCAATGCTGGGTTCTTAGACCACTTCTGTTGCCAATACCTATGATATAGCTGAGGCAGAATCTAAAACTCTTAAAATGTCCACAGG
Organism: Corynorhinus townsendii; assembly: GCA_026230045.1. Taxonomy (NCBI): domain Eukaryota; kingdom Metazoa; phylum Chordata; class Mammalia; order Chiroptera; family Vespertilionidae; genus Corynorhinus; species Corynorhinus townsendii. Next base: position 215,009,975 of record JAPDVU010000003.1, read on the forward strand.
GTTTTCTTCTAGTGAAAAGTAAGATAAGGAACAATCATCTACAGATCAAGCTCTCTAGTTCTCTTCCACCATCCCCCCAAAAAAGAGTGAATATGCCCAGCTGGTGTGGTTCAGTGGTTGAGCATTGACCCATGAACCCAAGAGGTCACTGGTTTGATTCCCAGTCAGGGCACATGCCCAGGTTTCGGGCTTGGGCCCAATAGGGGGCATGCAGGAGGCAGCTGATCGATCAATGATTCTCTCTCATCATTGATGTTTCTATCTATCTATCTATCTATCTATCTATCTATCTATCTATCCCTATCACTCTAAAACTCAATAAAAACATACTAAAAAAAAAAAAAGAGAGAGAGAAAATACCACCAAGGAAAAAATCTCAAGACTATTAGGAAGTAACACCTTCATTTTAAATATCACAGAATACTGGTGCTGACAGCCCTACTCTGATTTGCAGTGACATGCCCCCCTGGCCATTTTGTGAGCCTGAGTGGTTTCAGTGAAGCCCTGGGAAGCTGTGCTCTGCAGAAGTGATGACTCCATTAGCTGATCTGGAATGATGGGAGGAAAACTGGGGGAGCTGCCCCTGGAAAAAACCTTCACAGATCTGATGATCTTATTTTATTAATGTCAAAGGTTGTTGCTTCCTGTGACAGTGGGCTGCAGAATGAATCAATGAAGTCCGTAGACATCTCATTTCTAATCCAGCTGATTTCTTTTTCCAGGGACTAATATCAATACTACAAAAATATCTGAGAACACACAAAGCCAACACTAACATTTCGTTATTTTCTAGACGACATATACCATGTATTACATTGAGAACTACCATCGGTGGAGTTTGGTGTGCTGAGGGGGCCAGGCTGTGGGCCCAGTCCCATCAATGGCTTGCTGGGCGAGCTCTAGTAAGCTATGTACTCTGTATTGCAAGTTCTCGTACAAATGAGGGGACAGCTGCCTTTTCCTGGCTTAAAGCAGCCTGACATTAAAACACAACAGTGCTCTGGGACCTTTAGAGATGCTATGAAATTTTGTGGAATGACCATAACCTGTTTAGGCTTATTGTGCTAGACTGACCTGTGTAACTGGGCAAGCCACTTCTTTTGGACTCATATTCCTCAACTGGAAAGTAAGCAGACTGGTTAACGTTTACAAGCTTGTACTTATCTAGCGCTAGAGTCCTGAGAGGTGCCACACCAGTGTGTGCAGTTCCATTCTCACTCATAGCCTAGGTCCGTGGTCGGCAAACTGCGGCTCGCGAGCCACATGCGGCTCTTTGGCCCCTTGAGTGTGGCTCTTCCACAAAATACCACGGCCTGAGTCTATTTTGAAGAAGTGGCGTTAGAAGTTTAAGTTTAAAAAATTTGGCTCTCAAAAGAAATTTCAATCGTTGTGCTGTTGATATTTGGCTCCGTTGACTAACGAGTTTGCCAACCACTGGCCTAGGTTAAGGCGGTGGGTTCTGGAGCGAGGTCACCTGAATTTTGGTAAGTTGTTGATCTCCCTGTTTAGTCAAATATAAAATTGTTTAGTACATAAAATTATTGCAATGGTAAAACTTCCTAGAATCAAGAATCAGTAAATATACTTAGAACAATGCCTGGCATATAGTCAACTCTTAGTAAGTTATAAGAAGTTGCCAAAAACAAATACCAGCAATTTCATAATGGTTACACACACACACACACACACACACCTTCTATATAAGATATTTTTGTGAAGACAGAACTACGTATTTTTTAAAAGTTTGGAAACCGATGCCTTGGATTATTGGATCTTTGGGGTTTATGACCTTTTTCTTACTGACTTACAGGTTTCCTGATTTCCTCCCTAAATTCCCACTTTTTACTTTCTACATATCTTCTATGGGCCTCATGGTCTTTCCCAAACTCTACCAATGTGAGAGGCGAGGATGTGGGAACTGGAACTGGCTGGCTTATGTTGCAACGCCTATGAATGGAGAGCATGGGAAGGAAGATGGAAGGACTGTTAAGAAAACTTGGAGGATGCTACAGGAGAATATTTGTGAGTTGAGCTAGGACTTTTTTTTTTAATGTTTTTATTGAGCCCTGGCTGGTCTGGCTCAGTAGATAGAGCATTAGCCTGCGGACTGAAGGGTCCCGGGTTCGATTCCGGTTGGGGCACATGCCCGGGTTGTGGGCTCAATCCCTGGTGGGGGGGTATGCAGGAGGCAGCCAATCAGTGATTCTCTCTCATCACTGATGTTTCTCTCTCTCTCTCCCCCTACCCCTTCCTCTCTGAAATCAATAAAAATATATTTTTAAAATGTTTTTACTGATTTTAGAGAGAGGAAGGGAGAAGCTGGGCTTCTGTAGCAATCACTAAGGAGAATTCAGTGTCTCTGGGTTTCTTTCCTGAGGAGGGCGTTGTGTCAAATCTATTTCTATGGCAGGAACGCAAGCTACAAAAATTACCCTGTACCAGTGATGAAAACCCAGCCAGGACTTTCAAGTAAAACTTTAAAACTAACACTACTCATGTACCAAAACATTACATACCAAAGGGAAATATGTACAGAACTGAAATGAAGGAGAAGGCAACTTTTAACTGCTCTGATGTTCACGGAAATGGGGAGAAGAAAATGGTAGAAATAGCATGAGTGAGAGGCACATCCTTAACCACCCTAAGAACAACATAGTGAGATGGTAGAGTTAAGTGGACCATACATCCTCAAAGGGGACAAAAACATCTTTGCCATTACAGTGGTTTATGACCTAAAGCTCCTCCTTACGCAACAAAAATCTTATTCCTTCATACTTAATTCCTCTTGTTAAGGGGAACATTTAATTTAAATTTTAACTTTTCTCCTTTCGGGGGGAGGGGGGGGCAATGATGAAAAAAAAATAGTGGAGAAATACTGAGTTAGACAGACCTTGAGCCAAGTTGCCTAACACAGTGGTCGGCGGTTTGCTGCTCTGTTGACTAATGAGTTTGCCGACCACTGGCCTAACACTTCTAATTCTTCATTTCTTCATCTATATCATACAGAATTTTGGGGGGAAACTGTTCAGCATAAAAAAACAACAACAACAAACAACCACCAAGGGGGAATCTATAATACTTCCAACAATGAAGATAAATTTTAAAAAAGTTTTTCAAAAAAATGTTCTGCATAGTACCGGCACACAGCAAGAACCCCATAAATATGAGCTATTCTGTATTCTGCTTGGGACAGCCGAGGAAAATGTAAGTAAAAGGAGTAAAGGAGTCAAGGCTTACAGTGGAATCAAGATGACACTGCATTAGAAGGAACTACAAATTAGTCCTCTGGCAGCCACATCCACAGGTACTATCCCCGACTCCTGACCATTCTCGAAGCTTTGAAAAACTAGAAAGAACACCCAGCTTACTTTATTGGTCTAATTCCCTTAAAAATGATGCAAGTTGCATAAAGAGAACTATAATGAGGGTTAAATTTTAACTCTTCTCCTTGGGTTGTGGGAAAATTTCTGCATAGGAAAGTCTTGGGCACTTAATCTCTATGGTGATCTGTAAGGCCGAGAGGCTGGATCATGTCACTGGACTGCTTTGGGCTCGTTGGAAACAAGGTAAGCTGGGTGTCATCTCAAATATCCTCAGAACATTCCCGTATAATGTGAAGTAGGGAAGTGACGTCTAGAATAATGCTCAGGGACAGAATGAGGCATGAGGACTCCAAGGTATCAGGTCACACACCACATGCAGATGAGTCAGAGCAATTTACATTTATTCAGCACTCGCTGGTTGCAAGTTTATGCCAGAGAACAACTGTAACAACATCATGAAAAAGTTCAAGAAAATAATGGAATCTTTAGCTAGTTTAAAGGTTATTTGTATTTTCCTCTTCGCTGCTGTTGTCATAACATGGTTTCACTATAATTACCCAACGCCTACTATGTACCAATCTGTAGGGGGAACACCTATGGATGACTTAAAGGGATAGCACCAAAAATGTGTCCCACCCTTACATGTCAGGCACTGTACCAAGAAGTGGGGAAAATGAGATACAAACATACAAACCAAGGTCCTTTCTCTGAAGAAGTGGAACTTGGTGGTGGATCAGAGCAGCAGGACAGGATGTGACAGCCAAAGGTACTTATGGAATTACTTTTGTCATCCCTTATCAATGACCCTTCTCATCTCCCTAAATAATAGAAGACTTAATTAAGTAGTAAACAGTCTTATCTGGCCTGATATGTCACACTTACTGGGGGTAGACAGGATCCACATACATAGACTGCTGAGGTGGCAAGGTTGTTTCTCTTCAACATAATAAGGACATCCTACTAAAAAGACTTACAAAAGGACAACATGGGGTAATGGGAACACCACGAAGTTTAGTCATAGTCTGGGTTTGCCACTTACTAGTTGGTTGAGGGACTGTAAAGTGGGGATAATAATAATTCCTATTTAACAAAGTTATTGTGAAGAATAAGGGAGAAAACATCTATAAACTACTCTTTGCTCATGGGAATATTAAGAATTATACTTTTTTTTTTTGCTTTATTCTATTTAGGTAACCAGATACCTTCTATTAGCCTATTGAATCACACTTCTTTTATTCTGTTATAAGAAGAAAATAAGCAGATTCCTGGGATTTCCTTCCCAAGAAGTCTGCTAAATAAAATCAGTAAAACTAACCCTGGCCGGTTGCTCAGTAGTTAGAGCATTGGGCCGCACATAGGGGATGGTGGGCAGGGGGCGTTCTTGGGTTCGATTCCCACTCAAAGGCAAGTATCTGGGTTGCAGGTTTGATCCCCAATGCTCAATGTGTCTCTCTCACATCAATGTTTCTCTCTAGCTCTCCCTCTCCCTTCCACTCTCTAAAAATCAGTGGAAAAAATACCCTCAGGTGAGGATTAACAAAAAAAGAAAAACAGTAAAACTCACCCCTATAAGCCCTCTATCTTGCATTCGGTCCAAGGAGTTGAGCAGCTAGCCACTGCCACCACAAAATGTCAAGGGCCAAAAATGTCATGAGACAGAATCACAATTCCACAGTATCAAACCCAAGAAATTCTTTAACCTCTTAAAGCTGAAATCAACTTGAACTGTCCCCAATTCAAATGTCACTACCTCCACCCAAGCAGTCCTTAATGATAGTAAAGAGAATTACTGAGTGGCTATTACACACCGTGCACTCTGCTAGGACTTACAAAATGCAGGGTGTTGTTTCTGAATAAAAATAATCAGAGACATCAAAGGAAGAGAGAGAGGGCTCTCCAAATTGCTGGTGTTGGCAGAGATTTGCTTCTCTTGCATTTTTACCCTTGATGGAAAATAACTGCCTTTTATCGGACTACACCCAGTTTGGCTCACAGAATTTGAAGAAATTATAACCTAGGTGACTAGCTGAACATAGTAATCTCTAAAGACTACAGGAGTTTGCCACGGTTGGCAAAAATTTTTTTTTTTAATGTCTTTATTGATTTCAGGGAGAGGGAGAGAGAAAAATATCCAAAGTCTGCCTCCTGCACGCCCCCTACTGGGGATTAAGCAGTAAACTGGGCATGTGCCCTGACCAGAAATCAAACCAGAGACCTCCTGGTGCGTGGGATGAAGATCAACCAACTGAGCCACACTGGCCAAGTGCTTTTAAATAAAAGATTAGATGCAAAGCTTAGAATACACTCACATCCTTCTCCTGGATGGTGCACTCCTTACAATAATAGGCATCAGAGACTCCCGGGCCTCCACAGATCACACAGCGCCCCTGATAGGAGCCGTAGTTACACTCATCACATATGCGCACCAGGGTGCAGGGACGCACATAGGAGTCACAGATCACACACTTGCCGTCACCTGTGAGAAAAAGAGAACAGAGTTATGTCCACTTGCAATTCTTTGCCCTCCTCCTGTTATGGGGAAAAACACTAGTCTCCTTAGACAGTGACTTTAGGGCCTTCTACTTTGGCATTACAAAACCTGGCTTACTCAGTGTTCATCTCAATCCCCACAACACGTAGGAAAAAGTTAATCAAGTAACAAGTAAAGAGCTGAGAACAGCAACTGGTGGATGATAAGTCCATATAAATTATTGGCAAAACTGTGTTGGAGATGGGGTCAAGCTACTTCCTATCCAAAGCTACAGATTTTCTCAAAACCTAAACATAGTGTCTAAAATGTGGAAGCTGGAGCAGGGAGGTGGAGGCGGCCTTGGTTGCAGTCCGCCATTCGGTGTTGCTTCCAGGAACGTCTACCTAAAGCCCTCTTGCTGGCTCCACAGAAACAGAGTGCGAGGAGTGGGGTGTTTGGGAGGGCGTGTTCCACTTACATTTTTCACAGAGTCTTCCGATGGCTGCAAGATCAAAGATGGGAAAGAGTACAGTTAGAATCAAGATTCTGACGAAGAGTAGAAAAACATCCTCGAGTTTGGGGTGGGAACAGAAGGAGGAACTGCGAAGAGCGATTTCATACACCTTAGCCTCACAAATTTTCCAAAGCCACACCTTCCTGAGGCCCCTCCCAGGTCCTGGACTAGCCGTTTCTGCGGACCCCACCCGGGCCACCCGCCCCCTGCTCCCAGCACGCGCTTCCCCGCCTTCTTTCCTTTGGAGGCCAAAAACCTGCGCGCTCCTACGCTACCCGCCGAAGGCGGGAAACGTGGCGCCTCCGAGGCACGACCTTGGGAAGAGATGGAACCCTGACTCCCCAACCCCTAATACTACCCCCACCCAGAGAGCCGCGGCCATGGAAGCTGTCTCACCAACACCAGCCTGCTTGCGACAAAAGATCAAGTCCGGATGATGTTTAGCCATAGTTCACGCTCAAGCCGGCCACCGGAAACTCCGGGGACTTCCGGCCGACCTTTAACCTCCATTGTTCCTGCCTCCTTGTCGCCGTGATTGGTCCTCTAGGCTTATGTCGGCGTTCGCAGGTTTTGCACCAAGCCCCTCTCATTCTCGCGTGATCTAATCCCTACGTTCGAAACACTGGTTTCCGTTGTAGCGGGGGAGCCAAGTGCCGGCAGGCTTGTGAGTCATAAAAAAAGTGTCTTTGCCCGATTTGGATGGAAGAGACAACCTGAAGTACAAATAAGAAGTCTGCACTGCGATAAGACGTCTTTGTCGGGTATTTACTTCTACAAATGTAGTTATGCAGCGTTTTCCCTCTTCCTGTAGGTTGCTAACACGGGAGTACCGCCCATTGGGCTCGCGGGCTCTGGAGCCTCTGGAAGCCCCGCCTTCTCCGTGACGCCTCTTGCCACAGGCCACGCCCCCTGCCCGAAGTCTTTAAATTCGTTGTGTGGCACGTCACTTTCACGCGACCTCATCTTTGTCAGTGTACAAAATGGCGCCTTACAGCCTCCTGGTGACCCGGCTGCAGGTGAGCGAGCTCGGGGCCCTCTGGGTTCACGGGGGCGGAGTGCCTTCCAGTCTGCCTGCGGCTGTGGGCGAGGCGATACCAGGCAGGCCCGACTGGCGGTGACGTTTTGTTTACCTGTCACGGCCGTGGGCCCTGCGCCGCTGCCGGGTTCTCTAGTGCCTGAGGTCAAGGCGTCCCCGCTCTGTCAGCTCTCCCAGCCCTGCCCCCGCCCTGCGGGAAGTGTGGGTGAAAGTCGTGGCGGCCGGGTAAAGAATGTCAGCACTTCTTTTGGAGGACGGCACTCTCTTTCTCCATAGGGTTTCTTTCTGTCCCTCAAGGTGAGGACAAGGTGACTGGGGGGTATGGGCGTTGTTGAGCCCGCTAGGCCCAGAGCTTTAAGGCCTCACTTCTCACCTCTCAGCAGCAGAGACTTGCTAGCTAGGTGCATTCATAGTTGCCAGGTCTGGAGTCTGGAGAAGAAACTAGTGTCCTGTTCCCATCTTCTGAGGATTCTGTGGAATACATGGCCAAGAATGAAAGGGGAGGGGGATCTTCAGGCCCCAGGTGCAGTAAATAGTAATAACAGTAATCTCTCACGTTTGCACAACATTGCAAGATTGTTGTAATTGCTGATCATATTTTAAGTCATAAAAATCATCTGGTGAAATGCTTACTCTCATTTGATAAGGAATGAAATTGCTAGAAAGTAGGTGAAAGTTACTGCTGTCACCGAAGTGGCCTGAGCATCTTGTCCTATAACCCCTCTGACCTCCTTGTTCATGTCAGCCCGTCCTCACAGAACTTTCCGAGCCACAGAGCGATTTTTGAGCTAACATTTGTATTTTTGAGAGTACCAAAATGGAGCATTTTGAGCCCACAATTAGTTGCTGTTCAGCTACTAGATGAAAGGGTAAAGAGAGTCAACAGTTTGACCTTGACTCTCCTGTTATGAACCATCTAGAAAACCTACTGTAACTGCCAGATGGGCTTTTCACTTCTAACGTGACAGCCCTAGGAAGGTGTGTACGCAGTGGTTCCGTGTCTAGCATGTATTTTGTTAATAAAATAAAGCAGTATTTGTCAACATTCTCCGAAAATCTTTTAACTCTGTGAATCTACTTTGAATCAAGTAACACAACTCTGATTTAAAAAGAAATTGTTACATGCTGTCCTCAGCAAGCATTATGTTACTAGAAGTTATTATTTTTTTTTAATCATTTTGCTTAAATTTAAACCATATGTTTAAATCATTCATCTTAAAAATACTTCTGACCTCTCAATTCTGGGCAAAGACAAGGGATTTTCCCTAATTACCACTGCAGATCTTTTGATTCTCCAGGTTAACACTGTGGAAATACTGTATTTGTTTCTTCCTGATCCTCCTGTCTCATGAGGTAGTGAAGTCAGGAAAGATTATTTAAGGAAAATGATTACAGACTTATGGAGCTTGGAAGAAAGGACTAATATCACAGTATTTTTTATCTGAAAAGAGGTTTGGAAAGCATGGGTGTTAAATCAATGTAGAAAGAGATCTGGGCTATAGTTTATATTCTGCCCTGACCCTGTGACCTTGAACAAGTGACTTCTGTATTCTAGTTTCTTCATCTGTCATTTGGCTTCCATTCAGATTGTTATGATGATTGTTATAAAGTCATGAGACAGTTTATGATCATTATGTAGTCCAACTTCCTCTTTTACAGATAGACCAAATCCAAGACCTTGAGAGCCTGGGTGACTTCCCGGGACAGAGTCAGGATTAAAATTCAGGTCTGTTCATTAAGATGAATGAACAACATTATGCCACACTCCCTCCTAATGGCCAGGCTGTGTTAAGTTATGGCCAAATGGCCAGCTAACACTGTCCTCTGACACCTTGTAAATTGACCCCTTTTGTGTTTAGCTCCATTGGAGATGTGATGGCACTACCTTGGTTGTCATGTCTGCAGAACTCTGTCTATACATTAGATATTTTCCTCCCTCATTCACCACGTATTTACTGAGCACCCAGGGCTTGCTTCAGATACAATGCTAACCAAAGCAGACAATTCCTGTCCTCATGGAGTTTCCACCCTATTATAATGTATTCTACTTCAGAGAACCTTGGAGGTCTTTCTCAGTCAAAATATTTTTCTTCTGCCTTTGACGGGACCAAAGGTGAAAGTAGATAGTAGAATGAGGGCAATTATAGTACCACTAGCTAATATTTACCTTACTGTGTACCAGTAATCTCACATGACCCTGTGATATAAGGCAAACCTATTAGCCCTGTCTTATAGATGAAGAAACAGGACTGGTGCAGAAGTATAATGTAATGGTTAAGAGCATGGGTTCTTCCATTACACTACCTCATTTGAATGCTGGTTCTAATACTCACTAGCTGTAACTTTGGGCACGTTACTGCACCTCTCTATGCCTGTTTATTCACCTGTAAGATACAGATAATAACAGTACTGCAGACTGACCTAGTAGTCATATTATAGTTGCACAGTATTTAGAACCCTGCCTGCGTGTAGTAAGTGTTATTAAATAAAAGAAAAGAAACTTGTCTAGGGCCTTATCACTAGCAGATGTCATTTGAATTAGCACCTTTCTGTTCCAAAGTCTGAGGTCCCAGCCCCTGCACTATTCTGCTTTCTTTTGGCCTCAAGATTCAGCCTGTTGCCCAGGGAACCAGTAACGCTCCATAAGCGGAGAACAGTGCTCTTTAAGTTGGAAGTGTTCTATCATTTGACCGTACCTGCTACCAGGTAGCAAAATTAGAAGTAAAGAAAATGGAGGTGACATTTTTGAAAATCCACATTTACTTTCTGTTTTTTTTAATTTTACTTTTCTGTAAAGGGCTGTGGGTGATAAGTAAAAGGAGTCAGGAATGTGCAAATACATTTCTTAGGTCTTTGGTTTTGCCTTGAGATTCTGGGGTACTGAGTTCTCATGTGGCTTTTGGGATGCCGTGTATCCGCCGTCTGTAAATCTGAGATGGCGGTTAACCACGAAGAGACCTGCCGTTGGGCAGGATTTAGAAGTGCCTCTCTAAAGCACCGTGTAGGTTCCGTGTTCACTGTAGTATCTTCTCAGATGTCCTGTTGATTTGAATTGAGTGAACGAATGATTGACTGGATGAATAAACAAACTTCCAATGTCAAATTTGGCAGAGAGAGTAAAATCACTGTCTTGAAGAGCAGGGGAGCATACCATTGCCTTTAGGACCAGCTGTTCCCAAAACATTTATTGAAAGTTTACTGTATGCTCAGTGCCGTTCTAAACATTGGGAGTGCAATAGTGAACAAGCGTAGTGGAGTTCTGGAGAGACGGAAGAGGAACAACTAGACAGATGAAATGTGTCTGCTAAGTGCTAGAAGGAAGATAAAACAGAATAGTGTGGTAGAGGTAGGCATGGGGATGTGGCACGGCTGTAACCGGGTAGCTGGGGAAGGCCTCTCAGAAGAGGTGCCATTTGAGCTGACACTTCAGTGGTAAGAAGACAGCATTTTGGGAGGGGAGACTTCAAGTAGAAGGAGCAGCATGTACACAGCACCTGAGATAGGTCTGAGCTGAATGTGTTGAGGATAAAAAGTAAGGCCAGTGGTTGCTATGTTGAGAGGAAAGGAAGGTCCAGGCAAGAGGTAGCAGCCAGAGAGGGTCTCCTAAGGATTTTGAGTTTTACTCCAAGTATAAGGAAGCTTTTAAGCTGTGGAGCAACAGGATATGATTTATGGTTGAGAAAAATCATTTATGCTGCTGCTTGGGTGATGGACCACAGAGAGACAAAGGAGGAGGAGGAGGGAGACTAGTGTGGCTGATGGAATTAACCAGGGAGTGGTGAAGGTGTCTAGGACTCTGGTGCTGGTAGTGGAGATATTTTGGAGGCACATGGGTTGAATGCGGAGAGTGAGGTATAGGGAATAATTAAGGATGACTCCTAGGTTTGGGGATTGAGCAATCGAGGGATGGATGAACTTGAACTCAGTAGTCAAGTGTTTGCACAGCACTTGTAAAACGTAGGTGTGGGCTGAAGCTCATTTATGAATTCTTGATCTTTTTATCAGCTCTCAGCAAGTTACCTGTACTTTACAGGTAAGGACGCTGGATAGGGCCAAGTGTCTTGTCCTAGGGCAGTGGTCAGCAAACTCATTAGTCAACAGAGCGGCAAACCGCGGCTGGCAAACCGCGGCTCGCAAGCCGCATGTGGCTCGCGAGCCGCAGTTTGCCGACCACTGCCCTAGGGTCCCTCACTTGATATGAGCATCATGTGCGAGGTGAGCCTTGTTCTGTCTCAGGCCTTATTCTGGTACCTGGTGTCTCTAAGAGGGCCATCTGGGAAGTATTTAAAATGAGTATTGCCCTGGCCAGTGTGGCTCAGTTGGTTGGGCGTTGTCCCGTGCCTGGAAAGGTCACCGCTTTGATTCCCATTTAGGGCTGTGCCTGGGTTTCTGGCTCGATCCCCGGGTGCAGGAGGCAGCTGATTGATGTTCCACTCTCACATTGATTGATGTTTCTCTTTCTCCCTCTCCCTCTTTTCTCTAAAAAAAAAAAAAAATCAATAAAAAATACTTTTAAATGAGTGTTAATGCGCCCGGCTGGTATGGCTCAATGGTGGAGTGTCAACCTATGAACCAGGAGTTCACACACAGTTCAATTCCCGGTCAGGACACATGCCCGGATTGGGGGTTCAATCCCCAGTGTGGGGCGCGCAGAAGGCAGCAGATCAATGATTCTCTCCCATCATTGATGTTTCTATCTCTCACTCTCCCTTCCTCTCTGAAATAAATAAAATATTTTTTAAAAATGAGTGTTAATCTTGAACAGTCTGTCTTCATTGGCCCCGACTTTGTTTGACCCGTCTGGTTTGGAAACGGTGTGGTCTCTGGGCCTGTCAGCCTAAAGGAGGTGAGGGACCGCAGGAAGGCTGCTTATGGTCTTTAAAACACAGCACATAGAATCTCAGGAACCTGAGGGATACTTCTCTATCCACAGGCTTACTGTGTGACTTCAAGCAAGGTCTCAAACCTTCTGTTTAAGCAGAAAGGTTAAATAGTTGTCTGAGGTCACAGGTTACACATCTGCAAAATGGGGCAATTAATAGCTACCTTCCCATTCAGAGGGGGTCCTAACTTGAAAAGTTCTTTAAACTCTAATGCCATATAAAAATTAGTGAGTAGTTTCTGGTGTCATTTTAGAAATGAGCCACTTCTAACACTGACAATCGGGACAGACTTTTCCTCAGATTGTTCCCGAATGAACCTGTAGAAGCTCTTCTTTATTTTGGGGGGACCTAAAAGGTATGAAGAGTGGTTTTCTTGGTTTCATTCTGCAAAGCTTGGGCCAAGGGAAAGGACACCAGCTTTGGGGCCAAGACTGGAATTCCACCTTTGCTATGTGGCTCTGGGCAAAATAGTTAATATTCTAGAGCCTCAGTTTCATAATTTGTAAAACGGGCACAGTATCTTCTGCCTCAGAGGATAGTTGTGAGTATTAAATGGGACTGTACGTATAACGTATTTGAGGCACATCTGGCGCAGAGTATAGGCACTCTGAATGTTAGTCTCTATCCCTAGCCCTGGAGATGGCCTACAGACTCCAAGGCCCCAGCATTCACCTTCAGCTCATACGTTTAAAAAAGACTGGCTCTAGGAAAGCTGCTTGTTCCCTCAGTAATCTCCATGGATATTGGGAATGTACTGATTGTTCAGGAAAACCTTTTGGGAACTGCTCATAAGAGAGCTGGGAGAAGAGGTAGAAATGAATCCACTGGCTTCCTATTTTTCGTTCTCTAACTTGAAGGACAGCACTGAGAAAATGAGCTCTTGAATTGCATTTACAGTATTTTCATCATTAGATGTTAAATTCCTTGGGAATTTTAGGCCTGTAGGATTATTTATTTCTGTTTTCGACTACAGAAATGGAGATAGTTTCTGATTGGGAACTTTAATTCTGTGGCCACTGCTGGGAGCAGGTACCCAAGGAGTCTCAATTTCCTTTAACCCCTGCCCCCAATTCAGCATTGGGCTCCTTCACCTTCTGCTGGATATTCGTGGTGTTACTGTTGTTTTTGTTCACAGAGAGCTACAGAGCTAGTTGAAGACAAGGGCTTGGCCTGTGAAAGAGCTTATATGCATGCTGGTGAGGAAGAGATCGCTCAGGAGTATAATAATACACTGGGCTGAAGTAAGGAGAGGGACTGCATGCTGGGAGGGGCTTGCTCCACGGCCCTGGCACACTTAGGCCAGTCACTGAACTAGATCTTGTTTTACAAATACTGCCTGTTTGTCCCTCACAACCACCCTGAGAAGTAGGTATCATTAGCCTGTTTTCAAGATATGGAGACTGAGGCCCAGAAAGCTTAAATAGCTGTCTGAGGTCACAGCACATATAAAACAGCCAGATTTTGAGTGCAGATCTGTTTGGCTGCAGAATGCAGGCTTTCTACCACTCAACCAAACTGTTTCCCCAGACTCCTCCCCTGGGGGTAGAGAGTGAAACTAGACGTCTGTAGAGTAGGCTAAATAGAGGGGACACAGTTCGGCTGGCTCCATGCTCTGTTTGAATGTATGTCTATTTGGGACCGTGAATGCCTCTGCTCAGAATACCTGCAAAGCTTGAGAGGGGGAGGCTAAGCCGCGGCTGCCTCACAGGCTGCCTCCTGAGCTCGAAATAGTGCGTTGGTGCAGAGCTGCTGCCTGGAGCCTGAATAGGGCTGGGAATTTGCATGCATTTCACTGTGTGCCTGGAGTCTGCTGCTGACGCCAGCAGCAAAGGAGAACTAGACAGATGAATCTATCAACTGATTCGTTAAAGGAACCCCCTACTGCCTTGGAGCCCATTAGAGGCTGTGACTCGGAGAGACACGACTTCCTGTCACCTTTCCAAGTCTCTGAAAAGGACTGCATCACTTTTGTGCCTGCCAGTTGCATAGCAACCAAGCTAGCTCTTTGCCTCCTGGCAGGAGGGAATTGTTTCACTTTGGATTCTTAGGAGAGGTGCCAGGTATCGCCTACCAAGGGTGGGAGAAAATAGTTTGAAACAGCAGAGGTGTGGGAATATGCTTTTTCTTAGGAAGGTATTGACTGACATGCATTCCTGTGTTGTCCACCTAGGCAGTGCCCACCTGAGGCTTCCCTGCTAGGCAGCAAGTTGCTCCAAGCTGTGTGTGCCTGAAGGGTCATAGGCAGAGGAATCAGGGTTATACGCTACCCAAGACCTTGAGGTCATCCTGCTGGTAAAATGGGCTGCCTCATAAGGTAGTGCAGTCCCCACCACTGGACAAGGCCTGCTTAGGTGGGATGACTTCGTGCTAGGCATTCAAGGGTAGAGAGTGGATAAACGAGACGTTTGCAGTGCCATTTCCATTCTGAGATGTGCTGTGCTGGTGTTTATGACCTGCTGTGGGGCTTCTGGTGTGTGTTTGTGGTTGGGAAGAGAGTACAAGGCATAGTGGGAAACAGCAGCCTTCTTTCCATTCCAGTCCCCAGAGGCAACCACTGCCGGGCATTTTGTATGTATTAATCCGGACTATTTTCTCTGCATTTCCAAGCAACACATTCTTTCTGCTCTTCACAAAATCTCTGCTCTCTTATTCCCATCTTACAGAAGAAGAGGAAACAGGCTCAGCGAGGTGAAGAAACCTGTCTCAGGTTCCACAGCTGGGGGAGCTGAGATTCTAAACCAGATGCATCCAGCTCTAGAGTGGATGCCCTTTCTGTAACTTGGCACTGGGTTGCAGTGTTTCTACCATGGCACCGGACAGGTCAGAATGTGGCTGGTGACTTGTCTCTCTTACAGAAGCAGCTGCCTCAAGAGACCAGGCCTCCTTCAGGAGCCCAGCTTGTTTGGACAGCACACTTGCGCTGAGTGCTAGCACCGGCTGACATGTTCCCTAAGGCAGTGCTGGCTTCACAGGATGGACAGAAGGTCAGACTGGCCCAGCCAGGCTGGCTTCCTGCCTGAGAAGATGTCAGTTCCTTTGGTTTGGATTGTCCTCTGGATACACGTGGTCCCAAGGGAAGACACCCGTCCCTTGAGAAGAGAGAGCAGCATGTCTGACCTTGACCAAACAGGGAGGCCAGAGTTCTGAGTCGGGGTGCATGTGACATGCCCCGGGGTGGACCACTTTCCCGTATGCTTTGTCTCTGAACAGGCACTGAAGGCTTAGCACAGCCTCTGCCAAAGGCACTCACTACTTGAGTTTGAAAGCATTCAAATCATTGCTCTGCCTTCATCCGTTCTATCACCAGGTATTTCTTGAACAGCTGCTGTGTCAGACATTGTCCTAGACTCTGAGTATACAGAGGTGACCAGCATAGACAAGTTTTCTGCCTTTGTGGAACTTACATTTTAGTGGAATTTACTTTCTCATCTGTCTGAGTCACCATTTTCTCATCTAAGCAAGGAACACAATGACCGGTAATAATCCCACTTGGCACAGTTGTTGGGAAGGTAACCTTGTGATCTTGCCTGGCACAGTTTCACTGTGTTTCTTCTTTCATTTATTTCCATTTCATTTCTGGTCTAGCTCCCCAGTGGGGTCTACATTGAGCATGTTCCTTCCTTCAGAGTTTGTTCTGTGTCAGTAAATGCAGGATCAGCAGAGCCTTTGTTAATTCTTGGCGGCCCTGGAGATTTGTAACCCATCCAGCAAGGAAGGGGAGTCACTCCACCAGAGACACTCTGAGAGCCCACTAAACAGACGCTGGGAGACACTGTCTGGAGCACGTGGGAAGCGCATGGGCTCAGCATTCCCAGCTGTGTGACCTTGGGTAGGCCACTCCCTCTGCATCTTCAGGGCAGTTAGGGAGGCTGAGCTCTTTACAGTGTCACTGGCACGGAGCAGGTGGCAGCTGGCATTTATTCCAAAAGAGATCTGAGGGCATCTGGCTAATGGTCACCTTGATGGGAGACTCCCACCCAAGTGTAAAATTAGGAAGTTAGTTTATAGCAGAGGAAGCGTTATAGGGATGCTTAGATTGGAGAAGACACAACTATGGTTTTCAACAGTTTGAAGGGCTGAAGTGTGGAAGAGTGGCTAAGTTCATTTGATCTGGTTCTTAAGGACAGGGCTGGGAAGGGTGTCTGGCACTGGGCTGGGTACTTTCACATAGGTACTCTTTTTTTAAATTTTTTATTTTATTATTTTTAATACATATTTTATTGATTTTTTACAGAGAGGAAGGGTAAGGGATAGAGAGAAACATCGATGAGAGAGAAACATCACGATCAGCTGCCTCCTGCACACCTCCCACTGGGGATGTGCCTGCAACCAAGGTACATGCCTTTGACCAGAATCGAACCTGGGACCTTTCAGTCTGCAGGGCAATGCTCTATCCACTGAGCCAAATCGGCCAGGCTAAAATTTTTATTTTTATTTATTTCAGAGAGAAAGGGAGAGGGAGAAAGATAGAAACATTAATGATGAGAGAGAATCATTGACCAGTTGCCTCCTGCATGCCCCCTACTGGGAATCAAGCCCACAATCCGGGCATGTGTCCTTGACCAGAATAGAACCTGGGACCCTTCAGTCCTCAGGCTGACGCTCTATCCACTGAGCCAAACCAGCCAGGGCATAGGCATTCTTTTTAATCCTCACTGCAGCCTGTGAAGGTGTTAACTCCACTTACAGATGAGAAAAGCAATGTTTAGAGGGTTAAATAAAACCACACAAGGTTACAGAGCTTGTTGGCAGAGCTGGGGTTTGAGCCCAGGTCTCCAACACTAGACTCTGTCCTCTGATAGAACGCAGGCATGTTTCCATTCAACGTAAGAAGCATTTGTTGTAAAGTATTAGACCTGTCCAGTTGTGGAATAGACTTTCTGGAAGAAAATGAACTTCTTAGCCTAATCTTGTCGCGTCGGGTTATGGAGTCTGCCAAAGTGATTTTCTGCCTTGAGGCTGCCTCCTCCCCTCTGTTCCTAAGAAAGTGAAGGGTGAACACTAAGCGAAAGTCTGTCTTTTAGATAAGAGCCTGGTGTTTATCCAGGAGAATTTCACAAGGCCAGAGACTTGGGCTCCAAGTATGGGAAAAAATTTTTCCGTGTCCTAATTGTTGTGACATCTGGGTTGGATGGCCTTATGGGTGAACTTAGGAATGTCTCTGGGCCCTTGGGCCAGGTTGAACTGAGCATTGAGTATGTTTTATGTTTTGACTTAGGAAATAAAAACAAAACGCAAGCAAGTTACTATTTTTTTAAAAATATGCCCAAATCATCATTCTTTTAAAAATAATACTGATCTGCTAGGGGGTGGGAGTGGCCAGGGAGGGGCCGATGGGGAAAAAAGGAGTCATATGTAATACTTTAAACAAACAAACAAGAAAATAATATTAATACTGATTTGGACTACTCACAGCCAGCCAAGTGATCAGCATATTATAAGACTCATATTAAAAGTAGGTACTTTTAAGGTAAAATTAATTTCTTACCTTTCTTGTTTTTTCAAAATTTTTATTTATTGTAGTTAATATATATACTTTTTACTTTTTGACTTTATTGGGGTGACATTGGCTAATAAAATTATATAGGTTTTGGGTATATAATTTTATAATACATTATCATGTAAAGTCTCCTTCCGTCACTATTTATCCCCCATACCCTCTTCTATCTCCCCTTTCCTTCTGGTAATCACCATACTGTTGTCTGTGAGTTACTTTTTACTTTTTATTTTTTTGTAATTCCTTCACCTTTTTCATTACTTTTTTTTCTTGTTTATAAAGGTACCTGTTGTAAGAAACTTGGAAACTACAGAGGTATAAAAAATTAACATTTTGGTAAATTTCCGTCCAATGTTTCTTAAGTTTTACAATTCAAATTAAAAACATATACAATAAGTAATACATTTATAATCATACAAGTAGCAATGAGAACATTATAAATATTTGAACACAACTGACAAAGATAAAACCCTCCTTTTCTACCAGGCCTTGATTGAATTTCCTCCTTCCCTAGGAGTATCAGTTGGGGTGTGTCCTCTGAGGTGTAAATCTACATACATAAATGTACATACAGAAGTACAGAGTGTTAAAGCACTACGTTGTACGTTTTATCTATAACTTAACAATGAGTCTTGGGGATTTTTCCTAAGGTGTTGTACAGTATTCCACAGACTAGATGAAATAAAACTTTTTGTTTTGATTGATTTGAGAGAGAGGAAGGGAGAGAGAGAGAAGCATTGATTTGTTATTCCACTTATTTATACATTAATTGGTTAATTCCTGTATGTGTCCTAACTGGGGATTGAACCTGCAACCTTGGTATAACAGGATGATGCCCTAACCCAGTGGTCGGCAAACTCATTAGTCAACAGAGCCAAATATCAACAGTACGATTGAAATTTCTTTTGAGAGCCAAATTTTTTAAACTTAAACTTTTTCTAACGCCACTTCTTCAAAATAGACTCACCCAGGCCATGGTATTTTGTGGAAGAGCCACACTCAAGGGGCCAAAGAGCCGCATGTGGCTCGCAAGCCACAGTTTGCCAACCACTGCTTTAACCAACCTAGCTACCCAGCCAGGGCTAAAACATAACCTTAAAAAAAATAAATGGACATTTATGTTGTTTATAATTTTTTAACTATTTCACTTAATGGTGCATTGAGCATTCTCTTTTTCCCCACTCTTTTTTAAAAAAATTTAAATTCTTTATTAAGCATACACTGACTGAAATAAAAAAACATTATACAGAGAGCTAACAGCAGACTAGAGGATCGCAAGAATCAAGTCAAAGATTTGAAATACAAAGAAGCAAAAAACACTCAACCGGAAAAGCAAAAAGAAGAAAAGAATAAAAAATATGAAGATAGTGTAAGGAGCCTCTGGGACAACTTCAAGTGTACCAACATCAGAACTATGGGGGTGCCAGAAGAAGAGAGAGAATAAGATACTGAAAAATCTATTAGAAGAAATAATGACAGAAAACTTTTCCTACCCGGTGAAAGAAATAGACTTACAAGTCCAGGAAGCACAGAGAACCCCAAACAAGAGGAATCCAAAGAGGACCACATCAAGACACATCATAATTAAAATGCCGAGAGCAAAAGACAAAGAGAGAATATTAAAAGCAGCAAGACAAAAACAGTTACCTAAAAGGGAGCACCCATACGACTGTCAGCTGATTTCTCAACAGAAACTATGCAAGCCAGACGGGAGTGGCAAGAAATATTCAAAGTGATGAACAGCAAGAACCTACAACCAAAATTACTCTACCCAGCAAAGCTATCATTCAGAACTGAAGGGCAGATAAAGAGCTTCACCGATAAGAAAACGCTAAAGGAGTTCAGCACCACCAAACTAGTATTATATGAAATGCTGAAAGGTATTCTTTAAGAAGAGGAAGAAGAAGAAAAAGGTAAAGATAAAAATTATGGACAACAAATACATATCTATCAACAAGTGAATATAAAAATCAAGTTAATAAAAAAATGTGATGAGACTGGACAAAAATTGTACACCTATGGATGAGGGCAGGTGGGGGGCGGGGGTAAGGGCAGAGGGTGGGATGGGAACCGGGTGAAGGGGAGCTATGGGGGGAAAAAGAGGAACAATTGTAATAATATGAATAATAAAGATTTATTAAATTTTAAGAAAACCAAATTCTTTATTGCTTGAAGTATTATGTAAGTCTCCTTTTTCCCCCATTGACCTCTCCCCGCCCGCTCCTACCCCCCCAGAAAATGCCCTCACTCCCCTACTGTCTGTATCCATTGGTTATGCTCGTATGCTCATTGAGCATTCTTGCAGCTGCCTTGTGTACAGGTATGGTGTGGGTAGAGATGGAGAAGTGGAATTTCTAGGTCATAATGTATGTTATTAAAGTCTTTTCTTTTTTGGTTTAATAAAGTTTTATTTTTCAAAATGTACAGTTGGTGAGACCTATTGTTCCTGCATCTTCACCAACAGCTGGGGCATCCCCACATTTGGTGATTCTGGAATAAATTACTTGAATTCTGTGCTTTGAAACTAGTTTAATAAGTCCTTTACTTAAGGCAAGGGTGGGGAACCTTTTTTCTGCCAAGGGCCATTCGGATATTTATAACATCATTCGCAGACTATACAAAATTATCAACTTAAAAATCAGCCTGCTATATTTGGTCAAACATTTAATTAACTCACCCCCAATGCCTTGGCAGGGCCAGACCACGTGATTTCACCGGATGTTCCCCACCCCTGATTTACTAGTAAGGAGCTCCTGAAGGGTTACCCTGGCCAGGGAGCCGAGGATCTTCATTCAGTCTCTGAGAGACAACAGCTGAGGGTTATGAGCTTATAGTTTGGAACTTCCTTACCGAGTTTGTCATACGTTGCTTTGTCAAACAAAACTAGGTTATTGAGGTTGTCCCAAACTTTGGATCATGTCTTCTTTTTGGCCTTGCCCCAGATTTGTCCACTGATTCTTTGTCTTTCTTGGCCGACGTTCCAGCATCTTTCTTGTCGTCCTTGGGCAGCATCGCACTGGAAGAGCAGCTGCTACCACTGCTGCCTCGATAAGAGCTGTTGTTACTAAGTGTTAGTTGCTAGGCCCTGGCTGAGTAGCTCAGTTGGTTAGATAGAACATTGTCCCAATACGCCAAGGTTGCAGGTTTGATCTTGGGTGAAGGCAGTGGTCGGCAAACTCATTAGTCAACAGAGCCAAATATCAACAGTACAACAATTGAAATTTCTTTTGGGAACCATATTTTTTAAACTTCTTCTAACGCCACTTCTTCAAAATAGACTCGCCCAGGCCGTGGTATTTTGTGGAAGAGCCACACTCAAGGGGCCAAAGAGCCGCATGTGGCTCGCGAGCCACAGTTTGCCGACCACGGGGTTAAGGGCACATCCAAGATGCAGCCAACGAATGCATAAATAAGTGGGACAACAAATCGATGTCTCTTTCTCTCTCCCCAAAATCAATGATGATAGCCCAGCCGGGTGTGGCTCTGGTTGAGCATCGACCCAGGAACCAAGAGGTCACTGGTTCGATTCCCGGTCAGGGCATATGCCGGGGTTTCGGGCTTGATCCCAGTGTGGGGCGTGCAGGAGGCAGCCAGTCAATGATTCTCTCATCATTGGTGTTTCTCTCTCTCCCTTCCTCTCTGAAATCAATAAAAATATATTTAAAAGAAAATAAAATCAATGATGATAAAGTTTCAGTAGCTGTTGCCAGTTCTCACAGAGAAGACTTTACTAGTGTTCTCCAATTCAAGGCCACTCTCCCCCAAACCCTTGCTCATACTTTATGTTGTAAATCTTTAAATTTTGTGCCAGTTACTTTTGTATAATAGAGGTTAATATTCATGTTCTTTAGAAAACTCTGCCTTCATTCTTTTGCTTTTTAACATTCTGAAGTAGAATGCAAATTGCAGAAAATAGCATGCGTGGTGCTTAGAAAGAAATATTTAAAATTTTTTCTAATTCTAATTTAGAATTGCAGAATTCAAGGTTCAAAATTACATAAATATAAAAAGTTAAAAGTTCTCCATAATTTCACCCTCCAGTGATAGTCACTGTTAACTGTTTGGCATCTATTCCATTTTCACTTGATTTATTTTTTAGTTAACATTCAATATTATTTTATACTAGAGGTCCAGTGCATGAAATTCATGCACGGGGGTGGCGGGGTGTGTGTGTGTGTCCCTCAGCCCAACCTGCACCCTCTCTAATTTGGGACCCCTCTCACAATCCAGGACTGCTGGCTCCCAACTGCTCGCCTGCCTGCCTGCCTGCCCGCTCCTAACTGCTTCTGCCTGCCAGCCTGATCACCCCCTAACCACTCCCCTGCCAGCTTGATCGACACCTAACTGTTCCCCTGCCAGCCTGATTGCCCCTAACTGCCCTTCCCCTGCAGTCCTGGTCACCTCTAACTGCCCTCCCCTGCAGGCCTGGTCACCCCCAACTGCCCTCTTCTGCTGCCAGGTCACCCCTAACTGCCCTTCCCTGCTGGCCTGATCCCCCACAACTGCCCTGCCCTGTTGGCCATCTTGTGGCAGCTATCTTGTATCCACATGGGGGCAGCCATCTTGTGTATTGGAGTGATGGTCAATTTGCATATTACTCTTTTATTAGATAGGATTTGTTTCAGATGTATAGAATAGTGGTTAGATTCATTCAATTTCTTTAACTTATTCAGGTCCAGGTCAGTACTTAGAATTGTCAGGAGATACTTGGATTTGAATGCTGGCATTATTATTTTCTACCTGTGAGACCTTGGACAAGTCACTACCCTTCTCCAGCCCTCAGTTTCCTTATCTGTTGTGGCACTTACATACAGTAGGGCTGTTCATAGTGTTATAACTTGGCACTCAGTAGAGAGTGTTGATTATTACTACTGATGATTGCTACTATTTTCACTGTCTTTGCTTAGAAACCTCAGCCATGACACCTGTTCAGTGTGGGTACCGTGGTACCAGGGTCTGTGGGGAGGGGTAGATTCATTGTGGAGCCAGCGTTTGGTGCCTCTCGGAATCACTGGGTGTTAAATACCACTGGGTATCTGACATCGGGCCAGAAAGGGGTGGCGGAGTGGTGGTGGTTATAGGTATCCCTGGATGGGCCTCAGGGAGTTAATAAAATTGTGTGTTTTATGTATTTTCTAACTTTTCTCCATGAAATATGTCCTACTTTTTAAAATGGGAGGAAAAAGTCCAGTAAATGCTACTTAAAAACACACAAAACCGCTTGTAGCATTTTACATAATAATTGCCGTTGTTTGGGGCCCATTCATGTCATTTCATACCTCATGTAATACTGCAGGCACATTCCCTTTCTCTGAATGAGGAACTGGCTTCAAAGGCGAAACCTGCTTGAGGTCCCACAGCTAGTAAAGGCAGAGCTGGACTTTGGCGCTAGATCTAAGCTCTCTTCACTGCCCTGTTGCCTCTTGTAAGCCACAGGTTATAACTCAGGTTTTGGGATGGTGAACCACATCCTCCCTGACTCTGCCTGGTTGGTCTTTCATTTTCTGCTTTGTCTTTACATCCCACCATTTCACATTTTAATAGGCGGTGCCTAATTGTCTCTCAAAAATGTTAACCTTGCCCTGAACGGTTGCTCAGTGGCTAGGGCATCGGCCTGGGGACTGAAGGATCGAGGATTTGATTCACAGTCAAGAACATATACCTGGGGTGCAGGTTTTTTGCTTTCTTTTTTAAATGTGTTTTTACTGATTTTTTAGAGAGAGGGGGACAGAGATGGAAACATCAGTGAGAGAAACATTGATCAGCTGCCTCTTGCATGCCCCCTACTGGGGATCAAGGCGGTAACCTGAGCTTGTGTCCTGACCGGGAATTGAACTGGGGACCTCTTGGTTCATGGGTTGACGCTCAACCATTGAGCCACACTGGCCAGGTGGGGTTGCAGGTTTTGATCACTGCCCTGGTCTGGGCATGTGCAAGAGGCAATCAATCAATGTGTCTCTCTCACACTGATCTTTCTCTCTCTTTCTCTCTCTGTCCCCTTCCTCCCTCCCTCCCCTTCCTCCTTTCTACTCTCTCTAAAAACTAATGGGAAAAATATCCTGGGGTGAGGATTAAAAAAAATTTTAACCTGTTTACACTCTAGCCAAAAGCATCCGAGACTGGTAAATTATTGATTTGTCTTGTTACCAGTTTGCTTGCACAAGGTTAACCATACCTGCTCTGTGTTTAGCCCTGCTCAACAAGAGAGAGCTGGTTGGTAAAGAAGAAACAACATTCATTGGTTTAATTATTGATGTTTTCGTAGCACCTCCTGTGTGTCAGACCTGGTGTTCAGGCATGGGGAATTTAGTAAGTAAACAGACACAATTCCTCCCCTGGCGGAGCTTACAGACCACTGCAGACAGCTCTCACATATGAATGTCAAGAAGTAATAAGTGGAGCCGAAACCGGTTTGGCTCTGGATAGAGCGTCAGCCTGTGGACTGAAAGGTCCCAGGTTCAATTCCAGTCAAGGGCATGTACCTGGGTTGCGGGCACATCCCCAGTAGGGGGCGTGCAGGAGGCAGCTGATGGATGTTTCTCTCTCATCAATGTTTCTAACTCTCTATCTCTCTCCCTTCCTCTCTGTAAAAAATCAATAAAATATATTTAAAAATAAAAAAGAAGTAAGTGGGGGGTGGGGCATGAATGGGAGGTGGGGGGTAATGGGGGAATAAGGACACATATGTAATACCTTAATCAATAAAGAAATTTTTTAAAAAGTTCTGTCAAAAAAAAGTAGTAAGTGGGAATATAAAATGGGCTCTCATTGGGCTGGGAGTTCAAGAAGGGTTCTCTGAGAAAGTGAAATTAATTTGGCGCTTGAAGGATTAATGAGAACTACCTAGACAAATGGCATGTTGGGGAGGGGGTGGGCAGTTAATTTACAAAAAGAAAGCGATAGACCTGTGTATAGACTTTGGAAGTTGTATACGACATGCTGACAAATGATAAAAGCTAGTTGCAGAACGGCTTGTGTCGTTTCTGGTTTGTGTGAGAAACACAGGCTGGGGGTTTGCTTGTGAATGCGCTGGAGTAACAACAGAAGCTGCGCCAAGTGCTTATGTAAGCGCCTGTGCACACAATAGCTCTGTGTGGAAATGAGTGTTTAACGAGGCTTAATTGTCCAAGATGACTCAGATAGTAAATGGCCTGCCCGACTCCAAGCCCAGGTCTCCCCACTGGGGTGGCGGCAGGTTGTAGCTGCAGCTGCAAGACACCTCGTCCTGTGTACAGGCTGTTCAGTCCTTCAGTGTGTCATTGGTGGGTTCTGCACCCCTACCTAGTGAGGGAGATAGCGAGGATCCCTTGGTGGATTTTGAGCTGGAGGGCAAGGGGATCTGAAGTCGGCACTGAGAGCTACCTCCTGCTGTGGGGGGGGGTGGGCAGTGCTGGGGGTGCTATTCCGAGTGGAGTGGGTGTTCACCACTGGGGGACCTGCACAGGGGATGGCACTTGTGCACTTGCATTGGTTCAGATGCTGAGAGTGGCAGGGGCTGGATTTAAATGTCCCGGTGACAGAAAGAAGGGAACCTGGGCAGTAGGGCATATTCCCCCTTGGACAGGGAATACCTCCTTGAAGGGAAGTGGCTGTTCCTTTCCCTCTGTCATTTCTTGGGTTCAGTTATTCTTCCCTGGTCACAATGACCCCTTTGCCGGTTGTCCTCCACAGTTTAAAATTAATTAATATAGACCCCATCATAACAATCATTTATCTGTTGCTGCATAACAGGTTGTTGCCCCAAACTTTGAGTATTTAAAAAAACAAACATTTCTTGCTCGGTTTCTGTGGGCCAGGAATTTGGGAGTGGCCTGTTTGGGTGGTTCTGGTCAGAATCGCTCAAGAAGCTGCAGTCCAGAGGTCCGCCGGGGCTGCGGTTATCTGAAGGTTTGGGCTGGAGCGGGGGCGGGACGGAACACTCGCTTGCAAGATGCTTGCTCACACACCTGGCAACATGGTGCTGGTTATTGGCCACAGTTCCTCTCAGGTGGGCCTCTCCCAGGAAAAGGTCTTATCAGCGTGGTGACTCTCTTCCCCAGGAGCAAAGAAGAAGAGCCACGTAGAAGCCATCCTTTTTATTACCTAGTCCAGTGGTCGGCAAACTGCGGCGTGGCTCGCGAGCTGCGGTTTGCCAACCACTGACCTAAACTCTCGATTCCAATAATTACAGGCTGTTGTTGTTCCTTGTGATTAAGCCCCTATCCCAGTGGTCGGCAAACTCATTAGTCAACAGAGCGGCAAACCGCTGACCTAGTCAAAGGATGAGAAAATACCCAAAGTTCATGGATGAAGTTTTCCTCATTAATTCTTCCATCTATTCAACAGTCATTTATTGACTCTCTAGTATGTGCCAGGTAGTCTAGATACAGAGATAAATAAGACAAATAGAGTTTGATTCCAACCCTCAAGGAGCTTACAGTGCAGTGGAGTAGCTGCTATGCCATGGCTAGTGCTTCACGCTGTAATGAGAACTTCCGCAAATGTTCTCATCTGGTCTTTCCAGTAACCCTGTGATCAGCAGCGCTGGTTATGTCCCCATTTCCCATCCCTAGTGCTCACGATGATGGATTTCTTAAGGTGATAGAACTTGACTTTGCTCCAGCAATTCTGGCTACAAATCCCTTACCCTTTCTCCTGCCACTAGCTGTATCCTTGTTTCATCCCTGTGCTCCAGATAAGGAAACCGAGGCTGCAGGCCCTGGATAGCTCCTGACGTTGTCATTTCTCACTTTTTCACCACACTGATCCCTCAGGGCAGACCACCCTGAGTCCTCCATTGACAGTTGCTGTTGCCTTTCTTCTTGCAGAAAGCCCTGGGTGTGCGGCAGTACCATGTGGCCTCAGTCCTGTGCCAACGGGCCAAGGTGGCCATGAGCCACTTTGAGCCCAATGATTACATCCGCTATGACCTGCTAGAGAAGAACATCGACATTGTCCGCAAACGGTAAGGCTGCTGGGGGAGCTGTGGAGACGGCTAAAGGTGCTGCTTTTGCTCCCTGCCCCTTGCAGGCAGCATAGCAGGTGCTTGAGGAAGAGTGGTTGATGATGATGGCAGGACGAAGGCCTGAGGGTACAGTGGTCCCTGCTGAGGAGAGGCATTGCAGAGTGGCGGTGGTCTTTCTCCTCTGCCAAGGAAAAGTCTGTTATCCAGAAGCCTGGTGAGATGGGCTGGGCCTACGTGCCAGAGAAATACCTGTTTACTCTTCTGCGAGGGGCCCAGAGAAGAGCTCGGGTGGGACTTGAGTATACCTTTTTTGGGTCTCCCTTTCCTCATTTGGTAAAATGGCAGCCATCTTTGCACTGCTGTCCTGTGTGCCGGGTCCTGGGCCGGATGCTGGCGCCAGAAGGATGAATGAGATGCCACAGGAGGATGGGGTCGGGGCTGGTGGTACACACAGCCAGCGCTGCTCCTGGAACTTGGACAACTCCCCACCTGGGGACAGTGACTCTGGGAATGAGCGAGAACAATGAATATACCCATTTTACAGCCAGGGAACAGGCTCAGATGGAGGAGCAACTTGCCTGAGGCCGCACAGTGAGCGAGTGGTGGGACCTTGTCTCCATGTCCTCATCCAGTGCTCTAGCCATTATCCCACTGCCCTCTCTGTTATCACTGCTCTTTACTGGTATCCTCACTTCAGTTCTAAAGGTCAGGACTGACTTAGTCTTTATCTGATTGTAGTAAGGCTGTGAATGTTTGGCAAGGGCGGTCATACTAATAGGAGCTACCTAAGTGTCCAGTTTGGTCTAGGCATGTCACATACATGATTTTTATTCTTTTCAGCAACTTCTGTAGGTTGTTACACCCTCCTCATTTTGCAGATAAGAAAATCATTGTCATAAAAAGGGACGTTACTAAGGCCCTTGTAGATACTGGGGCTACTTTATTCGTTCTTAACCCTACTCAACCAAGTTTCCCTCTCCCTCAGAGTAAAGCTTTTGGTAGGGGTACCTAACCAAAAAAAAGGAAAACATCAGTGTCAGATTAGGGAAGTGGCCTGCAGGTCCATCTGGCTCCAGTTGCTCCCAGTTTCAGTTCCAGATGTCTTGTGGGTTTCACTGCATGTTAGAATCACCTGGGAAGCTTTTAAAACCAGCCAACACTGGGCCCCTAGCAATTCTGATTCCGGTTGTAAAGGTCTTTTTTGGGGTGGGAGGCGGAGGTTGTAAAGGTCTTACTCCTGAAAATGTGGTCCAAGGATCAGCAGCAGCAGCATCCCTTGGGGCAGTGGTCGGCAAACTGGCTCGCGAGCCACATGCTTTGCCACTCTGTTGACTAATGAGTTTGCCGACCGCTGACCTAGACTCTCGATTCCAATAATTACAGGCTGTTGTTGTTCCTTGTGACTAAGCCCCTATCCCAGTGGTCGGCAAACTCGTTAGTCAACAGAGCGGCAAACCGCGGCTTGCGAGCTGCTTGTGGCTCACGAGCCGCAGTTTGCCGACCACTGCCCTGGGGTGTTGTTAGCAATGCAGAACCTCAGGCCCCAGCCCCGCCCACTAAATCAGAATATGCTGTTTAACACTCTCATCAAACTGTAAGGAGCACTGGCCAGTTTCCCAGCTGGTTCTAACATATACTCACAGTTTTGAAGCATTGTCCCCATCAATATAGGATCTTGTGAAAATACTGTTTTCCCCAGGAAACAATATTTTATTTATTCTTGGAGCTCTCTGACTATAGCTGAGTGGGAAAATGATGGATATTCCTTTAGACTGCAAAGCATTTCTTCCTTGCTCTTCATCATGCTTAGAAGGAGAGTTAACATAGAAGTTTGCTTTACAATAACGTGACAAAGAGTATTATTCACCTTTTAGTCTTTGCTTTAAAAAATTAACCGAAAAGCCCTAACTGGTTTGCTCAGTGGATAGAGCATTGGCCTGTGGTCTGAAGGGTCCCTGGTTCAATTCCAGTCAAGGGCACATGCCCAGGTTTCGGGCTCGATCCCCAGTGGAGAGCGTGCAGGAGGCAGCTGATCAATGATTCTCTCTCATCATTGATGTTTCTATCTTTTTCTCCCTCTCCCTTCCTATCTGAAGTCAATAAAAATATATATTTTTTAAAAAGTAACTAAAAAACTGCCCTCTAAGGCACTGGGAATTTTTTTGGTTTTAATTATATCAGTAAAATTAACCAAAAAAGTTTTTTTTCTTTGCCTGTTTATTCCAACCCTGCATTAACCAGAAAAGTCCATTAACTTTGAGCATTTTCCAGATTAGTGCAGACAAAGGATGTTGCCATAGGGCAGGGGTTCTCACTGGGGGTGTGGGTGCCAATTTTTTCCCTGAGAGGACTTTAGCAATGTCTGGAGACATTTTTGGTTGTCAGTGGCGGGGTGAGGGAGTGAGTGTTATTTAGTGGGTAGAGGCCAGGAACCCTACTGAACATCCTGCAATGCAGAAGAGAGCCTCACAACAAAGAATCATCTGCCCCAAACTCTCTGGGGTGCCATGGTTAGAACCTGTAGGTAGAAAAGAAGGTAGAGTGAGGCTATTCTAAAAAGACTAGAGGACTAGAGGCCAGGTGCACGAAATTCATGCACTCGAGCTGGGGGGGGGGGCAGGAGGTAGAGGGGGGAGGGCTCAGCCCGGCCTGTGCCCTCTCACAATCCGGGAGTCCTCGGGGATGTCTAACTGATGGTTTAGGTGGGGAGTGGGCCTAAGCTGGCAGTCAGACATCCTTAGCGTTGCCTCCAAGGCTTCCTGTCTCATCCCTGGCTTCTGGCTGAGTGGTGCTCCCCTTGTGGGAGCGCACTGACCACCAAGGGGCAGCTCCTGCATTGAGCATCTTCCCCCCTGGTGGTCAGTGTGCATCATAGCAACCGGTTGTTCCGCCGTCCGGCCAGAACAGGCTCTCCAACATCCCCTGAGGGGTCCCGGATTGCGAGAGGGCGCAGGCGAGGCCGAGGGACCCCTCCGGTACGTGATCAGGGCCGAGGAGGGACGCGGAAGGTTGGCCAGCCGGGGAAGGACTGCAGGAGGGCTCCACGGTGTTTCCGGCCCATCTTGCTCAGTCCCAATCGGCCGGACCCCAGCAGCAAGCTAACCTACCAGTTGGAGCATCTGCTCCCTGGTGGTCAGTGCATGTCATAGCTACTGGTCAACTGGTCTGCCCCCCAGGGGTCAGTGCACGTCATAGCGAGTGGTTGAACGGCTGACTGGATGACTGGACACTTAGCATATTTGGCTTTTATTATATAGGATGTTCATGAATTAAACACATTTAAGAATGTTTTGGAAATCCAGGGGACTTGAAGGAGGGACTCTTTCTCCACCCTGTGTCCATGACAGAAGGGGCCCAGTTCTGTCCTAGCTGGTTTGCTCAGTGGTTAGACCGTTGGCTCTCAGACCGAAGGGTCATGGGTTTGATTCCTGGTCAAAGGCATGCACCTCAGTTGCAAGCTAGATCTCTGGCCTGGATCAGGGTGTGTTCGGGAGGCAACCAATCGATGCCTCTCTCTCCCCCTCCTCTCTCCCTTCCACTCTCTCTAAAATCAATGGGAATATATCCTTGGGTGAGGATTTAAAAGAAGAAGAAGAAGGGGTCCAGTCTGTTCCTGGGAACTGGCCCTGCCATTTGGTGAAGCAGAGGGACAGGGATAGAGAGGACCCATTTTGCCGTCCTCAGTTAATCCTCAAGGAAATCTGATGATGGACTCGTCCTGAGGCTTTAGTCGTTGTCGGACTTTTTTATACTAGTTCAGGCTTTTGCTGTCAAGGTCTTTAGTTTTAAAGTCCATGTGCTATTTTTCTTTTCTCCTCTGGGACCCAGAAAGCGGGGTCGTGCCCTGTAACTCCCTGCTCGCCCCACTAGCCTTGGAGATGCTGCACAACAGGGGGCAGACTGTGCCTCAGGCCAGCACCGTTTTTAGTCAAGGTTCTCATGACAGCAGGGCAGAGAGAGTCTCAGAATTGCCACTTGCTCTGCGGTTGCCACAGAGCCAGCGCCTTAGGGAATTCTGGCACAGGGATTTGGTAAATTGAGAGTGAGGGGCTGGAACCCAGGCTGGCTGAAGAGAGGTCCCTGCTTTCCCGGCAGAGTCCTGTTGGCGATAACACTAGTGCTAATGACTAAACAGTACTGCGGGCCGGCGCAGCCTGCAGGGGCTATTGAGAGACAGTGCAGGGCGATGGAAGGAGCACGGACGGTGGAGCCACACTGCTGGGCTCCTCGCGTTCTGCTCTGCCACCCGTGACCTGGAGCACGTACCTCAGCTGTGCTTCAGCTTCCTCGTCGGTCTTGTGAGGACAGAATGAGCTTATACAGTAAAGTGCTTAGAGCGATGTCCCGCTACAAGAAAGTGCTGTCATAAAACCAGTCTATGGCGACAGAAAGCAGCCGGGTTGTTTGGGGACAGAGGAGAGTGGGAGGGCACAAGGAAACCTTTGGGGGTGATGGATGTGTTCATTATCTTGATTGTGGTGATGATTTCACCGGTGTATACATACGTCAAAACTTATCAAATAGGGTACTTTAAATACGTGCCGTTAATTACACCTCAGTAAAGCTGTTTTATTTTAAGTGCTATCTGTTACCTCATTCCAGTCAAAGTCCTGGACTTTATAGATGGGTTGGTGAGCTCCCTGAAAAGGACTGTCGCTAATCTGTCACATTGCTTTAGTAATAGGGTCAGGTCTAGACCCAGAGCCTCTGACTCCTAATCTGATACCCTTTTTTTTTTTTTTTTTTTTACTTATTGGGTGTGAGTGGAACTCTGCCATGCTAGGAGGCCTCAGCCTTGGCATTAGCTGTGTGCATGGTGGGAGGCAGTGTGAGGTCCAGCCGTGGCTGCTGAAGGGCAGCCAGATGCAGTGGGCAGCAGCAGGGAATCATCAGGGCGCCTCAGCTGGGTGGCTGAGGGTTGAGTTGGGGAAACCCTGGGGAGAAGGAAGTATTTGAGTCCTGGCAGGGGCTGCACCTCCCTTAGGGTCAGACTTTTCTGCTGTTTGGCCCTGAGGAGGAAGGGAAATGGGGTCTAATGAGAGGAGGACCAGTGAAAGGCCAGAGCAGTGATATGGGTTTCTGTTCTGAAGAGCTGACAGCCACGTCTTTCTTAGTGGGGTAAGAGCAAGTGGGGCTTAATGAGCAAGGCTTCAGCATAATAGGGTAAGAAGGCCTCCAACCCCTGGGGTGGAGGTTGTGAATGGAGGGTGGGGCAGGTTGGGTGGCGGAGGTACTGGTTTGGACCCTCTTGTCTTTGTGGGGCCCACAGCACAGGGGAGTTGGCCATGGACCGAGAGAGGGTTCAAGGAGAGACTGGCTGCGAACTTGAGCTACTATGACTACTTCGCTGAGCCTCTACTCCCTCTTAGTTGTTTTATTAAATGCCAAGAATACAGAGAGGATTAAACGGTATGAAATACACGTAATCGATGCTCATGAGATAATAGTGATGAATATGCTGGAAAAAAAACAAATATTCTTAAAAACAAAACAAAACACCACCTCTTGTGATTCACTTATTCATCAAGTGATTTTGGATCACCTAGCAAGTGCCAGGCACTGTGCTGTGTGCTGGAGATGCCACAGTGAGCAGGCCACTCCGTCCCCAGCCTTGTGGAGTGAACGGTCCCCTCCTGCCCTCTCTCAGGGTGACCATGTGCACAGAGGGGCAGTGCTGTGGGCAGGCAGGGGATTATGCAGACAGTACCGAGCAACCTCTCCCATTTCTCCAGACTGAACCGGCCTCTGACCCTCTCTGAGAAGCTTGTGTATGGACACCTGGATGACCCAGCCAATCAGGAGATCGAGCGGGGCAAGACGTACCTGCGGCTGCGGCCGGACCGTGTGGCCATGCAAGACGCCACGGCCCAGATGGCCATGCTGCAGTTCATCAGCAGTGGGCTGCCCAAGGTGGCCGTGCCGTCCACCATCCACTGCGACCATCTGATCGAGGCCCAGGTCGGGGGTGAGAAAGACCTTCGTCGGGCCAAGGTGAGCTGAAGGTGGTGTGGGGGGATGGTGGGTGTGACATGAGGTAAGAGGCAAAGCCCTCGAACTGGGCATGGCCTCCAGATTCTGATGGGCTCTTTCTTTGGTTTAGTCATTTAAATTTTTTAAAAATATATTTTTATTGATTTCAGAGAGGAAGGGAGAGGGAGAGAGTGAGAGAAACATCAGTGATGAGAGCGAATCATTGATTAACTGCCTCTTGCACACCCCACACTGAGGATTGATCCTGCAACTGGGCATGTGCCCTGACCGGGAATCAACCGATGACCTCCTGGTTCCTAGGTTGATGCTCAACCACTGAGCCATGCTGTCTGGGCATAGTTTGTTGTTTTTTTTAAATTGTTTTTGTACTTCTCATTCTTAAAATATAATTTACTCATTTTGCAGATGTTAGAAAACCCAAAAAACAAAATGATCCTTAACACGTTAAGCGCCATGTCAGTCACCGGTGACTGACACTGTGCTTTCCGTTTGGACCTTGTCAGTGTCCGGCCGCCAGCATACAGCATATCGGTGAAATCGGACATCGCGGGCTAAATGGAAAGGAAAACAAAACAGGCTGGGCGCTTACCATGTTAATCTTACTACATTTAGGGTATTTTTTTCCTGGTCCTTTATCTGTTATCTTAGAAAAATGATGCAGATGTCAGGTTCTGGTGAATGTTGACAGCTGCTCTGGAGAGGGTAGTTTAAGTTTCCCGTTCTGCCAGCATCGCGTGTGCACCCACTCACACTCTGGTCTGACTACGTGATAGGCTGATGGTTATAATGTAAACCTGAGGCAGCAACGGCACCCTGTAGTCAAGTCCTCCAGCCGCGTGGGGGCGGGGCATGGTTAGGGCCAGACCCAGATGCGGCTCCCACTTGAGTGCTCTCTCTTACTGACTGGCCCCTTTGGGGGCTTTCTGCTTCCGTTTTGCTTAATGAGACACAAGGGGCTGGGTGCCACACTGAATTCCGCACACCCTTCCTCATGAACCAAACCCCTGCCCTGCCCCAGGCTCTGCTGGTGGTACCTTCGTGTGTGCTCACACTTGGCAACAGCAGGTCTCTCCCAGATCTGGGCCTCCACCCTCCCCACTCCCTGCAGTGGAAGTGGGCGCCCCTCGTGGGGGCTGTTGGCAGGAGCTGAATGCTGGCAGGGCCTCAGCCCAGCCAGGCACAGAGCGGGGCATGCAATTGAAAGGGGCCCGGCTCCCAGGGTCAGCACAGCCCAGAGAGCCACTCAGACCCATGGGAAAGGCTCAGGGCAGCTTTCCCAGTCAAGCCCTCTCTTCCCCCACTGGCCCGCCGGTTTGCATCCTGGTTGTACAGTGGCTCTTTTGTACTCGGCTGAGAGGGCCCAGCCTGCTGGCCCGTGGTTGCCATGTTAGTAGCAGCGGTGATGGCAGCGGTGCAGAGGCTCCTGTGGTGCCCAGACCTGGGACCTTACCACCCCTCTGGGTGACTGACTGCCCACAGCAGGGCCACCACCCTCAGGGGCTGGCCTTCCCCGTACTTTGTGAATTCAGAATCTACCTTCTGGAGGTGAGATTCACAGGATCATAAGGTTTCAGAGCCCATTCCCCCATTTATTTAACAAATGTTTATTCAACATTAATTCTCTGCCAGACCCTTCTAGGGGCTAGCAATGTGGTGTGAACAAGACAGATGGGCCCTGCCATCACGGACCTTAATTAGTCTGGTAGGGAGACAGAGCTAAACAGTCACACAAATAAATAGGAAATTGCCAGTTTGTATATGTTATGAAGGGGAAGCGCAAGACTCTGAGAATAAGAAAACTGTCAGATTTGTGGTTTGGAGGGGAATGGACACCTCTTTGAGGATGTAACATGTAAACTGGAACCTACCTGAGCAGATAAGTTGATGTTAACTGGAGGAAGAACATTCTAGAGAGAACAGTGTGTATAAAGGCCCCAAAGCAGGAAGCAACTCGGTGCATTTATGGAATTGAAAGGGAGCTCCGTGTGTGAAAGAGAGGGTGGGATGAGGTGTTTGGGGGCAGGGGTAGTCAGGGCCTTGAGGACCATGGGCTCCATCCCAGGAGTCATTGAGCTTGAGGAGGAGAGGCAGATGGGCAGATTTACATGGGTGGGGCGAGAGGCAAAGTGATCTGTCCAGGGTCACACAGGCAGCCTGAAGGGTCTAGGCCAAGTTCAGGCCCAACACTGATGTACCACTCGGGGCACCGCACTGCCTCTTTCCCACTTGCACAGACACCCGTGCATATGCACCAGACACGACTGCCTGCCTCCGTCCTTGGTACCAGTTTTATGAGTGACTAGTTTGTCAGTGACAAAGCCAGTATATTAATAATTAATTGGGAAGAGACTGCTCTGGGAGAATCCAATGGGCCCTCGAAGGGTACATGGTTGGTCTGGCGTTTAGGTGGAGGGGGTTACGTGGTCTTGAGGGTGTTTTATTGAGGGCCCAGGGGAGCTGACAGTGGGCCCCTCCTCTGCCTGGGAGCATGGCTCTCCTGCCCAGAGGCTGGCGGGTCTCATTTCCTGGTTCTGCCTTGAGGACGCTGTGCAGTCCAAGGTAGTCATACCCTCTTGTCACTGGGGTTTCACCTGTCCTGGGGCATGCCATGGCTTCCGGATAAACCCCGGGCTCACATCCATGTGCTGGGAAGCCTGCCTACCCTCTGAGGAGGCTGCCTTCTAATTACAGACAGAATGGGTTTGGCCCGCCCCATTGTTCTGTTGAAACCTACATTTCAGGACATGGTTCATTTGGCAGTCTTTCATTTGGGGCCCATCAAATATATTACCAAGTACTGAGCACCTAGGCGGTGCCAGATGCTGGCCTAGTGTCCTGAGATATGGGAAGGTGCCGTTATTTCATATCAGAATGTCGTTCTCGGGCTCTGGGGGGAACAGGCCTGGTTTCAAACCCTGGCTTCTCTGTTTAATTCTGGGACCACCAGCAAGTGGTTCCCCTCTGATCCTCTGTTTCTGCATCTGTAAAACGGCTTGAGGACAACACCACCCTCCCTCATGGGATGGGTGGTGAGGCTATTTAGCGCGGTGCCCCTTCCGTAGGCGGGCAGTCCATGTCAGCGGGATTACAGATGAGGCATCCGAGGCTTAGGTGGAGAAGTGCACCAGTTCTGCGTGGCGTCCCCTCACTGACGGCCTTGGCGGAGGACTGAGTGCCAGAGGGCCCTTGGAGGTGATGAAGCCCAGTTCCTTCTACAAATAAGGAAACTGAGACCCAAGGCAGGAAAGGAACTTGTTCTGGACCCGCTCCCTGACCAGGAATCGTAAAACTGGGCTCTGTCTCTGCTCACTTGCTTCCCTCCCAGGCCTGCCAGCTGAAACCGTGGGCCGCTGTCCAAGCCCTTTGGGGCTATTTGTAGAAGGCCTCCGGGAGAGGGCCTGTCTCCACATTGCCAGCATGTCAGGGCCGTGTCAGGGCCATGGGGGAGGTCAGGTGGGAGGAGGGCATGAGCAAGGGTTATCCCAGACACAGACTGTGTTACTAATGCTCTGGGTATTGATTTGTCTCGATAGGACATAAACCAGGAAGTGTATAATTTCCTGGCATCGGCAGGTGCCAAGTATGGCGTGGGCTTCTGGCGGCCTGGCTCTGGAATCATTCACCAGGTAATGCAGGGCTTGGCCTGCCTTTTGTGGGGGTGGCGGGCTGCCCTTAGGGGACCAGAGAGCACCTCCAGGCCTGCAGACCAGGGGCTCAGGGCTCAGGGCTCAGGAGGGAGGCGGAGAGATGGATGACGACATCTCAGTCAGCCCTTAGGCTTCTCCTCTCTCATTTTTG
Source organism: Corynorhinus townsendii (assembly GCA_026230045.1). Taxonomy (NCBI): domain Eukaryota; kingdom Metazoa; phylum Chordata; class Mammalia; order Chiroptera; family Vespertilionidae; genus Corynorhinus; species Corynorhinus townsendii. Next base: position 215,046,431 of record JAPDVU010000003.1, read on the forward strand.
CATTAATTTTCATTATGTCAAGTTATACGTCCTTTTTTTTAAAATATGTTTTATTGATTTTTACAGAGAGGGAGGGAGAGGGACAGAGAGTCAGAAACATCGATGAGAGAGAACATCGATCAGCTGCCTCCTGCACACTCCCCACTGGGGATGTGCCCGCAGCCCAGGTACATGCCCTTGACCGGAATCGAACCCGGGACCCTTGAGTCCACAGGCCGACGCTCTCTCCACTGAGCCACACCGGTCAGGGCCCAGGTTACGCTTTCTCCCTTTCCATGTAAGAAGTTAAAATAGTCCCTCTGGCCACCGCAGTGACCAGCATTTTAAGTTTGGCATGTTTCTCGCTGCCCTTCTAAGCTTTACAGTTTTGTGTTGCTTTTGGCTATGCTTCTTCACACAGGTGGGACCCCTTGTGCAGTCAGCTAACGCCAGCTGAGCACATGCCGGGGCCAGGCATAGGCTTAGCACTTTCAGATAGCCACTTCCTCAGGCTCACCACCACCCTGTGAGTAGGGGGTTTTATTAGCCACACCTTACAGGTGAGGAAACGGAGGCACAGAGAAGTAATCTACTTGCCCAGAGGTGTGTTGGGGGAATACTTCCATTGGCCCAATTATGGAGCTGGATTTGCATCCAGGTGCCTGGCCCTGGTGCCAGTGCTCCCCGCTGCTGTGCAGCCTCCTGTCACACTGGGCGCGCTTCCCCCTCAGGGCCCCCAGCACTCTAGGTGTCTTTCCGGCCCCTTCATGGCAGTCGGTAGGATGAAGATACTGTAGGCCACGGGCCCTGTCCGGCCAGCCGTTCTTCCAGGGACTCTCCAGCAAGGACTTGTCTCTTGGCTGGCAGTTGTGTCTCTGTAAGTGCACGTGTTTGTGTTTGGGGAGATGGGTGCCTAGCTTTTCATCACATGACCACTCTTCTGGTTTGTGGCTAGGCACTGACTGTGTATCTGTCATACATGTGAAACCTGCCCTGCACCTTTCCAAGGTGACCCTCCTGCCCACCTCCATCCCAGGCCTCACTTCCCAGGCCACCTTCAAGACAGCTGAGTCAGGCTGTAATCTGACCCCGTGGGTCCCCAGCACCGCCCCTTCTGAAACCAGAGCCACGGATCGCTGCTCTGCCCTTTCAAACCATTGCCCTTGCCAGGAAGGGGCTGCCTAGCAGTAGCAGGTCACATTCGTCTGCAAAGGCCAGAAAGCCTCTCTCAGTGGCAGGGCCAGGGAGTCAGGTAGACCCAGCCTTGGCCTTTTGTTGCTAAGGACACCCTAATCCAGGTGTCCCCCATTCTACCTCAGTACAAATGCCCAGGCCTTTTTGGAAGCTCCTGGACCAAAGTTTGAGGAAGGCAGCTCACACCTGCCACTGGCCACCAGCTAAGCATACAGCCTGATGTATTTGTTTCTTTAAAAAGGAAATTCTTTACTTTTCTCTCCCCTTTGATGTCATTTCATCAGCAGTTTTAATCCACCATGTCCAAGTCAAACCTTAACTCCTTTCCCTCCCCCTTGAATGCTTTGGCAGCTTCTTCTCTGCATCTCCCCTGCCAGGGCCTGCCCCCCCCACCCCACCCCACCCTCGTGCCCAGCATTGGCGCCCTCTTGTGGGACCCCCTTACAGTGACCCCGGTGTGTGCCAAGTGCTTTCCCCACCGCCCACCGACTTTGTGCTCTAGGGGACAGGGACGGTGGCTTATTTCTTCCTCTGGGCCCGCAGCCAGGTCAGTACAGAATAGGTCCTCAGTGTATGTGTGTTGCATGGATAGATGGTTGAATTTCCAGCTTTATGTTCTAGATGTTAGTTCAGCCTAAAATACACTTCTCCCACCATCACCCCTACCCCCATTCACCCAGCCATAGCCAGCTGACCATCGAGGTCACCGTCATAACCAGCTTCATGATGACACTTGGTGTAGCCCATGGGTCTGCACTAGCCTCTCCCTTCTGGGCGTGGACCACACTGTGGTCTACATCCTGTGGGCACACTGAATTCTGTGTGCTGGTCTTCATGGATCAGTCTTTGTACCAGACTGAGGCAAGGAGGGCCAGAGAAATGAATCCGTTAACCAGAGGTCTCGCCAACAGTTGTTTTTTGTTAGAAATTTCCTCTATGTTGGCCTGTCCTCCCAGCCTGCTGCCACCCTTGGGAAGGGGCCAGATTTTTAACTCGGCGTTCCTAAGAGGAGGGCCCCTCGTACCTTACCGAGTCACCAGGCAGGTGCCTGGCCAGAGCAGAGGCCCTGGGGTTTCTGTGATGCTGCAGGGAGCCTGCCCACCACTTGGTGGGTCCTGACAGTTCATAGAGCCTTTCACATCTCTGATCTCATCGGTCCTTCCCAACACCCATATGTGTGTCAGGGGGATAATTCCATCTGACAGATGAGCAACAGAAACTCAGATAAAGGATCTTGCTGCAAATAATAAATTAAAAAATGATGCATCTCCCAGGCACTATTACAGTTTAATAGTGCAGGGAAGCACTTACAAGCCCAAGTCATACAGCCAGGAGCTGTCGGAGCAATTCATGAGCCCAGGCCACCCATCTCCCATGTTTCTGGCTCTTCTGGGACCCACCGGAGGGATCCTACCTGGAGGAGTGCCTGGGAAGGCCCCCTGGCCCAGTCTCAGCAGGGGGCAGTTTTATAGACCCCCTTTTGGGGCCCTACCTCCATTCTCTGCTGAAGGCTTTTTAAAAAGTATATATTTTTATTGATTTCAGAGAGGAAGGGTAGGGGAGAGAGAAAAACATAAGTGATGAGACAGAATTATTGACCAGTTGCCCCCTTCACACCCCCTACTAGGGATCGAGCCCGCAACCCGGGCATGTGTCCTGACCAGGAATCTAACTGTGACCTCCTGGTCCATAGGTCGATGCTCTACTACTGAGCCACACTAGCGGGGCTGAAGGCTTTTAAAGCTTAAGATCTTGGGTTCTTGAGATCTTTTTCAGATCATTCTGGAAAACTATGCATATCCTGGGGCTCTTCTGATTGGCACTGATTCCCATACCCCCAATGGCGGTGGCCTGGGGGCCATCTGCATTGGAGTCGGGGGTGCTGATGCAGTGGACGTCATGGCTGGGATTCCCTGGGAGCTGAAGTGCCCCAAGGTGAGGAGTAGGGAAGGGCTTGCTCCGGGGTGGCTGCGGCGGGGTGGTTGCTGAGGATGAATGGGATGTGTGGGACCCAAAAAGGATGAGTGAGTAGGTCAGCCTCCCAGGTCTGTGGAAAGGACGCAGGGAGAGATAAGCTGAAGTGGGTTATTAATCTAGCAAGTGGGTTCCTGGTTGGCACATGGCGCACAGGACCTGTAATTGCTGCCTTGCCCCATCTCTTCAGGTGATTGGTGTGAAGCTGACGGGCTCACTCTCCGGTTGGACCTCACCCAAAGATGTGATCTTAAAGGTGGCAGGAATCCTCACAGTGAAAGGTGGCACGGGCGCTATTGTGGAGTACCATGGACCTGGCGTGGACTCCATCTCCTGCACTGGTGAGGAAGGCGCCACGTGAAGGGACCCTCAGCCTGCGTTGGGCCAAATGGGACCTGTAGTTGAGCCAGAGGAGCAGTGAATGGCGTTCCACTGAGAATCTGTCCAGTCAGTTGGGGACTTGGGATGGACACTTACAGGCAGAGCGGAGATGGTTAGTCCAGGTCCCTCATTAAACAGGGGAGGAGATGGAGGTCCCTCCAGGAGGGCAGGGCACTGCCCTGTGGCCACACAGAATTGGGGCTGAGCCAACTTCTGCTGCAAGGCTCTGGCCATGGCACTGGGGTACCATGGCACTTGGGTGCTGCAGAAGATGACCCAGAGAGGACGGAGGTTAGTGGTGGTGGGATTGGGGAGCCAGAGCCAGGGCTCCCCTACTCTCACCCCTTTCCCACATCTTCTCTTGGCTGGAGTTGGAGCCTCACTCACTCCCCTTGGATTGGTAGGAGCCGGGCCTTTCCTGCTCATCACTCCTGATGACCTGGCCTCAATGCCTGGGCCTTCAGAAATCCAGGGAGACTTGGACCAGGCCTGAGATGGCCCAGTCCAGGCGCCCCGTGGTGCCTGTCTCAGTGCCACAGAGCTACTGTTCAGCTGGCCCTTGCACTCTTCCCATGTTGGGGACGGGGGCCACTCTTACAGGCTGCCCTTCCTACTATTGACACCTCAGTCAGGAAGTCAATAACAAACCCAGACTTATGCCCCAGTGGCCTTATGAGGCCAGTATTTTGACAGCAGTCAGGACATCTGTAAGCCTTGCCAGTTATTGATTGATTGATTGATTGATTGATTGATTTCAGGGAGGAAGGGAGAGGTAGGGGAAAAAAGATAGAAATATCAGTGATGAGAGAGAATCATTGATTGGCTGCCTTCTGCACACCCATCTGGGGATCGAGCCTGCAACTGGGCATGTCCCCTGACGAGGAATCGAACCGTGGCCGCCTGGTTCATAGGTCGACACCTAACCAGTGAGCCACACTGGCCGGTCAGCCTTCAGTACACTGGCTGCTACTCTGCTGAGCAGGACAGCCAGTCCAGAGCCAGAGCCCGGCCTGTAAGGCCGAACCTTGTGTTCTCTTCACGCCACCCAGCTGCTTCTCTGAGCCCCCACAGCTGCGCTCTGGCCCCCAAGGCCTCTCTGCCTTGGCCCCGGTTTTAACCTGGCCACCAGGTGGCCATGTGAGCAAGGGAGGAAGTGCTGGTGTGAGATGGAGAGCACACCTAGCAGGTGTGTGGGACCACGCCAGCTGCTCAGCAGCCCCACGGACTCTTTCTCCTCAGGCATGGCGACCATCTGCAACATGGGTGCAGAAATCGGGGCCACGACTTCAGTGTTTCCTTACAACCACAGAATGAAGACCTACCTGAACAAGACGGGCCGGACAGGTGAGCCAGCAGGGGCGGGGTGGAGGGGGTAGAACAGTCATCAGCTACACCTTTCCCTTTAGGACAGGGCTCCTAAACCTGGCGTCTCCAGACTGGCTTCGGGGGCTCTGAAGAGCCCCCAAAAGTGTCTGCGGTTATGTGTGTGCTCTTGTTTCAGAGCGGGTGTCTGGTTCTCACCAGCTTCTCGAAGGGCCTCAGGATTGGACTTGAGTTTCACCTGAGCCGGTGCTCAATGTTGAATCTTCTTGGCCTGGTCCCTGGTGCCCCCTGCAGGAAGGTCTGGAAATGGCATAGATCTTCTCTTTATAATTCCTGCCGTAACAAGGGGCGGAGGAAAAACATTTGTCAACAAGACCCCTTTCCCAGCCTCCCTCACCACTTCCCTGAGGTTCTAGCGTGGCGTCTCTAGCCTCGGAAGGGCAGTGAGCGAGGGTGATTGGTGGAGCCCGAGGCCAGGGCGCTGAGGGGAGAGCGAGTCTGTTTGCTTCTAAACTCTGAGCACATGGAGTCACTCCTGGAAGGCCCTCCCCTCCTGTCCATTCCCAAGTAACTTCTTCAAAACTCAGCACTTCTCATCTCCAGGCAGCTTCCCTGACTCGGGTCTCAGCCGCTTCTCCTGTGTGCCCGTGTTCCTGTGTCTGTCAGCGTATTGTCCCTCTGGCTCAGGGGCACTAGACTAGCTCCTCGAGGTCAGGGACAGCGTCCTATGCTGCTGGTTTTGTTTGTTTGCCAGCAGGGCCCAGGGCCCAGGGTTTGGCAGGTGCTGGTAATTGCGGCTGGGATGGTTGGGTGCGTGGGTGGATGGATGGATGGATGAGGTCTCAAGGACCCATGACCAGTTTCTGTTTCACATACTTCAGCCCCCCTCCCTTGTTGATTTCAGACATTGCCAACCTAGCTGAGGAGTTCAAGGATCACCTGGTACCTGACCCTGGCTGCCATTATGACCAAGTGATTGAAATTAACCTTAATGAGGTGAGGAAGGGACCTGGATCCAAGGAGTTTCTGTGGGGAACTCAGGCTCCACTTGGTGTGCCCTGGGGAAGTCAGGGTGGGCCCTGGCCTGCACACTAGCAGGGCTCCTGGGCCTCTGGTTCCCCAGTGCCCCTGCCAGCTGCTGCCTGAATCAGGCTCCAGTGCATTGGGAGGGGCTGCAGGAGGGCTGTATGGCCAAGGGGAGCACAGAGGGGGCTGTGGCTGATTCGGAAACTGGTTCAGTCTGCCACACCTTAGCTTTAGCAGAAGTCAAGATTATGTCCTGGGGCTTGCTGTGTTGTCTGAGGTCAGGCCTGAGATTCCCAGGCGTAAGCAGAGTTTGGGGCCCTGAGACCTGCAGATGAGGCCAGAGGACAGGCAGCCTATGGGAGGGACTTGGTGAGCAGGGACCAGCCAGCCTCTGAGGAAGAGAGGCTGTCCACGCTCCAAGATCTGTTCTCTCCCTCTCTTTCTACTTCTCATGCCTTTTTTCTTCAGCTGAAGCCACTCATCAATGGGCCCTTCACCCCTGACCTGGCTCACTCGGTGGCAGAAGTGGGCGCTGTGGCCGAGAAGGAAGGCTGGCCTGTGGACATCAGAGTGGGTGAGCTGCTGCCCTCTGCCGGGAACCGGCCTTAGGGCCAGTGGGTCTGCCGGGGCTGTGGACAGTTGCCTGAACTCACCGTGGGTGCTTCCTAAATGTACCAGGCACTTTCTGAAATTGTTTGGGTTTGCTTTATGGCTTTTTAAAGAAATTACTTTTCCTTGGTATAAAAGAAATATGCTCATAGTAAAACACCCCTAATCTCAGCCCCCAACTAGAAACCAGCTCTAGCTCTTTGAGATGTGTGCTGTTTCTGTGCTCACACACACGTGTGTGTCCTTCTGTACGAACATGTCACCATATTACCCAGGATGCCTGGTTTTACTTTCTCTATACGGACACACTGGCATGTCGTCATCACTAGCACCTGCCGTTGTCACCGCAAGTGTGGCTGTGAAGAGCATGGGTCCCGGAGCCAGGTGGCCTGTGTTTGAATCTGGCTCTGCCTCTTCACAGTTGGGTGATCACGGGCAAGTTACCTCCCTCCCATGTCCTGGTTCTCTGTCTGTAAAATGGGGTGGTAATCGTACTTCTCGTTGAAGTCTTGGGAGGAATGACAAGTTAATATATGAAAAGAGCTCTCTGCAGTGTGTGGCATAAAGTGCTGTATAATGTGGTCTACCTTACTAATTGAAGCAAATAAAATACTTGGTGGTTTAATAATTAGAAAAAAACAGCTGAATTGATGAGACTAGACTGTCTTGATACCTATAGATAGTATGTCATCCTGACTTTTGTAATAACCGTGATAACAGACTTTTAAAAACGAACTCTTTCCCCCCTGATTGAACCAATTTTTAAAAATCCGAGAATTCCAGAAAGTCTAAATGAAGAGAATGAGCATCTCCTGTCGCCCTCACCCAGCAGTGGCCTGTCTCAGTGGAGCCCCCTGGTGTGCACACACCTGCAGAGCACATTATCGTAGGAGCAGTGGCGTGCTCAGTGGTCACACTGTCTTCCCTTAAATGGCTGGGTCGTGAGTAGCTGTTTCTCTCAGGAGAGCTGGGTTGCTTCCAACTCGTTTCTGTTATGAACAACCCTGGCCCAGCACAGTTGGTGAACACTTGACCAAGTCTGCAGAGTTGCAGTCGGGTGGAGACCTCTGGCCTCCTCCTGACTCCTGGCCCCACCACCCACAATGTACCAGGTCTCATCGGCAGCTGCACCAACTCCAGCTATGAGGACATGGGACGCTCAGCAGCTGTGGCCAAGCAGGCGCTGGATCACGGACTCAAATGCAAGTCCCAGTTCACCATCACACCAGGCTCTGAGCAGATCCGCGCCACCATTGAGCGGGATGGCTATGTGAGTGCCCACGTGGCCCTACCCCTGGCTCCCACCGCTGAGTAATGTGGCTTCAGGACAGGACAAGCCATAGTGTTGTCGGCTAGAGCTGCTCAGGTCCCTGCAGCTGCCCAGGGTTCCAGGCAGCTCTTCATCCCTCAAGCAGCCGAGCCACCTTTCCCTGCCCCTGATAATGCCTGTCCGCCTTTCTCCCCTGCAGGCACAGGTCCTGAGGGATGTGGGCGGCATCGTTCTGGCCAACGCCTGTGGCCCCTGCATTGGCCAGTGGGACAGGTGAGAGGCACGTCTTTGGTTGGATAGTCCCTTGTGTCCTGGGGTTTGGAGCCCCAGGTGTTGAGGGGAGATGTTATTGGGAAGGAGATGGGGCTCTAGCTTCAGGCGGGCCTGGAAAGTTGGGCTGGAAGTGAAGAGGAAGAGCCCTGCAGTGGGACTGACTGAAGCCGAGGCTGTGGGAAGAAGCCAAGGAGGCCTCATCCTACTGGACACAGCAGGGGCTCCCTCAGAGCCATTTGAAGAGGGGCAGTGGCCCAGGTCGGCAGAGTCAGGCCCTGGTCTGGCTCTGCCTGTCTTTTCTCTGGTCTCAGGTGAACCTCAGTGACTCCCAAGGTTCCCTCTTGCTCGTCTGCGGGTGTCCCATAGTGGAGGCTCGTTTCAGGGTCTTCCTGTTCCCCCTTCTCAAGAGGTAGGCAGAATGGGCCCGGTGACAAGGCCCGACATCCCTAACCCTGTCCTCTGACCTGGCAGAAAGGACATCAAGAAGGGGGAGAAGAACACAATTGTCACCTCCTACAACAGGAACTTCACAGGTCGCAATGATGCGAACCCCGAGACCCATGCCTTCGTCACATCCCCAGAGGTGAGATGACCTAGCCAGGCCCTAGCCTGGGACTGCCTCTGGGGGCCCTGCCTCCAGCCAGTCAGGGGAGGCGAGGGACATGGGGCTTGGGACAAGGGCATTTGAACCACGGATCTGTCTGGGAGGGTTGGCAGTGAAGGGCAAGGGGTTATGGGAGCAGACACCAAGGTCACAGGCCTCGCCAGCACCAAGCATCGTGCTCCCATGGTGCCACTACTTGGCCCCTCACGTCCCAGGAGTCAGAGGTGCCTGTTTAGTACAGCGGTGACCACGAACAGGAGCTTCAGAATTAGCACCGGGACAAATGCCGCTACCCAGCCGCCCTGGCTTGGCCAGGCCACTTCCCTGTGCCCCGGATCCTGTCAGGACTGCATGAGCAACACAGAGAGCACGAGCACTGTCAGCTGGACAAGGCTGCCTCGTTAGGATGAACCTGGAGTGAGCCCCGTGCTCCAGGCACTTGGTGGGGGTTCAGCACACAGCCAGTCCTTTTTTTCTTTTAATTTTATTTCAGAGAGGGAGAGAAACAACAGTGATGAGAATCATTGATCGGCTGCCTCCTGCATGCCCCACACTGGGGATTGAGCCTGCAATCCAGGCATGTGCCCTGACCGGGAATCGAACCGTGACCTCCTGGTTCATAGGTCAATGCTCAACCACTGAACCACATTGACCAGGCCAGCCAGTCCTTCTTGATTTGACTTTTTAAAATGAGTATTTGAGAAGTACTTTGTTTTCTTTGCTAAAAATGAGTGACAAGATGGCCTTCCATGTTTCCAGTGTGCTACCCACTTAGGGACATTTTTATATATATAAACAACCCTGGCCCAGCACATATATACTAGAGGCCTGGTGCACGAAATTCATGCACTCGGTGGCGGGGGGGGGGGGGGGGTGGGGGCGGGTCCCCTGAGCCCAGCCTCAGACATTCTTAGCGGGCACCCTTAGCACTGCTGTGGAGGTGGGAGAGGCTCCTGCCACAGCCGCTGTGCTCGCCAACCTTGAGCCCAGCTTCTGGTGTGGCACTCCCCCTATGGGAGCACACTGACCACCAGGGGACAGCTCCTGCCTTGAGCGTCTGCCCCCTGGTGGTCAGTGCGTGTCATAGGACCAGTTATTCCACCGTTTAGTCGATTTGCATATTAGCCTTTTATTATATAGGATTTTTTAAAATATATTTTTGTTGATTCCAGAGAGAAAGGGAGAGGGAGAGAGAGAAAAACATCAATGATGGGAGAGAGTCATTGATTGGCTGCCTCCTACATGCCCCCTACTGGGGATGGAGCTCATAATCTGGGCATGAGCCCTTCACTGGAATTGAACCCAGGACCCTTCAGTCCACAGGCTGACACTCTATCCACTGGGCCAAACTGGCTAGGGCTCTGCTTAGGGACATTTTTATCACAGCAGGGCCTCTCCCCGCCCAGGGTGGCACACCTGGGAGAAGAGAGTGTACCCAGCAGTGCTGGCCCTGCCCTGAGGAGGACACTGAGGTCCAGACCCCAGTGGGGAGTGGGTGAGGTCAGACTGCCCTGGGTTCAAGTCCTCTGCAGACCCGATGGCTGATGGTCCCAGAGCTATTCCTGCAGCTCCAGCCTCTGCAGAGACTGGAAATTTCCTGGGCTGTGCTCCATTTTAACCTAGGCTTTGGCTAGAGATGGGGGACCAGAGTGGCATTCAGTGCTAACCAACAAACTGGCTGCCTCCGTTTCAGATTGTCACAGCCCTGGCCATTGCTGGCACCCTCAAGTTCAACCCAGAGACTGACTTCCTGACAGGCAAGGACGGCAAGAAGTTCAAGCTGGAGGCCCCGAACGCGGATGAGCTTCCCCACGCGGTGAGCGGGCACTGTACCCTGTGCTCTCAGTCCTGCCGGCCCCGGGCCACTGTCGGTGCGGTGTGGCCAACACACTGCCTTCCCACACCTTGGCCCTGGGCAGGCATGGTGGTGCCGTTAGTGATGGTAAAGCAGCTGTGTCCATTGGGAGGGAAGGGCTTCAGGCACAGGGAGCTTGCCTCCTGTGAGAGGGGACTGAGGATCCAATACCCATGTCCCTGTCCCTCCACAGAATTTCGACCCTGGGCAGGACACCTACCAGCACCCTCCCAAGGATGGCAGTGGGCAGCGGGTGGACGTGAGCCCCACCAGCCAGCGTCTGCAGCTCCTTGAGCCTTTTGACAAATGGGATGGCAAAGACCTGGAGGACCTTCAGATCCTTATCAAGGTCAGCAACGTGGGGACGAGAACAGCCCCAGCCTGCCTGGGCACCTTTCCTGACCGGCAGGACAGCTGTGAAACCACATGTGCTCCCCGGGGCCTGGGGAGGAGAAGGGCAAGGTTAAGGTGAGGGGTGGGAAGGGAGGTTTGGCTGCAGAGGAGCAAGGGCATCTGAAGCCCAGTGTCCCCTTCACTGCCCCGGGCCAGGCAGAGCTGGATCTGGGCAGCCACTGTCATCTGGTTGCTGCTGGTGAGGGCCACCTCCACTGGGAAGGGGCAGTGAATGCCCCACAGGGAGGGCAAGAAAGGCATGTGTGACCTAGCACAGCAGGTCTCCACCCCTCAGTGGAGCCATGGATTGCTCTGTTCCCAAAACGGCATTAGTGGTGTGGCCTGTGTTCGGGAGCTGAGCAAATACAAGCCTTTGTGGTGTGGGCAGAGGCCTCGCCCCCAGGGTGGACATGAATTGATGCCATTTACTAAGGAGCCTCCAGACAGTGACTCAGGTAGCATTAAGCCTGGACTTCTCTTACTGGGGGCCTGGGCCAGAAGGGCGAGCGAGCAGACCTACCTGGCTGCCCTGACTAGCCTCTGCCCCCTTTGAGTGTCCATTCCAGGAGATCTCACTCCCAAGGCCTGTGAGGGGCCTTGCTTGAGCCCTTTTGCCCACAGGTGACAATGCCAGGGCTGCAGACCACCCATCTTGCACCTCTTCTCTGTCACTGGGCCTGCTGCCTGCCTCTGGAGGGCGGCTCCCCTAATCCACCAGTCAAGGGCCATGGACCAATCTCTGTCCTCTCTGCCCACCCACCCAAGGTCAAAGGAAAGTGTACCACTGACCACATCTCAGCTGCCGGCCCCTGGCTCAAGTTCCGTGGGCACCTGGACAACATCTCCAACAACTTGCTCATTGGTGCCATCAACATTGAAAATGGCAAGGCCAACTCTGTGCGCAATGCCGTCACCCAGGAGTTTGGTCCTGTCCCTGACACTGCCCGCTACTATAAGGTGGGTCAGAGTCAGTGGGAGCAGGGGAGTGGGGTCCTCGGGCACCTCCTGGTGGCCGGGTGGGGCAGAGTGGGTGGTCCAGGGGCGGGGGGTGCTCTCCATCTAGGAGCCCACACCAGGAGCTCTGCAGTTGAACGATGTCCAGTGCCATGGAGGCAGTCCCACGTATGTCACCTCCACTGAACATGCACTGCTCTGCTCTGCTCCCACACTGTGGCCTCCGCCCCGCCTGCCTCTGTGCTGAGCACTTTGGTGGGTTGCACCTCCCCTTGCCCAGGGCCTGGTTCACCTCTGACTTACCTGTCCTTGGGGAGCAGGTGAGGAGGGGCCGCTCCAGTCCCATGACCTGTGAACTTCAGGAAGCCCAGAGGCAGGGTGGGCAGGGCCAGGTCCTCCTCTTCCTCATACCTCACTCCTCCCCTTCCTAACAGAAACATGGCATCCGGTGGGTGGTGATTGGAGACGAGAACTATGGCGAGGGCTCAAGCCGGGAGCATGCGGCGCTGGAGCCCCGCCACCTCGGGGGTCGGGCCATCATCACCAAGAGCTTCGCCAGGATCCACGGTGAGCTGGAGCCAGGCCCCGGACCCCCTTCCCCGCTCTGGGGTTCTCACTGGCAGCCCAAGGTCACTGGCTGCTGGGTGTGGAGCCATGCGCCTGGTTTCCAGGCTGTGCCTGTGGCTCCCGTTTTCCACACCCCCAGCCTCTGCCTCCTCAGATTCCTGTTGAGTCTGACACCCACAGCTTCCGGTCTCTGGCAAGCACTGATCTTGCTTCCAGACTTGTGGGCACAAACAGGTGAAATCCAGGCCACATGGTCAACAGGGTGTCTGCTGGTGAGTGTCTGTCAGGAAGGCTTTACGGACACAGCACCCACACACTGTAGGACCCTACCGAGAGGCAGCGCATCGCTGGGAGTGCAGCCAGCCTGGGCCTGTGGTCACTGTCCCACGTTGGTCCCCAGGTGGCAGGACTAGGCTGTCTCCCAGAGCCCTAGCTGCACTTAGAAAAGGCTGGGAGGTTCCCACCCAGAGAAGGTGGACAGGCTCTGCCCCCTGCGGGCTGAATGTGTTTTCTGCCTTCCAGAAACCAACCTGAAGAAGCAGGGCCTGCTGCCCCTCACCTTCGCTGACCCAGCCGACTACAACAAGATTCACCCCGTGGACAAGCTGACCATCCAAGGCCTGAAGGACTTTGCCCCTGGCAAGGTCAGGGAGCCAGGGAAGGGGGACAGACTGGCCACCCATCTCTCCAAGGGCCCTCCTGAGGGGGGCATACAGAGGGCAGCCACCTTGATTCCCTTCCTACACCTGGCCCCACCTGCACCTCTTCCCATGAGCCTTTGTTCCAGCTGGAAGGGCCCTTAAATTCTCCAGGCAACCCCAATGGGGAAAGTGCCTCCCCAGAAATGAGGGGGGGAGCCAGCTCAGGTCCTCCTACTGTTCACTCATTAGCTCAGGCTTGGCACTCAGAGGCCAACAGCTCATGCCCACTAGGACCCACTTGGCCTCAGGAGTGATTTTATTCAGGTCTTACCACTGGCCTAGGACTTGGTTCACCTGCTGGCAGCCAAGGCCCCAGGCGGTGCCCTGACCTCCAGCAGAACCCAGGGCTATGTTCCTAAGAGCCACTCCACCCACACCCGCCTCCTCTCTTGCAGCCGCTGAAATGCATCATCAAGCACCCCAACGGGACCCAGGAGACCATCCTCCTGAACCACACCTTCAACGAGAGCCAGATCGAGTGGTTCCGCGCTGGCAGTGCCCTCAACAGAATGAAGGAGCTGCAGCAGTAATTCCCACCCCGCCCTCAGGCTCAGCTCCAGTGTCACCGCTGAGTGCTGCATGTCACCAGAACCAGATCTGACCCGACCCACCCGGGCTTCCTGCACCGAGAAGGCATGGCCAGGCCTCCTGCCCGCCCGCCCTCAGCCCACGGAGCGGCTGTGGTTGGAGGGTTGTTAACCTGCCTTCCTGTTTTTAGTTTGGTTCAGATCTTGAGCACCGCCATGCAGCTGTATTTATTTTTGATGACAAGACTCCCATCTAAAGTTTCTCTCCTGTCTGATCATTTCACTGGTGGCTGAAGGATTTTAAAGAACCTTTTGGTCTTGCAAGGAAAATAAGAATCCATTCAGTGACTGTTCCTGTGTGAGTGATGGTGTCTGTGCTGTTATCAACTCCAGGGTTGGGGGCTCTTCTCACCAAAGTTGGTGGAAGCCCTCAGTAATCAAGCCACAGCTGGACCCGTCACTGCATGAAGCAGACGTGAGCCAGCAGACTCCCCACTTCTCCCTCCTTTCCAGGTGGGCCCGTGCAGGGTCCTGGTGGCACTGGCCAGACTCCTGTACCACTGCCTCCCCTTCCACTGGGCATTCAGTCCTCCAAACACAAGTGGGCACAGGCCACCCTGTCCAAGGTCCCAGCTCGTCCATGATGCACACTCCTGGCCCTCAGCAGGAGGCAGTTCCCCTGGAGCCACACCTGCTGGCACTACCCACACCTCTGGTGCCATGTGTGGGCCTAAAGGGCAAGGCCAGGGGGCCCCTTCACCTAGATTTACCACAAAACCAGTGTCCTGGTCCCAGCAGAAGTGGGTGAACGTGGCAGAACCATTCTGAACAAACAAGGGGTACTTGCCCTCGTGCCGGGATCTGGGGGTCTGCAGCAGACCCACAGGTGTTCCTGTTGTGGCCATGGTCTGAAGGTGACAGCTGTCCCCAAGCTTCCTGCTATGCTGATGGAAGGAAGGGGATGACCCAGCTGGCCACCAGTCCTCACCTCGAGCCCGCAAAGCCCATGGCCTCCACCTTCCACGTTAGTGGGAAGGAAGGTGCTTGTCCCTTAATCCTCACTCTTCTCAGTAACTGATAGCTCCATGGCCCAGGGCAGCTACCCCAGGCCAGCCCCTCGGTCTCTGTGTTACCTTAGGGAGCCACCAAGCTCAACCAGCCCAAAGCCTGGCCTGAGGCAGCCTGGATCTCAGCCCCCAATCCTGCCATTTGTGGGGGGCTGTCTCCACAAGTGATTTGAAGAGAGGAAGGACATGCTGTCCCAGCTGTGGCAACTTAACCTTAGGTCGTGACAGCAGCCAGTGACACAGGTGGCTCAACTGATGTTGCCATTGTTTATTCAGTAAAGTTTGTCACTGAGAGCGGGACTTCTGGGAAGAGGAGCAATGCTGGATGGCCGGGAGGCGATGAGCTGGCAGGGCACTCCTGGCCCCACCGGTAGCTCCTACTGTAGACTCTGCAGACTGCTCCTCGGCATCTGGGCTGCTGCTGGCTTCGGGCACCTCCTGAGGCTGGGGTAGGGCCTGCGGACTGGGCTGGTCCACCGTCCAACACCAGGGCTAGCTGCTAGTCCACCAGGAGAGAAGGCCCAGGCCCGGCTCACTAATGGATCCCTGCCGGGAGGAGAGAGAATGGGCACATTTCTTCTACCTTTAGGGCTTGAGCCAATTCAGGAGGCAAAAGGAGCCCTTTGTTCAGGGTACCCAGCAGGCCCAGCGCTCCCAGCTGGCACATGAGCACGCACAGCCAGACTCCCCTCCTGCCCCAACTTCTAAGGCCGGTAAGGAAAGCGCTGGTTTACTAAGGACACTGCCCTGGCCCAGGGCCTTGGGGTAAGATACCCTTCCTTGTCCCCAGGCCCCTCCCGAGCCACCTGTGGTCTCTTCCTGCCAGGAAGGCCTGGTGACCTTGAGCCCCAGCAGCTGAATACATGTAGGCAGATGCCCTGGGCCACCTGGATTTCTGACTTTTGGCCCAAAGTGTACAACCTGGGGCTGACACGACACCAGAAGACCCTGAAACCCACTTTTGTCACCGAGTTCATGAGGGTAAAAGCTAAACGAACCCAAGTCAGCTCTGGCTGGTCACAGCTTCCCTGTCACCTCAGGCCGTGCTGGGTCTGGTGTGGGAGCAGCCCTGAGGGTCACCCTGAAGCCCCACCCATACTCTTGAGACTGACTCCTCCCAAGTCCCCTCCTTGGTTCTTCCATTGTCAGTGGCCTTGTCCTCAGGCTTGGCTGTCCCTCGCACCGCACCGGCCTACACCTCCCCACAAGGACACGGCCCCAGCCACCGAAACCCAAGCTCCCAGGGAGACACGGCTGCCCAGACCACACATGGCTGCCCTCTGACCTGCGGTGGGAGGGGCTCCAGGAGCGGGACCCAGTCACCTCGCAAACAAGTGGCTCCCACACCACAGCCCCAGGGCTTCGGCAGCACATGCAACATCTCACCACAAGCGTGTACGGGGCCTCCTTCTTTGGCGGCTCCTCACTGGTAGAGGCCACGTCGGCGGAGCTGGGCCCAGTGGGGGACGTGTCCACAAAGCTCTCATCCACCACCCGGAAGCGGATCTCCTCGCCCGTGTCCATGTACAGGTCGTGTGCCCCTTCCTCCGTCTCATACTCCCACACCCACACCTGCTCTGCATCGTCGCTGGGCAGGGCGCAGGTCAAGGCAACAACCGGACCATGGGGGAGTTCCTCCCACAGAACCTCCCTCCCCATCCCCCGAAAATCCAATCCCAGATTGAGTTCACTCCAGCTAGCAGGCGGTCTGGGCCCAAGGAGAAGAGCAGGAGCAGTCTGGGAACTCGGGGGCCCCTACCAAGCACCCACAGGCTCCCGCAGGTCATCAAAGCAAGAAGGAGGCTTGAGAGCGGAGTTGGGAGTTCGCCTCTCAAGACGGGAATGACCATGGCCAGCTGCTGCCTGGGGTCCCCCCTGCCGGGTCCAACTCGGCCTGTGCATCCTCTGAGGCCAACTGCCAAGTGCAGAATCAGCCCCACCACCTGCCAGTTGTGACCTGGGGTCAGGCCCCACCTCTCAGGGTGTCCATCTATAAAATGGGGGCTGTAGCAAGGCCCACCTCACAGGGTGTGGTAAAGGTAAACATGGAAAGTGCTTCCACAGGACCCACCGGTCAGCCCTCAGTGTTCGCTAAAGTGTCCACACCCCTTTCCATTCACACCCCTCCATCCGCATCTTGGACACTGACCAGGCAGTGCAAGGGCTTTCCCAGTTTTCAAGGCGTTGATGGTGGGAGGTCACGTGCCTGAGGGCCCACAGCTGGTGAGAGCACCAGTGGGGTTGGGTCAGGTTTTCTGACAAATTCTGGAATCGCATGCAGGCCCAGGCCCTGGCCCTGGCCCTGGCCGAGCTCTGTCTGCTGAACCACCGGGGCCACAATGCCCTCTGGTGGCAGCCGTGGGGTCCTGCCTGTCCTGTGCCAGGTCCTGCACTGGGCATCATAGGTACAGTCATGACAGGATGGGGTCCCTCCCAGTGAGCAGTGGGGTCCCTTCAGTGAGGATGCACAGAAACAGACACCTGCAGGGCAGCAGGCGAGGGCCGGGACAGGGAGACCAGCAGAGGGCAACAACCCAGCCCAGGACCCTCAGTCAAGCCCTCCAGTGCTAGCTGATTCTACCCCCTTACAGACCAGGAGGAGGGGAGAGGAGCCGGTCAGGGCAAAGCTCTCAAGGGAAATTATCTTTGCGATGATTCCTGCAGGGACAACCTAAGCCAAGTGAACCGGAAGTGAGCAGTATCCTGCCTGCAGTATACAACCTACACAGCCAGGCCTGGCAGCCCAGAGGCACAGGCATGGGCATCATGGTCAGTGGGGAAGCACAGGCAGGTGGGTGCTTCCAGAACACAAGCACAGCTGGCGGGCGGGCAGAGGCTGGCAGCTTCAGACCCCAAGACCCAGGCCACACCATGGCGTGAGGACCGTCTTTCAGAGGCCCGAGCTCTGGGCCCCTTTAACGTTGGGAGGATACAACTTGGCTGGCTGCTGCAGCGACTCGGGAGGGATGAGGATGTCGTCGAAGAACCCTAGAGAGACTGGAAGTGACAGCGTGGGACAGGGTTCACCATGGACAGTTCAACACTGAGGGGTCTGCAAACTCAAGCGGCAAGCCCCTTACTGTGTGCTGTCTATGGGGCAGATGTCATCATGGAAATGACCCCCCCCCAACCTCGGAGTCCCACGTGGGCCTCTGCCTATACCACTCACACACCCCGAGCAGCCACCGCACACGACATGGACCAGTGGGTGCTGACCACCCTGAGTCACCTCCGCCCGCTCCAGGACCCCCTGAGGCCCTGAGGTCCCGCCTCACGGTGAAGCTCACAGCGCCGAGGTCCTGGCCGCTACATGAACGCTAGAGGGGCTGAATATTCTCGCTCTCCCCGGGAAGATTCTGCTTCTATATCTGACCCCTCCCCGACCACGGGCCCAGCACAGAAGCTGAAGGGAGGCCACCTGGCCCGGCCACTGCCCCAGCCACTCCCCCATCCCTGCCCGCTTCCTGTGCTCCCAGGTGTCGTCTGAGGGGTCAGGGCCGCCATTACCGTGCACTCCCTCGGGGCTGCAGCCTTTGATCTTCCCAATCAGAATCTCGTCCAGGAACGGATGGAACACCACATAGCGGAAATGAACTGGAAAGGAGAGCATGTCAGTGACGCGCAGGCACGTGAGGGACGGCTGCTTCAACCAGGGCAGCCCTCATTCGCCAGCACACTGACCCAGAGGCCCCAGAGCTGCTCCAGGAACCTGCCCAGCAGTCCACTCAGGAGTCCCCCTGTGGGCCCAGCCCCCGCAGCTGAGTCAGAGGGACCCTCACGCCGTCCCCTGCAAGGTCCCCTGCTTGGTCCTCATCAGAGGCCAGCAGCAGTGGCCCTGGATTTGAGAGCCGGCTCCCAAATCCATCAGATGAGTCACACCTGAGTCCCTCTAGTGCAGTGGTTCTCAACCTTTCTAATGCCGCGACCCTTTAATACAGCTCCTCATGTTGTGGTGACCCCAACCATGAAATTATTTTCGTTGCTACTTCATAACTGTCATTTTGCTACTGTTATGAATCGTCACGTAAATATCTGTGTTTTCCGATGGTCTTAGGGCGACCCTGCTAGCGGTTCTCAACCTGTGGGTCGCACTGAAGCGGGGGAGGTGGGGAGCATCCACCATTGGCCTGAATACCCAGGGCTAAAATGTAAGTATGAGGCTGCCCCCTGCTGGCCACTGAGTGATGATTCAATCTCACCGTGTCAGCTGTCATGCTAACTGCCCAGAGAGGCTGGGTAACCTGCGCAGAGTCACACAGCTATTCTGCCTTGTTCTGCCATGGGGAGACCCCAGGTCTTTCTGGACCACCAGACAGGGCCATGTGGTTGACTCTGGCTTCCTCAGACAGGTTTAACCCTGAACACAGGCTTCTGCCACCAGCACCCACAGCTGCCAAGGGACAGCAAGGCCCACGCCCCAGCTCTCTGCCAGGCTGCCTCCTCGCGGCTCCATGGGGCAGGAAGGCTTGGGGGAAGGAGAGGGGCAGCGGGCAAACCCTCTCTGTCTGTGAGGAGGCAAAAGCACATCTAAGCCATCGTGAAGATTTATAGGTCCTCATCGGACCTCATGGAGAGCACATGAGGGCAGCCAAGGGTCACTTACCCACAGGATGGAAAAACCCCGTTCCCCACATGACACAACATCAGTTCAGCTCACTAAATCCCCACGGAGCCTCCACCAAGTCCGTGCCAGGCCGGTTGGGCACTGGGCTTACGGAGGCAGGCAGGACAGTACGGTCCTATGCCCAGGGAGCACCATCTGGAGCAATCACGTCCAAAAGCACATGGTGAGCCGCCCAGAGGCGACAGATGACCGGGAACCCTGAGCTGCCTACTGCGCGATAGACAGTATTCCGCCTCAAAGGAATGAAGTGCTGGCCCATGCTCCAACATGGATGGCCCTCGCGGCCTTGAGAATTTCTTACAGCTAAGGAAACTGAGGCCCAGAGAAGATTCTGCCCGTCAGCCAATTCCAGGCAGTCAGAACTGGCCCCAGGTCTCCCAACCCCCAGACCGGGCCTCCCACCCCCGAAAACAGCCTCCGGAGAGCCAACACCCCAGGAGAAGAGGGTACCCACCTTTGGTGTGCGACGCACCATCCCCAGGAAACACGTAGGCATCCTCCAGCTTGGTGATGTCGAACAGACAGATGCAGAGTCCCACGTTGTACACGACCTATGTGCATCAATGTACACACACACACGCACTCGGTGACCCCAGACCCAGCTCCAGGCGTCTCTTTTGAGCCCCACCACCTCAAGGCAGGTATAATCACCCCGTTTTACAGCTGGAGACGAGTTGGGGTCCTGCCTACAGTAAGCACAGATAAGGAACCTCAGAAGGAAGTGGAGCTCTGGAAAGAACGGGGTCTTTGGTGACAAGGCAGATCCAGGTCACAATGCCAGCTCCACCGCTTCCTGTGTGACCTCCAAGGTCACCTCTCTCAGCCTTGGTTTCCCCATCTGCAAAAATGGACTTACCAGGTTGCAGGGTTGTTCAATAGAGAGAATGGATGGGAAACCCCTACCCAATACCTGGCTCACATGCTAGAAATAATAATCAGTCAAGGATCACTTTACTGCTAGTAGGGATAGTGGTAGGGGAACCCCTGGCTAAACCTACACTTTCCAAGGTCCCCAAGTCCATGCTAGAGCTCATAGCTCGGTGAACATCAGAGCCACAACTAATCTCTGTTCTGCTTACAAAGTCTCAGATACACAGACAAGGCCACAGGGATCGAGGCTGGCAGAGTGACAGGTGGCCAAGGTCCCAGAGAACTGCCCATGCCCCGTCCCCACCCCATGGTGCTCCAAACAACTGGCTGCTTGCTGGGTGTCTGCTAATCTCCACCAGCATCATCACCTCCCAATAGAGACCTTGCAGGACGGTTCAAGGATTAGCAAGAAGCTCACAGAGCTCAGAGTCCTAGCCAGACGTCACCACGGTGAGGCCAAGTCCAGCACAAGCTCTATGCCCTTAGCTAGACGTGCACCTCCCTGTGTGGCCTCCTCTCAAATGACTCAATGATTCAATATAGAGCCTTCGCCATTTGGCTCAGTGGATAGTGTCGGCCTGAGGACTGAAGGGTCCCGGGTTCGATTCCGGTCAAGGGCACATGCCCGGGTGCAAGCTCGATCCCTAGTAGGGGGTGTGCAGGAGGCAGCCAATCAATGATTTTCTCTCATTGATGTTTCTCTCTCCCTCTCCCTTCCTCTCTAAAATCAATAAAAATATATATTTCAAAAAGTATACATACTTTCAACAATAAAGAATTTTTTAGAAAGTGCATATATATAAAGACTTGTCTCATGCTGGCTGGCGTGGCTCAGTTGGTTGAGTGCTGTCCCATGCACCAAAAGGTTACCGGTTCAATTCCCAGTCAGGGCACATGCCTGGGTTGCAAGCTGGACCCCAGGAGGGGCATGCAATCAGTGTTTCTCTCTCATAATGATGTTTCTCTCTCTCCCTTCCTCTATCTCTAAAAATCAGTAAAAACGTATTTGAAAAACAGAAAGAGAGACTTGTCCCAACAGGTCCCTAAAGGACCCATGCCACAAAGGGACTACGTTCCATTCTCGGACTTTGCACACCTTCTCTCCACCACGATCACACTTCCTCCCCCACAGGCCCCTGGCTTCCGACATCACAGTCACCAGAAGCCATCCACCAAGGGCTCCAGGAGTTCTCTCCACCACCACCAACTCCCTAGATCTGCACACCCCTCTGTGAGCTCAGCCTCTATGGAAGGGACCTGCTTTCTGAAAGCCAGCCAACCTTCCCCTGGCAGGCTCCTCCCCCCGTGCTGTTCCCCAGATGAACACCAAATCCCATCAAGTCCTATGGGCCCTGTGCAGCCTGGCCCCTGCCCAGGCCACACCGGCCTCCTCCATGCCGTGCAGGTACAGAATTCCCTCCAAAGGTCACATGCTGTTTCCTCTTTGGGCACAGCCCCTCCCCTAACGAATCCTCTCCCTAACAAAGCAGCTGTCTCCCTCGCTGTAGAAGTTCCTTTCTTCCGCAGGCTGTGAACCCCCGTCCTTGATAGGGTTTTCCTCAACTTGTCATCACACTCAATTGTGGGATCCTCTCATTCTCATCTGCTTTTCCCACCACACGCCAGGGCAGAGCCTTGTCTGTGTCCTTCATTCAATCAACAATTACGGGACATCTACTCTGTGCCCGACTCTGCCTAATATGGGGGAGATACTGGGAGGAGAAAGAAGACAAAGTTCCCTGCACTCACGGAGAGGAAAAGAGAAAAACAGTAACCCACTAAACAAACAAGAAAACAGAGTATAGAAACTGAAGTGCTGAGGGGAGTGATATGTCACAGAATCACTGAGGAGGGAGGGTTACTGCAGAAAAGGCAGCAACTCTGGCGAGCGGGCACTAAGGCCCGTGGGCCTGGCACATCGAAGGTGCGCACACCTCCTGACCACCCATCTTCACAAAAGCAATGCACGGTTGGACAGAAATTATTATTTCCTTTTTTTAAAATACATTTTTATTGATTTGAGAGAGAAGGGAGAGGGAGAGGGAGAGAGAAACATCAATGATGAATCACTGACTGGCTGCCTCCCGCACGCCCCCCACTGGGGATGGAGATCACAACCCAGGCAGGTGCCCTGACCAGGAACCCAACCGTGACCTCCTGGTTCATAGGTCGATGCTCAACCACTGAGCCATACCGGCCGGGGCAGCAATTATTATTTCGATTTTACAAAAGGAGCCCGAGGCCCAGAGTGTGAACCCAAGATTGCAAAGTAACTTTGGAAGTGTGGAATCTCGCACTTCGCAGTTACAAGGGCCTTTTTCAAACTAGATTTCCTTTTGGTTCCCTCCGACATCCTTGTGGGATAAGGACTACCATGCACAGGTGAGAAAACCGAGTTCTAAGATAAGCTTCTTGCCCAAGGCCAAAGTTTGGCATGACCGACGCCAGGCCCGCAGCATGCGGGTGGGCAGTGCGGGCCCTCCCGCGCCTAGGCTTACCCGCGACCCCGTCGGCCCAGTACCTTGTTGGCCAACTTCTTATTCAGTTCCTCGGCAATCGAGTCGTTGAGCTTCCTCTCAAACTGCCACGGGGGGATCCGCACAGTGTCCACCATCTCCACCAAGACGAACATCCTGGCCTGCGCTGGGGGCTCTGGGAACCGGAGGGTCAGTCACGCGCTTGGGCCTGAGGCTGTGGGGTTCCCGAGCCCCTGCCGTCCTGTCCCAATCGCTGAGACAACCCTCTGGCCGGCGATATGGCTGTGCGGTAGGGGCTGCGGTGTCCCGTGCGGAGCATGTTCCGCTACTGCAAAGGGAGGAAACAGACTCAGCGCCAGGGGAACTCTGCCCAACGTGAAGCGAACGTGCCCGCGTCGCGCCGCGCTGCCCAGCTCCGACTCCCAACCACACGCCACGCGCCGCCGCCACGCACCACGCACCCAAACGCAGCCGGCGGTCGCACGACTTCGGGCGAGATTCCGAATCCTATGGCTTCCGGAAAACCGACCAATAAGAAGCCTGTGCCCGCCCCTCGACCTGGGGCGGCGCTGCCTACTGGCTCCTTCGACGAGCGGGGTGAGGCGGGGCCTAGATGGGATGGGGCGGGGCCTATACTGCCTTCTCCACGCTTGTCAACCCTTACACAACGCTATCTGGTTGCTAGGCGACCTCAGGACAACCAGTCCGCTCTTGCCCTTGCCATACTCTCCTTGTTGGCCTCAGGCTGTCAGAGTGATCCCTTCAGAACGCAAACACAATATACTACTTAGACCCTTCAGAACTCTGGACACGGGGAGAATTGACTGGAAAGAGACAGGCAGGACCTTTCTGGGATGATAGAAATGACGTGTCTTGACCTAGCCGGTTTGGCTCAGTGGACAGAGTGTTGGCCTGCGAACTGAAGGGTCCTGGGATCTCCTGCGAACTGAAGGGTCCCGGGTTCGAGTCCAGTCAAGGGCACATGCCCGGGTAGCGGGCTAGATCCCCAGTACAGGGCGTGCAGGAGGCAGCCAATCATTGGTTCTCTCTCATCATTGATATTTCTATCTCTCTCTCCCTCTTCCTTCCTCTCTGAAATCAATTAAAGAAGAAGAAGAAGAAAAGAAAAAGAAAGAAAAAAAAAATAAATGATGTGTCTTCTTTTAGGTGGTGGTTATACAGATGTATACAATTCTCAAAACTCATGGAACTCAACACTGAGGATCTTTGCATTTATTATAGGCCGATCACATCTCAATTGAAAAGTGGTAATACGTTGGGACCGAAAAACCACCTCAGAGCTTCTCACTGGACTAATAATAAAGTCCAAACCCTTATGGTAGCTCACAAGGCCCTGAAGGATCTTCTTGCTCATACCCACACCTCCACTTTCTCTTTCCCCCACGTTCCAGTCTCCTCATCTTGATCTGATAGCTAACTTGGGCTTAAGCTAAGAGAATTCAGTAACTTGTCCAAGATCAGGGGCTACTAAGTCTAAACCTCTCCAGGGGTGGGGAATCTTTTTTCTGTCAAGGACCATTTGGATATTTATAACATCATTCCCGGGCCACACAAAGTATCAACTTAAAAATAAGCCTGCTATATTTGGTCAAACATTTAATTAACTCACCCCTAATTCCTTGGCAGGGCCAGGCCAAATTATTTTGAGGGCCTCCTACGGCCTGAGGGCCAGATGTTCCCCACTCCTGCTCTACACTAGACTGCCTCTAAAGTTGGTGGGTTGTGAAAATATACTGTAATGTGTTTTAACCAAATAAAAATTTGAGAACTTACAAAGAGCCTTGGGGTAGTTGACAGGCGCACTCAGAAATGCATGCTACTTTAATTTGCTGATTTTACACGTATTGAGCTCGCTCTATGAGACGGGCTGCAGTGGTACTGAATTTGACCTTCCCTGCATCCATATTTTTATGTAAAGGTCTGTCTGCCTCTCCTAGGATTTGAGCTACTTGAAGACAGGGGGAAATGCTACTTCTGCTTTTTATGCCCACAATCCCCTACCATCTTTCCTAGGAGGCATTCAGTAAAAGTGTTTAGGAGGTCATATTATTTCTCTCAAATCTTCCCTCTTCCTTCTATTCCTACAGCTGCTGCCCTGGGTCAGGCCTCTTCACTGTACCCCTGGAGCTTAGCCACATACCCAGCTCCCAGCCTTATTCTCTCCTGCAAGCAGCTGCCACTGTCACAAAAGTCTTCCCTCATGAATATCCTTTACCCCCCGGAAACATCTGGATTGAACCCAGCCTTCCATCACTTCTTTACCTGGAAAACTTTCATTCATCCATTAACACCCAGGCCCTGGCTAGGAAGCTCAGGTGGTTAGAGTGCTGTCCCGATACACCCAGGTGGTGGGTTTGATCCACAGTCAGGGCTCATACAAGAATCAACCAATGAATGCATAACTAAGTGGAATAACAAACAGATGTTTCTTTCTCTCTGTCTATCTCCCTGTCTCTCCCCCAAAACAAAAACAAAAACGAATGCAATGCCTTTCTCATTCATTCATTCTTTCAACATATTGTCTAGCTGTTGGAGATCCAGTGGGAAAGAACTAGACCCCTGGCCCAACTTCAGCTCAGAGGGGTTGGAGGGAGAACAGAGAAAGAGAATTTGATGCTCTCGGAAAATCAGAAGTATTTTAGCTGATTCATAGGGAAGATGAGAACTGGTGAGATTAGAGACCTAGACATGGACCAGATCACAAGGGCCTTATCATTATACTATAAACTTGTAATTCTCACAACAGTCTAAAAGGTGGAGGTTGTTATTATTATCATTATTAATTTCTCTGTCATTTCTCATTCTCCTTTATGTCATTATCTCATTTTGCCTCCGCTAAGGCAGAGAGGTTAGTAGGTCTTTAAGGTCACAGAGCTGATGATTGCAGAGCTGGGATTCAGGCTCCAGAGCCCCCTATCCTAACCACTGGGCTCTTCTTCTAGGACATTAGCCAGAGGGCAGCAAAGGGAAGCCTCAGAAGGTGAGAACGGCCCTAGCCAGTTTGGCTTAGCAGATAGAGTGCCAGCCTGCAGAATGAACGGTCCCAGGTTCAATTCCGTCAAGGGCACGTACCCAGGTTGCAGGCTTGATCCCCAGTAGGGCTTGTGCAAGAGGCAGCCAGTCAATGATTCTCTTATCATTGATGTTTCTATCTCTCCCTCTCCTTTCCTCTCTGAAATCAATACACACACACACACACACACACACACACACACACACACACTCTAGAGGCCCAGTGCACGAATTCGTGCACCTTGAAAGGGCAGGACTCAGCCCATCCTCCGCACCCCTGCCTGGCCCCTCCCACCACAGCTCGAGGTCCCCTGTCTACTGGCAGCCCTGCTCCCACCGCTCCCACTGCCATTTCCACATGCTGATGGCGCTGTCCCTACTTGCACCCGCTAACAGTGCAGAGCGATTGGGGCCGGTGCCAGCAGTGGGTACACGCGGAGGCTGCTGCCCCGATCGCCCCTCAAGAGCAGAGGAAAGTGGAGAAGCCCTCAGGAGTGTTCAGGACCGGCACCAGGCACCGGCAGTGGGTGTGAGTGGCAGCTCCAGTGCCTGCAGCAGATGCAAGTGCTGGGCGGGACCGCGGCACATGGGAGCAAAGAATTTTCAGTAACCACCACTGGCTCACCCCGATGACAGCGACCGGTGCCCCACCTTGGTCTGGTGCCCCCACTCACCATCCCACTGCGGCCAACGCCTGCCATGTTCTGCACACGCCCCCTGGTGGTCAGCGCACGCCATAGCAACCGGTTGTTTGGTTGTTCTGGTTGTTCCACCATTCGGTCTATTTGCATATTAGCTTTTTATTGTGTACACACACACACACACACACACACACACGTATATATATTAAAAAAGAAGGTTAGAACAGGTAAATGACACAGTGACACTTCAGCTGGATGGACAGTGGATGGGAAGGGGCTAGGATGAAGACAAGAAGACCAGGGAGGAAGTTATTGGATGACTCCTATAAGAGAAGGCCCTGAGAAGGCTGGTAGCCCTGGAGAGTGAAGTTGGGCAGAGTCCAGAGGTCTTCAGGGGGCGGTCGCATCCATAAGGTGAATGACCTGGGGACAGAAGTGGGGGAGCCAATCCCTGAGGGCTTTAGCCACTAACCGGCGGGGGGAAGGGGGGTCTTTTCATAGAGATGGGAATGTGGAGGAGGGCCAGGCTGGGGGATGGGGCGGGGAGGCACTGCAGACTTCAGTGTCTTGGATTCCCGGGCTTCTTTCACGGCCTTCAGCTCACAGGACCGTAACAGGGATTTGTTGGCACGTTTGGTCTCCTCATTAGTGAAAAGCAGGGAGCAGCTTCTTTATTGGTTCTCTGCATCATTCCATGGGGGGTTGGAGGTGGCTCACAAAACACACAAAGACTTAGTCTGCAAGGTCCTGGCCAGCAGAGGACTTCTTTGTCACGTCCCTCTACATCCTCTGGGCCTAATCCTGTGCCTGGCACACGGTCAGCGCTTGTAACTGGGTGCTATTTGATGAACAAAAGGATAGCAGAATAATCGCTAAGAGTGGAGAAGCGAGGGAGACGTGCGGCTGGGAAATTGACCCAGGAGGAGGAGGGGGACAGCCAAGCGTGTGGTTAGGGCCCGGAGTTCCCACGCCAGCACGCTAGCCGAGCAACCGTGCGGAAACCAGCGAACCTCTCAGCACCGCAGCTGCCTCTGCAAAATGGAGATAATAATAGAACTGACTTCAGATGACCGCCCATCGCTGGGGGGCTGGGCAAAAATATATACAGCATGTCACAGAGTGAAATAATATGAAGCCATAAAAAAGGATGAGAATGCTCTCTGTGTCCTGAGATAGAATGATATTCAGAATATATTGTTATGTATTAACAAAGCCAGCCCTAACCGGTTTGGCTCAGTGGAGAGAGCGTCGGCCTGTGTACTCAAGGGTCCCAGGTTCGATTCCGGTCAGGGGCATGTACCTTGGCTGCGGGCACACCCTCAGTGTGGAGTGTGCAGGAGGCGGCTGATGGATGTTTCTCTCTCATTAATGTTTCTAACTCTCTATCCCTCTCCCTTCCTCTCTGTAAAAAATCAATAAAAATAAAAATAAAGTATTAACAAAGCCAGGCACAGAGCAGCGTGTGTGGGATGTAACCATTTGTGTCAAAAAGGGAGAAAAATTAAAGCCATAGTCTGTGTGTGCGCGCACACGTGTGTGTGCCTGCGCAGGCGTGCTCTGCGAGATTACACAAACACCTGATTGCATTGGTTGTCTCCAGGGTTGGGAGAGGGACGGGGGTAGGAGGGAGAATTTTTAACCAAATACCATTTAGAGTCTTTGATGTGTGGGATCATGGGAATATATTACCTTCTCAGAAATGAGTAACATTTACATTTTGAAAAGCAATTCAGATTTTTTTCGCTTCTTAAAAACACCCCTCTCCTGGCCCCCTTTCCCTGCAGCTACCGCCCCATTTCCTGCCCCTTTGCCAGCAAAACTGCTGGAAGGCATCGTCTGCGCTTGCTGTCTCCACACCCTCTCTTCAGCCTGCTCCAGTCAGGGATGGGGCCCTACCTCTCAACCGCACTGCTCTCACGGCCACTAATGGTCTCCGCACTGCCAGGTTCAGTGGGAATTCTCAGTCCTCAGCGGCAGCACCTGTCCCGGCTGATCACTCCCTCCTCCTTCACACACTCCTTCCACGTGGCTCCCTGAAGCCAGGCTCCCCACCTCGCAGACTCCTCTCCCCACCCGGAAACCCTGGGGGCTCAGGCCCACCTTTCGGCGGTCTGGAGGTCGGGACTCCGGCCTGCCATCTCTTGGGGCCTCACTGCTTAAGGCAGCAACCAGGGGCAGCTGGCTTCCCACGCGTCCATCCAGGGCCAACCCTCTCCCCAGCGCCACGTTCACACATCCTGCCTCCTCCATCGCCCTGCAGCCACTCAAGCTGCTGGTCACCCCCGCCCCCAAACCCGCTTTTCTCCCAGTCTCCCCAGACTTCCCCCTCTTCTGGTGGCTCAGCCACCACCCTCCTTGACTCTCCGTTGTCTCTCACACCCCTGCGAACCCTTGAACCATTTCTGCTGCTTCTGCCCCCAAAATGCACCCCGATCCCAACCCCTCCCTAACCTCCGCTGCTACCCGTGCTCCCAGCCAGCGCCCCCTCACCTGGGCCTTGCAGCAGCCTCCACCCTGATCACCTGTCTTCAGCTCCTCCTCGGCCCCCCCCTCCCCCCGAGTCTACATTCAACACTGACGCCAGAGAGATGCTGTTATAATATTGCTCAGAAAGTGTCCGTCCTCCTATCCAGACCCTACAATGCTCCATCTCACACAGGGAAGAGCCTTCCGAGCGCTGGGGGGCCCCATCCGAGCGCTGGGGGGGGGCACCCCACCCCAAGATCACTCTGACCGAGTGCCCATCCTCTGCCTGATTTCCTGACCCCTCACTCAGGACCTCTGCCTGCTGCTGTTCCCGCTCCCTGGAGCATTCTTCCTCTCACCGCCCTCCTGTCTTTTTTTTAAATATCTTTTTATTCATTTTAGAGAGAAAGGGAGAGGGAGAGAGAGATAGAAACATCAATGATGAGAGAGAATCATTGATCGCCTGCCTCCTGCACGCCCCCTGCTGGGGACTGAGCCCACAACCCGGGCATGTGCCCTTGACCAGAATCGAACCCGGGACCCTTCCGTCTCCAGGCCGAGGCTCTATCCGCTGAGCCACACCGGCTAGGGCACCACCCTCATGTCTTCACCTCCTCCAAGTCCTTGCTGTAATGTCACTTCTGTGTCGGTGTCATTTTCCCTGACACACATACCCCCGTTTTAAATTGCGAAGCAGCCCCCTCCCTGCCGCCCTCCCGCCCCCAGCAGCTTTCCGCAGCATGCACGGCCTCCGGCATATGGCTCAGGCGCTCAGTAGGCCGCTTTCCTGCCTCTCCCTCTTGACTGTGAGTGCCAGGTACGCGGGGTGTCGTCTGTTTTGTTCACCGTCCATTCCCCAGTGCCAGGCACACAGCAAGCCCAGGACGAACGTTTCTGGGAGGATTAGGTGAGAGGATGAAAAAGGCCCTGAGATACGCATGGTCCTGTAGCCTTGCTGGCGAGGAAGGCTTTGGCTCTCCGCTTCCCAGCAGTCAAAGCAAAGCGGAGAACGTTTCGATTACAAATGGAAACAAACCAGGGGTGCAGGGTAGGCCCAGCTTCCCTGGATCTGGGCCCTCCAGGACTTTCTCCAGCTCCTCCAGCAGAGGAGGCTCGCAGGAACGGAGGGATGCCCTGGGTGGTGTCCGGACAGGCCCAGGACCCATGCTCATGGGGGCACTTTGAAAATGCCCCTCCATGGAGGCCAAGGCACGGCTGGCGTGCCGCTGGGAATGGAATGGTGACTCTGGAAGGGGCCTAATAAGTGTCCCAGGATGTTGCTCCGTTTTGGCTTGAGCCAAAACAAAGAGCAGAGCGTCCACGGGTATTTGTTGGGGCCGCTGTGCACGAGGCCCCCAACAGACTCGGGAGCTGTGTCAGGCATGGCTAGCAGGAAGGTGAAGATGGAGCCCAGCCGCTGTGGCTCAGTGGTTGAGCGATGACCCATCAAGCAGGAGGTCACATTTCGATTCCCGGTCAGGGCACATGCCCGGGTCGCAGGCTTGATCCCCAGTGGGATGTGCAGGAGGCAGCTGATCCATGATGCTCTCTCATCACGGATGTTTCTATCTCTCTCTCCCTTCCTCTCTAAAATCAATAAAAATGTTTTTTTAAAAAAAACGAAGGTGAGGGTGGAGGTGAGCCCTTAGTGTTGAGAAGGCTGGAGGCCCACAGCCCAGGGTGTGTGTGTGTGTACAGATGGCCAATTGAAGCCTGGCTTACAGCTCATCCCAGCCCTGGGTCAGCTGGGGGGCAGCCTGGCCGCTCCAGCCCCAGGTCCTAGGGCAGGGTACAGGGGAGGCCCAGGACAGGGGACCCCTCGGGGCTCCCTCATTCTCCCGCCCGCACAATCGCACAATCGTTCCCTAGGCAGGACTGCCAGATTGCCAGGGACACCAGAGGCAGAAGCATGCCCGCCTCCCTATTCCATTTCAGATGAGGAGAGGGCCTCTCCTCAGGCCCCCAAACCCTACACAGCATGGTCCCTGCTCTCCTCCTCCCTGCTCTCCTCCGCCCTGCTCTCCTCCTCCCTGCTCTAGCCACATCAGTGACCTTAAGTTCCCTGAATATGTGGAGTTCTTTCCTGCCTTTTCCCTCCTGCCCTTTTTTTTTTTTAAGGAGAAAGTTTATTTAGAGTTACAGAGGCAAAAAGGGCCCTTGGAGCTTAGGAGAGAGAAAGGTGCAGGGGGTGGGGCGAGGGGTAGAGGGGGAGGGGAGAGGTGCTTCCCAGCTTTTTACAAGGCTGGATCCTGGATCGCTCTCACCGCTGGGGTACAGGGCCCCTTCTCAGAGCATTCCTCTCTCAGCCCTCCACCTTAGCACCTGGACTCGGCTCTACTCGTCTCCTCAGTCTCAAATGTGTTGTCTCCAGAGCTGTGATTATACATTTGTGTGTTTGTGTGCTTGGCGCTGTGTCTCTTCCTAGAGCAGACAGCTTTGTAAACTCAAGGAGGGTGTTTGTCTTATTCGCTGCCGTATTTGAGCCCTACCTAGACCATCTGGCACATAGCAGGTAGTCAATAAGTGTTTGTCACAAGTGTAAACCAATAAACAGATCACGTGATCAGAATTGCAGGAAAGGTCCTTCTCAAAAAGGCAGTACTCGGATTGCAGGGGATGACTGGGGGCGGGGAGGGAAGGAAGGAAGGACCACTCCGAGACACTGGGCAAAGCCATTGGGATGGGCTGCAGACTAGTACCATGCGAAGGAGGCGGGCACCGGGGCACTGAAGGACATTTCAAAGGCAGCGTGGTAGCAGTGCAGGTGCTCTTTAAATGGAAGCCAGAAGTCCTGCTCCGTGGCCAGCTGTGTGATGCTGGGCCAGTTTCTTAACCTCTCTGTGCCTGAGTTTCCACATCCGTCAAGTGGCACCCACACCTTAGGGGCTGTGGATGCAAGGGTTATGCGGGTTCAAGGCCATGGTTGTCCAGCATGGCCCCGTGGGTGGGCTGGCGGTCAGGAACGGGTGGGACTTAGAATTCAGGTGGAAGGAATAGGGTTCCGGGGCTGCTGGGCGCTGACCCGCCTCTTTAGCTCCTCCAGGATGAGGGAGGCTTTCAAGGAGACGAGCTTTTGAATTCTCAGCTTTTCACAAAAATAGCCTCGCCGGCAGAGCCCCCGGTTGGAAGCAGATGATGCTTTGTTACTCACTGCTGGTGGGTGGTGGGTGGCGCCAGGCTGCTCATTTCCTGAATGAACAGCTGTGCCCTCTCCTCCTTGTGGAGAAGAATCGTGGCACTGCTTCAACCGGCCGGCCCCCTTCATTCCCGCCTCTCCGCTGCCTGGCAGCCTGCGCTTGTCTGCCAGCTGGTGGGGAGGAGCCCGGAGGAAGAAGGCTGGACGTGAAGGGGCCACTGCGCACCAGGCCCCGCTTCTCAGAACTAGCCCTCCAGGCCCTGCCCCCTGGCCTCCAGGCCTTACCAGCCTCCTTCCTCTCCCCCTGGCACCCCAAAGCGGAGCCCATCTGAGGGCCTCCCCGCCACAATGTCCTCTCTCTAGATTCTGGCAAGGCTGGCCCCTTCTTGTCACTTGGGGCTCCGTTTAAACCTCATCACCCTGGAGAAGTCCTCCTTGGCCACTCCCCTCTGCTGGCCGTTGGTTTGCCATCCATGCCGGGCCACCAGCAGCCAAGGCCAATGCTGCACCAGCTCGGGAGCCGAGGGGAGAAGAGCCGGCCTCGGCATCCAGCGAGATTCCAGCCCAAGTCCTGGTGCTGCTTCTCATTGGCCAAGCCTGGGCCAGGGTTCCCGTGGACCAAGTGAGAGGGCAGGGAGTCCCCAAGCAAGACAGGGAGGCAGTTCCCAGCAGAAGGGGCAGTGGGTGGTGGGCAGTGAAAATCGCAGGTGTCCACTGTGGCCCAGTCCAGAGCCTGAGGCTCAGGCCCCCGCTCTGTCACGGCCACTTCTGAGCCAGGTGACTCTGTGTGTCTCCCAGCCTGTTTTCTCATCCATGTGAACCTCAGGACTTGTCATAGAAGCAGATGAGATGATGAAGACGATTATTATCTTTTTTTAAAATGTATTTTATTGATTCTTTACAGAGAGGAAGGGAGAGGGATAGAGAGTTAGAAACATCGATGAGAGAGAAACATCCATCAGCTGCCTCCTGCACTCCCCCTACTGGGGATGTGCCCGCAACCAAGGTACATGCCCTTGACCGGAATCGAACCTGGGACCCTTCAGTCCGCAGGCCGACGCTCTATCCACTGAACCAAACCGGTTAGGGCCGATTATTATCTTTAGAGCAGAGGAAAGCAAAGAAGGAAGACCATTGAGAAGGGGGCAGTTCCTTCGGGCAGGTTCCAGCCGGTGGAGGAGTCAGAGCTCCGGGCCTCGGTCACAGCAGGCCAGGCGTGTCACCACCTCTCTTGTAGAATCAGACACCCGGACTGTGTGTGCCGGATTCTTGCGGAGGTTCTGGAAGGGCAGGGTGTGTGAGAGCATCGGATGCCCTGGGTTCCCATCCTCTTCTAATCCTGCAAGGGAACCAGGTGAGTCTCTCCTCCTGTCTGACCCTCTGTGTCCTCCCCAGCAAAGTAGGGGTGATGACAGCAAAGTAGGGGTGATGACAGCAAAGTGTCGGGCCGTTGTGAGTTTTAAACGAGGACAAAGCAGGTTGCCTGACAAGTGGGACACCCTCAGGGCACCTTCCTCGCTATTTTTATGCATTATTTGTATTTGTCACGACTGTTTCTCTTGTAACTCCTCCTCCTCTTTATTTCAGTAAGACTTGAAAATGCCAGCCTGCCTCAGTAGTCCTGAGTCTAGGGGGGCCTCCTTCTTTCCAAGCAGAGGCTGAGAGGAGAGATGAGGAGAAGCCCCTCGTGGATGCCCCCCCCCATACGGCCCAGGACTTACTGCCCTTGAACTTCCCACAGCCCTCTCTTCCCTACTTTATAGAAGTTGTGGAGGATCAGAGACGAAAGGGACTCGCCCAAGGTCACACAGCCTGTAAGGGCTGGGGCTGAGGTTCTCACCCGGCTTGTCTGATGTGGAAACCAGGGTCTCTCCAGAGACTCCCAAGCTGGGGGTGGGGGGCATGGAGAGGGGGTGTGGTAAACCTCTCACTCCCCTAGGAGGGTCCTCTTCAAGTTCCATGGAACTATCTCAAGGGCCCGCTGAGAAAGAGGTGAGTTCTTGTAACTTGCCAACATTCGTTTATTCGCTCACAAGGATCCCAGCGTCAAGGGCAGGACAGACCTGAGCACAGGGTCGGTGCTGATGGAGGGCAGGGGACACTCTGAAGATCCCAGCTCCCCCCACCCCCTTGTCTGGAGCACCCGGTGGGGCTCTTTCTGCTGCAGCAGCCTCCATCCTCCCAGACTCACCCCCAACTGCGCAGCCCCCCAGCACACACACTCACACACGCGCGCACACTCATCACCCCACTTGCTCTCTAATTGGCAGGAGTGCAAGCTGCCCCAGCTCTTCCGCCCCTGCATTCCTCAGCAGTTCCTCCCACCTGGCAGGGCAAATTATAGGCTGGCCTGGCAATAAAAGCCGCTTTCCAAAAAAAGACGCTTTAGGGCCCAGGGAGACGCTGCGAACTCTCTCACCCGGAGGTGGTGTCTGGGCCTGTGTCCCTTTAAGCCGGGAGTACAAATTCCCATCCCAGCCCCGCCCTCCCGCTCTTCCTGACGTCAGGGGGAAGGCGTGTGTGAGTGAGGGGCTGAGGTGCCGCATGCTCACACACACTCACACACACACACACACACACACACACACACACACACACACACACACTCACACGCTCATACACACGGCACATCTTTCAGACCCAGCCCCTGCGCCCAGCTCCAGGTGCCAGGAGAAGCAGAGTCCCGACCTCAGCTGCCAGGGAGAGGTAAGGGGCTGCCCAGGGCTGCCCGGGGCTGGATGGGGACTGAGCCGCACCAGCTCTAGAAACTGGCTTTGGCAGAGGAGCAGGAGGGAGGTAAGATATCGGCGGGGGGGGGGGGGGGGGGATGGAGGCTGGAAGGTGGGTCCCTCCCCTGGGGCTGGCCCAGCCCAGTTCAGTCTACAGAGGGAATGCGGGAGGGTGTGTAGAGGAACCCACCCTGCCCTCTCCCCTCCCTCCCTCTCCGTGGTCCCCAAGAGAAGCTGAGGCTGTGTGGCTCCCCGTGAGACGGCGTGTGTCTGCGCGTATGTGTCTGGGACTTGTGTCTGGCTCAAGAGGCAGAGGACAGCAGGCACTTGCCAAGCCGCAGCCTCCTGTCTAAGAAGCAGGGAGAGAAATGACTGGAGAAATAATGGAGATAGTCGTGTTCCTACCAGATGCAAACGTCAAGTGCAGGAGGGAACAGAGTGGGCTTTTCCCTGGGACTTTCGGGGCTGGGGAGGGGCCGTCTGAAGCAGACGCCAGTTGGATGGGGAGCAGCTGTCTGATCCTGACTGTTTCTTCCCAGTGTGCTGGGGATAATTGTGTTAATTGGCTTGGAGGGGTGGCCTATGCTATTATTTCACCCAGAGCTTTTGCCTCTTCTGAGGCCACTTCTCTGCCCTGCTCACCAGCTGGGGCTCTGACCTCCACCCTGCTGGGGTGCAGTCCCTGGACGGCAGGGGTGATAAGCTAGGGGCGGTGGGATACAGGGACTGGGGCAGCCTTGGCGGTACCAAGTCCCCGAGTGGCCTGCCCCTGGCAGAGGAGTCCAGGCGGAGATAAGGCGTGATGATGCTGGCACCCACAGGGAGACAGCAGGTTCCTGCTAAGCTGCCAGCCGGCAGGCTCTTCCCAGGCGAGGGGCGGGGGATGCAGAGAGAGAACAATAATAAACACAGAGTGTGAACTGCTGCGTCCGCTGGGAGAGGGGAGGGGGGCGGGGGAAGCGCCCCGGGTGGGGGTGGGCAACCTCTGAGACCTGGCCCTGAGCCGCCTGGGTGAGCTCCAGCAGAGGCCTCTCCCTGGGAAGGGGCTGTCTCCAGACCCCTGGGGGATGGGAGCCAGGTCCCCGAACCTGCCTCCATCCCAGAGCCTCTGGGTCCTCCCCATTCTGGATGTTTCTCCGCCCAGCCTCACCCCTACCATTTCCTTGAAGTATTTTCCTGAAACATCTATGTTCCCGTACCGGCCCCGCCCCATCCTCCAAATAAAAAATAAAAAAGGCGATGGAAGCCGGAACTGGCTGCACGCTGGGAGAGGCCGGAGGACAGTCTTGGCCACAGAGGCCTCTTCTGGGCCTGGAGAGTCAGGTGGGCCATGCTCCCGATGCCCGCTGGCCGTGGAGGGGGCTCCTCCCCGCTGGTGGGTGGGGAGGGCACACCTGAAGGCTGGTCTGGAGGTAGGTCCCCAAGAGTGGCACCAGCAGAGGGCGCTCAGGGCCTGGCTGAGCTGGTCCCAAGGAGCATGACCAGGAAGA